>CM075989.1:11756695-12436633 GCA_038087875.1 Malacoraja senta | reverse complement strand
ACACTACGTGGTAACGATTACATTTTTACATATTCTGATTGACATTTTTCCCCTCGAGGCCGAGAGCACCTACACTGAATATTTTATGCTTTATTTCTCAACTTATTACTGATTAAAAGCAAGTCAGAAGTTTAAAAACATCAAAAGACTTTGAATTTAAAACAACCAGCTTTCACTGATGACATCACAATGGCTCGGCTAGCAGTGATCAGCTTCTCTGAAGATTTAGACAATAGGCAATAGGTGCAGGAGTAGGCCATTCGGCCCTTCGAGCCAGCACCGCCATTCAATGTGATCATGGCTAATCATCCCCAATCAGTACCCCGTTCCTACCTTCTCACCATATCCCCTGACTCCGCTATCTTTAACAGCCCTATCTAGCTCTCTCTTGAAAGTATCCAGAGAACCGGCCTCCACCGCCCTCTGAGGCAGAGAATTCCACAGACTCACAACTCTCTGTGTGAAAAGGTGTATCCTCATCTCTGTTCTAAATGGCTTACCCCTTATTCTTAAACAGTGGGCCCTGTTTCTGGACTCCCCCATCATCGGGAACATGTTTCCTGCCTCTAACGTGTTCAAACTCTTAATAAACTTATATGTTTCAATAAGATTCCCTCTCATCCTTCTAAACTCCAGAGCATACAAGCCCAGCCGCACCATTCTCTCAGCATATGACAGTCCTGCCTTCCCGGGAATTAAACTTGTAAACCTACGCTGCACTCCCTCAATAGCAATAATGTCCTTCCTCAAATTAGGGAACCAAAACTGCACACAATACTCCAGGTGTGGTCTCACTAGGGCCCTATACAACTGCAGAAGGACCTCTTTGCTCCTATACTCAACTCCTCTTGTTATGAAGGCCAACATGCCATTCGCTTTCTTCACTGCCTGTATTTACCTATATCATCCTATATTTCACGTTATTCGTGATTAAAGTTTTAAAAATGCCAACTTTCACAAGATTTTTACATTCTGATTCACATTATTCCCCTCTAGGCAGAGAGCAACTTTACTGAACATTTTATGCTTTATTTCTCGACATTACGGCTCAAAGTTGAAAAAAAAATCAAAGTACTTTGAATTTTAAACGACCAGCTTCTACTGATGATGTCACAATGGCTCGGCTAGCAGTCATCAGCTTCATTGAAGATTTCATCCTTTATTTCACCTTATTCGCTATTAAAGCTTTAAAAATGCCAACTTTCACAAGATTTTTACTGTTAAAATCATTCCTGCCAGCTTCCAACACACTTCGATCCAATGTTGCGACACAGGAACACAATGAACTTTTTACCTCACAGGAGGGGGAGCGCGAATTGCTATTGCAACATGCAGGGCAAGTGCAATTGGGGGCTACGGGTAGGGAACGGGTGTCCTTCTTGTCCCTAATGTGCTTAACTCTTCTCCTTGTTATCTATTTTTGTCTGTAATATACATAAAATGTCTTTGGTTTTATTTTAATCCTGTCCACTAGTGATAATTCTATTTGTCATCATAATTTCCTTTTTTAGCACATCCCTACACTTTTGATACTCTTGATGGGCCTGCCCTGTCTTTAGTACTCAATACCTGCCAAAGAGTCTTCCCATGGCAATATCTTCTTTCTGCAACTATACGATGAAGTAGTGTTCGAAATAGTTGTATGCCATGTTCTGTGGGATCTGAGAAGCTTCCGTTTCTAACTCATTTCTCAGTGCCAGACCCTACCAGCTAATGGCTCCACCAAAATTAACTGCAGGAAGCTGAGTAGACCATCTATCTCAAAGGCATTCTGAACTACCTAAGAAATATACTACTAGAAAGAGTGTAGGCCAGCAAAATCAGATCCCTTAATTTGACACATTTGATGATTCGTTGAACAAAGTTATACAAAGTCTATCACTATCTTAAGGTGAAAAATCATGTTTCTACTCTACTTTTTAAGAACGATGGCTGAGATCAGGAATCATGATTGTAAAGCTTGCCATTTTCATTTGGGGCATTCTACTGTCTACTTCTATAAGTCATTTGATTCCTATCATGAAATTCCAAGGAAAGACACAAAATGCTGGAGTAACTCAGCGAGTCCTACTGCATTCCTGGACCACATGGATTAGTGACGTTTTGGGTTGGCTCGGCACCCTTCTTTAGACCCAAATCTTCAGATGAATTTCCAATTTTGTTATATTGTAGATGCTATTATATAAGCACATTAAATTAAACGTTTCTTTGAGAGAATCAGACACATTGTTGGTAACTGCTTAATAATCAACATTTAATCCCAAAGGGCAATAAAGGCTACTCACTGCAGGCTTCCACTGCAATGTGATTTATTAACGTGTACTTGACAAAGTCATCATGTGAAATACAGCAAATCAATACAAGTATTTAATCTAGCTTTTCTCTTGATTAGAATGTTGCACTCATACCAATTTGCCCAATCAATAGTTTGAGGTGTGCTTTTGGTTTGCAAATGCTTTATTTTAAAAAAATGTAGGAAGGTTTGGCCACTTGATTAACCTCAATCATTCTATTAATGAATTTGTTGTTACTTTAACAAGCTTGTTTTAAATGACCTCGGCTTTGTTTTTAATTCTAATGGTATGTACTTCATGCTCTGCATTTTATTATATCCATTCTTTTGCTTTTTTTCCCCTTTGGTTTTTCCAAGTAACTGTTTTAACCACACTGATTACTGACATTTTGTTTGATGGTAAAAATCCAGCTACATAAGCAAAACTGAATTCTGTCTTAATACTTTTTTTAACCTAATATAATCATATTGTGTAACAAGAAATGGTACATCAGGTAAAATATTGCTTCCATTTATTGAAAGTTTTTCATCTTCCACGGTAGAAAATTGAATTTATCATCTTAATAGTAGATTATTATTTTGAATTTTATAAAAACCAAGCTCCAAATTATTATTGTTCATTATGTTCAATGTACATTTGCCTCTTAATGAGGTCCATCTTTGCTTGTTGCACAACAATCTTATTTTATATATGATTTTATTTAAACACAGATTAAGTACAGATATATTTATCAATCCTATAACTATTTCATTTTTACAATAGTTATCCTTTAAGTTGATTTAAGTAATACACCTGCTCATCCATCAAAAAAACATAATTTATGAATTATACTGATATTAAGTTTAATTTATTTAGGAACCTCATAGAATTACAAAGAATACAGAAGAAATTATTGTAGCCCTTGCTGATGAGCATGATAAAGCAACAAAATTAAAATAAAGTTACTACAAACACAAGAAAAAATTAAAAGAATACAGCGTTATGCCTATTGCCAAATTTCCTCAATTTCATGACTAAAACTTAACATTGCACATAAAATTCATGAAGGAAAAGAATCAGGAATAAACAAAAACAGATTGCATTTACCTTTCCCAGTGGCTGCACACATTAGGATCATCGGGATTTAGACACAATACCACTCTTTCAAGGTAACAAATTAACAACGCCCATTGGCACCAACGCGAGGCAGCACAAACCATTCTCCCAAATCTAAAGAAAACAAGAAACTGATTAAAAATTCAGTGCTTATAATGCTAAATTTTAGTGCACATGCAAGTTCATGTTTTATCAAAACAACTTCCATCATTACAGGATATTTACATATTTTGCACATAAGAGTCAACGGTGACTATTTGTCATATGCATCGGATATGAACAGGAACAATGAAATTCTTACTTACGGTAGTTTTACTGGCAAATTAGATGCAACAATAAATATACAATAACGTTTCAGTATTTCTTGGTAAACTTGGCCATGATAGTGAAAAAAACAAAGTATGTAGAGCAACCAAAGTAGTTCAGTCAGGAATAAGATAGTGTTGTTTAAAATATGCAGAGTGGTTCAAGAACCACATGTTTGATGGAAAAAACATGTGCTTGAACCTGAAAAGTAATGATTCTCAGGCTCCTGTACAATCCTCCCAATGAAAGCAGCAAGAAGAGAGCATGGCAAAGTTGGCATTGTCTTTGATGATATTAGCTGCCTTCTTGAGGCAGCACTTCCTATTGATGCCTTTAACAGTAGGGAGTTCAGTATCCGTGACAGATGGTGTAATGTGCACCACTTTTTGCAGCCTGTTCTTGAACATTTGAATTTCTGAACCAGCCTGTAATGCAAATCACTTAGCATGCTCTGCACTGAAGAGAGGATACGGTGGAGAGGATACGGTGGAAAGTGTAGAAGTTCAATAGAGTATTCAGCGACATATCAAATCTCCCCAAACTCTTGCATAAGTAGAGGTGTTTGTGAGATTTATTTGTGATTGCATCAATGCGTAGGGCCCAGAATGGATCAAAGATATGTCTGCCTAGGAACTTGAAGCTTTTGGCCCTATCCACCACCATCCAACCAAAAAGGCCAGGTGCATAATCTCTTGGCTTTCCCTTCTTGAGGACAACAATCTGCTCTTAGGTCTTGTTAATGTTGAGAGCAAGCTTGCCATTCTGGCACCACTCAATCAGATCTGTGATCGCCCACCTGTACTCTGACTCAATTTTAACCATTATTCTTCCAACGATGGGAGTATAATTGGCTAATTTAAAGATGGCACTGCAGCTATGTCTGGCTACACTGTCATCAATATAGAGAAAGTAGAGTAGGGAACTAAGCACGCAGCCCTAAGGTGCCCCGATGATTATAATTGTTTGTTTGTTTTGAGTATGTGTGTATGTGTATATATATATATACACACTGAACTTTTTTTCTCTCATTTATGTACTATGTTTCATATTCTGTTGTGCTGCAGCAAGTTAGAATTTCATTGTTCTATCTGGAACATATGACAATAAAACACTCTTGACTATCTTGATAGACAGTGATCAGGAGGTATTGTTGCTCATTTATACTGATAGACATCTACCGATGAGGAAGTCCAGGATCTAGTTACATAAGGAGGAGCAGAGACCGAATTGCCTCAGTTTGATAACATGTTTGGAAGGGATGATGATGTTGATCAACGAGCTGTAGTCAATGAACAACAGTCCGACGTATGTGTGCCTGATATCCAAGTGGTCCAGCGCAGAGTGGAGAGCCAGCAGTTCACATCCGTTGTTGATTTGTTATGGCAGTAAATGAATTGAAGTGGTTCCAGGTCATTACTGAGGCAGAATATGATTTGTGTCATAACCAATCCCTGGAATCATTCATCATAATAGACACGAGTGTCACCGGTTGAGGCACGTCACCTTGCTCTTCTTGGACTCGGATATTATGCATGTCTTTTTAAAGCAGTTGGGGACCTAGGACCATTGTAGTGAAAGGTTGAAGATGTCAATGAAACCTCCTGCTAGTTGGCCCACAGAGTTTTTGATTACATGGCCAGATATACCATCAGAGCCAAACACTTTCCAGGGGATTGCCCTTGAGAAGGATCTTCTGACATTGGGCTGAGCAAAAAAGACCACAGAGTCATCGAGGCTGTACGGACCCGTGAAGGTACATTGTTATTCTCCTTTTCGATGCAAGCATAGAAATATTATGCAACAATGAAATTATTATTGTTGCATAATATTTTAATGGAGTCAGTTTGTCCTGTGCCTGAACATTCCAAGGAATATAAACAGAATAAAAAACAAATAACATGCCGCACTTGCAGCAAACTTAATCTATGGGAGATTATTAAAGAAGACTAGGTAATGTTTCCTGTATCAGAGGGTTCATAATGAGTTAAAAGTAATTTGTAGAATCAGCATCACAGATGAGATCGCAATCATTAGTGAGTTGCACTACCACATTTCCAAAAGAATGTCAATCATCTTCCTTCTACATTAATTTGCCTTAAGCATTTATATATTTCAGATCAATTCCACAGCAAACAAAAAGTGATGCTTTCAGTGTGTTGGAACTTATCCTGAAGGAGAAACACCAAAGCTGCTTTATCAAATGAAGCAGTGCTCCCTCACTGGAACCATTTCTTTCTTATCACATTCTGTAAACTGACAGCAGGCCTTTGAGATCTCCTGACATAATTTTTCTGAATTAAAATTATTCAAAACAATTTCAGATACAAAGCCGTCATCTCTTCACACCAACATGCAATTCATATTGACACACTGTTAGAAATATCAGCTCTTATTTTATTCTATGTCAAAGGACAAAGGACATTTATTGTCACATACACCAATTGGTGTAGTGAAATTTGAGTTGCCATTTGCAGCACACCAATAAAACTAAAACACATTAAAGAATTTAACACTGAACATAAAAACATACCCCACAATGGTTCCCACTGTGAGGGAAGGCAACAAAGTCCAGTCCTCTTCCTCTTGTTCACCCATGGTCGGGCCTATTGAGGCCTCCGCAGTTGCGGCAAAGGCGGCCCGATGTTACAGGCCCTCTCGTCGGATGATGGAGCTCCGGCTTCAGGAGAACACTCTCAGCGGCTTGGAGTGTCTGGAACGGCCGCTTCCTCCCCGGAGACCGCGACTCCCGAAGTCCACAGGCCGCGCTGGTCGGAGCTCCAACACTGGCGATCTCGGCGAAAGATCCCAGTCTCCGCGGTGTTTAAACCCAGCACCGCCCGCAGCTGGACGCTCTGCGACCACAGCTTCGCAATGTAGGAGTCGGCGGTCTCAGCACTCCGGAGCTTACCACACGGCAACCCGGATAAGGCATCGCCCACTCCGCGATGGTGTTTCAGTGCTGTGCCGCCGCCAAAGCTGAGGTTCTGGCCGGTCCCAGCAGGAAACGCCTCTCCAGTCCCATTCGTAGGCCGCGAGGAAGGGGCGAAGATGCGGCTCAGAGGAAAGCCACATCTCCGACCAGGTAGGGACTGAGAAATACAGTTTCCCCCTTCCCCCGCCCCCACCCCCCAAGTTGGGCCAAACGGGCGAGTCCCTGGTCTCTGGCGGGTGAACTGAACCTTCCGGGCAGGGGAGAGGGGAGAAAAAGGAATGAGCGAGGTGTCCTTACTTATGCTATCTGATTTTCCAAGGCAGCATGAAGTGTGGAAAGAGTGAATTGGGGGGGATGGGGGGGGGGGGGGGGGAACGAGGAGCCTGGTTTGTGCGATGGATTAGGCTGCATCCACAACTCGGGAGGTTGAGATGAGACCTGATAAAAGTTTATGAGGCATAGATAGGGTAAACAGTTAGAACCTTTTTTCCAGGGTGGAAATCAAAGTGGCAAAGTATAAAGGAGATGAGCATGGACAAGATTTTTTACACATTGATTGGCGAGTGCCGAGAGCGTGCTGCCAGGGATGGTGGTGCAGACAGATATGATCGTGTCATTTAAGAGGCCTTTGAATAGGCACATAGTTCCACATTGAATGGAGGGATTTGGATCACGAGCAGGCAGAAGAGATTACTTTATTTTGGCATAATATTTGGTGAGAATATTGTCGGCTGAAGGGCCGATTCCTATGCTGTATTGTCCAATGTTCGATTTTCTCTGCAATGTCTTGCAGTATTGGGCAAAGCAATGGCCAGACCAAGTTGCTTTGTCGGATTCTTTTTATGCTGTTTCTATAGAAATTAGTAAGAGTCATTGGAGTCATGACAAATATCTTTAATCTCCTGGGGCAGTAGAGGCATTGGTGTGCTTTCTTAGCCATGGCATCAATGTGGTAACTCAGTTAATAAAAACCAAGGAATAGATTCATTCACAGCTTCACTTTGTTGAACTAGGCACCATTAAGCTGAAAACAAATGAAGGTAGTTGCAATAAGCCACATCAATTAATGATTTAGGGATTCATTATTTGATGTTTTATACACTGGACTCACTGAGGAAAGTAGCATACATTTTGGGAAGGCATTTGATAACATCTCCTATGGTAGGCTGGCCCAGAATGCAGAGTTTTCACAGTGGATTTTAAACTGGCTTTCTCATAGAAGACAGGGTTGTAGTTGAAGGATGCTATTCTGGCTGGAGGTCTGTGACCTGTGCAGTTTTGCAGGGATCTGTGATATATGTAAACAACTTGGACATAAATGTAGAACTTGTATATAAATGTAGATGGGTGGGTTAGTATGTTTACAAATGACACCAAAGTTGCTGGATTTGCGGACAGTGAGGAAGGCTGGCAAAGTATGTAGTGGAATATAGATCAGCCACAGGCAGTGTAATGGCAGATGGGATTTAATCCACACAAGTGTGAGGTGTGGCATTTTGGGAAGAATGTCAAAACTCAATATCATTAATGTACAGAGGTATCTTGGGGTCTAAATTCATAGCTCGTGTGGCGATACAAGTACATCGTGTGGTAAAGAAGGCACATTGGTCAGAGCATTGAGTACATAAGTCAGAACATCATGAAACAGCTCCATAAGACTTTGGTTAGGCTGATTTTGAGTATTGCATGAACTTCTGCACACCCTATTACAGGAAAGATGTGGAGATTTTGGAGAAGGTGCAGAATAGGTTTACCAGAATGCTGCCTGGATTAGGAGGTAATAGCTACAAGTAGAAGTTGGACCTATTTGGATTGTTTTCTCTGGTTCTAGATAAATTTCAGGAAGTGGTCACACTTCTGCCAGGAGAGACAGGAAGGTAGTGCAGTAATCCTCTGTAGCTATGCCCTAACAGGTATAGACTTTGGAATCTATTGGGAGACTTGGCATCTTAGGGGATAGGAGCATTAGCTAAATCAGTGTGACCACACCCAGCTCTGTTGGACAGCAGATAATACAAAGGTCTAGTTGAACAGTAGTGATTGGGGACTTTAGATAGACTAGTGGGGGCACTGATCAGCACTTATGTGGCTGTGAGAGAGACTCCAGGATAATGTGTTGATTCCCTTGTGCCAGGCTCAAGGATGTCTCTGAGTGAGTACAGGACATTCTGAAAGGGAAGGATAGAGCAACCAGAGGTTGTGGTCCATATTAGTACCAATAACAAAGTCAAGAAAAGAGATGAAGTCTTGCATAGAGAATCTATGGAGTTAGGTAGAAAGTTAAAAAGCAGGACCTCTACGGTTGTAATCTTGTGATTACTTGTTTACTTAGAAAAACTAATAATGTATTGTATATTAAATGTTGTTGTTGCATCTAATATGCATATAAAGCAAATAAGAATTTCATGGTTCCAGTTCATATCTGGTACATATAACAAATAAGCATGTACCAACCAATACTGCTCCTGAAGAATTGTGTCCTCCTTACAGTGACTGATTTTGCTTTGGTAACTAATGGTGAATTTGTAAATATTTATTCAAGGAGGTGATATTCGGTGAACTTGATATACAAAAACATATCCCATAAGTTGGACAATTACGACCTGTGATTGGACCACAGAACAAAGTGACAAAATCAAAAATATATTTTAAATACTGTCTTCTCATTTCATCAAATAGATGATGCTTGAAAAACACTAGGATCTATAGCTGATTCACAAAAATATGAAGAAAAATTCAGGCTTATGTACCCATTATTCCTGTAACTTGAATGAATTCCAGAGCAATGTCATGAAATATTACCATTGAGCTATCAATAGATTTTCATTCATTTCACTTTTATGCAAGCAACACAGCAAGATTAATCTAAAAACTTTAAATTTAATATAATCCACCACCTGTGTCTAAATTTCAGAATTATTGCTGTGCTTACATTTTAATCACTGACTTATGCTGGACACCTGGATTTGTTTCAAACCAAATTTGTTTTTACTGTGCATTTAATGCATTTCAACTGATTCATGTGTTTGGTAGATTTTCACAGCTGGCTTCTTTAAGGCGATCCCCAAGGTATAATAATAGGTCAAAACAAAAAGGGAAAAAGATTAGTGAAAGCCTCAGTAAAAGGAACTTTATGAATAGTAGTAACAACTGATTAGAAAATATAGTTTAAGAAGGAACTGCAGATGCTGGAAAATCAAAGGTAGACAAAAATGCTGGAGAAACTCAGCGGGTGAGGCAGCATCTATGGAGCGAAGGAAATAGGCGACGTTTCTGGTCGAGACCCTTCTTCAGACTAATGAGAGGGTGGGGGTGGGGGGGCGGGAAGAAGACAGGAAGAGTCGGAGACAGTGGGCTGAGGGAGAGCTGGGAAGGGGAGGAGAAAGCAGGGACTACCTGAAATTGGAGAAGTCAATGTTCATACCGCTGGGGTGTAAACTGCCCAAGCGAAATATGAGTTGCTGCTCCTCCAATTTACGGTGGGCCTCACACTGGCCATGGAGGAGGCCCAGGACAGAAAGGTCGGATTCGGAATGAGAGGGGGAGTTGAAGTGCTGAGCCACCGGGAGATCAGGTTGGTTATTGAGAACCGAGCGGAGGTGTTGGGTGAAGCGATCGCCAAGCCTACGCTTGGTCTCACCGATGTAGAGCAGCTGACACCTAGAGCAGCGGATGCAATAGATGAGGTTGGAGGAGGTGCAGGTAAACCTCTGCCGCACCTGGAAAGATTGCTTGGGTCCTTGAATGGAGTCAAGGGGGGAGGTAAATCGACAAGTGTAGCATTTCCTGCGGATGTTTAGTTTAGTTTATATAAAATAGTTTAGTTTAATCATAGCAATACAATCAATATCATTACCTGTAAATGGAAATATATTATTTCACATTAACAGGAATGTTAGAATTGAATGGGAAAATAATTTGTTGTAGAAATTTGTTATGGATTTTGTTTTGCTGCTAATTTGAGACAAAAAAGGTGGGATTATTTAAAATACACAATAACAAACTGGAAATATTCAATTTATTTTCACTCCAAAAATAATATAATTAGTAGCATCGATGAACTGTTTACAATACCAAAGCAGAAGAGCATGCAAAAATGTGTTCTCACTTTAAAAAATGTGGGTGTTCAACAGTAGTTGTACATGTTTGCTTATATTACATCCTCTGTGTCTGGATATAATGTAGGATGAAAATGTGACCAGCCCTGGGCCTCCTGCTTATCAGTATGTTGTCTCCTTCTCTAATTATCTTCCCTGATTTAAAGGACACACTTAAATAGCTGACTTTGATGACCATGACTCTCTCTATTGACAGAGATCTCTCTCTTATTGTGTGTTGGCTACTTCTGCCAAACAGAAACAGATACTGATGAGCTGTCAATGCTTACATACAAGGTGAAATCAACTGTGTTTAAAATAATATCCTCAGAGATTGCAAAGGATGAAAGGTGAAGGTGTTGCATGTTATTATCCTGACCGTTCTCATATAGAATGAGGGGGCTTTGTTCCATGGATAGGGCGTTGTTAGCGTGGTTGCAGAAAAATATTGACATTGATTATAAAGATCATGATGGCATGCCTATTGAAAATATTTGGAGATTTATATTTGGATTATGGATCAGGAAATATCAACGCTATTGTACCGTGTCAATTACACCTGCAATTATGTTACATCATTCATAGTATTTTGCATCTACTGCCAATTTTCTAAATGTACAATATTGTCAAATCTGAACCATAACTAATGACTCCTCGAAGCAATTTAATTGCTTCAATCATAATATCATAATATCTACTAAAATTATGTGTTGATTTAATCAATAAAATTATCTATTATAGGAAAGAAACATTGAAATAAGAACATGGTAAACAAGAACAAGGTAGCAGTGTGCACATATTCCTTTGAGATCGCTGTGCAATTTCCAATATTGAACTTTATAAACCCCTTGGCAGGTAACCACCAGTCCACTGCAGAATGACTGATGTGTCAATATGTGCATGATCTAATAAAATACTAGGTACATGTCAATAATATTGGCAAGCATTGTTTCTCAGTACACATGCAGATGGATTGTAAAAAAGTCTCTACCCATGAACACAAAGAAAATTGATGTGCCATCCTGCTGATTCTGCTAATCTAAAAGGAATCCAAAAAATCAACTTTACTTCACTCATGGAAATCCAACCCTAAACCCAAACTGATAAATGTGTTATTTTTGGGCAATCGTTTATAGATATGAACATTTTCAGATAACAAGCCATTCATTGCTCATTCAAAAGAGATCTACATTGAAAGATCAATATACTGCCCAAACAAGAATTGAACACGAGTTCATGTCTTTGATTTTCCAGAGGATCAGTTATTAATTCAGTCAATACATCCTGGAAGAAACAGGTTAAAGCAATATCAGAAGAAATCAAGAGGAGTGGCTGCAGGCAAAACTTGCACACTTGTATATGCTAATTAAAAAACAGTCCAAGTTGACCCGGACATCCAGTCTCATATTAACCTGCCAGCTTGGAAAAGGAAGAGGATGTCAACTAAAATTTTAGGAAACAGAAACAAATGCAAACAAAAAAGTTCATCAAATTATGAAATAAACATGTTTGTCCATGAGATTTTGTCATAAATAAATCAAGGGATGATGGAACTGTGATGGTGGAATTATTATACATTGCTGTGCTCAATGTCTTTTTAATGAAAGAATTATGACATGATCTTCTTGGATAGTTCAGCAGCCTTGAGGGTTTAACTAGTCTAATATTCCTGAATATTCCTAAAAGCATTGATGTTCCCCATCAATTTCGTTGGTTGAGTTATATCGTTAGTCACGGGTGAGGTGCCGGAAGTCTGAAGGGTGGCTAATGCTGTGCCTCTATTCAAGAGGGGCTGCAAAAAAAATAATAATCTGGGAACTTGAAACCAATAAGCATAACATCTGTGGTAGGAAAGATATTGGGGTGAATTGTGAGGAATAAGATATACATGTATCTGGAAAGGCAAGGTCTGATTAGGGTTAGTTAGCACGGGCATTGTGTTTCACAAATTTTATTGAGTTTTTTAAAGAAGTAACCAAGAAGGTTAATGAAGCAGGGCTGCAGACATAGTCGATATGGACTTTAGCAAGACGTTTGATAATGTTCCACATGGTAGGCTGCTCTGGAAGGGTAAATCGCGGAGGCTCCAGGGAGAGCTAGCTAACTGGATTTCGAATTGGCTTCATGGTAGGAAGCAGAGGGTAGAGGTGGAAGATAATTTTTCAGACTAAAGGCCTGTGACTAATGATGTGCCTCAAGGATTATTGCTGGAGCCATTGTTGTTTGTCGTCTATAATGATTTGGATGAAAATGCACTAGACAATATTAAAGAGTTTGCTGATGATACTAAAATAGGTTGTATTGTAGACCGCATGAATTACAGCAGGATCTTGATCAACTGGGCACATGGGCCAAGGAATGGCAAATGGATAGACACAAATTGCTGGAGTAAAGGGCCTGTCCCACTTGGGCATCATTTACGCGACATCCTAAAAATTGGTTGGCGTGTCATGACGCGTGCATGGCGTGTGGTGAGGCATGGTGGCATATGCAGTGACATGCGGCAACGCGTGGGTCCCCAGGAATTTGGAATGCTCAAAATCCTCGCGTGTCACCTGCATGACATATCCCTTGCGCACGCTGACGTACTGACAGAGTACGTGTAGCGCGTGGTGATGCATGGTTATGCATGAACATTGCCTATGCTAATTTATTATGCGTCACCGTGCATCAACGTCCATAACCATGCGCAGCCCGTACGCCGTCGGCTCGCCATTTGTGCGTCATTTGAGCGCCGCACCACGTGACCACCCGGGTATAAAGCACGCAAAGTTTTCAAAATTTTACACTGGGAAAATCCTTGCCACGGAGATCGGACCAAGTACAATCGACATCGCAAATGGCTCCCAAAAGAAGCAGGGCCCTCAAGAGCACTTGGCGCGCGACTGTCGTACTGCTAGACGATTTTCGCGAGACTGTCGTGTGTCAGTCACTACCGGCCTGTCGCGTAAATGACACGCAAATGACGCCCAAGTGGGACAGGCCCTTAACTCAGCGGGTCAGGCAGCATCGCTTTAGAAAAGGACTTTACCCCCGCATCTCCGCCACCGACCAGAGCCATGAACTCACCCGAGTTCCAGGCTCAGCTACAGGAATTTAATTCAGATAAGTGTGAGGTGTTGCATTTTGGGAAGACCAACCAGAGGCTGTGCCTTCACAGTGAATGGTAGAGCGCTGGAGGCTGCTGTAGAGCATAGGGATCCAGGAGTACAAGTACATTATTCTATGAAAACGGGATTGCAGGCACAGGGTGGTGAAGAAGACGTCTGGCTTGCTGGTCTTCATCATATAGCCGTTGGGACATTATGTTACAGTGGTATAGGAAGTTAGTGAGGCCGCTGAAGTTACCAACAGCTGCCAAATTCACCAACACCACCGACTACTTTGCCTGGACCATTCCACACTTCCAAGGAAGACATTTTTAGGATTTCACAAACAATGGCACACAAATTCATATGGCCAGTGCTGTAAATTACATGAATTAGCAAGAGTCTATGTAGGCGCATGGATTGGTGCAGATTTGCAGTTTCCACTGACTTCTACGAATGCAAGCTGTCATCAACTGCACAAATAATATAATGAAAACATCCACTTCCACAGCACCCTGGAGCCTTCCTAAACTGGAAGTTCCATTGCATGTTATAGCTATACAGCGAAGAACAGGCCATTCAGCCCAACTTGTTTGTGTCAACCAAGTTGCTTATCCAAGCTGGTCCCAATTGCCTGCACCTTACCCATATCCCTCCAGACCTTCTATATCCATGTACCTAAACAAGTGTATTTTAAATCTCTTAATGGTACTTGCCTCATGCATTGCCAGAATAAGGATATATGCAAACTCCAAGAGCAGTACCTCATAGCTTACAATCCAATGTCATGAACAATGAATTATCCAATTTCAAATAATATCCTCACAGTTCCTTCTCGTACCGAAGTGGCATACATTGCTGTGCTGAATGCCTTTTTAATGAAAGATTAAGATCCCATGAGTCCACCAATCCGCCATTGAAATAGAACAATTACTTCCCTGATCCTCACAGCCATGCATTCTACACCCTTCTAGAACTCTACAGTAAACCCAGATGAGAATGCCACTGCTGTCCCAAACTTCATCAGTAAACGTTTAAGGACTGCATGCCAAAGTAGACAATACAAGTGCTCCCGAACCAGTAAACCATAGTTGAATCATGAGGTCCACTCCCATGTTAAGTCGACGTCTGAAATGCTCATGTTAAATGATCCTAAGTGATACCGCAAATCCATGTATGAACTTGCAAAGCCAATAAGGATGCCAAGAGGGAAGTCCGGACCAAGTTCGAGACCCAAGGTGATCACTCACACCTCCGTTAATTGTGGCAAGGTATAAATGCCACAATGGGTGACAAAGTGAAGTCAGGCAACATCAAGAGACTAGAATCGTGTCCCTTCCCAACAAGCTCAATGTATACTACACTCGCTTTGAACCGAAAGTCAGTGGAATAACCGCAAACGTCTCAGATGTTAGATCGGTCTTCCTGACAGTAAACCCACAGAAATAAACTGGACTGGATGGAAGCTCTGGCTGTGACCTCAAAACCTGTGCAGCCCAGCTGGCAGGATTATTCAGGGACATCTTTAACTTCCCCCGTCAACATTCTGAAGTTCCCACCTAATTTAACAAGACCACTGTCAACCAAATGCCAATGAAAAGGAAGGTTGTGTTCCTTAATGACGTCCATCTGGTGGCTCTGGCATCCACCATGGAGTGTTTCGAGAGGCTGGTCAAAGTATACATTAACTCCAGCCTCCCAGATGGTCTTGTTCCACTACAATTCGTCTACAGCTGCAAAATATCCAGAGTAGATAAACACCATCTCCCTGGCCCTTCACTCATCGCTGGAACATCTGGATGACAGTCACCTAGGTCACACTTCTGTTTATTGACTATAGCTCCACCTTGAACATCATAATCACAGCCAAACTCATCTCCATACTCCTGGGCCTTGGAGTGAGCACCCCATTCTGGATTCTCAACTTGCTGACACATGGACACAATCAGTAAGGAAAGGCAACAAAGCATCCTCCACAATGATTATCAACGCCAATGCCCTGCCTCCCTATACACTAATAATTGCAGCCAAATTCCCATTTACAAATTTACAGGCAACACCACCGCAGGAATGTTTTAAAAAAAACTGTGATCCAAGTACTCTCCCATTAACCACTCTATACATATCTACGGTGCGCACCTGCATACATCTTATACTGGCAGCTATGTTTAATATTGCTGCTAGTCACACTTAATGCAAAACTTCTCAGATGAATTGTCAGGATGGTAATGTGAAATGCATTGGTATAACAGGTATGCTTGCCTTTTGCAAAAGTACATGACTGGCTGTCAGCTTGCTATATATATTGGTTCTGTGTGACCTGCACCATGCTTGCTAAAGCAATATTGTAAACCTAAACAAATCGTTCCCAGAGCAACTCTCCTGAGACCAGAAATTCCTTCCTCACCTGCTCCCAAAATCTATGTGCAGCTGAGACAGCACTAACTTTTGCAGTCATACATTCGCAGCACTTTTCTTCCAAGGAGAATGTCAGTTCACCAAAAAAGTTCTAGCTTCATAGTAGAAACTTCAAAAGCTGTTTTCTCTAATGTTTAGCCTCCTTTCTGCAGCTGTTATTCATTATGAATTACCCCAGAAGAACAACCAGCAATCCTTTAGAGATACCAAATAATGTAATCCTTGCCCATAGTGTACAGCCTAATTAATGGTAAAGAGATTAACACATATTATAATTCGAGGCATAGGCGATGTCTCTGTATGACCCAAAAGGTAGAAACTATTAGCCCATACTTCATGTGGGCGATGTCTTATAACTACAGAATTTACCCAAGCATAGTTAACTTCAGGTTTGTCAATTTCAATTCCAGAATTTACTTTCACCAGATTTGTTTTGTTTTAATCAAGGAAATAAGTTGGAAAAGATTAGCTCTTTTGAAATGGAGTTATATTTTTCTATAACTGATTCCAATAAAAATAGTCAAATGGAAATATTTATCCTCTTGATGTTAATGTAATTAATGAAGGTTAATGCAAACTTTCACCAGTAATGCTAATGTCTTAAAGGAAATATTTCAAATTGATCTTGATTCTACATGGACACCAAACAAGCCAAATTTTATTGCGCTTAGTGCTGACTTCAGCAAGACTTTAAAATGTAACTCTGTGCTAGCATCAGAACCGAAATAATCTTTAATAATATTTTAATTTATTA
Source organism: Malacoraja senta (assembly GCA_038087875.1). NCBI lineage: Eukaryota > Metazoa > Chordata > Chondrichthyes > Rajiformes > Rajidae > Malacoraja > Malacoraja senta. The sequence goes on along the minus strand of CM075989.1, from coordinate 12,419,648 downwards.
AAAAAATCACCACAAAGCTGTCCCAGGTGGCCTTTTTTTTTTTTTTTTACAAAGTTACAGGTACTAATTTGTTTGTAGAAACAAAGAACTGCAGATGCTGGTTTATGCACAAAAGGACACAAAGTGCTGGAGTAATTCAGCGGGTCAGGCAACATCCCTGGAGAACATGGATAGATAATGTTTCGGGTCAAGACCCTTCTTCAGACTCGTTGCCTTCACAAATATTCAATGCACATCTTTGCCATGACTTGTGTTACTCAGCAAATTGAAGTCAATCTTATGCCAAGTTGTAAGTAAAAACAGTGGACAGCTGGCAGCATTAATCCTTCCCTAACACTGGTTTGGTGACTTCCCTGATTAATAAGACAGTATTGATCCAACTGATCCACTGATTGAACCACGTTCAATATACATTGTCTCAGCAACGGCACAAAACCACTCCCAATGCCATATTAATATGTAAAGGAATGCTCAGTGGCAGGTTTACCTCAATGCAGGTTTATTGATAATTAACCAAAAGCATTGAAGAGATTGTTTTAACAATATTAAACATTGTCGTATGATGATGAGATTCATTGCTGTATGATGATGATGATGCAAGTGATTCCCTTTCTGTGGAAGAAAGGCAGGAGGCAACTTAGGGCTCCCGTATCATAAAGAGGAAAATAGGTAACATGGGTTAAAAAGATAGCAGGAAGTTCTGTCCAGAAAGGATGCATTCAAAGAATATTAGCATCCACATGCACTTGATTGAGCAGCATTATGACCAACAGCTAACATTAAGGAGTTTTAGTGAGTTTCACCATGCCTGAACTTCTGTGCATGTGTGGCAGTTAAGATTATAGTAGCCCTTAATTTTCTTACCCAGGTCTCAAATGGGGCAACTGCAATGCAAATCAGCGACATCTCCCAATTTAGAGCAGATTGTTGCATATGGAAGACAGAGGTGCTTTGCTCAAGAAAAGATATGCTCCATAACAAATTCTTTGATTAGAAAATTCAAAGATTTTCATTCCTTTAATGCTTCATAGTCTGCATAGTCTGCAAATCATGTACACACAAAAAACACCAGCAATATTGCATAATTTCTTAATTCTGCCCATATTCATGCCAATGTGCCAAATCAATGGATGGATCTTGGGCAACAATAACTGTTGCTAAATTCCTGCCTCTGAATTTTAGCCAGAACCACCCAAAACAAAACACAGGTCTCTATTTTAGTGCTGAGGAGAGATTTCAATACCCGGGCTGATATGGAGTCTCTCCAATAAACTCCTAAGAAACTGTTTCACTTTGTTGTTGCTTCCTGGCATAGTTTCCCCTTTTGTAAGAATGGAGCCCTTACAATCTGGTCCTTGGCAAGAAGAGGAGATGATCAAGCAAGAAGGTGATAATGAGAGCCCCCCCCCCCTCTGGACTTTCTGTTAGGGCTTCATTAATCACTCTCCACCCAAGGGGCTGAGCACCATCAATGAAGTTCAGAGTAAGAAGCAATCCATTCTCACAAGCATCAAGAGTGATCATCATTCCCACTGGGTTGACAAGCAACATAAGGCTCTAGCCATACCTATGCCAGAAAATCTGTATTTCCAATAGGAAAGCCTATATATTTCCCTTCGTATACAATAGATTTCTCAGTCTGGAATCTCACACCATCAACAACCTGAGGCCTCAACAACATAAACAAAAACCACAGCCACGTAGAATTAAGGTAAATGTAAAGTGTTCTAATAGTATAATAAGGGAAAAGGAATAATCAGGAAAAAAAATGTAGGGTCCATTAGCACCAGCATGAGAAAACATGGGTGAGGAGCCAGAAGGTATAGGTGATTTCCTACGTAAGTGAATAGCTTTCATCGGTATTCACAAAGGGAACAAACTTTGTAATTGAAGGACAAAACAAACTGCTGGAGGAACTCGATAGGTCAGCCAGCATCTGTGGAGGAACAGGTCAGACTGATGGAGTGAACGGGAGATAATTAGAAGTGAAGGAAAAGGATGGAGATCGAGCCTGGCAAGTGATGTGGATCTAGGTAAAGGGCATTCACTGGTTGTTAGGGAGAAGAGTAGAGACATTAGCCAAGGCTGGAGGTGATGTGGAGATGCCAGAAAGGTACAATTGGTGGAATATGATAAGAAAGGAAGGAGTTGTGCAATGTTGAACCAGAAGGACGGGGGGTAGGTAGAAGGAACCTCCTCTCCCCCCCAGCCTACTCACTTTTGATCTTGTAGTGGATGAACATTGTTGAAGCTGACAATGTGTAGGCCCTACATCACTACTGTGATCACTTGGGGATAGGATGATTGATCGCCAACCCCCATACTGATGTCTGAGACACAATATCTTTACAGTATCTTTACCTGGCAGGAATAGCTCCATGCTGTGATTCCAGTGTGTGCAATTTCTAATTTTGTTCATGCCCTATTTTTCTAAGACAAGTTTACTGTCCTAGGTGAAGTTTTTACTAGAGTACTCAATGTGAACATGTCTGCCCAGTCACAAACTGCTCAATTATTTACAACAAAGCAGCTTAGAGTATTTAATTATAAGGAGTTATATCCTAGTTTGTTAGTGAAGTGGTGTTTAATTCACATTCCTATCTCTCATTCATTGATTCCAAAATTGGCAGCTTAGGCTGAGTAGAAGCTGCTAACCTCTGTGATAACTTTATGCCAACCATAACGAATAAATAAACTGCTTTCTGATCTATCAAGTCACAAAGATATTTGCAGTATATCCATTCTTAACTACTTACAACTAACAAATATTAATTTAGTGGAAATTGAAAATATGACAGCTTTTTGACAGTTGCTTACACTGGCTTCACCACAGATGTTTACAAACCAAAATTTCTAATTGGCAACTGTTTATTAACCAGAATTCTTTCCTTTGGAAATGTAAAATAAGAAAGTAGTGGGGTTAGATCTTTGATCACTATTACAAAATGGATGCCGTGAAATCCTCTGTCCCCACCACACCCTCCCATGCCTTCCAAATTTCATTTCCATTGGTGTCACTGAATGTCAAGAATTGCCAAAGCCAGCCCATACCATGTACCCGTTTTGTTCTTGTATTTAAAAATGAATTTCTGCTCACTTAGTTCTTAGTCTATTCCACATAATTTTATAAACTTCAATCACATTTTTCTTTGCCACCTTTATTCCAGATTTTTATCCCCCAAGCTATCCAAATTGTCCTCATAGATAACATTTTCTCATCCAGGCAACATACTCGTTAGTCTCCCCAGTGCAAATACATCTTTCCTTTGATGTGATTACTGTAGGTGCATGCTATGGTCAAACTAGTGTTGTACATTGTTCCAATATAACCTCCCTCTTCTTATATCCAATACCTTGATCAGTAAACAAAAGCATCCCATCAAATTTTACAACCAGCTTTTTGTCCTTCCCTTCTATTTTGGACATTCACTCAGAAATCCATCTATTCCTCCATATCAATCAATATGATTTACTTTATTATGTGTACACTTGTCTTGTTGCACCTCTCCGAATTCACTACCTTACATTCCTCTGGAATAAATGTCATTTGTAACCTTTCTGCCCAAATAATCATATTAGCTAAATATTTCTGCAGTCTAAAGCTTTCCTCTTCGTTTTTAACTGTCAGATTTTGTATTATGTACTAACTATATCATGCCCCTACAATTAAGACAAAATCAATAACATATGTGACAACAAGCAATAGACCAAGTAATGATCCCAATGATAACAGTCGTACAGTCACAAAAAAAATCAATACCCTATTCTTCTAGCCACTGAGCCAATTTTGGATCGATTGTATTACTTTCCCTTGTTTACTTTTTTTAACCTTTTTGACTATGCCATCAAAAACATTGCAAATATCAAAGTAGATTCCATCAGACACACTGCCTTCAGCACATTGTTATCTTCCTAAAATGGTAGATCTGCTGACTCACAGCACCAGAGACCTGGATTTGATCATGACCTTGGATGCTGTCTGTGTAGTTTGCATGTTCTCCCTGTGATCGCAATGGAATTCCTCCGGGTGCTCCGGTTTCCTCCCACATCCTAAAGGCATGCGGGTTTGTAGGTTAATTGGCCGCTATAAATTGCTCCTTGTGTGTAGGGAGTGGATACGAAAGTGGGAAAACAGAACAGATGTGAACGGATGATCAATAGTTAGCGTGGACTCATTTTGGCAAAGATTTGTTTCTATGCAGTCTCTTTAAATCTTTCAGTCAATCAAGTAACCAGTTAACAAACCAGTTAACTGCACGTCCATACATGTGACAATAAAAGGTACACAAAAATGCTGGAGAAACTCAGCGGGTGCAGGAACATCTATGGAGCGAAGGAAATAGGCAACGTTTCGGGCCGAAACCCTTCTTCAGACCATGTGACAATAAATATTTGCATTCATTAAATCTTCTGATTTCCCATAATAAGAAAATTACTAATACAAGTGGAGATTTATTGTGTACGAAAAAATGAAAATTCATAGTAACTAAATCACTCTTTGTTTTCATGTATGCTGCTAGTACGGTTAAAGGCTGTAAATACTCAAATATATTTTTCAGAGGGAGGAAAGATGAACTTCTATGCTCAAGGTAAAGGTCACTCAATATAATAAATTAAATTTCTCTCTTTTTGGTATAAAGATTATAGTATACTTCAAATGTGCATTGAAACCATAACAACTGTGGCTACAATCCTGAAAGAGAAGCCTCCATTGTTCAGAATTTGTAATCAGCAATGATTGTTATATTCCACAAATAACAGATAAAAATTGTCCATGATTTTGGTATGAGCTCCTAGCCTCAACATCATGTGACATTATGCACAGGTTTAAGGTGAAAAGGGAAAGATTTAAAGGGGAACCAGGGGGCACGATTTTCTTGCAGAGGGTGGTAGATATACAGGACAATATGCCAGAGAGAGAGAGAGAAAAAGGGCAAGAACAATTACAATATAACATAAGCAAAAGAGACCATCTCAGGTAGACATCCTGGTCAGCATGGACAAGTTGGCAAAAGGACATCTCAATACTATATAACTTTATCCAGATGGCTTAGAAGTGTAAATTAATTGGTGGGCAGATTGGAGAACAGTTGAGAGAAATATTTTTCACTCATGGTGACTAAAACTCTGCTTAATAGTGTGATGGAGACAATGATTCTTACCACATTTAAGAGAGATCTGGATAAACTATTGAAACATCATAATTCACAAAACAACAAATGTTAGTTCTAATTAAAGGTGACTGACTTGAAAAATTAACTGCCTCTCTCTATGGATATTGCCTAACTTGCTTTTACTATTTTCTTTTTTTTAAATTAGTGTGTTGTCCTCTGAAGAGGCAATTGTTCCTAATCAATTCATCATGCAACATGATTACAGCTGTATGAATCCTGAAGAACAACAACATTGACCTGTTCATTTGGTCAACACAAAAATTACATCAGCAAGTAGGTTTTCATTCAAACAAATTAATGAGCTAAATCACAGCATCAAGGCTCTACATTAACACCTGGAGGGTTTTATTTTGTTTGGTTGTTGCTCCTTGTCGGCTTCAAGTTCAGAATAGATTATTGATGTATATTCATATGATAGGAGCAAAAATTACACCATTTGGCCCATCAGATCTACTCCATCAATCATGGCTGATCCATCTCACCCTCCTAACCCCATTCACCTGCCTTCTCCCCATAACCCCCGACACCCATACTAATCAAGAATCTATCAATCTATGCCTTAAAAATATCCATTGACCTGGCCTCCAAAGCCTTCTGTGGCAAAGAATTCCACAGATTCCTCATCTCCTTCCTAAAGGAACGTCCTTTAATTCTGAGGTTATGACCTCTAGTCCTACACTCTCCCACTAGTGGAAACATCCTCTCCACATCCACTCTATCCAAGCCTTTCACTATTCGGTACGTTTCAATTAGGTCCCCGCTCATTCTTCTAAGCTCCAGTGAGTACACGCCCAGTGCTGTCAAAAGCTCATCATATGTTAACCCACTCAGTCCTGTGATCATTCTTGTAAACCTCCTCTCTAGGGCTTGCATATCCTTCCTCAGACATGGTACCCAAAATATGATGCCCAGTTATGTTGCTCAGACCACCGGGTGGCGCCCGCAATCGCCGCCTCACCAACAGTCTGTCTCGTCCCTTCCTTCTTTGTTGTTTTTTAGTCTATACATCAATACATCTATCTATCTATCTTTTATACATAACTAAAAGTCTAATCTTGTGTTCTTCCGGTTTGCGGGTTTTTTCTATTTGCGCAAAAACGGTACGCCTTAGCGCCACACTTTTCTGTCAGGTTACTCACCATTCTCTTGTGCTGCGAGTGCAACAAGTTTCGTTCAGATCAGTGGTATATTGTAAAAGGTATCGAGATTTAAAAAGTCTTAAAAACCGCACGTGCGCAGATTCCTTCAGTCAGCACCACGCAGATTGGTCTCTTCTCCCAATGCCATGGCCGGGATGGCAATGCCACCTCCTGCCCCTCCAGCGGCTGCCTGTCCCACCTCACTCGCAAACTCCTCTCTCCCCTTCTCACAGTAACTTGTATATCATCTCCCCCACCACTGGCAGCGGCCGTGGTGGGGGTTCAGTGGAGGCCCAGGTCCCGTCTCTCTCTCCCTCATCACTCACCCCTCTCCCCCGCCCGCAGCGGCAATGGCGGACCCGTCTACCCGTCCCCCTGGGTCCATCCCCTCCACCACCACCGTTGCAGTAACTCACGCTCACGGCCTTCTCGGAGGAGATCTTCTCCACCAGCTCATCGAACTCCCAGTGTCCACCGTGACGAACACCGACTAAAGATGGACTGGATAGAAGAATGTGATGAGCCTATGATGGACTGGGCTATAGGTTGAGGAGGTCAAGAGCAGAGCAAATGCCATAACTGGCTGAGATGCTTCCCGTCAGAATACCTTCTATAAACATATTTGTCGAGGTTTGAGAGAATCCCCATGGACATGCATGGTCCTCAAAAAGTAGAATTACTTGATCACCACATCAATACGAATGGACCAAAATAATTCCAGAACTCAAAGCTGTCAACGATCTCAACAGCAACTCCACTGATAAGGATAGATTGTGTTCACGCCACCAACTCCCTCCCATTACCCCCCCTCCCCCCACCCACCCCACTTCCTTTGTTCGACAACCAACTATTTTGTCTCCATTATGTTAAGGGCTAGATTGTCGCTGTGGCACCATGGCACAAGATTCAAAATCTCTTGTGCAAGTCAAATGTTACATAAGTTGTAAAAAGTGCTACCACACACGCCTGAATTTACTCTTTACATAGATACATAGAAAATAGGTGCAGGAGTAGGCCATTCGGCCCTTCGAGCCTGCACCGCCATTCAATATGATCATGGCTGATCATCCAACTCAGTATCCCGTACCTGCCTTCTCTCCATACCCCCTGATCCCTTTAGCCACAAGGGCCACATCTAACTCCCTCTTAAATATAGCCAATGAACTGGCCTCAACTACCCTCTGTGGCAGAGAGTTCCAGAGATTCACCACTCTCTGTGTGAAAAAGTTTTTCCTCATCTCGGTCTTAAAGGATTTCCCCCTTATCCTTAAGCTGTGACCCCCTGTCCTGGACTTCCCCAACATCGGGAACAATCTTCCTGCATCTAGCCTGTCCAACCCCATAAGAATGTTGTACGTTTCTATAAGATCCCCTCTCAATCTCCTAAATTCTAGCGAGTATAAGCCAAGTCTATCCAGTCTTTCTTCATATGAAAGTCCTGACATCCCAGGAATCAGTCTGGTTTTTTTGTGCAGTGGATGAGAACAGCACGAGAACAGCTGACTGGCTTGCAGAAACAGCCGCAAATAATGTTAGGAGCGCATTACGGAAATAAAGCAATGGTAAAAAAGGAAATAAAGAATTACTTTGGTGAGTGCGGGTTTTCGCAAGTCTCCTATTACGTAAGTCAGGGAGTGCCTGTACTCTATTTCATTGTTGTAGATACAACCAACAACAGTAGTATCATCAGATGAACTTAAAGATCTAGTTCCATAAAAGAAGCAAAATTTCAGATTTTATTTTCACTGTAAAGATCTTAATTTTAATCTCCCCCCCCTCCCCAGGTAAAATGTCCAAGTAAGTGGCTGCAGATATCAATTGTTTGGATCACCCTGCATTATTCCAAAAATCCAGCCAATGGTTCCTGATAATAGGTGTTTTTGAGGTACATCTTGGATTTATTCAAAGCTGTAGAATACATCTAAATACTCTAAAGGCCCTGTCCCACTTTCCCAAGTTACTCATGAACTCTCCCGAGTTTTCCCCTCGATGCGAACTCAGGGAATGTCGGGGAATGTCGGTAGCGAGCTCATAGGAGGCCGTAGGAGTCCGTAGATGTTTCGTAGCGGCTCGTAATGCCAGCCATAGGAACTCGGGGCATCAGGTAAGTCGGGACGTTTTGACAACATGTTGAAAAATATCCACGACTTTTAAAAAATAGCCCCGAGTACCTACGAATGGCTATTACTGTAATTCCCCGAGTTCGAATCAAGGGGAAAACTCGGGAGAGCTCATGAGTAACTCGGGAAAGTGGGACAGGGCCTTAAAGCTGCTTTGTAGCAAACTGCAATTTGCACTACCAAAGCACCCATACCATCACATATTTCCAATCTTACAATAAAACTGGTTAATATTTACTTCAAGATAGCACTTTGAGTGAATATATATATAGCAGATGTTCTGGAGAGGTACAGTAGAATAGTGCATTGAAGTAACAACATGCTGTGTCATAATACAGACAAGAGCCACATTACAGCCTTTCAGATCATGGAAATTCACGTACACAATTTGCAAATCACTACGTGTGTGTGTGTGTGTGTGTGCGTGCGTGCGTGCGTGTGTGTTGGGAGGAGAGATTAAATAAACAAACACAAGATGTAAAACAAATACAATTTTTCAACTCACATTTCTTGACATGTGCAGATGTGTTTTTGAGAGCTGCAGGTTAATTTTGTTGAGTTATAACATTAAACTATCTATATTTGATATGACAAGTAATTTGCTGCGTTATATCATTAAACCATCTTGCCTATATTTGATATATCTATCACCATCACCTTTCAGACTTCCACTTACAAATGGGCGCAATAGAAAATAGGGTTTTGCATTTAATTATGGAAAAATCGGACAGTTTTCAAGGAACGCAGCTCGTGTAACACGGTGGTCACCTACATGGGAGTTTAGTTTGCACTTGTGAATTCCAAAGCAGTAAGCCCCTCATATGTACCTCAATACAAATATTTTAGAATACAACTTCAATAGAGAAAGAAACGTTTCAAAGGTAGACACAAAATGCTGGAGTAACTCAGCAGGTCAGGCAGCATCTCTGGAGAGAAGACATGAGTGACGTTTCGGGTTGAGACCCTTCTTCAGACTGACCCGCTGAGTTACTCCAGCATTTTGTGTCTACCTTTGATTTCAACCAGCATCTGCAGTTCTTTCCTACACAAGAAACGTTTCAAGTTCTTCCAACATGAGAGCAAAATAGAAATAGAAACAATTCTGACACAAATCTTGAAATGCAAACAATAACTCAGTTTCTCTTTCCAAATATGTTGTCTGACCCTACTGAGTTTCCAGTTTTAATTTCAGACTACTAGCATGTATTTTTGTTTGTTTTTAGAAACAGAAAATGTTAGAGCACTCAGCGCATCAGACAGCATTATTGGAGAGAAACATAATGCTTCACGGGTACTGGAAGAGTGAGAAGACAAATATATTTTCAGTGTTGAGCGGGGGAGGTGAGGAGAGAAATGGTGGGACAATGCCAATACAGTTTCATCACATCAACATCTTTAGGATGCACTGGAATTTATTTCTAACCAAGTAAGTATGTAATCCTATTTACTGATTTTTTTTCTGTGCTAATCTAATACAAATATTTCTCTAGCATTCATTCTATGTACCAAAAGCATATCAAAAATTCAATGTTAAAAATGTATGGACATATTCTAATTTTAAATAATTTTCAGAAAATATATGAAATGGTCCTATTGTTAATGTTAGAGGGCACATTAAATTATTCTGCAACCTATTTCACTCATGGACAGAGGGCAGAGCTGTAGACGTTGTGTACATGGATTTCAGTAAGGCATTTAACAAGGTTCCGCATGGTAGGCTGCTCTGGATGGTTAGATTATTAATCCTGGCTAAATTGGAGAGGCTAGGACCCTAAAATTGAGTAAAGGCTTCGGGGCTGCTAGGCCATTTGGTCAATTTAAAAGTGCTTTCTGTAGAAATGGGACAAGCTGCAGAATGGTGCCAGTTTGTCTAGAGCCTAGATCAGGGCTGCAGGAAGAGAATGGGATCATCTGCAGACCCTGACAATTAGGTGCAAAATGCATAGAATGGATTGGATGAATGCAAACCAGACATACACATTGTAAATAATGTTGCAAAGCTTTACTTTGCTGGATGTTGATTGGATTAAGAATTGAGCCTTGTCTGGTTTTCTTGCATATCAGGGGACATGTTGCGACGTTCGTTTCCTCTGAGAAACACTGTTTGAATACAATGTATTAGCCACTGTATTATTGGGTTAGGGAAATGTCTGCCATGTATGGGGTTAATCGATATCTGTAATTGGATTGTAAAGAGACCATCCCCATGAGGTTCAGTCCCTCGAGGTCCGGGGACCTATAAAAGTCCCCTGCCACGAGGTCCTGTGTCAATCTTCTGGGAGAGCGCTTCGGACTGCGTGACCTTCTGGAGTGCCTCTGTTTGAGCGAGGCCAAGAGGGCTTGATCAGGCAGATACGGGGATCGAACCCGCGGTGGTTAGGTACAGTAGTTGGAACTGTAATTGTGTTTTGTCAAAATTAAGTTTAGATGCGCAAGTGCTTGATTCAGTGATTTTTGACTGAAACTAGACTGGGGGGAAGCTTAGAATGAGCTATTTACAAGATCACATGGGATCCAAGGAGAGATAGCTGAATGGATAGCAAATTAGCTCCATGGAAGGAAGCAGAGGGTGATGGTAGAAGGTTGCTTCCCGGACTGGAGGCTTGTGACTAGTACATGGATAAGACACGTTTGGAGGGATATGGACCAAGAGCAGACAAGTGGGACTAGTGTAGCAGGGACATTGCTGGCCAATTTTGTGCAAGTTGGGCAGAAGGGCCTGTTGCTACACTGTATCACTCTATGACTATGACAAACAATAATAAAATGTTTCAATTGTGGCTCCAATGAAGTTTAATTAAAACTGTCTTTGTTCACTGATGTGTAATTTTACAACAATTCACCAGGAGAAAGACATCTATTATTTCATATTAATTACATACTGAAAAGAGCATTATATTTACAAAAACATTATAACAGCAACTCCTCCTTATCGTACCCAGATTCTTGGGATTGAAAAGAAATCCACCCGTTTTGATGGTTCTGAGATAGCTGATAAAGCCAATGTGGGAACTGCAGACACTCAAACATGGAACAGGAGGTTGTATGTCAAGAGAGTGGTTAGTTTGAGAGATGATGTAGGCAGTGAACCTCTTTAGTCTGCCAGGTACCCTGGTATCAGTATATTATTGTCATGTGTACCAAGATACTATGAGAAATTCTGTTTCACATGCTACCCAGTTGAAAACATTCATACATGGTTACAATCAAAATCATACACCAGTACAACAGGTACTGTGAAGAGAAAGGAAACAGAGTGCAGAATACCGTGTTACAGCTACAGAGAATATGCACATTAAAAAAATGTGCAAGAGCCACAATGAGGTAGAAATTGGGGGAAAGGAGGGGTTCAGGAATATATCCTTAACTTGTGAGAGATCCTTTCAAGAGTGATACAGCGAGGGAGAAGCAATCCTTGGATTTGGTAGAGCGTGCTTTCAAGCATTCATGCTCTTCTGCCTGAGGAAGAGGGGAGAAGAGGGAATGACTGAGCTGTGAGTGGTCCTTGATTGTGTTGGCCACATAAAGAGGCAAAATAAAATGCAGAGAGAATAAATGTTGGGGAAGGCTGGGTGGCATGATGTGCTGAGCTCCATCCACACATCTCTTGCAGCATTGGGAAGAGCAGTTGCCAAACCAAGTTCTGATAATCCCAAAAGGATCTTTCTATGGTGCATCTATAGAATTTTGTAATATTCATTTGGGTCCTGCTGAATTTCCTGAGTTTTCTAAGGCAGTGGAGGCACTGCTGTGTTTTCCTTTCCATAACAGGTCTGGAAATTGTCTGTCCGATGCAGGAATCTGCTGTTGGTCATGCGAACAACATGAACTACTCAACAAAGGTGACTGAATGTAATTAGGGCCTCAACATTGGGCATTTTGGCTCCTTGAGAGCAATCTGAATCTCATTATTGACATCTACCTTTGTCATGTGGTAGCTCCGAGGATATATCAAGTGGTTCACGTTTCCCAGGGCCTTGCCATTATTATTCTCTTTCCATTAGTTTCTCTTTACATTGATGCTGCCTGACCTAGAGAAAGATTCCAAGTGCTATTTGCTGAGTAGTTTTGCATTCAGTTGCAGAGAGAAAAACATTTTGAAAAGAGTTTCCACTAAAAACATTCTTCCAGCTGGTAAATTTGCTAGAGGCCTTCTTATTCGGGATCAATTTTTAGTATGTGGCGAGGTTAAAATCAAAATCTAGAAAATCTTGTTTCTACTTTCTGCAGGATTTTTCAATCTCTAACACTAATACAGTTTGACAGATTAATCCTCTTTTAGATTATTGAATCTAACTGGTGTACACCTGCACACATATTATGAGGGCACGAAATAGTCTTAGTTTGATTTCCTTGAGGGTCATAATTCTGAGATGTTTTCATGATATACTTCTTCATAAAAGAAACTTCATTACCAAAATAAAAAACATTTCCTTCGGTTCAATTTGAACCCTATTCAACTTACAATTTTAATGGGGTTTAAGATCTAAGTGAAAGCACCACTGTTGATTTCATGTGCTTTTATGAACCTAACTCCATTAAGATCAATTAAGATTATCGAACTTATTATGTCTATTTTTGTGCTATACAAACCTAGAGTGCCTGTGGCTAGCAAACACAGATTTAACACTGCTGAGGAACAAAGCTCCAAATAAAACTCAAGGCTTTCACATTTGAATAGGAAAGCCTCTGGCGATGCTTGGGTTATCCCTGCTATTTTTCCTTTTCATAGAAAGCATCTTTTAATGGCTCACCATCACAGAAAGCAAAATTTGTTTTGCTTTAAAGGAAATACTAAAGCACCTCCAAGGTATTACACAGTTATTCAGTGTTGTGAAACCTTATACAGGCCACTCCTGGGTAATAAATGGGCTCCAATTTTACAGACATCCACGAGTCATTTTTGTCCGTAAACTGGAAACCTAATTTACCTAAATTTGAAATGTTCAATAACCCCAGAGACATGAACAACATAATGTCTTTCCCAAAACAATACATTCAGCAAATGATAATGATTTGAGTGTGCAGATACCCACATTTCATTTCTAATAAATGATTATTAACCTTTAAAATATTAATTCTGTTTCTCCTTCATATCCACTTTCTTATCTCAGGGACATGGCAAACAAGAATGCTCCCGAAAATGGATGCCAGCATCGCATGTACAATTAACTTGTGCATGTCAACTTATGTTGCTGCAGGGACCTCAGAGAGGGATAAGCAAGTGGGACTGATGTTCTTCATCCACAAAAAAGATCTCCCAAATAGGTACTGAAAAGGCATTTGGTGCAGACAGCTCTATAGGTGAGAGGCAAGAGTAATGGCACAGGTTCTGAATGCAACACTTAAAAAATAAAAAATAAATCAATGGCCTTGCATAAATAGTTAAATGGCATCTCAGATTAATATCCCAAAAAGTGTATCATTGACCGTTGAAACTATTCAGCACAACTCAACAGTCACTCAATATTCATAACTCATACTTAACATTATGTTTTAAGGCATCCTCACATAATTAGTACTGCTTCAAGTCTCATACCAATGTCTTACAACTTGCACAACATGACTGAACCAGGACAAGCACATAGAAAATAGGCTGCATGACATTTACTAACATAATTCGCTCTCTCATCATGAATGAAATGCGTCTAATCGCAGACAGTTTTGTTATTTGTCCCCATTGGTCAGTACTCATCATACTCCATTATTGAATCAAGATGCTAAAACACCCTTTATAATTGAACAATAAGAGTATTTTCGCATACAGAAGACAACAGTGCAAGAACACAGTTGATCTTTCACTTCTCAAGGACAATTCAGTTTGGGGGGGGGGGGGGGGAAGCTTTTCTTTCCATGCCCACATTCTGCACAAGAATGTAACCATGAGCAGAGTTGATATAACTGAGGCAATGTTTGTAGGGTGCCACAATACCCAGCACACTGTTCTTCAAATTATTACTACGATTTCTGAGGCACCCCAGGCAAAAAGCAGTTACTCTGAGGAGCTCAAATCTGCTATTCTGTCAACTGATGACAGCATGCTGGAGGACAACTTAACATCAGACAGGAGGTCTGTATGGCATGTACAAAAATATTTCAATCCTCAATGATTATGTGGCCCAACATGTGAATACCAGAAACGAAGGTGAAGCAGATGTCATAATCAGGGACCAGAATACCAAATGAATGACCCATTTTGCCTTCCTCCTCAAGTCTCCATCATCTCAGAAGTCAGTCTTCAGCCAATTCAACTCACTATACTTGATACTAATGAACGGCTAAGGGCACTGAATATAGCACACATTGTGGGACTTGGCAACATTCCAACAGTAGCACTGAAGACCTACACTCCAAAATTAACCACATCTCTTGCCAAGTTGTTGCAGTACAGTTGCAACACTAGTATCTTCCATCAATGTAGATATTAATCCAGGTACGTCTGTTCACATAAAGCAGAACAAATCTAATCGATCTAATTGCTTCCCATTATGTTTCCTTCAATCAGTGTAATCAAAAATGCCTTCAAGACTTGCTCCACAAGTCTTCTCATTGCTGCTCATTTTATCTTTGTGTGAATCATTTAAAGTCATCCATCATTATGGTATTGGTCCAAGCATGATGAAAAGTGACTGTCCTTAAACAAGCATGGCATCACAAAACTCTGGTAAAATTTAAATCAATTAGCATCAATGAGAAAGCAATATGGTGGCTGGAGTCTTATCTTGCAGAAAAGAAGGTGGATATGATTGTTGACTGTTCTTCCCAGTTACAGAAATCAGGAATCCAGGAATTCCTCAGCAAGTGTCCTAAGCCCAATGAACTTTCGCAGTTTTATCTCAGCCACCATAATGTCAGAAGTAGGGATGTTCCTTAGTCAGTTTAATTCACAAATGCTGAGTCAATAAAGCAGTTGTTGCCTGCATGGAGCAAAACTTAGACAACATTCAGGCATGGAGTGTCAGTTGCAAGTAAGAATAGCAGAGCACAAGTGCTAGGCAATAACCATTTTCAACAAGAGTTTTTCCTTAATGGTTAATAGCATTATCGTTAATCCCTGAACAGGGCCGGCCTTAAGAGGTGCGGGGCCCAATTGGGAACAATTTTGGTGAGCCCCAGGTTCCCAGCCAAGGTCTGTCTGCCCTGTTATTTAGTATATATTATGAAATTGTACACTAAGGTGCTATGGATTATACACTGTCTTAATCTCTCCTGCTCTCGTCTGATGGTCAGTACCTCCATTGGCTTCCAACCTTTACCATAGGTGCTAATTACCATAAAACTGTATTATGTGATTGGACACAATGCCCGTAGAGACAGCGGCTGATTGGACGGGAGGAGACCGATTTGTTGATTGGACGGGAATTATAAAGGAAGCTGGTCGGTGATTGGACGCAACCCCCTTAGGGACAGCGATTGGCCGCCAAATAATCGGGCACAAAAAACTAACAAAGAGGAAAACAAAAAAAATCGGAATTCCGATTTAATTCTGATATAAGGTATCGGTTAATTCTAGACAACAGATTAAAAAAATAATCTAACCCCATTGAATCATTCAGGGTGTATTATGATGTGTTCTACAGTGCGAAGTGTACAGCAAAACTTGCACTTCCAGAGAGGTCTATCGTGTTGTTTCTTCAACGGACCATGGATTTATTTTAAGAGCAAAACATAAAGTGCTGGAGAACTCAGCAGGTCAGGCTGGATCTATGGAGGGTCTGAAGAACGGTCTTGACCCAAAGCGTCACCTATTCCTTCTCTCCAGAGATGCTGCCTGACCCGCTGAGTTACTCCAGCATTTTGTGTCTATCTATGGAAGGAATGGCTAGGCGATGTTTAAGGTCGGGTCCCTTCTTCAGGCATTTTTTAAGGGGTTGAGAAAGATCGAACATTTCATGTATTTAAATATGTAGTTACGAATATAACTAGTAGTGTGGGAGAAAATTCCATGAGCCATAATTGCCACATGCATACAATGCCACTTCAAGGTTTACTAATCCACCCTTAGCTTTAGTTGCAGGTATAGCTGATTCAGGCAACGCTATGAATTTATATGAATTTTAAAAATCCGATACGTTTAAATCATTCAAAAGCTACAACCACAACGTGATAAATAATACTAAATAAAACTGAAGCAAATAAAGGCAAACAGAAGAACTAGCCTTGAAGGAGAGAAACTAAACTAAAACATGTATAAATGCCAGGAGGTAAGTCTCCCAGGGGTAGGGGGGGGGATGATACAGCATTATTAATCATAAAGTGAACTTTCCATTCTGATCTTATCATCAGGGAAATTTCAACATAAGCAAACCTGTATTTAAGTATAGGCAAAGTCGGAGAACAAATAATTACTATTGAATTGGTATTCCAAAAATGTTGGCACCAAAACCTTTCCATGTTACATTTGAAAGGTTCAGAATATTTAGTAAAGAGCCCTCAGAATCATAGAATCACAACATCTCAAGAGGCCATCAGGCCATCATGTCCGCTGCAGTTCTTTCAGAGCCTTACATTAATCTACCATAATGTGATTCTACTCTCATGAGTGAGGCTTTGGGAGCAATCAAGAGTTTACCAACTTTGGGAACTTGCTTTTCAACTTTCTTCAGAATCCCTGACAGAAGCACCTCCGTTTTTGTCTGCATATCAATGAATCTGTAACAACTTCTAGCTCTTTACCCTTTCCATGCAACATGTTCTCTTCTGCATCAATGATATCCCTTGCACTGTACCAATGGTTGTATTTCATGGGTAAGTTCATACTAATTGGGCCTACTGCTCACGTGCCAATAATCCACATACAGCCATTGTTACTCGAGGCAGATACAGCAAACCTAATTTCCTGGCCCTCAGCATCCTCAACTCCATTGCCAAAATCCAGACAGCATCTGGACAGCATCCTCAACTCCATTGCCAAAATCCAGACAGCTTGGACACGCTAGAGGCAGGAAACATGTTCCCGATGTTGGGGGAGTCCAGAACCAGAGGCCACAGTTTAAGAATAAAGAGTAAGCCATTTAGAATGGAGATGAGGAAACACTTTTTCTCACAGAGAGTGGTGAGTCTGTGGAATTCTCTGCCTCAGAGGGCGGTGGAGGCAGGTTCTCTGGATGCTTTCTAGAGAGAGCTAGATAGGGCTCTTAAAAAATAGCGGAGTCAGGGGATATGGGGAGAAGGCAGGAATGGGGTACTGATTGGGGATGATCAGCCATGATCACATTGAAGGGCCGAATGGCGTACTCCTGCACCTATTGTCTATTGACCAACCACATTGATGCAACAGCCAAGAAGGCACACCAATGCCTCCAATTCCTGAGGAGACTGAGGAAATTGAGCAAGTCTCCGATGGCTCTTAATACTTTGACAGAGGCATAATAGAAGGCATAATGTCAGGTTGCATCACAGCTTGGCTTGGGAACAGCTCTGTCCAAGACTTCAAGAAATTGCAGAGAGTTCTAGGTGTAGCACAGTCCATCACACAGACCAGACTTTCCATCATTGACTCCATCTATCTACACTTCACACCGTCTCAGAAAAGCAGTGAACATAATGAAAGACTTGTCCCAAATCCTGGTCATTCCTTCTTCTCCCTGCTACCGCCCAGTAGCAGGTACAGAAGCTTGAAAGCGCTACCAAACTCAGGAACAGCTTCTTCCCCTCCGTTATTAGGCTGCGGAACAGTTCTTCCTTAAACTAGTGTACTATCCAATTCAACTATACCACATTGTGGATATCTGTGGACATTGTGCTGATGCTGCACAAAAATCAAGACATCACAAGCCAAAAGATATCAATCAGCAGGACTGACTGCAACAAAATGTAACAGTGAACAATGTGTGGGCAGTTAATAAATTTGTCTTAATGGCGGTAAAGATTGCGCTGTTTAGCGCAGAATTCTAATCTGTTCAGTTCTTTTTATGACAATGTCATTGCTTAATGTTTGAGAAAACAAGATAAAGAAAAACTGAAAAACATTTATTTAATGGTTAACAATAGCTGTTTTAATGCTTTTTTAAAAGTGGCACTAACTTACTCCCTGAAATGGATTATTGAATGCAACACAGTTGGTATCTGAGTTAACTTAATGCCCTTTATTTGACAATAACTCAGTTCCCTCAAAGATGTACTACTGATTTGTGGTGGAGATTCTTGTTAAACATTTTTCATTTATCTGTTACAATTTATGCAAAATATTGTTAACTTTATTCGATGCAGAAACCTTAATCAATGTCAAACAAATAATATTAGCTAGAATTGCCTATGAATTGATTTATGTGAAATGTACCCACAGATGAAACTATATTCATATCATGACGTTTTCGTAGTGCAAAACAAACCCAAATGCATACCATAGCATAAGATTAAAATAGACCATTTAGAACTTCAAAGGACACTATAAAGATTATACGCTACACAATAATGTTGTTTTATTAACTACACTCCATAGATATATTCAACTCCCCTTCATAATTTATTGTTTAGTCACAACATTTAATTTGAAATTACATAAACAAGCTCATTTTCATCTATTGGAGAGAACTGACATTTAAGTCAGTGTCACACAGCACGGAAATGGGCTCTTTAGCCCAATACGCCCTTGGTGACGAAGAAGCCCTTTCCAAGCTAGTCCACTTTGCCTGCATCTGGCCCATATTGTTATACCCTATCCAGCTTACTGGCATCTTTCTTATAGCAGGATGACCAAAACTGAGCATGATACAGTATTCCAAGTGCAGCCACCGACATCTTGCACAACTCTAAAATAACATCCCAACTTCCATTCTCAATTCCCTGACTGACAAAGGGCAGAGGGCCTAAAGCCTCTTCACTACCCTGTCTACCTACCATGCCATTTTCAGGGAACTATGGATCTGTACTCCCAGATGCCTCTACTCCATAACACTCCACAGGACCCTACTGTTCATTGTTAAGGTCCAGCCCAGGGTTGACATCCCAAATTAGAACATCCCACATCTATCCGAATTAAACTCCATTTACCATTCCTTCGCCACTTGTCCAGTTATTCAATATCCCACTTTAATTACATCTTCATTGTCTATGATACCATCTATTTCAGTGTCATCTGGAAAATAAGGCCTTGCATTGTTTTGCCTTCTATGTCTGCTCTGCACCCTCGCTGAAGCCTATCGAGCCAAAGCCTCAACACTTATCCTCGGCGCGCAGCCTCTCCCAAAACGGCTCACTTCTTCTTCTTCTGTCGTGTGTCTTTTAGACCTGCAGCTCCGTTGAGGCGAGCCAGGCCAACGTGTCTTCGTCCAGGTCAATCAGACCTCGTTCACCATTCGGTGGCCGGTGTTTGGGGCAATTGGTGACAATGTGCTCCACTGTCTGTGTTGGGTCCCCACACTCGCATGAGGTGCTGTCCACGAGGTCCCACTTCTTCATCGCTACTCCATAGCGTCCGATGCCTGTCCTCAAGCGGTTGAGGGTTGTCCACTGCTTTCGGGGGCAGGTCCTGGCCAAGGACGTCCATGGGGTCATCGATGTAATGGTGTAGCCTAGATGGTTCCGCTGACTTCCACTGGTCTCTCCATCTCGTCTTGATCCAGGCAGCCTTAGAAGCATCAGCCGGTGTTGTGCAGAGCAGCTCTTGGGCTTGCGTGGAAAAAGGGGTGCCGTGACTTGAGGTGCACTCGTCGTGGTGTCTCTGTGACGATCAGATGCAGGAGGTGGGATTCAGTGGTCTGTGCCTTTCGAGAGAGGGCCAGCGTGGCTGCTAATGCCTGCCTTCTTTTTATATACCAGGCAGTCTGAAGAAGGGTTTCGGCCGAAACGTTGCCTATTTCCTTCGCTCCATAGATGCTGCTGCACCCGCTGAGTTTCTCCAGCATTTTTGTGTACCTTCTTTTTATATAGGGAGGTTTCACGGCAGTCGGGTCACGACCCCATGACCCGTACTGTTGCTACGCTACGCCAAGTGGAGTACACGCGATGAACTGCAGGTAGGTACTTACCATTGTTTCCAGCGTAGCGGGCCCGTTAAAACCCGCCGAAATGGTCAATTTTTGCGCTGTAAATAATTATGGAAATCGGGATAAGCGTGAGAGACATTTAGCCAACTTCAGAATTCAAAAAGTGAGGAGAAATGAGGGTAGATAGAAGCGAGACCTGAAAGGAACAACAACAGCCAGAGTGCTTGGCGAACATTGGCCGTTTGCTCACTGCATTTCATCAACTAAGGCATTATTTGTGTTTTTTCTTGATTCCTTTGGCATCTAAAAAGTTTCAGAAGGGATAATCGCCCCTGGTTCTCGTGGGTTTTTACATACAAAAATAAAACGCCTCTGAAGCAAAATTTACAACCAGATTTACCACTTCTGAGACTTTTTAGATACTAAAGAAAAAAAAATAATGCCTTACCGTTGATTAAATGCAGCGAACAAACGCGATAAATCCCGATATTTCCAATTCCGATATCTGCACGGCCAATGTTCGCCAAGCACTTTTGCTGTTGTTGTCCCTTCAGCTCTCGCTTCTCTTTACCGTCATTTCGCTTCACTATTGGAATTCTGAAGTTGGGTACATGTCTCTCACACTTACCCCGACTTCCACAATTTTTTACAGCGAAAAAATTCAACATTTTGGCGGTTTTTAACAGGTAGGAAAGTACGTGTTTCTTGTATTAATAACATATACCGGAAGTGACGGATGCCTTCCAGATGGATTGAGCGGCTCCGTGCGTCAAGCCCTATGACCCGGTGACCTTACGTGCAACCCCCCTATACCAGGAGGAGCAGTCATTCCCAGAGATTAACAGCTGCCGTTTCAATCTCCCGCGCTGCATTTCCTCCGAGTTGCTCACTCGCTCCAGAAACCAACCTGGCTTCGTGCTAGGCGTTTTTTTTTTTTAAATCTTCCGCATTGTTCTTCGTCTTTTGAATTCAATTGAAACTGACCTGGCCTCACACGAACGACTGCCCTTTAACTTCCCCATGCTGCTTCTCTTAACTACTAATTCACCAGTGGAATTAAGTAATAAACTTGTGTGATGATGCGCTAGCTCACCACCAATATACAAGAAATAAATAACACAAGAAAATCATAAAGCAATCATCGTCCCACACATTTTTCTTTCTACACATAGTTCACTTTCTACTTTCCTTTCATTGTGCCAAAATTACTTGCTATTTTTGACACATCAAAAAAAAAACCTAAACTCCTGGCAAACAACTCTATTCCTGGCTGGCTCGTCGTTTAAGTTAAATTAACAACCCTCGATTGATAATTCCCGAAAATTTAAATAGTGGTTTCAATGAAAACGAAAGTGAAGAATGGCAGACTTCCAATTTGCAACGTTAATGTGCACGGTCACGGACATTTCAATAATAATACTTGACCACAGCGAATTCCTGAGCAGTCAATTCGTAAAATAGCTTGATTTTTAATTCAATCAGGCCAAAACCCTCCCACCCCCATAAACCGATTCTGAAAGTTGCAGCGGTGACGATGTGCAGTGGATTTCATTGACCTGAGCTCAATAGATCCATGAAACCGCAGATGCCGACCGTCTTCGACAGAGTTGTTCTGGTTCTGAAGTTAATTAACTTAAAATGGAACAGAATACCAGTACAAAATATAAGTTTTTTTAAACCAAACAATTCAATTTAGACGGCTTATTATGCAATCTCATGCAGTGTCGGCATAAATAACGTCTCCAAACCGGTGTCAAAGTAAATGATGCTTAAGGAAATGTACAATGGTTCATAGTTGGCTGAGGGGAAGTTGACAACGAGGCACACAATCAGTAAAATTAATCAGGAGGGCAGTGAAACTAGTCGGAGAAGTAAGATGGGGAGGGACAGACAGAGAGGGAAAGCAATGGTTACTTGAAGTGAGAAATTAATATTCGTACCATTGGGTTGTGAACTGCCCAAGCGAAATATGAGGTGCTGTTCAGCCAATTTACATTGGGCCTCACTCTGACAGTGGGGGTGGTCCAGGACGGAAAGGTCAGTGCGGGAATGGGAAGGGGAGTTGGTGTTTAGCAACTGGGAGATCGCGTAGGTCCAGGCAGACTGAGCGGTGGTGTTCAGCGAAACGATCGCCGAGCCTGCAGTTGGTCTCGCCTCGGGGTCCTTGGACGGAGTCAAGACTATTTACAAACAGGGGGCGAATGCAGTACCTAGTTGTCATCAGCCAGGGGTACCGGAGGAGAACACCCCACTACACGAGCACTGTGCACGATGTCGAATCTGGGCGCAGTCTGAGTCACCTGCGGGAGGCAATCATTGACCTGGCTGGCCGCCTCCACTCGCTCCTGTTTGGTGCCATTTTACAGTTGGGCACCTTGTGCGGGAGGGCAGCGCGAGGGATGGGAAAGAGATGAGGGGTGGGGGGCGAGGAAAAGGCGAGGTGGAGTGGATGGCTAAGTGGCGAGGTGGGTGGGGAAGAGGTAGGACGGGTGGGGAAGAGGCAATGGGGTGGGTGGGGAACAGGTGAAGGAGAGGGGTGGGTGGGGAAGAGGCAATGGGGTGGGTGGGGAAGAGGCATGGGGGTAAATGGAGGGGGAGGCGAGGGTTGAAGAGGCGGGGTGGGGGACTGGCACGTGGGGATTGGCCGAATGGCCTAATTCTACTATAACGTATTTTTAAGGCTCAGAATGACAGTTTCTTGATTAGTACGGGTGTCAGGGGTTATGGGGAGAAGGCAGGAGAATGGGGTTGAGAGGGAAAGATAGATCCGCCATGATTGAATGGTGGAGACTTGATGGGCCGAATGGCCTAATTCTGCTCCTATAACTTATGGAAGAGGGGAGGGTGGTGGGTGGGGAAAAGGCGATACGGGGAGCCCACACTGGATAAACTCCAAACCGGGGGGGGGATGGGGGGGTCACTGGGCACAGAACCTTGGGGTGGCGCGATGTGTGCCTTAGTGTGTCCGGGGAAAGGAGAGGGTGGAGAGCAGTGCCTGGCTGAGGAACGAAGACCAGGCATGAGAGGACTGGAATCTGCGGTCAGGTGAAACTGTTGTATAGGAAAGAACCGCAGATGCTGGTTTAAATGGAAGGTAGACACCAAATGCTGAAGTAACTCAGCGGTACAGGAAGCATCTCTGGAGAGAAAGAATGGGTGACATTTCGGGTCGAGTCTGAAGGGTCTCAACCCGAAACGTCACCCATTCCTTCTCTCCAGAGATGCTGCCTGTCCCGCTGAGTTACTCCAGCATTTTGTGTTTACCAGGTGAAACTTTTGTTGATTAAGGGTGAGGAATGGGTAAGGGAGAGGAACCTGGGATGAGGTTGGACACCGATTTTTGGAGTAAGGCCGCGTGACAGGCAGCATTTCTGGACAGAATGCGTGACGTTTCTGGGTCGAGATCATTCTTCAGACTGAGAGTCGGGGGAGAGGGAAACTAGAGATATGGAAGGTACATAGAACATGTAAGGTGTGAAAAGAACAGATCGAAGCAGACAATGTTCAAGAAAATGTAGAATGGTTCATTGTTGGATGTGGGGAAGCTGACTACGAGACATACAAACAGTAAAATTAATCAGGACATTGAAACCAGTCGGAGAACTAGGGTGGGTGAGGGATGGAGAGAGAGGGAAAGCACTGGTTACTTGAAGTTAGAGAAATCAATATTCATACCGCTGCGTTGTTGGCCGGGTTTGTGAAGCTCAAGGTATGGGTTTGTGGGGGGGAAAGGGCAGGGGCCGGGGTTGTGAGGGAAGAGGGCCGGGGATGGGAGGGGGAGGGTGGGGTAAGGGGGCCGGGGATGGGAGGGGGTGGAGTGGAGTTCCGGGGTTGGGAGGAGAGAACAGGGGTCGGGGTACGGGGTCGGCAGTGGGGGGTTGTCTAGGCCAGGATCCGAGGTGGGGGGGGAGAGGGAAGGGGCCGGGGGGGGGAGTAGTTGGGACTATCTGACACCCCCCGCGCTCGTGGAAAGACCAACGGACGCAGCGCGTGAGCGTGGAGATACCACGTGACGTCCTCCTTCTCCCCCGCCCCGCCCCGCCCCGCCCCCCCCCCCCCCGCCCGCCCCGCCGCCCACGTGCGCACGCGCTGCCGGCCACCACGTGTCACTTCAGCCTCGAACTGCGCGAGGCGTTGAGTCTGCTGCGACATTTTCAACTTTAGCGCGTCTTTCGACGCTACAAGTCACCCAAAAATGATTGAAAGTGAAGTTATCTTACATCATTGATGTAAATTAGGAAAAACTTTGTAAAGTAGTTGTGCAGCTGGTGGAGCCGCCGCGTCACAGCGCCAGGGGTCCGCGTCCGATCCTGACCTCCGGTGCTATGTGTGTGTGTAAGTCTGCAGGTTCTCCCAGGCACCGCGTGGGTTTGTACCGGTTTCCTTCCACATCCCCCAAAACGTGCGGGGTTGTCGATTTTATTGGCCTCTGAATTGCGCCTAGTGTGCAGGGAGTGGATGCGAAAGTGGGATAACATAGAACTAATGTAATAGATAGATGATCTGTGTGGACTTGGTGGACCGAAGGGCCTGTTTCTATGCTGCATCTTTGAATCAATCAAAAATTGTAAGAAGAAAGCCAATAACTATTAATATATTTCAACTCTTTTTTTCTTTGTTGAGAAAAAAAATCTATGGAAGTGACACAAGTGGGCCGTGGTGCTTCATCATCGAAGTATGGTTAGGGTTGTGTAGGTTGGATCAAGAACCTAATCGATGTAGGAAAGTAGCTGTGTCTGGTGGTGTGGGATTTGAGTCTTATGAGAGCAGTGAGAAGAGGGCATGGCCCAGATGGTGGGAATCATTGATGATAGATGCCGCTTTCTTAAGCAGCGGAGGGCAAGTCTGTGCCTGTGATGGATCAGGGTGAGCTTGTCACCCTCTGCAGCCTCTTGCATTTCTGTGCATTTGAATTGTCATACCCGGTTATAGGATACTTTCTACTGTACATTTGTAAAAGCTTGTTAGAGTATTCGGAGACATCAAGATCACTGTAAACCTTTATGAAAGTAAAGGTGCTGGCACGCTTTCTTTATGTCTGTATCTATGTGTTGGCCCAGGACAGGTCATCTGAGATGTTAATGCTCAGGAATTAGATGCTGAGAACTCTCCATCACCAACCACCACTAGTGAAGGAACTGCAGACTCTTCCACGGGACGTGTCCAATAGAAACTTCTTCACTTTGAATGTCCACGATCAAGAAATTCACAGGAGTCAATTGGAACATTGTTAAAATCTTTTCTCTGTCCAATTGATAATTACTTCCAGTGATAGAATGTCTGCGTGGTAAGTATGATGCTGGACATGGGAACGAAATGGGCTGCCCAGTTGAGCCAACTGATTGCAATTGGGACCACGTAACTGGGTTTGTTAGCCGGTGAGCAGACATTGAGTGTGTAGGAAGGAACTGCAGATGCTGGTTTAAACCGAAGAGAGACACAAAAAGCTGGAGTAGCTCAGTGGGACAGGCAGCATCTCCGGAGAGAAGGAATGGGTTCAAGAATAATTCAAGCACACATTGATGTTGGTTCTCTTATACTTTCAGTGGATTTGTTTTTTTGGGGTTTTTTAAAGTACAACATTGGGACAATTCTACGTCTCTCAATGTACTGATAAAAATGATATGGTTGGTTCATTGTCAGGCTGTTTTATTAACTTTCCCTTTGAACATGTAAAATCGTTTAAGTATTAAAGTACGCATTTATATATAAAAAGGAACCACAGATAATGAAGTCAGTATTTTACTTAAACTGTAATTGGAGCCTTTTATTATCCGCTCAATCTGATTCTAACTATTCTGGGGAAGGAATGGCTTTGTCATTGTGCAGCTTTCAAGTGTAATTTAATTAATGAAATGAATTAAAGTGGGTTTGAACAATGCGTCGTGCACCTTGGTTCCAAAATGCTCAGAGTGAGCACACCTTCCCCTCTCCTTGCTAAGACGGTCTTACTTAAACATACACATTTATATTTTAATTACGTGTTAAACTGTATATTTTCATGATTTCGCTTTTTTGCTAAAACAGGAATAGTGCCAAGCTAGCAATGCGGTTCCGGGTATCATGGTGCTGCGGTCCGAGGTATTCCTCCGGCTGCTGTCGGTCACCGGACCACGAGAGGCAGCAATCTTCAGTCCCGGCTTTGTCTCAACGTCAATTCTGGTCAGGTTACATTAGACCAGGCGAGGCGCAGACGCTGCTGTGAATGCAGCATGCTTCTTCTTAATGACAAATTATATTAAATGATCCGTTTAGTTTCTCTTCTGCAACTGTAGTCTTCTTAAATATCTGACAGAATAGCTATTTCTCGAGAATGTAAAATGGTAACTCCGCGAAAGAGGGTGCGCAGAGACACCGACAAGGCGCCTGGATTACTGTGAAAGAGTATTTGTTCCCTCGGCGTACCATTCATTTGAGTGAAGTTTTCGTCAAAGATTCTAAACTGACGTTCCTCGTTCGTTCAGAATTCAATTTTCACCTTTCCAGAACTATTATCTGCGACAAAGATGTTCATAAGTGGTGCTGTTAATGCCTTCACATTTTGCTGCATTACGTGTTAAATATTGAATGTAAAAGCTACAGTGCTAAAAAAAACTCAATATTGAATGCAATTGCTCCCAATGCTCTACACACTTCGAAATGGATTACATGAACAATTTTCTTTCAATTACGTTTCCAATATTATCAGGTTTCCAGCATTTAGCGTCCTTTCCCGTGTCTCTCTATCTGAGCACCGGTGCTTAGCTTAAACAAGGCATCAACTGCAACACATCGCAACATCCATCCCAATTCTGTTTGATCTGCGTTGTGACATCCTATATATAAACCTTCTGTCTGATAGGCAACACATCCCTCAATGCCACCATCATCCCGCCTTTAACTTCGGTCTTCGTGTGACTGGTAGGGAAATAATGAATTACTGAAAACTAAGAAAGGCTTGTGGGGAGCTTGTTTTAAAGAATGAGTGCACCACTGTAGGAGAAAAAATGAACTGTCAGATACCTGCATTTTTAACATGTTATAGTTATATCGACCTGCGTTCAGGACCTCTTTCGACGGAGTAGAACGTATAATATTTACACTGACTGCTTTTAGAGCAGTTATGCAGAATGCACAATAAAACATTCCACCGCAAAACCATCATGATGATACAGCTGGAAATTTCGGATTATACTTTCAATATTCTAACGCAACCCTTCTGTGGACTTCAAACAACTTATAACATCGTCCCTTTCACTCCATATACGAACATAAGCAAATACTCAATCAGAGTTGAGTGACTGCAAAGAAAAATATTGTATTTCGCTAGCACGCCTTACGATTCAGGACGTCCCGACGCGATACTGCGCGAAGTGCAGTTGCAGGAAAACAAACTGACTAAGTTAGTAATGTAATGTTATTTATTTGCATCTCGTGGTTGAAGTCAGTGAAACGAGCCAAAAGTCTCAATTGCCTTCGTATGGCATTTTTTCATCGACAATTATCACTTCACCAAATAAGCTAATTTCGCTGAGGTAAGGTTCAGTAGCTCAAGCTGTTCTTGCGAAGTCTTGATGACTTAATCCAAAAATAATTACCATAAGTAAATGGTTCTCGGATTCAAAATTGCAAATCTAATACATTTAACTTAATATTTGCAACCACTTCGGTAGCATTATTGATATCAAGAATGTTCAACAACAAACACAAGACAAAACCGGACTCATCCAATGGTACAAAAAGAAAATGTGTATTTCAAACTACATAGATCATTTGTCTTTACTTTAAAGTTCTCCGATTTTAAATTACGCATATGATCCGAAGTTCCCAGACATAGGGGATGGGATAGAAAGCACACATGGTTAGAAGTACTGTACTTACGTTCCACTTCACGTCCTCATCACTGTTCTAAACTGGATGGAATCAGAAGACGATCCTGATATGAACACGGTAGCTTGTCCAGGATGTATGTCAGTCCCTGGACGCTATAACGTGGCCATTGCATTGATGCACTTATACATTCAGCATGTAGTCCCTTACACTGTACTGCAAACGCCTCAGGGAATTATTTTTCATTGAACTGGTCACAGAGAATTCCTATTGGTGCTTGGTACTTGCCCATCTAGCCTGTCTCTGGTTGGATGAATGGAAATTTGTATATACTTTTTATAGGTTTCCGAAAAGTGCACTGCGTACTGAAGCTTTGGACAAGATATGATGAGCAACATACCACGGAGACGGCGTGGCTTTCATTCAGTGTTTAGTAAATTCTCGGACAGACTAGCAAACTCCCAAAATTCTGTCTCTGCGGAACTCTACGTCCCCCAAATTCCCTTTCACTCTGCTGAACATTGAGCCACAACTCTTGGAGATTGGTTGTGTTCAGGTTTTTGTGGAACGATTACTTTCCAGACGAAAATAAAGTTACATCTTAATGTATTTGCTTTAGTTTCAACAAGGGCTCTGTGCGATTCTGAGGAGCCAGCGCCCCCACCCGTCGAAAAAAAATCAGCTCAAATAAAACGTACTGAGAATCGTCGATCATTCCTCCACAAAGAAAGGTTAAAACTGGAGCCATGATCCATCTTCTGGGTCAATCGAAACATTAACCCTTTCTCCTCTCCCCACGCGAAAATGATCGATGCGCCGCATTTTAATATAAACACAAAGATCTGCCAAATAACAAAAATGCAAATTGTTTTAGAAATCTTTGCACACTAGCAGTCGAGCGACCCCAGAATATTTTATTGACAGTGAGCTGAAGCTGACGAATTGTCTTCCGCTTGCGATTCCCCTCAATCCCAAATTCTGGAATGTAGAGAAAGGGAAGTTTGGTTCGCTCTCCTTTACCCGACTGATATTTCTAACGGGAAGATGTCGTGGAGAAAACTGGTGGGGAATAGACACGTTTTAGGAAGGATGGTTGTTCTTTAGATGGAATAAATTGACACATTTCAATTTGTGCATTTGCAAGTTGATTACATTTGGCGTTTTCAGAATGCAAGGAATTAGAACTTTAACTTTAACATTTGTAACAAACCTCCAAAATTTCCCCGGATAGTGAATACAATTTACTTTAATACACGAAATACCGCCTAGTGACCACATAAACAAATCGCATATGCCAATGTGATATTTCGGTTTCTAACACATTTTACAATATCACCTTTTAATATTAGTAGCCATGTTTATCTTAAGGTAGTATTTGTAATGTCACTTTTGTATTGACCTAATAGAGTTCTTTCATCTCAGTGTGCATTTAAAACTCCTTCATTGTCCATTGTTATCTTGAGTGTCCAACAGCAATCTAACATCCAGACGAACTGAGTGCAGTTTTGCCCAGAGAAAGTAACAATGGGAGTGTACGGGCACAAAGAGTATGACCAGCGAGTAAAGAAAAGAAAACCAAGAGATCTCTCGGCGATATAAATGGTAACCAGGTAGTAAACTAAAAGGCGAGGCCAAGCATAGACTGAAAAGGTAACGTTGGCAAAGGCGAAGGGAACGTGGATAGAATACTAAATAAACAATGACCAGGGAGCTCGGAATCAAAAATAATCAGCAAAGAAAAACGGTTGACGTGAATAAAACTTTATTGTGGGCATATCATTTGAAACGAACTGCCTCAATGTTTGAAGATTGCAGATTCAATTGTGGTTTTCAGGAGGGAATAGATAGTTGAAGACCCAAAGGAATTATAGCGGAGACTACTCTGCCCATCGGGTCTATGCCGGTTCACAGAGCAACGCCATTTATCGCACTGCTTTTTCACTGCGACCTATTCTCTCCGCATTCTCATAAAATTCCACGCTTCCCCCTCCCAAAACAATCTGTTACCAATCCACGATGGACAATTAATCTACCTCACATTTTGGGGATGTGTGGGAGGAACCATATGCGCTAACTCCAACACGGACAGCACCGGAGTTGTTGCGGGCCGTGATGCAACAGAGAGGTATTATGCGGCTGTACGGAGCTATGGAAATATACTAATGGAACCGACAATGTTATTTATCTATAGCTGAATGGAGACTTCTGGAAAAACCTTCTGTCCCAACGTAACCCCCCCCCCCCCCACCTCTCTTCTTTTCAGTCATCCGCCAACCCCCCCCCCCCCCCCCCCACACCTTACTCTCAATTCCCCCTGGCCTCGCTATAGATCCTTTCCCTTCTCCCCCTCCTCCATCTGCTCAACTTCCCCTCCCTATTCCCCCCTCTCCTCCCTTTTTGATCCTTCAGAAATAACTTCACTTCCTTATCATATTACAGATCTCCAGCCTTGGTCAATCTCTCCACCCATCTATCCATCAGGGAGAATGGTGTCCACTCTGCCATACAATCATGGCTGATCTATCTTTCACTCTCCATCCAATTCTCCTGTCTTCTCCCCATAACCCTTGATACCATTACCAATCAAGAATCTGTCAATCTCCACCTTAAAAATACCCAATGGCCTCCATAGCGGCCTGTGGCAATGATTTCCACAGATTCATCTCCCTTTGACTAAAGAAATTCCTCCTCATTTTACCAAAATCTTACTGAAGGCACGCTAACCGGCCTCTTTTGCATCACTCCCTTCTTGAACAGCAGAGTAACATTTGCAATTTTCCAGTTCACTGGAATCACTCCTGACAATAGTGATTATTAAAAGATCACCACCAATTCCTTCATAATCTCTATCATATTATGGTCACTACCTTCTTTACCTTAAGCTCCATAATCAAATCCAGTTTGTTACACAATACTAAATCCAGAATTGCCTTTTCCCAAGTAGGCTCGATATGTACTCTACAAATTCCTTGCTTGGAACCCAGCACAATCTGTTTTTCCCAGTCTCCCTGCAAATTGAAATCCCCCATGACCACTGTAATATTGCCATTCTTACATGCCAACTGTATCTCCTGATGTAATTTGTTCTCTACATCCAGGCTACATTTCAGGCCTGCATATAGTTCCCATCAGGGTCTTTTTACCCTTGCGATTTCTTAGCTCTACCCACAAGGATTCTACATCTTTATTCGTCAACTTGGTTCAGCAACTTGAGCGCCCTGGAGAGGAAAGACT
Source organism: Malacoraja senta (assembly GCA_038087875.1). Taxonomy (NCBI): domain Eukaryota; kingdom Metazoa; phylum Chordata; class Chondrichthyes; order Rajiformes; family Rajidae; genus Malacoraja; species Malacoraja senta. Next base: position 12,388,242 of record CM075989.1, on the reverse strand, counting down.
ACAAAAGTAGTAAACACTGCCCAGTCCATCATCGGCTCTGACCTCCCTTCCATCGAGGGGATCTATCACAGTCGCTGCCTCAAAAAGGCTGGCAGTATCATCAAGGACCCACACCATCCTGGCCACACACTCATCTCCTGCTACCTTCAGGTAGAAGGTACAGGAGCCTGAAGACTGCAATGACCAGGTTCAGGAATAGCTACTTCCCCACAGCCATCAGGCTATTAAACTTGGCTCGGACAAAACTCTGAGCATTAATAGCCCATTATCTGTTATTTGAACTTTATCAGTTTATTTATTCATGTGTGTATATATTTATATAATGGTATATGGACACTGATCTGTTTTGTAGTCAATGCCTACTATGTTCTGTTGTGCTGAAGCAAAGCAAGAATTTCATTGTCCTATCAGGGACACATGACAATAAACTCTCTTGAATCTTGAATCTTGAACATCTTCTGATCCTATGTCACCCCTCGCTAAAGACTGAATTTCATCTTACCAGCAGAGCTACCCCACCCCTTCTGCCCACCTCTCTGTCTTTTCGGTTGGATTTGTCGCCACTACCAGTAACTTGTTCGACCTGCAACTTGTTCTTTTGCTCCAAATTTCAGCATCTGCAGTCTCCACAGTCATTTGGGGGGCAGACAGGAAGGGATTCGACAAACAATTTGAAGAGGTAGAATTTGAAAACTGAAAGTTTTGTAGGTCAGGGACATAGGAGAAGTACAGAGGGGTGGGAAGTGGGTGAACTGGACAGTATTAGTTAGGCAAGGAAAAGGCAGGCACCAAAAAGGAGATTAATAGGTAGCCTGGTAATAGAACAGATACCTGGTTGCAAACTCAACTGCAATCAAATAATTCATCTATGATGAATAATGATCTGCATCAGTAACAACAATATTAGGCCAGTCTGCGAGTAAAAATCCTTCTTCCACATGCGATAATGAGATATTCTCACTCTCATTATCTCAAGACATGAATTAGGAAAATATTTTTTTCTGTACTTTTGTTCATATAATTTCCAATTTATGATTATTGTTATTGAATTAACATTGAATTCTATCACAAGAAACTGCCAGTTTATATTTTTTTGTAATGACTGGATGTGAGACAAACCTCAAATTATTGAGTTGTGCCAACACTTGTGAAAATGATTGCATAGTGGGGCAAAATGCAAACTTGAGGAACAGCCCTTATATTGTGCCTGGGTACAACCCAACAGCGTGAACATTAACATTTCCAATTTCAGGTAATCCCCTGCCCCTTATCCATTTCTCTCTGTTTTTGATTTACTGAAGAAGGTAGGAGACAGAGGGTTTGGTAGAATTGCTTCATAGACTGGAGATTTGTAACAAGTGGTGTGCCACATGGATTGGTGCTGAGGCCTCTGTTGTCTGCTATTTATGTTGCGCCTGTGTATCTTACAACCCAATATGCATATCAAATACCACCCTCCCCTTCACCTGCCATACTTTGTCCAGTCATTCCTCTCTGCCAGCTTTCTCCCCCACCCCCAGTGAGTCAGAAAAAGGGTTCTAACCCGATACATCACATCCATTGTTCGACAGGGATGCTGCCTGACCGCTGAGTCGCTCCAGCACTTTATGTCTTTTAAGGTTGAAGATTAAATGGGAAAGGGGACTTTCGGCGCAGCAAGGGGTGCTGCGTGTATAAAACAAGTTGTCAAGAAGAAGAGATGGAGGCAGATACAATCACAACATTCAAAAGACGCTTGGACACGTAGATGGATAGTAAACGTTTCAAACAGATTTTGGGACTAACTTTTGGTCAGCACAACGAGTTGGACCAAAGGGCCTGCTTCGATGCTCTTTAGCCCATCTGTCCACTGCCCATCTCCCAACCATACCGTTTCCATCTGTCCCCCGTTCTTTCCCCAGTTGGTCTCTGTGATGTCTTACTTTCTTATCGGATTCCATCATCAACAGTCCTTTGTGGCCTCCACCTATCTCCTTCAGCCTTGATTATTATCTCAACGCCTCCATCTCCTAACCTGACCGATTTGCCTATCAACCCCTCCTCACCTGGGTCCATCTGTCACTTGACAGCCCTTTGCCTCCCCCCTCCTTCTTGTACTGGCTATCTCCCCGCCTTCAGTGCAGATGAAAGGTGTTGATCCGAAACCTCGCCTCTCCATGTCTCTCCACCCCATTGTTTTGTTGTTGTTGTTCCTTTCAGACTGCATCGCTTGCCCCGCAGTGCGAAATTGTATTTCCGGGTAATGCAGGCAAATATTTCCGGGTGAGGTGGGCAGAAAATGGGCGCCAAGAAGGAGGGAGGAGGTTGTCCGAGTTATTTACGTCCGGAAAGCGTGGTTCCCTCAGCCCTTGGCGGGTAGTCGAGTTTGAATAGGGCACCAACCTCTGGATATATTTTTCAGCGGCACAATGATAAAAACGGAGAAGGTGCTGCACCTGAGGAGCTGTAAGGGGAGGTCTGTGCGTGTTGTGAGGGAGCATTACCTGCGGGAGTCGGTGCCATGCAACAGCTGTTTGTGCGAGGCTCAGTGCCACAACGGTAAAGCATTGGGACGGGGGGATTCAGCCGAAACGTAAATGCTCGCGGCAAGTGTTGAACTCAAAGACTACGTAAAAAACAAAAAGCTGCTTATGCTGGAAATTGAAATAAAAACTGAAAATGCTGGAAATATTCAGCAGTGTGGCAGCGTCTACTGAGAAAATGATGATTACTTCGCCTGAACTCAAAAACCGTTCTTGTGTCTTTTAGGCGACCCCAAACAGTTTTATAAGTACAAAAGTGCTTTCATGCAATTACCGTTTTAATATTACAAATGCAAAACAATCATGATCCCACGACGCAAAATGCATTGAGGATCAGTTAGGTTGTTTTGGTGATGGTGTTTGAGGAATAAATGTTAGCTGCTGGTGCTTACTCTTTAAGTGCCATTGCGGAATCTTTTCTGTCCAAGAGATCGATTGGGACCACGTAAAACATCTTCGAAAGGTAGCACCCCTCAGCACTCCCACAATCCTATTGTGGAATGTGATCATAAATGATCATAATCTCAATGGCTTATGTCATGACTTAGAGGTTACCACTGCCATGGCTGACGCAATATTAAATTAAAATACATATAAAAATTGACTGATTAAAACATTTCTAATAAGGAAATTTGCAGCTTATCTACAAATAAGCTGTTTAACTGATCTATCTGGCAAATTAAGTTAATGCCCCATTTGAAAATCAGTTATTTTTTCTCTGCAGCTAACATCCCGTTGGTTAGTGTAATTTTCATTTTTTAATTTGCTTACACTTAGTTCTATATTAACTTAATGTTTCAGAAGGGAAATTGCTCTCACAAAGTGCAACACATTATGTGATACCTGACTGGAAAGTGGTGCAAGATTATCTGGAGATACTTGAGTTTCCGGAGTTAAGAGGGATTGTCTTCATGCAGACAGCCTGTCAGGCTGTCCAACACCAGAAGGGACGCAGGTTAGTGCTGGTTCTTTTTCTTTAGATTGTATGATGGTTCTAAAAATGACATCAAATGTAGGATAGTCAGTGCTTGGAAAATAAATAGCTCCAGACTAACTGACCTCTACTTTGCATCTATAACAGCAAAGCAATGCACACACTATTTTTAGTTTAAGTATTTAATTAATTTGTATTCCAGTATTCACATTTATGTACAACTCATAGCCAATTTAATAAAGAAAAACAAGTTGGCAGTTGGAGAGATTAAGACGGCCGGCAAAAATCTTTGACCTACAAAAATATGTTAAAAGGTTGAAGCAAAGGAAGCATTTACAGAAAAAAATATTGTGAGATCGGGCAACAAAGACAGGGGAGGAGGGAGAAGAGAAAGGACCTAAATTGAATAAAGAATTTTAGTTTACAAGTGGTAAATTACAGAGGATGTTACAGAGATGAGGAGCAAGGAAATAGTTGGTTATTTGAACAGAAGGTTGGGTGTCATGCCATGCGCAGTAGAATGACACAGCCAGTGGAACTGCTGCCTCAAAACTCTGAAGGACTGGGTTTGATTCTGATTCCTGGTGCTGCCTGCGTGGAACTTGAATGTTTTCCCTGTGACACATGGTTTTTCTCGAGGTGGTTTGGTTTCTCCCACATCCCAAGATATGGAAGTTGAAAGGTTATTTGGCCACTGTAAATTGCACGGGTGTAAGAGTGTAATGGAATCTGGGGGGTAGTTTATGGGAACATATTACAGGAAAAAATATTGGGAAGAATCAGATTGTTCTGTGAGCTGATATGAGCCAAATGGCTTCTTTCTATATGGTGTTGAAATATGGAAATAAATGTGACATTTCTGAAGTGAGAGATGGAGAGAGCAGTTGTTAATGTAGATGGACAAGGAACAGAGTAACTTGATGTAGTTATGGGTTATAACATTTTTTGAGAAAAAGAAATTATGGAGAGTAGAGAATGTGAGTTTACGTGTTAGATAACTGTTTTAGAGGCGAGAGAGTAAGGATGAGTATTTTGCATTGGTATATTGAAGATGGGATACAGTGTTACAGAGCTGGAAGTAAATAAGGGAATGGGTTCAATCACTATGCCAGGTTTATTATGTCTGTTAAGTATGCAGGCAGGAGTGGATAATTACTGTAAATGGAATGCTTATGTACCAATTAGGATCAGGAGAAGTTCCTGAAACCTACTGAGGCATATAGTAAGATCACAGTTTTTTAAATTGTAGTCTCAACTATGCGTTCCCATGCATGTTTTATAATCTTTCGCCCATGCTTATCAAGAATTTGTTTACTGCCATCTTAAAAAATTTCTAAGACTTTGCTTTTACCACTCTCTGAGGAAGAGAGTTCCAAAAACTCATGGCCTTCAGAAAAATAACCCCTCATTATTAAATCGTAACTGCTGGTTCTAAATTCATCTTTAAGGGGATACTAGACCAAGGGGGACCCGTTGGGTCCCGTCCCCTCAACGCACGGTTGCTGGGGGGGGCCTGCGGCGGTCACACACACACACAAACCACCCCCCAAACACACAGGGGGGGAGGGCGGTAGACGGGGGTAGAGGGAGGGAGGTGGAGGGGAGGGGAGAGGGGGGGTGAGGGAGAGAGAGGAGGGGGGGAGGGGGGAGAGAGTGGGGAGGGGAGAGAGGAGGAAATGGAGAGGGAGAGAGGGGGGAGGTGGAGAGAGAGAGGAGGGGAAAGGGAGGGAGAGGGGGGGAAAGGGAGAGAGAGGAGGGGGTAGAGAGGAGGGGGAATGGGGGAGAGGGGTGGATGGGAGGGGAGAGGGGGGGTTGGAGGAAGGGAGGGGGGGTGGAGGAGGAGAGGGGATGAGGAGGGCGAGCGGGGGTGGAGGAGGGTAGTGGGGAGGGGGGGCAGAGGGTGGGATGGGGAGGGAGAGGAGGGAGAGGGAGGGAGGAGGAAAGAGAGAGGAGGGGGAGGAGGGGGGAGAGAGGAGGGGGTGGGGGGAGGGAGAGGGGAGGAGAGAAGAGGGGGAGAGGTGGAGGGGAAGGAGCTATGCGGGGGGCAGTTATGGGTGGCAGGGCGCAGGCCCCTGGCAGGGCTGTGGCGCCCCCCCCCCCCTCTCGTTCTCTGTCTCGGGAAGGGGGTAATGAGGGAGGGGGAGGGGGTAGAGGCAGCAGCTCGGACTGTGAAAAACAGCTGAGGGCCGGCAGCGCACTCACCAGCGTGACAGACGATCGGACGGGGAGAGGGAGAGGATTCAAAAGCAAGCCGGTGACCTCCGGTGACCTTTGGATATGCAGAACTTGCTCGTTCTTTCTGCAATAACGACCGCCGCCGCCATGTTGTTGGACTTCTAGAAGCCCAGCGGAGCGCGCTGGACGACTTGATCACGTATTCACGGGCTTCAATCCACGTAACTGGCTGCGCATTGAAAAGTCTGCGCAGCTGGTTGAGAGGAGTAAAGGCATTGTGACGTCATGCAGCAGTTATATTTTAAAACAATTTTTAGTAAAAAAAACTCAGGAAATAATTAACCACATTTTCAGATGAGGAGATTTTTGAGTACATGAGGTAAATCTCTACCGGAAAATGTAAACATTTCTCCGTTACCGCATCGGGTTTGGAGGAGATGTGACTGACAAGAAAACAAACAAACGCACGAAGAGAGTTTTATATAATAAATGATATGATGCATTTTTGCAGCTGCCCTTTCAAAACCCCTTAGGGTCTTGTTTGTTTCCATTCTCCCTCCCTCTTCTCAATTCCAAGATATTAAAGCTCGGCCAGTCCAACTGTTCCTCAGAAGACTTGCCTGTTAATCTTCCTTTGAACTGCTAACACATTAATACACTTAAATAAGGAGAAAATGGTACTCTAAATATTGTCTCAGTGTTGCACTGCATAACAAGCACAATTTCCCTCTTTTGTAATAAATTCTTGTTCAACAAATGACAACAAACATTCTATTAGCTTTTCAAATTAATCAATATATCATGCACCTGGGATACCAAAATCTGTTTCTACAATCTTTCACCATTTAGGCAATATGCTTTTTAATTTTTTCTGCCAAAATGAAAAATGTCAAATTTTCCCACATGATAATTAAGATTTTTGCAATTGGATTAACCTATTATCCCCTTGTAACCACCTCATCTCCTCCTCAAATTTACTTTCCCACCTTTCCTTGCGTCATTAACAAATTTAGCATTATACATCTTTAGCTGTTAATATAAATCATAAATGTTGAGGCCCTGCTACTGACCCTGTTAGCACATCACCTTGACGCCCAGAAAAATGTTTATTAATGCTTATTTTGTTTTGTATTCGCCTTTCAATTTTCTGTCCAGGCAAATGCACAGTGAACTTTAATGTTCCTCATTAACCTATGATGTGGCACCTTATTAAACAACCTGAAAATCTAGGTACAGTACATTTCTTTACTTCTTCTCAGAACTCCAGTATATAGGTCAAACATGATTCCCCTTGCCTTAAGCCATGATGGCTTTGCCTATTACCTCGATAATTTTTCGAAATACTCTGATGTAACATCTTTGATTAAAGCTTCTACCATTTTTCCTATGACAAAATGTTAACCAAGTTTTCTACGCAATCTATGGTATATTGTAAAAACCAGCCGGGAAGAAGCTGATCAAGACCTGGAGACTTGTCAGCCTGCAGCTCATTGCTACTAAGTCCTGAAGATTTTAATTTTCTGAGTTACCCTCCCTTTAATTTCTGATTAATGGAGAATACATACAGAAATAGGTCGTGAAAACTGATCAAAATGCCTGATTCGTTCTTCTGCCATTCATTGTTTTTTATTATTAATTCTCCATCCCCTGTTTCTGCAAGAACAACATTCTATTTTCTTTTTTATTCTTTTAAAAATCTACAGAAACTATAATTTTTAGATTTCTGGCTAGCTTCATCTTATACTCTCATTTTATTTGTAATCTTTTAATTTTTATTTAATTTCTATTTCTTTCTATTTAAGTTTGATCCTACCTTTAACTATTTTGTCAACCACAGACAGTGGTCCTTTCCGTGGAATATTTTTTTCATATTCTATGCATTCTGATAAATCCTCTTAAATGTTGTGACTTATTCCTTGAACTGATTTGCTAGTTCATCTTGAGTAACTCTGCTTTTGTGCTGTTTTTAAAGTTTAAACTGTTGATCATGGACCCATTTATTTCCCCTTCAGACTGAATGCAAAAAGCAAACATGTCATGATTTCTGCCTTCAACCATGAGCTTTAATGAATCTTCATTATACAATATCACGCCCCGTATAGCTGCTCTTCAGTTGGCTCCAGAATGCACTGTTTTAAGAAACTATCCCAAACTATTCTGAGTGCTTGTTAGCCAGTCTACATCTGCCCACCTGAGGTTTCTGGTCTATACGTAGATCAATATCCACTGCAATTATAACCATACTTACCTGATTGGTTCTCAATATTTCTTCTTCTGCACTCTGTCCCACTGTGTAGTCACTGTTAAAGGACTTTTTCTCTTCATTATTACTCGTATCAAAACAAACCGTATCTACAACTTGGTTTCCTGATCTTAGAACACCCCTCTCTATTGTTGAAAGAATATCATTAATTAACAGAGCCACATTCCACTTTCTTGGCTCCCCATCCTTCTTAGATCTTGTGTACTTGCTGATATTTCAGTCCGAATTTATATCCTCCTGCAGCTATTTCAGTAATAACAATCAGTTTGTTTATTTCTTTTCATTTTCTTAGCTCATCTGCTTTGTTTTGCATATTATGTGCATTCAGTTACAGAGCCTTTAGTTTTACCCTTTTTATTACTTTTCTTATCAAGAGAATCAAGTCAAGAGTGTTTTATTGTCATATGTACCAGATAGAACAATGAAATTCTTACTTGCTGCAGCACAACAGAATATGTAAATATAGTACATAACAGGAGGAAAAAAAAGTTCAGTGTGTGTAGATATACATGCACACATACTCAATAAACAAACAATTATAGTGCAATAATAATAATAGTCTATTGTAGTTCAGAGCTTATTTGTTGTCGTGTTTAATAGCCTGATGGCTGAAGGGAAGAAGCTGTTCCTGAACCTGGACGTTACAGTTTTCAGGCTCCTGTACCTTCTTCTCGATGGCAATGGTGAAATGAGTGTGTGGCCAGGATGGTGTGGGTCTCTGATGATGTTGGCTGCCTTTTTGAGGCAGCGACTTCGATAAATCCTTTCGATGGTGGGGAGGTCAGAGACGGTGATGGACAGGGCAGTGGTCACAACTTTTTACAATCTTTTCCGCTCCTGGACGTTCAAGTTGCCAAACCAGGCCATGATGCAACCAGTCAGTATGCTCTCTACTGTGTACCTGTCGAAGTTCAAGAGAATCCTTTTTGACATACCGAATCTTCATAATCTTCTCAGGAGGTAGAGGCGCTGATGTGCTTACTTTATAATTGCATCAGTGTGCTGGGTCCAGGAAAGATCTTCGGAAATATGCACGCCCAGGAATTTGAAGTTTTTGACTCTCTCCACCATCGTCCCATTGATATAAACAGGATTGTGGATCCTCATCCTTCCTCTTCCAAAGTCCACAATCAGGTCCTTGGTTTTACTGATGTTGAGAGCCAGGTTGTTGTGCTGGCACCATTTGGTCAATCGATCGAACTCACTTCTATACTCTGACTCATCACCATCTGTAATTCGTCTTTACTCAGACTCACCCTCTGTCTCAGCCATTTTATTGTTTTCCTTTTAACTTATTCATTTCCTTAACAACCTTGATATGAAAAAACCTTGGATACTACATCTCCATGCTGAAAAGGTCAACTTGCTTCAATTTTTGCTCACCACTCAGTTGTAACTCATAAGTACAGGTCAGTTTTATGGCTCTTTGCAATAATTCTAATATTTCACCGTCTCTAAGAACAAAACTTAATTTATTAACCGTTTTAGTTATGCAAGTTATCATTAAATTAGCCTCATATATTTCTGCTGCGTTTCAGTTGTATATGTTGAGCATTAAGCCGAGGTTCCATGATTACTTTTGAGCTCATCCACAGTTAATATGATCCCATTGTGAAATATTTATGTTTTTCTTTTACTTTTTCGATTGCGTCCATCTTAAATCTTATTTGTTGTTTGGAACTCCGATATATATTTTAATTTGTTTGGTAATTTACAATATGCATTTTCTAATGTCACATTGCTATTATCTTATTATTAATTTGATTAATAGTAGATGAAGCACAGAGCGTTGATTTTTTTTCACCATTAATTTATTTATTTTACTCCAACAAATAAATATTTGCTACTTAATTTGATTTTTGTCCACTCATAATTTATGCTGAATTCCCAGAGATTTCCATTTACGTGTGGAACGTTGTCAGGGGCCTTTTGTAAGTCTGATTGATGTTTCTCCTTCTGAATCCCTTTGGCTTTATGAAGAATGTAAAATAATGATCACCTTGGTTGAAAAAGCATTACATATTCCAAAATCCTGTTTTTTCTTATGGAGATGCAATATTTGTTCTGTTGAAATGGAGCCTAGCAAGATTTTTCAAAATGTTACTCTGTTCCATTCTATTTCTTTTGCCAGTAGCTTCCAGCTAAAGAACGTAGGGAGCCAAGCTTAACTTCTGTCAATTTTCTAAATTTAATGCTATGTTGAAGGCTGAATGAAGGTGCCATCTGTGAACAGGGAAAATGAGGGCACTTTTTTCAGGTAACTTATCAGAAAGATATCTTGGTACATTGCATTATTTTCTAAATTTGAATTGTAAATTCATCCTCGGAATTCTCTACAAGGCAGATTGTTCAAATCATAGATTATTTGGAACTTCTTTTTGCTGGTAGCCATCAATTCTGTCATATTGTCACATTTATTTCTACTACTCGATAGCTTGCCAAGGCTGAGTAAAGTTCTACAAAAACATGATAATTTGAATCTGTTCAGTATTTCAAATCCAAGATACTGTTCCTTACAAAGTCTCTGGGCCATTGCTCCTCTCTGACCCTGTCTCTGGGCTCCCATCACTGAAAATCCTTGCCTGAGCTTTGCTTCTGCAACTATGATCAATCATTTTAGTGCTTTCCTCACAAGTCTTCATCTATGTTCCTTAAAATCCCAAACCACATTTGTCTTCATTTTGTTCATCTCCCATCACTTGCAGCTCTGACAACCTATCTACCTCTAGCATCTTAAATTTAAAATTACTACTTTGGCTTTCAAACTCTGGCTTTCTAATTGTCTGTCACTTCATACACTCCATTGGTCATAGGGAGCCTGCTCTTGATATTTTCCTTAAATTTCTCTCTTTCCCCACATTTTATTTTGTAAAATGTTATCTAAAATGCATTATGTGATTAATTTATTTGCACCTTCATCTAAACTCTAGAGCCTGCCATTCTGTTACTCTCACCATTATGTCTGTAGTGTCCAGTGGAAGGATTTAAAATAAATTAAATGTGGTTTATAAAGTTATTGTATTATTGTGAGGCTTCATTTGAACAGGACAAATTAAAATTTGTTATGAGGTAATAGTATTCAATAGAAGCTGCTTGTATGTTGCCAAGCAGTCTTATTAAATGACCTCTAATTTGTCTGCTGACAGTGTAATGATACAGCATCCTGAATTAGTGCATAAAGAACTTTGGGGTAGGCCATCCAGCCATTTGAGCCTGGTCTGACATCTACCTCAGAAACAGGTGCAGAATCACTGAGTCCTTGTGCAATACGCCTTCCTTGCTCTTGAGATCAAACCCTTATTTATAAAAAGGCTATTTTCCCTATTAATCATTATCTATATCAATGTTGTTTTCGAGCAACTTGTGTAATAGCCCACTTGGGTCACCTTGAACATCAACACCCAATCTCACACTTTCATAAACACTTTTTTCCTCTTGTGTCCACATATGTATACCAAAGCAGATAACCTCACATTTTCCAACCTACATTCCTAATTCCGCATTCTCAGCTGCTCTTTCAGCTTCTCTATATCTGCTCTTACATCGTCCATACTCACAGCTTCACGTAGTTCAGTATCATCAACAAATTGAGAATCGAGGCGTTTGGAGTATTTTATTCATTTCTGGTCGCCCCATAACAAGTAGGATGTGGACGCTTTGGAGAGCGTGCAGAGGTGATTTATCAGAATGCTGTCTGCATTAGAGGGTATTAGGTGTAAAGAGAGTTTGGATGAATTTGAATTATTTTCTCTTACATGTTGGAGGTTGAGAGGAGACCTGATGGACGATTACAAAATTATGAGAGATGTAGGTAGGATAGACAGTCAGAACCTTTTTCCCAAAAGCCAAATACTAGGGGGTATAACTGTTAAAGGATTAAAGGGGATGTGATAGGCAAGTTATTTTACACAGAGTGGTAGGTGCCTGGAAACATGTTATAGTGTGTTTAACATGCATAAAGAAACTTGAACATGTAGGGAATGGAGGAATATGGAGATGCGCAGGCAGAAGGGATTAGTTTAATTTGGCATCATGTTACACATTGGCTGTATGGCCTGTTCCTGTATTGTGCTGGTTTATGTTCTATTTCTTTGTCCGCCTTTTCTGAAAATTCCTCCCAATACTCAGGTCTGTGCTATTTCTGATAATGCTATAAGCCTCTCCCTTGGATTTAATGCTCTTTAATTTCACCTGTCCGTCACAGATGGATCACATTTCCTGTTGGGACTTTGAGCCTTATTGGATATTTTGCAAAAAATAAATACTTTATTTCTGCATCACTTTCAAACTTATCAAATTCTATTACTTTTGTTGTCATTCTTTGCCAAAGATCCCTCAACAACGGGTTATCTAGTTTTGACCTAGTTTTCTCCTTAACATATTGAGGTAAAAAGCATCTAGTGTGTACTCAGGAATTCATTTTCCAAGTTAATACAGTAAATTTGAGCAGTCCAGTCTACAAGCAAGTTAAAGTCTCCCATGATTGCAATAACACAACTATCACATGCACCTCCAGTTTCCAGATTCTTTCCTCTGCCAATACCTACCTGATCTCCTGGTTGATAAACACTTTAACTCCCCCTCATATTCCCACACTGACCTTTCTGTTCTGGGCCTCCTCCACTGTCAGTGTGCGGCCCAGTGCAAATTGGAGGAGCAGCAACTCATATTTCGCTTGGGCAGCTTACACCCCAGTGGCATGAATATTGACTTCTCTAACTTCAAGTAACCTTTGCTTTCCCTCTCTCTCTCCATCCTTCCCCCTTCCTAGCTCTCCAACCGGTCTGACTGTCCCCCTGATTAATTTTCATGTATGCTTTGTTGTCATCTTCTAGCTAACAATGATATTTTCTACATTTTTCCTTGATGTGCATCCCCTTTGATGTCTCGTTTTCACACCTTACATGTCCTTATCTCTGTCTCCCTCTCCCCTGACTCACAGTCTGAAGATGGGTCTCAACCCGAAACGTCACCTTTTCCTATCAGAGATGCTGCCTGTCCTGAGTTATTCCAGCATTTTGTGTCTATAATCAAAAACTTGTCCCACCCTGGTCATTCCTTGTTCTGCCTGCTCCTGTCCAGAAGAGATACAGAAGCTTGAAAGCATGAACTACCAGACTCAGAAACAACGACTTCCCTTCTTTTTCCTGGTTTCCGGTCTTTCCACAAGTTAGGGTACTGTTCGTTTCACCTCTATCCCATTGTGAATATTGATCTTTATTTATGGATTTGATGCAATGCAATGCTGAGAACTATATTCTGAAGTCTGTATCTTCCCCTTTGCTTTATCTATTGCAAATTTGACGATTTGATTTATGTATGGTATTATCTGATCTGTTTGGATAGAATGCAAAACAAAGCTTTTCACTATATCTCAGTACACATGACAATAATAAACCTAAACTTAAAAAGTGGGGCCAAGCGCAAACTAGAGGAACAGAACTTTTTATTCTGTCTTGGTAGTGTACATCTTGATTGCATAAACATTGATTTCTCTAGTTTCATTAACCTGCTCCCCCTCAGTGCCTCTATGCACCCAGATCCTGCCAGAACACCCATCCCCTAGCTCCTTTCCCACCTAAACCATCTGCCCATTTACTCACACACTCTTCCCATCAGGTTCCCTACCTCCACTGTTCCCATCTGACCTCCCTTATTTGGTCTCTTTCCACATCTTACTTACCCATCAGATTTCATCATCTGGAGCCCTCAGTTGCCTCCACCTATCACATTCCAGCCTCTCTCATTATCTCCACCCCTCTCTCTCTCTCTCACCTGACTCAATCCACCTGTTCTCACCAAGATCCACCTGCCGCATGTCACCTCTTGCCCCACTTCCCCTCACCTTTTTATACTGGCCACCTCTCCAGCATTATTTCAGTCCAGAGGAAGAGCCTCGACCCGAAAGGTCAACTGTCCATTTTCCTCCACAGACCCGCTGAGTTCTTCCAGCACTTTGTGTTTTGCACCTGATGTGCTAGCATTTGCAATCTATTATGTCTCTCGTAACACACAGCAGTTCTCCCCAGTAACACTTGCAAACCCCTCTGCAAGGAGATAAGTTCTGGCTCTGTGAAGAGCAATCTGTTTGATGTTTACAGGTGCAACCTGTCTCAACAATAGTTCCAATGCCTCAGAGTGTAAAGTCTTCCTCTGGCACTGTCTCTCCAGCCACACCATCATCTGCTTTATTCTCCTATGTCTTTACATATTGGCACAGGACACTGAGAGTAACCCTTAGATTGTCACCTATTGAACATCTTTCCTAGATCTCCAAGCTCTTATCTGTATCTCATTCCTCCTCCTATCCATGTGGATACATGGTTCAAACAAACTTGAAACCAGGAGATGGAGAAAATGTACAATTATTGATTTATTTATCCACAGTCAATAATAAGTATTTGGCTTTGGAGGTTTTTTAAATAAATCAAAGTATTTAATTGTATTTTTCAATTTTCCAGAAGGTGTAAATGGTTAAACCTACAATCAGTTAAATTAACTTACTAATGACATTTTGTGAACTTTTCCCTTGAGGACTGAGCGTCTGTTAAAAGCCCCAGGCTATTTTAATCAAAGCTGCTCAATTTAACAGATTGCTGTTCATTGTGTCCCTGTTGTTCAGTTGATTCCCACTGTGTGTTATATGGATATCTGTGCCTGGGACCATTTTCTTTCTTTACTGTTTCTGTTGGAATATTTAAGGGTTGTAAGATTCTTCCTAACTCATTTTTGATGTATATAAAAGTTTGAGCTCGACTCATATATAGCATTATATGAAAAGGCAAATATGATTAAAGAAACAAAAAACCCCCAGCACTTTGGATTTGCATAGTGTTTTATATTTCTGACATTTCCTTGTGTCACAGGATAGAGGCAATTCAGTCCCTGGAGTCTCTGCCCAGCTTCAGAGTACACCCATTGCCCTATTTCTCCCACTTAATTCCATGTAAACTCTCTCACAGACCCTTTGTTTCCCGCCAATTAACCCACCATCATGCATCTATACTAGGGGCAATTCACGATAGCTAATTAACCAACCAGCAAGTCTGAACGTGGAAGGAAACCAGAATAGTCACAGGAAACTCAGGCAGTGACAAAAAAGAACATGCAAACTCCACACAGATAGCACCCAAGGACAGCATTGAACCCGAGTAGATAGACCTGTAAAGCAGTGTGGCTTTTTAATGCAGCTTCTCACTTCCATGAAGCTCCCAATTAAAACAGCTCTGTAAAGTCAGTGTAAAGTCTTCTGCTAATTCACCAAATGTTATCAGAAGTCATAGAAGAATATTCTCTTTAACTTAATCTATTGTGGTTCTGAAATGTCAAATTATTTTTCCCCTTAATAGAAATCCATTGGTTTTGCTATTTTAAAGCTATCAATTGTTTGGATGAACATTTTATTTTCTAATTTAAATGTTCTGTCTATTCCCGAAGGTCTTAGAAGTTTTTAGAAGCATTGAGGTCACTTATTTATAATTTTGTTCCGGGTTTAAGAGATACTGATACTTCGGTATACACTTAAAATAAAACACAGTGTGGCACAGTGACGCAGCTGCTGCCTCACAACGCAAGAGACTCGAGTTCGATCCTGAACTCGGGTGCTATCTGTGTGGTGGTAACACTCCCTGTGGCCTCCCCGGGTTTCCTATGGCTGCTCTGATTTCCTCCCACATCCCAAAGACGCACGGGCTTGTAGGTTATTTGGCCTCTATAAGTTACCCCTTGTGTGTAAGGAGTTGATGTGAAAGTGGATAACATAGAACTATTGTGAAGCGGTGATTGATGGCCGGCGTGGACTCGATGGGCCGAAAGACCCGTTTCCATGCTGTATAACTAAACACTTATAATTGGTGGCTGGAGATTCTAATATATTCTGGTACTGAGCTGAGTATTTATATTGATCAAGTTGAAATCGAAAAGCTCATTACCTTCTGTCACTTTCCTTATCAAAATGTCAATATACACAGACCTGATCACATCTTTTTTACTTGTATAGATTTGCATCTTCAAACTGCAAAGTAATGGGTAGTTTTACAGTATTTGTATGGATTGACATGAGTGAAGATAGTAATATTTTGCTTTCTACAGTCTCATACTACATCCCTTTACCTCTATTAGCTGACTCTCAACACATCCTTGCATTGCATGACTATGCCTAAAGATAAAATATAATTGTTAAGGAGAATCTAATTAAATCCCATTCCACATTTAGTTCTTCTGATAATATATATTGATTCTTACCAATAAACACATTTCTTCTAAGCTAATGAGATTGTTGTAACTCCTTTATTTTGTTATCAAAACATTCTTGTACGGGGTTATTGTATCACCAAATTTATTTCCTAACTTTAATTTGGTCTTTGATTCCTTAGCCAAGCTGATCAGGTACAGTCACAATACTTTTTCACAGCCTTTGACTTCAAGGCAGGCTTTGACTGGAAGTGACACCAAGATGCCCTTTTTATTCATTTAAGGAATGTGTGCTTTGAAGGCTGAACCAGTATTTAATTACCCGTCCCTAATTGCCATTGAGCAGGTAGTGGTGAGTTGTGCCTTAAATAGCTGCTCTTCTTGAGCTGTTAGGGAGAGATTTTCAAGATTTTGACCCAGTGAAGGTGAAGAAATGGACATATATTTCCAAGTCTGGATGGTGTATGGCTTGGAGAGAAATTGCAAGGTGACGATTCCTATGCTATTGCTGCCCTTGTTCTTTGCTGCATTGATGTCAAGGGCAGTTACTCTCACTTCACCTATGGAGTTCAGCTCTTTTGTCCATGTTTGGACCAAAGTTGTAATGTCAAGAGTTGAGTGATTTTGCTGGAATACAAACTGAGCTTTTGATATCCATCACTTTGTTGATGATCGAGAGTAGACTAATAGGGCGCTAATTGCATGGGTCAGATTTGTCCTACTTCTTGTGGACAGTACATACCTGGGCAATTTTCCACATTTGTTGTAGTATTGGAACACTAGGCCAAGGGTGCAATAGGTACTGGAGCTGAAGCCTTCAGTACTATTGCCAGAATGTCAGGGCCCCAGGCCTTTGTTGTACCCAATGCCATTTGCTAATTCTTGATGTCACATGGAGTGAATCGTTGGTTGAAGGCAGGATTGCAGGGGTTAGATCGGATCGGATTAGATGTAATGGGCCGCCACCATTATCTATTTTATCTTTTTACCCATTTTATCTTTTTTATCCATTTTATCCTTCTGTTATTTTTGTGTTGCACGGGGAGCCAGATGCAACGAAATTTCGTTTAGAATTGCATTTATTGATGTATTTCTGAATGACAATAAAGTTTTGATTGATTGATTGATTGATCTATTGATCAATTGTACGACCGCTTAGCTCTGTCTATTGCATGTTGTTTATTCTCTTTGGTGTGCAAATAGTACTATTTTGTAGCCAGGTTGATTCCTCATTTAGAGGTATACCCGATGCTGATCCTGGCATGTCCTCCTTCTCATTGAATTAAGGTTCATCCTGTGGCTTGATGGTGATGGTAGAACAGGGTTTATGCCAGGCCATAAGGTTGCAGATTGTGTTTGAGTACAATTTTGCTGCTGCTGATGGCCCACAGCGCTGGTTGTTCAGTCTTAAATTGCTAGATTTGTGTCACAATCTGCCTCATTTAGCATATGGGTGTGCAATACAACACAATGATAAAGATTAAGTCAATGAGCATCTAGGAGAAAACAATACAATAGATGGAGCCATAGCTTGCACAATGGAAGATGGTTGTGATTGTTGGAGGTTGATCATACAGCCCCATAAACATTACTGCAGGAATTCCTTGGGGTAGTGACCTAGGCCCAGCCATCTTCAGATCTTCAACAGAAATTCAAAAGGGCCAGCCACATAGCTACTGTGGCTACAAGGCAAAGTTATGGACTAGGTGTCAATGATTCACCTCCTGGCACTCTAAAATCTTTATACCATGTACAAGACACAGTTCAGGAGTTTGAGGGGATACTCTCTACTCTGCCTGGATAAGTGCAGCTCCAACAACTCATGGAAAGCTCAACACCATCGAGGACCTAACAGTCTGCTTGATTGGTACCCTATGCACCACCTAAACATATATTCCCTTCACCGCCAGTGCACTGTGCCTATTGTGTGTGCTGTGCACTGAAATGGGTCATTTAGCCCACTCTGACAGCATTCCCAAACCTGTGATCTGTACCACCAAGGACAGAAGTAGCAGATGCATGGGAACACTGCCAACACTATGCACTCCTTCCTGTTGCATACCTTCCTGGTCTTTCATTGCCCCAGATCTAATTCCTGGACCAACCTCTCCAACCACACTGTGGGAGTCCCTTTGCCAGAAGGACTGCAGAAGTTCAAGAAGGTGGCTCATCAGCATCTCCTCAAAGTTAGTTAAGGATGGGCAATAAATGCTGGCCTTGTGAGTGACACCTAGATCCCAAGAATGAATTTTATAAAGTGGTATTAATGCAGACGAAAGTCATTAATAATTTGAGAGTGAAATATTTCTATCAATCAGGAGACAAGGTATTGCTTGTGGGGTTGTGTTTAGCGAGGAAACCAGTGGAAAGCAACCTGACAAAGACTGAGACCTCTACCATGGTGAAATAGGGAAAATGAGACTTAGTCACGAGTTCACAGCAACATTCCAGGCCATCTCTATGCAGTTGGATTAAGAAAGGAAATTGAGGAATTAGAGGAACGGCTTCAATAATTTTCCTTTAAACATTTTCCTTTTAAACGTTCACAATGAAAGGAAGGAAAAACCATCCCAATAGCTTCTGCGCACCATCTGTGACTAGCTACACCTTCATCACAAGGGATTCAGCAGTTCAAGGAGGCAGTTTACTACCATCTTCTCCAGAGCAATTTGAGATTGGTGATAAATAATGGCCTTAGTGATGCCCAGATCTAAAAAATAAAAGAAATGCCTTGTGTACTGATGAAAGTGCTAGGAATATACTGGGAACAAAATATCACGGTGGTGATGTCAATTGGCTCCACTTTCAGCGCAAAAAGGTAGGAATCTCATAGTTGTGATGGTGGAAGAATCGGAATGGAATGTTCTTTTTTTTTTAAATGAGCAATTATGGAAATACCATTGGAGCTGGCATGGTTGTATCATAAATTGTTTCATTGCAGGCAGTATAACAAGCTGCGGAACCTGCTGAGGGATGCTCGTCATGAATGCGTTATGTTCTTCAATGAATTTCAGTTGTACTCGTATGTCCCGAGAGAGCAAGGAGAGTCTCCAGAAAAATGGCAGACCAGGTTTGTCTTTAAAATTCATTTAAATCTTTCTACCTGTTTAAGGAAACTAATTATGGTAAAATATTCTACACTCATCTCGCTAGTCTTTAATTCACTCTGGCGCTTTAAAATATTTTGGAAAAAATGAATGGAAATATATTAATATATAATTTGGCAGAAAAACATTTAATTCAGTCTTGCAGAAAACAATTTGGAGTTGATCCAGAACCACTAGTGCTATCGCTAACTATCGAGCTGCTAATCTAATCAAGGATTGACACAGTTTATAGCTAAACTAAACTATTTTATGAAGATTTATAGTTACTAAGGCTGGAACAAGGCAAACTATTTCCAGTGGTTTTGGAACTGAGAAGAAAAGCGGCTATGAGACTGTGGTGCTCTTGGGCATCTTTGTCTCATTGAACTTTATTGCAGCTCCTGTCGTTTTTATGGTGGAATGTCACCTGCGGCTGACAAGAGCAATTATAGATGACTTTCGAATGATAAAGTCACATGATTATGTAGCAGTTGTAATGCATGGCAGGGAATGCAGAATGTGCAACATCTTGTTATGCTCTGGAAAGGTGGAGATTTATGGGTGAATTTGTACATATTTTAATGTTGCAATGTAAATTTTATTTTTATCCAAGTCAGAGGCATTTAACCAATATAAGAATTTTTGTTTTGCTGGAATATATTTGGGAAATTAGGGGATGTTTGAAATTAGGAAAAAAAGGTTTCTGAGCTTTTTCTGAAACTGATTGGTCTTACAGTCCTGTCATGCTGTGAAAATATTTGAATTTTAAGTCATGCAAACAAAATTAATAAAAATGTTAATTATTTGTTCTAGGTGCATTTACTATGCCACAGTCTGGTATTATAATCATCTTGCAGGACTAATGCCAGTTGTTATGGTTACTGAGGATGCGGAAGCCATTCAGAAATATGGGAGTGAAACAGATGGAGTGTTTGTTGTATCATTTAAGGTAATAAGTAGTCCAATGATATAGGACTGGAACCATTGAATGAACCAGAATATTGCTGTGAAATGGTGTATCGAAATCTTACGAAACACTGTAGACAGTAGCTCTGGCAACAGTTTTAGGAAGATGGAGGAAATAGCAAAAGTGGGGATTATACCTTTGAACACTGGAGAAGGAATTAGTGTCCAAAGGGAACATTCCAGACAGCTCCATATAGACCAGGTGGACTCGGTATTGGGTGAATGATTATTGTATTTTGTCTATTTTCCAGAAGTGCTAACTGTGCCACAATCTTCAAAGCAAAAACCAGAAGCTCTTGAAACACAAAGGAGCATAGAACATTGAAAAATACAGCATGGGAACAGGCCCTTCTGCCTACAATGTCTGCACTGATCATGCTGCCAAGCTAGACTCATCTCTTCTGCCTGTGCATGATCCATAT
The DNA here is from genome assembly GCA_038087875.1 of Malacoraja senta. Lineage (NCBI taxonomy): Eukaryota > Metazoa > Chordata > Chondrichthyes > Rajiformes > Rajidae > Malacoraja > Malacoraja senta. The sequence goes on along the minus strand of CM075989.1, from coordinate 12,367,681 downwards.
TCCTCCAGTCCCTGCATATCCATGTGCCTTTCAAAAAGCCTTGTAAATGTCAAGATATTAATGGTTCCACAGTCACCATTGGCATTGCATTCTAAGCACCCAACCGCAGGCTTGGTGATTGTTGTGCTGAACACCTTCGCTCAGTCCGTTTAGGCTTATGTAATCTCCCGGTCACTGAACACTTTAACTCCCCCTCCCATTCCCATACTGGATTATTTCTACTTACGTTTTTAAACAAAGGAACAAATCTCCAATCCTCCAGGTCCTTGCCTATGGCAAGAAAAGATACAAAGATTTTCATCAAGGCTCCTGCAATCTTCTCACTTGTCCTTCTCTCTTAATAACCTGTCATAGATCGCATCAGGCCCTGGGGATTTATCCACTTTAATGCTTTTTCAAGAGACCCAATTCATCCACTTCTTGATCAAATAATTGCCCTAGCATATTAGTATCCCTCACACTGATCTCTCTATCCCCCACGTTCATGGGTGATAGTCCAGTAAGGTTATATGGGTAGAACTTAGATACAGGGAATGCCGAGAACAAAGAGGACAAATTTGGATGACAATATAGATAGCATTGTTAGCAAATTTGCTGATGACACCAAATTTAGTGGTATAGTAGAGTGAGGAAAGATATCTTAAGTTTACAAGAATATCTAGGTTAGTTGGGAAGATAGGCCAAGGCATGGCAAATTGAATTTAACACAGACGAGTGCAAGATGTTGTGCTTTGGCATGTCAAATGAGGGTAGATCTTGCACAGTGAATGGTAGAGCCCTGGAAAGTGCTGGGAGTACAGGTACCTGGTTCCTTAAAAATGGCAAGTCAAGTGAACAGTATGGAGAAGAAGGCATTTAGTACCCTTGCCTTCATTGGGAAGGTATGGAATACAAAGGTTGACACGTCATGATTCAACTGTACAAGTCGATTGTGTGGGCACTCTTGGAAAACTGTGCAGTTCTGGTTGCCCAGCTACAGGAAGGATGTCATTAAGTTGAAACGGGTGTAGAAGAGATTCACCAGGATGTTTTCTGGCCTTGCATTAAAGGGAGAGGTTGGATAGGCTAAGATTTTTTTTTGAGCATCGGAAGCTAAGGGGTGACCTTACTGAGGTATCCAATGTAATGAAGAACATGGATAAAGCAAACTCTCACAGTCTTTTTGCCATTCTAAAATTAGAAGACATAGGCTTAAGGTAAGAGGGCAGAGATTTAAGGAGAGAGGGACCTCGGGCAACTTTTTAACTCTGAGGGTAGCCTGTATCTGGAATGAGCTGCTAGAAGAAGCAATAGAAGAATACATTTATGATTTTTAAGAGACATTTGGAAATAAAGTTTAGAGAGTTATGAGCCATATGCAAGCAAATGGGATTCTAATATGCTTACAACCCAGCGGTATGAATGTTAATTTCACTAATTTTAAGTAACGTCTACCTACACTCTCCTCCCCTCCCCTCTTGCCCCCTTTCTCCACCCGAGTTATTTAACCAGTTCCGCAGTTCACCTATCCCTGCTCTCTGGCCCGCTGAGTTACTCCAGCACTTTGTGCCTATCTTTGGTATAAACCAGCATCTGCAGTTCTTTGTTTCTGTAGCCCAACATGACAACTTGGTCGGTATGGACAGGGTGAGCCGAAAGGCCTGTTACCATGATGCACAGCTCAATGACTATATTACTCTATGTCCTTCCATGTCTCTGTTTGTCCTTATACCTATTTCACTTTCTGTATCACATCTCACTCTCTCTCTCTCTCTCAATTCAATTTTCAATTTCAATTTCAAGTTAAAAACTTTATTGGCATGATAAAAAATACATTGTTATATTGCCAAAGTATAAAACATGACATACATATTTAAAATGCATAAGTATAAATACAAGTGTACAGTGCATGGATAGATATGTCCCTGTACATAAACTCGCAAGAGGCCTATAGCCCTTTATTGATTGCTACACGTTCTTGCAGCCGTAAGCAGTACAACAGGATAGCAAGTTTAGCAATTCAATATTAATTTCTTAGTGTCAGTTAATGTCAATTAGTGTGTGCGTACATACGCGCATATTGGTCATTCACCGTCTCTCAGGTTATGGCATGCTGTTACGTATTGTGCACCAAGATGTGCCGTATTTCCTTCACCAAGGATTATTCTTAGTTTTGATGTATCATCTAGTTCTTTAAAATCAGGGGTTGCCAGATTGAGTTTGTCAAAGTATGTTTTCCTTGTTTTGTCAATTTTTTTGCATTTTATGAGGAAGTGCACCTCTGTTTCAACCTCATCTGTCAAACAGTGGCCGCATATTCTGTTTTCTCTTGGTTGCCAGAATCTCTTCTGTCTTCCTTTTTCAACTGCCAAATAGTGGTCACTTAGCCTGTATTTGGTGAGGGTCTGTCTCTGTTTTATGTCTCTAACAGTTGAGAGATAGTCTGCCAATTTATATGACTCTCTCTCTCTCTCTCTCTCTCTCTCTCTCTCTCTCTCTCTCTCTCTCTCTCTCTCTCTCTCTCTCTCTCTCTCTCTCTCTCTCTCTCACTCTCTGTCTCTCGCTCTCTCTCTGTGTCTGTCTCTCTATGTGTCTCTGTCTCTCTCTGTCTCTCTCTCTCTCTGTCTCTCTCTCTCTCTGTCTCTCTCTGTCTGTCTCTCTCTCTCTCTCTGTGTCTCTCTCTGTCTGTCTCTCTCTGTCTCTCTGTGTCTGTCTCTCTTTGTGTCTGTCTCTCTCTGTGTCTGTCTCTCTCTGTGTGTCTCTCTGTGTCTGTCTCTTTCTATGTGTGTCTCTCTGTCTCTCTCTGTGTCTGTCTCTCTCTCTGTCTCTCTCTCTCTGTCTCTCTCTCTGTCTCTGTCTCTCTCTCTCTCTCTCTCTCTCTCTCTGTCTCTCTAGATTCAACCTTTTTAATTTCAATTACACAAATTAGTTAAATGAATACTACAATATAAGCAAAAATCTCTGCTGGAGAAACAATATTTGGAATATGGTATAATATTTTTGTTCGTAATTCCTATGGTTGTCCCCAGATGGCAGTAGCGTTACTGAAAATATTTATTCAGTATAAACTTGGATTTAGATCCCAAATAAACAAGATAAAACTATTTGCAAAAAAAGGCTTTTCTTGGGTAAAACATGACAAAATTTGGTCTAATTTTGGGATTTTGGAAGTTTACTTACAGATTGTGAATTGTCAGGTATCTTCAAAAAGACTCGAATGTAAAATGAATTGGGCATCACTGACTGGCATAGTAGTGGTAGAATTGAATTAAACATGTTCTATCCTATCCATTAGTAAGCTTTATCCCATTTGAACTGTCTCAGTTTCATCAGTGGCATCTTTCCCATTTCAGTCATTCGTTTCTAGTTGGAGTGAATGTTTTGGTTGTGTCTATTGGGCATTATTTAATGAACATCATCCAGCACCAGTAAATGAACATTTTCATCTGGGTAGATTCAAACCTTCACAACAGAAAGATGCTAATTTGTGACAGTTTGTTACTCTTAAGTCTTTCTGTACATATATTTTAATCCTGTGTTGCATTTTATGCAGACTTTGCAATTTTGTATTTGTAAGCAATGAAATGCTGATGAGCATGCTACAATCACGTTTATCGGGTTTTTTCTTTATAGAGCTACTTGGAGAATTTTTGGCCTGACCTGGAAGCAGTGCACGAGCTGTATGAGTCTATTGTTCAGTCTCGGAAAGAAAGAGAGAATGAAATTCAGGAGAAGAATGGAAAGGAATATTTGGAACATCTGCCTTTGGAAATACTGGAGGCTGGTATCAAATCTGGGAGATATATTCAGGTAAACTGACACATTTGGTTTTGAAATGGCAGTCGTGAACTCATGTTTGAACCCAGTGCGCACTACGATAGACAGTAATAGAGCTGGTAGAAATGTTGCCTCGCAGCACCAATGTCTCAAGCTCAATCATGACTTTCAATGCCAATGAGAAGTTTGCATGGTCTTCCTGTGACCATGTGAGTTCCTTTCAGGTGCTCTGGTTTCCTCCCGAAGACAAGCACGTTGGTAGGTTACTTGATCACTTTAAGTTGCTCTTAGAATATGTGGGTGGTAAAATCTGGGGAAGGGAAGGGGAGAATGATGGAAATGTGGGAAGTGCCTACAAAAAATATATAGTAGCATTTTTCTATTTCCTAGGATGAGAGAGATACCCTACCAAGAGAGACTAGTTTGGGCCTATATTCCTTGAAGTTTAGAAGAATGAGGAGTGACCTTATTCAAACATATAACATTCCAAGACAGGATAGATATTAGTCTGATTCCACCTGTGGGAGCTTAAACGAGGGACATTGACTCCAAGATAAGGGGCTGGTCATTTAAAACTGAGGTCTGTAGATACTACTTCTTGCTGAGGGAGTTGAATCTCTGGAATTCACTGCTTTGGCGAGTGTGAGAACTGGATCATTAGAAGCATTTAAAATGGATGTAGGTAAATATTTGTAAGATCGAAAAATAGAGCGTGGAGAAATGGCACAGAAGACGAATTGAGGCTTGTGTAGATCATCCATAATCCTATTAAATAAGAGGGGGTGGGGGCAGACTTGAAGAGTCTGTTGGCTTCTATTTTATTGTCGTCTTTTATTTTATTGTCCTCTTGTGTCATGAAAGAAATTTGTACAGATGGTTAAAACGGACTCTGGGCCGAAGGACCTCCGTCCATGACTGACATACGATGAACTCTGTGCAGCTCAACAACTTTGCACAGAAGCTGATCGCATTGCCTTATTGTCTTTAATGTTTTAGTCTTTAATGTCATTTAATAAGTAGCTGCATTTGATATATAAAGTGGGAGTGTAGAATAGCATGTAGCCAGCATGTATTTTACCTTAACAATTTACAACATTTTAGTCAAAATGGTTGAAAAAAGATGAGATCACAGAAACTATCCCGAGTGAATATTTGTCTGCTAATGTTAACTGAGTTTCAGCAATGTATTAAATTAAATACTTCCAGTCAGTTTTTTCTTTTCGTCAATAATATTGAAAAAATGCAAATGGCACACAGCAAACAGTGAAATTTGTGCTGTAAAATAATTCCACTGTTTCTCAATTCTCTTACGTTTAATGTACATATTAGCAGATTTCTTTATGGTTTTAGGGTATTGTAAATGTCAACAAGCACAGATCTCAGTTGGAAGCCTTTGTTCGCATTCAGGGATTACCTAATAAAAGATCAGGTAACTTTTTAAAATCTTTTTAAAATAAATATTTTTGCCAAAATTGATTTGTTTGTAAAAGTGTGTTGTTTGTGTCTCTTAGAACTGGAAACAGACATACTTATCTGTGGCACAAAGGCTCGAAATCGTGCTATCGAGGGAGATGTGGTAGCTGTTGAGTTACTGCCAAGGAATGAATGGAAAGGTAGAGCTTCAATACTGTGTGAGAATGAATCTGAGGAGAAAGCCACTGAGGAAACCGAAACTGAGCCAATGCCTACAGGTATGAGCTTAATGGTAAAGTACGCAACCAAATATTTTAAGTATTATCTTTGGACATTTTTTAAATTGCTTTAGTTTTCTTTTCCCTGCTCAATCATGTATATAAGCAGTCGTTTCTTATAAAGACATAACAAAGAAATGCATAAATAGGCCATTTGAACCTTGTGCCTGTACAACCCATTCAATAAGATCATGGCATCGTTTACCTCAGATCCATTTTATTGCATTAATCTAATATCTCTTGATTCTTTTAAGTCCAAAAATCTATTGATCTGTAATTTGAATAAACTCAGTGACTGAGCCTCCAGGGTCCTCTTGGGTGGAGAATTCCAAAGACCCATCACACTCTGGGAAGAAATTTCTTCATCCATCTTTGTTCTGAATGTTTAACACAGTCACATTCAAGAAAGCTCCCCAGGGAGGGGAGGGGGTGTGTGGGCGGCGAGTGTAGGAGAGGGGGAAGAGTCGTGTGGGGGGAGGGGGGGTGTGGCAGGGGAGCGACGTGTGGGTGGGAGGGGGGATGTGGAGGAGGGTGGGTGGTGGGGAGAGGAGGGAGGAGAGAGGATGTGGGCGGGGAAGGGGGGGTGTGGGGGGAGGGAGGATGTGGGAGGGGGAGAGAGGATGAGGGAGAAGGGTGTGTGTGGGGGATGGGTGGGTGGGGGAAGGGTGTGTGTGTGGGAGGGAGGGGGGGGTGAGGGGGAGGGGGGTGAGGGTAAACACAGCTCTAATTTCTACATGGTGAAACCAAAATGTATAAAAATGGCCTTTAATAAAATCTGACAATTTGCACTTTAACCACATGTGATTTTTTTTCTATTACAAATTTAAATTGTGGAGCACAGAGGCAAATAAATAAATGATGGGTCTTTGTCCCAAACATTATGGAGGGCACTGTATAATAGGGACAGGTGAAGGGGTAGGACCACGTTGTAAGTTCTATAGTTAAATCACATTATACATGAGATCATTCATTTTTTTTGTTTTAATGAATATTAACTCAATATGAGGCAAAAACAAATTAAAGGATTCAGACTAAGTATCTTTTTTTTATAGGTAAGGTTGTTGGCATTATTCAGCGCAATTGGCGAGATTATGTTGTGACCTTTCCGCCCAAAGAAGACATACAATCTCAGGGTAAAAATGTTCGGAAGATCCTAGTTACGCCTTGGGATTACAGAATTCCTAAAATAAGGATCAGCACTCAGCAAGCTGAATCACTGCAGGTAAATGTCATAAATTTACTCTTTTAAAAAGTAATATAATTTATAATGTTTTATGAACATTGTGAAGACCATATCTGCATAATTTTCGTGGACTGAGTCATTCTAAATTCCACTCCTTAGAATTGATGTTCCTTAATGCTCGTTTTCTAATGCTATGATAGTCCTTGTTTTTTAAACTTTTTGTTCATATTTGGTTTACTCACAGCCCCAACAAACCAAGCTATCGTTTTCATAGCTCACTGCTGATCCAGATGTGTATACTTCCTGATGCGGAGCAGTGGATAGAAATCTCAGCCAGGAGTGCTGGTTTACTTTTGTCTTTCTAATCCTAGGTTGTTAAGTCAGATGTAGCACTTTTTACACCGAACCAGCTGAGAAGAACCAACACAATGCCCAATGCAACTAAATCTGGAACACCATCTGGTCATAGTCTCAGGGATTGTGCTTTATTCCATTCACTTAATTGTGGACATTAAAAATAGATTATTTCCCATAAATTAATCTCTATACCAATCTTGACTATTCAAGTGAATCATAAGATCATAAGTGATAACAGCAGAATTAAGCCATTTGGCCCATCAAGTCTACTCCGCCATTCAATCATAACTGATCTATCTCTCCCTCCTAACCCCATTCTCCTGCCTTCTCCCCATAACATCTGATACCTGTACTAATCAAGAATCTATAGCTACCTTAAATATATCCACTTACTTGGCCTCCATAGCCTTCTGTGGCAAAGAATTCCATAGATTCACCACCCTCTGACTAAAGAATCATTTTATCTATTTTCCATTTGGTTATGTTGAACTCCTGAGATAAGACAAAACATTTAAATTTCACTTATTTTTAATATGTGTTTAGTGGACTAACGCCATTTAAAGTTTGAAAACACAAGGAACTAATTTTATATGAAGTGTAAAACTAATGTGTGATTCCTAATGGTTTTATGTTTTCTTTCTTTATACCAAACCCAAATATAAAATACAGCTGAGACTCCTGTTTTAGAACTTTTAATCAAGCAAAAAAGCACCTGCAATAAAGCAAGTTGCTGCACTCTGTTTAAATCATATGCTTACATAAAAGAATGAACCTGTTCAGTGATGTAATGGCTTCATACAGAATACTTAATCTTTTTTATTCCCCAATCACATAGAATTTCCGAATTATTGTACGAATTGATTCCTGGGATTCTACATCTCTTTATCCCAATGGACATTTTGTGAAGGTTCTTGGAAGAGCTGGTGATTTAGAGACAGAAATTGCAGCTATTCTTGTTGAAAACGGCATTTCGATTGGCCCTTTCTCTGAAGCCCAGGTAAATCTTAGTGTTCATTGTACGTGATGTAAGAGACGTGATTCCTTAATTATTGTTGTAAACAGTTGAATTGTACATGTGGTTTTATCCAGTTTTAAAATGTATGACAAAGGAAATTATTGATTGCACATATATGCTGAGATTGTGTTTAGGTATGGTGATTTCTGTGTTGAAGGAGCTTATCAGTTTATTAAACACTAAAAATATTTGTATGTTAAAAGTTGCAAATCAAATTAACTCATTGGTTTCAGCGTCACATTCAAACCCTCCAATTTAATGTTAAATCTAGGCTAATACTTCACCCCTTTCTGAGAGTGTGCAACACTGTTGGAGAGTCCATCTCTAAACAAGGTTTTGTCTGCCTCATTGTGAAGATGCTAATATGGGTACTGTGGAGTTTCTACTGATGTCTGGCTGATACCTGATTATTGACAGCCACAATCAGAAACACACTCGTCATTTACACCACTAATTTGTAGAAACACAGTGAACTGTAGATGCTGGAATATCAGCAGGTCAGACAACATCCATGGAGGGAATGGACTGACGACATCGGATTTGGACCTTCCTGTCTGATCCAAAACGTCACCATTCCCTCTACAGATGCTCTCAGACCTGTTGAGTTCCTCCAGCACTTTGAGAAAAAAAGTAATATTTAGAAAAAAGAAAATAACTTGCTGTGAAACGTGCTACTCTTTGAGCCTTTTGAAGCCTTTCAGAAAATTCATGAGAGAACGTTCAAGTCTCAGAATATAGTTGTGGCAAATCTGTGTCCTGGAGAAAAACCATACGCCCACATTAGCAGTTTAGAAGTGGTGTTATAAATTGCTGCCTGTGGCTCAATGCGTTTATTTTTTTCTCCACAGTTCACAGTAGTGAATTTACCAATGTCAGGCACAATATCTGGGGAAGAGCAAAAACTGAAGGGCAGTTATCCTCTCTTCTAATCCCTTAGAAGGGATGCTCAAGGTTCATCTTTCCTTCATTCCAGTAACTTTTCCAGGGAAAGTATTTCTGTCTTAATTTTAACAGAAAAATATTGTTCGGATATAAAGGTATAAAAACCAATCTAAATATTTCAGCTTGTTTTTTCCACTTTTTCAGCTGCGTGAAATACCAGTGAACACTCCTGAGAATCCCTGGAAGGTTGATGCAGAGGAGCAAGGCAGGCGAGTGGATTTAAGAAACACTCACCTGGTCTTCAGCATCGACCCCAAGGACTGTGAAGACGTGGATGATGCACTGTCTGTTCGCAAATTAGCAAATGAAAATTTGGAGCTGGGCGTTCATATTGCAGATGTCACGCACTTCGTCAAATTAAATTCATACACAGATCTGGAGGCTCGATCGAGGTATGGCGAAATAAAAATCATAATAAACGCTCAAATGATCGAAGCTGAAATAAACCTAGGAGGAATAATTTTCATTCAAAGTACTCCTTACAATAAAAGATAATTTACTTATAGAAAATGTTTTTGGAATTTCTATATCCATTTTTTTTTTCTGGTATGTAGAGCAGCCATTCTGGGTCACGCCGATAATGTTACTGGTGGGAAGCAAAGGAAGCAGCTGGGTCTGGACAGCTTCAGATCTCAGACCTGAACACAGCAGGCTGTAGATGGGGACATTGCTTTAGATATACAAGTTCACAATGAAAGTGTATTGAGCACCTGCCACAAGATCCTGTTCTTGGGTTATGTCAATGTGACCCTTGAGTATTTTTCAGCAAAGTTGTTATACATTTTGGCCACAAAATTAATATTGATGCAAACTACTTTCTTTACAGGGCAACAACTTGTTATTTAGCAGACAGACGCTATGACATGTTACCTGCCATCCTAAGTGCTGATCGATGTTCTTTACTTGGGGGTGCTGACAGGTGAGTCTCAATGATATCTGAAGCCAATCTCATTTTTTACAAAGGAAGGATGTATTTATATTTTTGCCCAGGGAGAGGAAGCAGGAAACTTTGCATATTTAATGCTGGAACTTTATAACTACATTTCATTGGAATTCTGGAGAGGAGGCTAAGGATGCTCAATCAAATTATTGTTTGTTCATTTTATCCCTCTCCTACAGAGGATAGTGTCAGACTTTTATTTACTGCTTCCACTGAACTCCTGTTGCCATCACAATCCTGCTGCAGGAAGGAATTGTGGCACCATTGTTAAACATCAGCAGGACTTTGGCCACCTTTTAACTATGCTAGAATGCTAGATTCATTCTTAATTGTCATTAATTTACTGCATGGTATTTGTAGTTTTAATTCATCTTTCAAGCTGCAAGCTAATTGTCCATATTCATTGTCTTTTTAAGGTATGCAGTCAGTGTGTTATGGGAATTAGATAAAACTAATTATGAAGTCCTTAAAGTGTGGTTTGGACGAACCATTATAAGGTCTACTTACAAGATATTCTATGAAGCAGCTCAAGCCTTGTTGGATGGGGATCGCAATGTTGTGGATATCCCTGAGCTCAAAGGGCTTGAAGAGAAAGAAAAATGTAGAAGGTTGAATGACTTGATATGGGCAGTGGAGAAGCTGACTGAAATAGCTCGTCGCACCCGGACAAAGCGCTCCCTTGAAGGTGGCCTAGAGTTGGAGGATTTTGAAATCCGAGTACAGTTAGATGAGAAGAAGAACATCAGTGACCTGGTGCCCAAACAACCCCTGGAGGTGCATGAGACTGTAGCAGAATGCATGATTATGGCAAACCACTGGGTAGCAAAGAAAATTACTGAGAACTTGCCTCACCAAGGCTTGCTACGATGCCATCCTCCACCACGACAGGAGTCCTTCGCTGCACTGGTTGAGTGTGCAAAGGCAAAGAGATTCAAAATAGACACACGGTAAGGTATGGATAGGAAGTGCCAGTTTGCATGTTTTCATTTATGGAGAAAGATCATACAGTAGCTCTTGGTTTCTTATGTCAATGAAATCCTCATGCTTTGAGTCAATGCATAGCCCGTTAACAGCCTATCATTTTTGCCATCTACAAACTGCACTACAATAACTCGCATACACTACTCTGCCAGTATTTCTTAAACCCTGTAGCACCAAAGACGGGAACAGCAGGTGCATGAAAATACTGCCATCTGCAGGTTTCCCTCAAATTTGTTCACTGTTCTGACCTGAAAACATTCCAATGTCCTTTCATTGAGTTTGAATCCCAGATTGCTCTGTTCAACAGCACTGTGAAGCAACTTCACCAGAAGGATTGCAGTATCCAGGAGTGCAGCTCACTCCACCTTTTCAAGGGCAATTAAAGACTGGCATAAACGCTGGCTATTCCAACAGCATCTATATCCAGAAAAAACAAACAAAGAAAAATAAGACTGATTTAACCATTGCCCCTTGGTTGCATTTAGGAAGAGGTAGAAAATCCTGAGCCTATTTTACAGAAATGTTACTTCTGGTAAAACCTGAACTGTGCTTTCAGCTATTAGGTTGTCCAATTCATGACAATTGGATGACAACCAATTTAAAAGTTATAATAAGAAAATTTGGTGAGGGGAAGAGAAGAGTGGACCACAGTTCTGGGATCCGGTAAAGAATTAATTTGTAGTAGGAGTTTTTCTGATTTCTATCTTTCCGATTCTTCTTTGTGTTCACAGATGTTTGTAAAAAAACAATACTAATTTTTAAAATTTACATTGGTAATTTTTAGCTCCAACAAAGCTCTGGCAGATTCACTAGACATGGCAGAAGATCCAGATGATCCTCTGGTGAATAAACTCTTGCGATCCATGGCCACGCAGGCAATGTCCAATGCCCTTTATTTTTCTACTGGCTCCTGTTCAGAGGATCTCTTTTATCATTACGGTAAACAATATTATATATATTTCTTTTTTTTTGTAAGGTTGTGGAGTAGATAAAAGCAATGTAATAGTATGATATTACATTGTGGAACTTGTTGAGGGCTTCATTTTGCAACAAGTATTGTGCCCATCTGTGCTGATTTCTCTTATGTTTTTCCTTTACAAGGCTCCCATATCTGAACATTAATTAAGTTCAGTTATAACAGGATCTTTTTATGTCTTTTAAATAATGCCTGGAAAATATTTTTTCACAATTATTTTCCGAGTGAAAGGTCATCTTGAAATGTTGAATATTCCCACCATTGGTACGTGCATTGGTAGTGAAATAAGATTATTTTTTCTGCAAAAACACCCACACATTCACTGCAGCATTCATTCCATTAAGCCTCTGTGTTATGCAGTGTTCAGGCTGCATTAGTCAGTGCTTGTGCCTAACACTGCATTGCAGATGCCTGTGAGTTGTCTGACAGGTTTTCCATGCTAACTTATGGGAATGACGATTTCAAAACTGGATTAGATTGTATATTTGCAATGAACACACAATTAATAAAAAAGTTATTTTGAAAAATCATTTTTAATGTGAACATCTTGTAGTGGAGCTTTTTATTTGATTAATTTACAATCATTTGGTTATTGTGACATAATAAAACACACAAATTATTTAAGGGAACTTTAACAGTTGAGATTTGACAGTTGAACAATATGATAAGAAATTTGCACAGATGTCCAAATTGTTTGGTCAATGAGGTAAATTTTTAAGAAAGAAATCAGGATAGAGGCAGAAAGGTTTAATTTTGGGCATGACCATGATCACCGTTATGTGCCAGTGGAATTGGCAAAGTATAAGAGGGAGGATTTGAGAGAGTTTACAAATCTCATGAGATTGCGGTGCACATAGCTCTCGAGCGCTCCCTCCTCCGTTCCCTCCCATGCTTGCTCTCTCTCCCATTTGCTCTCTCAGTCTCACTTGCTCTCACTCTCACTGAGGAGATCTATTAGATAAAGTAAGGAGTGAGGCCATGGGATTCAAAAGCAACGGTGATAGTCGTGCAGCAGAAGCTTTGCCAGATGGTGCTGCTGAAACGCTGAGTCAAGGCCCCACTATGGATTTTAAAAACCAATATTGATAGGGGCCAAAAGTAAGACTGATTAATGTCCTCTTTATACAGTTGACGATGTTCATAATGTTTTATTGTCACATACAGTACCAATAATATGACTCATAATCCATTGGAACCAAGTAACAACATAAAAAATCAGGGTAGCTCCACCCAGAGGTTTGCTCCACGGTAAATGAGTTATATATATGGGATCTATGTAAATAGAATTTCATCCAAATTCCTCCCTTTTCTCTGACGACTCTGGCCTGAGCAGGATTTGTATTCAAGAGGTAAAGGTTGTGACAAATTGATTCTTCTCCCCCTATTCAATGTTGGTTTTGACAACGAATGAGAGAGGCAGTTCAGAGAAGATTTGCTGGGCTAATTCCTAGGATAAAGTCATAGTGATCGGAGTAGAATTAGGCCATTCAGCCCATCAAGTCTACTCTGCCATTCAATCATGGCTGATCTATCTTCCCCTCTTAACCCCATTCTTCTGCCTTCTCCCCATAACCTCTGACACCTGTACCACTCAAGAATCTATCTTTTTCTGCCATAAAATTATCCACTGACTTGGCCTCCACAGCCTTCTGTGGCAAAGAATTCCACAGATTCAACAACCTCTGACTAAAGGCATTACTCCTCGTCTCCTTCCTAAAAGAATGCCCTTTAATTATGAGGCAATGACTTCTAGTCCTGGACTCTCCCATCAGTGGAAACATCCTCTCCATCTCCACTCTATCCAAGCCTTTCATTATTCTGTATATTTCATTGAGGTTCCATTCTTCCAAACTCCAGCGAGTACAGGCCCAGTGCTGACAAACGCTCATCATAGGTTAACCTACTTATTCGTGGGATCATTCTTGTAAACCTCCTCTGGACCTTATCCGGAGCCAGCACATCCTTCCTCAGATATGGTGCCCAAAATTGCTCACAATATTCCAAATGCAGCCTTAACAGCGCCTTATACAGCCTCAACATTACATCCTTGTTTTTGTATACTAGCCCTCTTGAAATAAATGCTAGCATTGAGTTTGCTTTCTATACTATTGATTCGACTTGCAGATTAAATTTTTGGAAATCCTGCACTCGCAAGTCCCTTTGCGCCTCCAATTTCTGAATTCCGTCTCCATTTAGAAAATAGTCTACACCTTTATACCTACAACCAAAATGCATGACTCCACACTTTGCTACACCATATTCCATCTGCCACTTCTCTGTCCATTCTCCCAACCCTTCCGCAGAGTCCCTGCTTTCTCAACAATACCTAGTATAGCAACAACTTCTCTCGGAGAGTGGAGAATCTCTGGGATTCCCAACCCTTAAGAAAGATGGTTCCATGTCATTAGGTATATTTAAGGAAGAGACCAATGGCCCTGTCCCACGGTACGAGTTCATTCCAAGAGCTCTCCCGAGTTTAAAAAAAATCAAACTCGTGGTAAGCACGGAGAATGAACGTAGCGGGTACGTCGGAGCTCGGGGACGTCTCTTAGCGGCTCATAACGCTAACGGCAGGTACTCGGGAAAACTCGCTAACGGCAGGTAAGCTCAGGAAGACTCGTGAAGATTTTTCAACATGTTGAAAAATGTCCACGAGAGCCCCGAGTACCGACGAGCGGCCATTACCGTAAATCTCCGAGTTCGAATCAGGGCAAACTCGGGAGAGCTCTTGGAATGAACTCATACCTTAGGATAGGGCCATGGCAATTATTTGAAAGATCAAGGAATTGAGGACTATGGGGAGCTAACATCAATGTGGTGAAGTCAGCAAGGATCAGGCATGATCATATTGGAAAGTGGTGGAGGCTAAAGGGGCCGTGGCTTACTCCTCCCATTTCCTTATGTTGTTGGAATATTAGGGTAAGTCAATACACCTTTCTCACAGCGCCTATGAACTGGTTTGATACTGTGTGTGGTTTGCACATTCATCCCTGTGGCCATGTGGCTTTCCTCTGGGTTCTCCGGTTTCATCCCACATTGCAAAAACATGCTGGTTGGGAGGCAAATTGGCTACTGCAAGGGTTTAAGGGATGACTGGGTGCTGACATGAACACAGTGGGCCAACAGCTTCTAATGGGAGGTGTCTGGAATGACTCCCTTAAATGATTTTCCCACATTCTTGTCAGAAGATTATCAACAATAATTTAAATCAGGCCAGTTCCTTCTTACATGTTTCAAGATAATACTCTATTTTACTATTTATAAAATCCTAAGAGTAAAGGAGAGTGAAGGGATTAAAGAAATCTTGGATTTGGGATGTTCTGAACTAGATGATGAGCCAGAGTTATATCAGCAGGGAGGGGGTGTTACTGTTGGATTCTGTGCTCCTGAATAAATACCTATCTTTATCTCAAGGGCACAGACCTGATCATGTACCCTTCCAGTGTTCTCTCTTGGAAAGAAAACTGGTGAGGCACATTTCATCCAAGTTTAATCATAAAGAATGGACTCTTGGGCAAGGCATTAGATCAATAGTGCCTATAGAATGGCCCTCAGACAGCCAATGGTTTAAGAAGAGATCAGAAGAGAAATGTATTTTATAATCAATATATTTTGAGTATTGCAACAGTGGGCATACCTATCGACTATAAAGTACTTTATAAAGTCTTATCGAAGGAATTCTACAACTGCAAGTTTTTCATTTTTAAAACGTTGTATACCTTTACATCAGCTACACGTGACCTCAAGTTGATTGGGAGAAATACTTTTAAAAATCAATAATGTTTCACTGAAACTGCAGGGAAGGAGAGTGGTTCCTTTGTTACACATCAGGATTAAAGTTGTGTGACTTTAAATGTTTTTAGATCTGCTCTCTATACAGTCACTTGTAACATACACTTCTCCTTTGTGAAGGCCAAATATTTTTCAGACACATTGCTGGCTTCTAACGGGAGACTAGATTTTTGAACCTTTTAGTTGAGCTGCATAATCATGGTGGGAGATTCCTAGTTTATTTGGTGAGTCAATAGCAGGATGAAATAAGAAAAAGAATGCAAATGTCTTAGCCACGGCTTAGATGATGGCCTTGACAAAACATCGAGTTGGTAGATTGGAAATAAAGTCGGAGCTTTAAAATCACACCAATAATAGTAGGATATTTTACCTCCTCGAGTTGCTGATTTATTCACTCATTCCTTCTCTCCACAGATGCTGCCTGACCCGCTGAGTTACTCCAGAATTCTGTGTCTACCTGCTGATTTATATCTCTATTATGAAACCAAATTGACAAAGTCTGGACTATTTATACATCCCAACAGATGTTGCATTTGTTTTTAAATCACAGGACTTGCTCTGGACAAATATACTCATTTCACATCTCCAATCAGAAGATATGCAGACATAGTAGTCCATCGACTATTAATGGCAGCTTTATTAAAAGATAAGAAATTAGAACCTGAAAATCCATTGCTCAGCCAGAAGGATTTGGAAGAATTATGTCATCATATCAACAAGAAGAATAGGGTGAGTACAGAATAACTCAGTAGGCTTTTTATTATTTTATTTTAATTCATAACATAAATGTAAAGGTATCATTACATTCACATTAGGGAAGGAGTATGGCCAAAGAACTGTCAGATTCTGCTAATATCATTTTGTGCTGGCAGCACTTGGTGGAAAACCTTCCAGATAGCTCATCAGAAAGTGACTCTTCTTCTTGCGTATGGCTTGCACAGCCTAACGTTGTAGGGCAACTTGTTCTATTTGATCTTATTTGATTGTGCACACCAGGTTGATTGCATTCGTCGAAACAGGGCGGACCACGTGAAGGTTGCAATCTCCCACCCCAGAAAGTGACTTTGACAACAGGGAATGCAACACTTTATCATAGACCTCCCATCCTTCTCACCTACATTTGAAGCTTGGACAGCTAGAGTGGATCCACTGGATAAAAGTTTCCCAAAATTTCATTCAAAATTGGAAATTTTACTCATTCTATCAGCGAGAAAGTAATCAAATTATCGCTGGAAGCAAAAACACACCCTGAGCCAGAAAGGAAGAGGCGTCTAATCTGGCAACAGCATTTTTGAAAAAAATGTCATCGCGCTTGGAAGAGAACATGTTTCAAAAATAAAAGTGGATATCAAGCTTTGTTAGAGATTATACCCCTTCATACGTTCCCAGCTATTGTACATGCTGCAGTATTGCTTGATGTTTACAAGAACATTCAGGGAAGGTCTTGGGCAGAAACCAGTTACTTAAGGAAAGAATGCTTGAGAAAGGACTAACCGTTAATACAAGGAACCTGTTCAAGACCCGACAAGATTGCTTAGTTTTTAAATAGAAAGATTAAATTTTGTGAATGGTATCTTGCGTAATGTTGCTTTTGAAATTACTATGCCAAATACTGTTTTTAATTAAGCTGTGACTGAAGCTGGAGCACCTCTATAGGTCTTGACAGTACTTTTTGGTGGAAGCTATTCTTTACTGTGAGCCTGTTAATGAGTATTTTGCTTACAGAGGCAATTTGTAAAAAGCTGCCTTGCACAAAGTCTGAAAAATCAATGTTTTATATAACTTCAGTTTGCAGAATTGCATACTATTGCCTAATTAAAATTCTTATCCCATTGTTTAGGCTGCTCAGCGCGTGCAGAAACAATCCGTAGAGTTATTTCAGTGCATGTACTTTAAGGATAAAGATTCCACTTCTGATGAACGTTGCGTAGCAGATGGTATCATATACTCAATACGAGCAAACGGTGTGCTGGTATTTGTACCGAAGTAAGTTGTCTACCGAAGTCAGAATATCTAATTATCTTTTAAATTAAGTTTGATAAATATCAATAATTCTCATTATTCCCAAATTGAGATTTCTCAGCTATTCGGAAATCAAAGTGCTTAGAATGCATAGACAAAAGAGGAAAGCAAAAACCAAAATACAAATCGATGTACAGTGCCCTCCATAATGTTTGGGACAAAAACCCGTCATTTATTTATTTGCCTCTGTACTACACAATTTGAAATTTGTAACAGAAAAAAATCACATGTGGTTAACGTGCACATTGTCAGGTTTTAATAAAGGCCATTTTTATACATTGGTTTCACCATGTGGAAATTACAGCAGTGTTTATACATAGTTCCCTCATTTCAGGGCACCATAATGATTGGGACACAGCAATGTCATGTAAATGAAAGTAGTCATGTTTAGTATTTTGTTGCATATCCTTTGCATGCAATGACTGCTTGAAGTCTGCGATTCATGGGCATCACCAGTTGCTGGGTGTCTTCTCTAGTGATGCTCTGCCAGGCCTGTATTGCAGCCATCTTTAGCTTATGCTTGATTTGGGGGCTAGTCCCCTTCAGTTTTCTCTTCAGCATATAAAAGGCATGCTCAATTGGGTTCAGATCAGGTGATTGACTTGGCCACTCAAGAATTTACCATTTTTTAGCTTTGAAAATCTCTTTTTGTTCTTTAGCAGTATGTTTGGGATCATTCGATATAACCTATTCGAACCCCTCCAATCTGGATTTCGCCCCCTCCATAGCACAGAAACTGCTCTCCTCAAAGTCCTCAATGACCTCCTTACCTCTGCTGACTCTGGCTCCCTCAATATCCTCATCCTCCTCGACCTGAGTGCAGCCTTCGATACCGTCAACCACAACATCCTGCTCAACAGACTTAGGGACCTTGGCATTGAAGGTTCTGCACTCAGCTGGTTCCGTTCTTACCTTTCCAACCGATCCCACTTCATCTCTCTCCATAACCACACCTCTGCCACAGCCACTGTCACTCAAGGCGTTCCCCAAGGCTCCGTTCTTGGTCCCCTCCTCTTCATCATCTACATCCTCCCCCTTGGTCATATACTCCGTCACTTCAACCTGGACTTCCACTGCTATGCTGATGACACCCAGATCTATCTCAGCACCAAGTCCCCCCACCACCCCCCTCTCTCCCATATCAACTCCTGCCTATCAGCCATCAAATCTTGGATGCAACTCAACTTCCTTAAATTAAACAGTAGCAAAACAGAATTTCTCCTCATTGGCTCCAAATCAACACTCACTAAAATTAACAACCCCACTCTCACTATCGACGGCACCACTGTCTCCCCATCTCCTCAGGCACGCAACCTTGGCGTGATCCTTGACTCAACCCTCTCCCTTGAGCCTCACATCCGCCATGTTGTCAAAACATCATTTTTTCACCTCCGCAACATTGCAAAAATCAGATCGTCTCTCACACCCCCCGCTGCTGAAAGACTCATCCATGCCTTCATCTCCTCCCGACTGGACTACTGTAACTCTCTTCTTTTCGGAATCAATTCCAGCAGCATCAAACGACTCCAACTGGTCCAAAATGCAGCCGCTCGACTCATTACCCACACCAAATCCTGGCACCACATCACCCCAGTTCTCAAAGAACTTCACTGGCTTCCCATTTCCCACCGGATCACCTACAAAATCCTGGTCCTCACCTACAAAGCCCTCAACAACCTGGCCCCCCTTATCTCATTGACCTCCTCTCCCCTACCAACCCTCACGGTCCCTCAGATCCACATCAGCTGGTCTCCTCTCCACTCCGAAATCAAACCTCTGCACTTTTGGAGGCAGAGCCTTCTCCAGGGCAGCTCCCAGGCTCTGGAATTCCCTCCCACAACCGGTCCGAAATTCTGAGTCCCTCACCATCTTCCAGTCCCGCCTCAAGACCCATCTCTTCACCTCTGCATACCCTTAGTCCCATGTTCCCCCCCCCCCCTCTGTCTTACTGCTCTATTTTGTTTTGTTTATTCCTGACTCTCAATTGTAAAGCGACTTTGAGTCCTGAAAAGCGCTATATAAATAAAATCTATTATTATTATTATTATTATTGTCTTGCTGTAGAATGAACCGCCGGCCAATGAGTTTTGAGGCATTTGTTGAACTTGAGCAGATAGGATGTGTCTATACATGTCAGAATTCATTATGCTACTACCATCAGCAGTTGTATCATCAATGAAAATAAGTGAGACAGTACCTTCAACAGCCATACATGCCATAACACCCCCACCACTGTTTCAAAGATGAGGTGGTATGCTTTGGATCTTGGGCAGTTCCTTCTCTCCTCAACACTTTGCTCTTGCCATTACTCTGATCTAAGTTAATCTTAGTCTCATCTGTCCACAAGACCTTTTTCCAGAACTGTGGTTGCTCTTTTAAGTACTTCTTGGCAAACTGTAACGTGGCCATCCTATTTTTGCAGTTAACCAGTGGTTTGCATCTTGCAGTGTAGCCTCTGTATTTCTGTTCATGAAGTCTTCTGCGGACAGTGGTCATTGACAAACCCACACTTGACTCCTGAAGCTTGTTTCCGATCTGTCGGACAGTTTGGGGATTTTTCTTTATTTGAGAGAATTCTTCTGTCATCAGCTGTGGAGGTCTTCCTTGGCCTGCCAGTCCCTTTGCGATTAGTTAGCTCACCAGTTCTCTTTCTTCTTAATGATGTTCCAAACAGTTGATTTTGGTAAGCCTAAAGTTTGGTTGATGTCTCTAACAGTTTTATTCTTGTTTCTCAGTCTCATAATGGCTTCTTTGACTTTCATTGGCACAACTTTGGCCCTCATGTTAATAAACAGCAATAAAAGTTTCCAAAGGTGATTGAAAGACTGGAGGAAAGACTAGGTGCTGAGAACAGTCTTATACCTGCATTAAGGAGGCAATTATTACGAACCTGAGCAATTACAAACACCTGTGAAGCCATATGTCCCAAACATTATGGTGTCCTGAAATGTGGGGACTATGTATAAACACTGCTGTCATTTCTACATGGTGAAACCAAAATGTATAAAAATGGCCTTTATTAAAATCTGACAATGTGCACTTTAACCACATACGATTTTTGCTATTACAAATCTCAAATTGTGGTGTACAGAGGCAAATAAATAAATGACGGGTCTTTGTCCCAAACATTATGGAGGGCACTGTAGATCTGTGAAAATAAAACATCCAGATGGAAGTCTGAAACAAAAACTAAATGCTAGAAAAACTGAGAAAGTCAGGTAGCATCTGTGGAAAGAGGAGCAGTCAACATTTCAGGTCTGGAACAGACTTGTAGAACTGAAACATTGACTGTTTCTCTTACCACAGATGCTGCCTGTTTGGCTGAGATTTCTCAGCCTTTTCTGTTTTTACCTCCGTAACCATGGGGTTTGTTTCTTTGTCTTGTAATATTAAGGAAATACAATGGTTTACAAGAAATATTTATGGCAGAATAGGGCATGCAGCAATCACAAAGCTCTATTTAGTAACTTTCACGGTATATTCCACAGCTACTGGAAAGTCATTAAACTTTGTTACTGTTTTATAGGCAGCAGCTGGTTTCTTGATTTTGTTTGTAAAATAATCTTTTTGTTTGCTTCAACTGTAAAGCAGATAGAGATATGATATATTATATGTTCATTTAGTACCAAGGCACATGACACATTTGTGGTCATATTCCTGAAATGTTGACTGTCTCCATAAATACAGATTGTGTGTCAGATTTCCAGCATCCACGTAATTGTGCTTTGATCCATTATCCCATGTTGTTAGAGTTTGTGTTGTGATCTTGCAATGGAAAGTAGGAAACAGGTTGTAGATTCTACTACAGGGATGAGCAAACACTCGCCCAACATAGTATCAAGGGTGCCATCTTTCAATTGAGACATTAGGTCAAGGCCTTGCATGCTTTCTCAAATGGACAGAGAAGATGCCATGACATTTCAAAGGTTAACTTGAAAATACTCTTATGCCTTGGCTATAATCTATTTCTGAACCAATCGGACTTACCAATTAAATTTAGGTTATTTTTTCCGTGCCATATTAGAGTTTGTAAATTGGCTTGTAAATTGTCTGAAACTTAACTATACTTTCAGTCCTTTATCAACTGTGAAAGTTTTGGTAATTATAACATTAAATAAATGCCCATTTATTTTAACTAGTGGTGAAAATGAGAGCATGCTTGACACAATAAATTGGATGACCTTCAGTGGTAGAGTACGTCTGTGTCAGTAATTTAGCTAATAGACAAGAATAACAGTCAAGTTTTCCTTACGTGCACCCATAACTATGATCCACACCAAACTGGCACTGCACTAGTGTCATTTAAAAAACATCATTTGAAAGCTGACATTAATTTGAATTACATTACTCTGTGTAGATTTCTTTTTAGACCAAATCTACCTATGTAAGTAAGTTAATAGAAAAATAAAATTGTGCTCTGTGTATGAACCTAGGTATGGTATAAAATCTGCAGCATTCCTAAAGAATAAAGAGGGACTTGTGATCACAGCACAGCCTGACGGATCATGTGAATGGAAACCTGGCTCTCTCCGACGCCTTAGAGACAAAATTATCTCCACTACAGCTGGTGGGGAATCTATTACCTTCTCTCTCTTTGAACACATCACAGTAAGTATACAAATGTATGCATACATAATTGGGCAAAACTACACAAATTAAGTTCCAAAAATAAGAGCAAATATTAAACATTTGAGTTAAAAAGAAGTCAAATTTAAATACACAACGTCCAACAATGACGTTGTTTATTTAAATACACAACGTCCAGCAACTTGAGTGACCACAATGCAAACCACTTCCATTCACCGGAGATTTTTTGAGCAGTTAGTTGCCAGTCACTTTAGTTTTCCATCCTATTCTAATCTGTCTGTGACTTCCTACACTGTTCCAACATAAGCCTGAGGAACAGCACCTCACCTTCCATCTAGGCAATTAGCAGCCTCCAGGACTTAATTCAACAATTTCAGTCAACTTGCTTTCTCTGTATCAGGACTGTTCTGTTGCAATGTTCCCCATTTGTAACATGAACTTCCCATACACTGCCTGATTTGACATCCTTTTCGAATACCTTCCTTTTGGTTTCAACAGCTGGCCTGACCTGCCCCTTTTGTTTATTTTAAACTTTTCTCAGAATCTCTAAACTGGGCAACCTTCTCCTCACCCTCCCCACCCTTGCTGCAAATTGAAATGGACTTGTTTTCTCTTTTCATGATTGAGGGTTATCAACCTTGAACATTATCTTCTCTCACATGCTGTCAGACTGCAGTGTTTACAGCATTTTTCATTTTTACTTCAGATTTCCAACATCAGCAGTTTTGATTGTGTTTAAAATAGTCTTTCTTAATCCTTTGGAGAACTTCAAATGTGAGATGGAGGGAAGAGATTGCAGATGCTGGAATCTTTAGGAAAAAAATACTCAGGCCAAGAATTATCTGTGGAAGGAAATAGACAGGTGACGCTTCAGGTCAGAACCCGTCTTCAGACTACTGAGAGGCTATGTTTAAAGCAACAAGTTAATGAAGAGAAGAAAATCTGTTTTACTGAATCTTTGAAGTGAAGATTGATGGATTTTTAAACCAGCAAGGGAAACGGAGGGGGATTATGGGGAGAGGGTGGGAAAGTGAATGTGGGACAAGGTAGATCAGCTACATTTCTGAAGAACAAAGCATGCAGGAGGGCCTGAATGGCCTGCTCTTTTTAATCCTTGAAATAATAAAAGCATTATTTCCAAATTCCTATCATAAAACCATGTTACCCACAGAAATTCAACCATCCTTGCTGTTTCTCTCACATAGCACTCCTCTCAATTCAGCCATGTGCCTCCACCCCAAGCTCTCCATTAAGTGGATTCAATCTTTGATGCAATTTAATAATTAACCATTGTGTAGTTTACTGGGTGCCTAGCATGGCCCACCTTATTGAAGGGAGCTGATTTTGTTCACTTGTTCAAACATTCAGGTACTGACTTTATGTGCACTTGTGCACATTTTCCTGCCATCATTGCTGTAGTTTATTTGAGTAATGTCTTAACTCAACAACCTAGTCTCTACAATTTTTAATAAGCAAGATTCTTCTTATAATTGACTTGCATATCATTTAATTTTTGTAAACCTTTGTGCTCAAATAGGTAAGAATCTCAGAATTCTCATCCCGGTCACATCCTGACAGCATCAAACTGGACATCATCAACAACCAACCTCGTACCAAGGCTGGTACTGAACCTGCACATGGAACATCTCACACTTCAAAGACTGACTTGGTTCGGGATGTAATCAGATCTGCTGAAGAAGCACAACTTGCCCAAAAGCATGCAAAAAGAACATTGATCAGAGATGAAGATAGAGAATATTGTCAAACTCAGGGTAACAGCCTCTACTCATTGTTGGAAGAAATTAAGGAAATGGCTCTTCAAGATGTTTCAGTGGGATAAGTATCATAGCCAAGACTTTGGGTCCATTTTAAATATCTTAATCAAAACCACTAATAGTAACAGATTTTTTAGCATATTTGATGCCAAGGTAGTCAGAACTAAGTAGCTGGTGCCAGTTATTCAACCAACCCATAGGAATGCAGTTTGATGTTATTTGAAATACAAAACATGGTAATTAACAATGCAAAAGATGTAGAGATGTTGTTTTGAACAAGATGTATATATTCTAAATTTTATTCAATATATTTGGCACACGGTTTTACCTGGGTTAACATGGGTTAGAAAATAAACTAATTTAATAAGTAGTCTGTTTTGTTTTGTGCTTACAGCTGGTTTGAATTTTTGTTTACTCATACACAGCATACAATTCACTTTCCCATCATGTTCGCTAGAACTTTCCGATAAAGCAGGTTTATTAAGCTTACAGTAAGCTTAAAAAACTAAGTTTCATATCAGGAAGAAAATCTTTTTGGGAGCTCAATACCGTATTTCCCCCTCCCCTAACTTACCAGGAAACAAAACATGGTTTGAGACATTAGCTTCAGTGACATTTCTAGGCACCAGTGGTAAAACTGTGGTGAGAACACAGCCATGATTAGATTCCCAAATTCTATTTGCAATATAGTGATTTAGTATTTTTACAACTGTAGCAGTTCAGAATCTCTGTGAAATACTGCATAGCCAAAACAAACATTGCATTAAATTCTTCACTTCTCACCTAATTGCAATGTCATACTTCAAAAAACAAAACTCTCTGACATGTTTAATTGTCATCTGTGGAGGTTTCCAGCTGCTGATGAAGAAGCATCCCCATCAATGTTCATTTTCTGCACTTCAGTGGCTTTCTGTAGTTTCAGAATTGTGTTCATTCAAAGGAGTCAATTGCTTTGTCTATAACTGTTAAGTCTTTTGGAATTTTCACAGCAAGACTGATCTCTGTTGGAATTTGAAATTCACCAAGTGGCTCAGAGAGTGCAGTTTTGGTTACCTCTTCCAAAGTTTTACTTTTTACATTTTCATCTTCAAACAAATCAGGATCAAGCAACATCTTTTTATTTGGCTCCATGGACTGACTCAGGCACTGGGAATCTCCTTGATCTGAAATACAATGGGGAAAATGTTCCTGAGTAATCTGCAGGCACTAATTAATTCAAATGGGTGTCTTTGAGATTGGGAATTATACTTCTCAGCTAACGAGCACTTTAGAATTACTTAATATGCAGTTCTAGATTCCCCCATAACAGTCAAACAACACTGAAGCAGGCTCTCCAGTCCAACTTGCCCACGTGAACCATTCTGCCCCATCCACACTAGTCCTATCTGCCCATGTTTGGCTCATATACCTCTAAACCTCTCCTGTCCATGTTACCTGCCTAAATTTATTTTAAATTCCGTTATATTGACTGCCTCAATCATCTCCTCAGGCAACTCTTTCCATATACCCACCACCTTCTGTGTGAAAATGTCACCCCTCAGATTCCTATTAAATCTTTCCCCTTTCATCTTAAACAATAGACAATAGGTGCAGGAGTAGGCCATTCAGCCATTCAAGCCAGCACCGCCATTCAATGTGATCATGGCTGATCATCCACAATCAGTACCCCGTTCCTGCCTTCTCCCCATATCCCCTGACTCTGCTATCTTTAAGAGCCCTATCTAGCTCTCTCTTGAAAAGCCCTATCTAGCTCTCTCTTGAAAGTATCCAGAGAACCGGCCTCCACCATCCTCTGAGGCAGATAATTCCACAGACTCACAACTGTGTGTGAAAGTGTTTTCTCATCTCCGTGCTAAATGGCTTACCCCTTATTCTTAAACTGTGGCCCCTGGTTCTGGGCTCCCCCAACATTGGGAACATGTTTCCTGCCTCTAGTGTGTCCAAACCCTTAATAATCTTATATGTTTCAATAATATACCCTCTCATCCTTCTAAATTCCAGAGTATACAAGCCCAGCCGCTCCATTCTCTCAGCATATGACAGTCCCGCCATCCCGGGAATTAACCTTGTGAACCAACGCTGCACTCCCTCAATAGCAAGAATGTCTTTCCTAAAATTTGGGGACCAAAACTGCACACAATACTCCAGGTGTGGTCTCACTAGGCCTTTGTACAACTGCAGAAGGATCTATTTGCTCCTATACTCAACTCCTCTTGTTATGAAGGCCAACATGTCATTCGCTTTCTTCACTGCCTGCTGAACCTGCATGCTTACTTTCATTGAATGATGAACAAGGACCCCCAGATCCTGTTCTACTTCCCCTTTTCCCAACTTGGTACCATTTAGATAATAATCTGCCTTCCTGTTTTTGCTATCTATTCCTTTGATGATCTTATACACCTCTAAGATGACCTCTCATTCTCCTGCACCCCAAATAATAAAGTCCTAGCCTGATCATCCTCTCCCTAGAGTTCAGATCCTCAAGTCCTGGCAAAATTATAAATCTTCTCTGTACTCTTTCCAGCTTAACACGTCTTTGCTATAGCAGGGTGACCAAAACTGAACACAATATTCCAAATGTAGCCTCACCCAACATCTTGTACAAAAGATCTCTCCAGATCTACCCTGCCAAGACCCCTCAGGATCATTTACATTTAAATCATCCCCTCTCGCTCTTCTGAATTTAAGATCCAAGCTGAGCTTGTCTGCCAGGTATTAATCAAGTAAATCTCCTTTGCACACATTCTTCTAGCCTTATCATTCTCTCCCAAGTAATGAGAATTTCCCTGCCCTATGCTCAAGCTGTGATCTCTCCAATGGCCCATTTAAATGAAGTATGACATCCCTTTTTGTACTAAACTCCTTGTAGTAAAGTTTTCAGTTTTCCTAATTACTTGCTGTATGCGTTTGATGATTCGTGAACTAGAACACCCAGATCACTCAGCATTTTTTAACCATTTAGATCATTTTTTTACCTGCCAAATTAGACAGTTTCACACAAAGCTGTACAGAACAAATATGGGGTAGAGTTTACAGAAATGAAGTGTCTTGATTCAAATCTACAAATCAGAGCAGATTAACTAGCTGGCTACATTTTTTTTAATTCACACTCAATGATGTTTAGAAATAAGCTGTCTCTTTGAATATAGTCATGGTACTGCATGGACCACCCAAGGAGGCAGACTGGGTCACAATGGCAGGATGGAACCTCTAATACACCATAATCCCTCAATGCGTAAAATTTCAGCATGGTTTAATTAGATAATCAACTTTTTATCACCTTAAACTCTAATTAGGAGAGCGTGTTCAAGTAACTTTGAAATAAATGAAATTGCAAGAGTAAAACTTAATTTTCTTTTAGATCGAATCGGTACGACAGTGAACGTGGTTTACAATTAATGCACCGTATTTCGAGAATTATTGAGCAATATCTGCTCATAACAAAAAAAGCAATGCATGTGCTGGTGCAGGACTGTATGTATAAAGCAGTACACATCTTCAACTTAGGCAGCAAGTATATTTTGCTCCATAAATTGCTGCAAGATATCAGACAACTTCATAAGCCCTATCACCAGGAACCACATTTGACCATAACATTGTATTCCAGCACCAACTTAATCACTGTGTAATGGAACAGGTGATAAGGATACATACTTGTAGGCTACTAAATTCCAATCCCTCCCTGTGCATAAGCTACTGATGAAATCCTCCTTCACAGAAGGAAGATAAAAGTAAATCCCACTGCTACCTTCTCCTGTTTTAAACAGTAAAAACAGGTCACCGTACTACCACTTCCTTTGGTATAAAAATCAGTGGCCTGCAGTAAATTCCATTTTAAAAAGCACTTAATAATCACCATTGGAGGGGGTTTGATTTGTCAGCTGGAGTCTTGCTTGTCGTCTCTCAAGTGCGAGCTGTTTTTTCCTCTCGATCTGAAGCTGTTGTTCCTCAGAGAGTGCACTGGAGCCTGGAGTTAATTTTGAAACTGGCTGGCTGGGCATTGCATCGAATGAAGTTTCAAAATCATCAGTTTGGACCCTGTCCTCACTCTCCAGAACTGTAAATAAAAACAGTTTATTTCAGAGGGTTTTTGCTTGTCAATTTATCACAAATCTCCAATTAATTCTCTGGAAGCCTTCATGAATTTATCTGAATGTTAACCGAAGTAGATATCAGAAAATTTTAAGTGTTCATTTGTTATGGCAGCATCAAAATGCCACCACTCATTTCCCATTGCAGTTTGCTATCACATTCAGTAAAGGAAAATGCAAAAATCAGAATGTGTATAAATGTAGTAGGACTGTTTAACTCAGCTATGATGCACTCAGACCAAAAAGCCCACAAAAATTCAAGGATTTACTTAATACCTCATTTGGAAGATAACAGGACCTACCTAGTGACTTCAGACAGAGTTGTCAGTAGAGTGGAGAAATATAAATTGTAGTAATGGATCACTGCAAGTTTCGGTGGATAGAGATAAGAGCTAAATCTGTAGGAATCCATAAAGGTGAAACAAAAATCCCTGACCATCCCTATTTTTTTGAGAATTGCTGGATGGGAAGACAGTATTTTAGAATTTATGAATTGGTTTCTGCTCATCTGTTTATGTAAGAAAGTGGGGTGAAGATTTCTGATGCACATTGGAAAGTGCATCAGAAATAATGCACTAATTGCCAGTAATAAGGTTTGGGAAGAGGGCAAGAGAAACAATAGCCCTGAATTTGTGGGGAAATGTCATCAGCATTTCTGCACAAAACACATGTCCCAAGTCTTTTGACCTGTTGTTATTGACTGTGCCCAAACACCAAACTACTCCGAGTGCAGCAAATTCTATGCAAAATGGGTGGAATGATTGTTTTTGATTGAGAATTGGGTCAATTAGAATGGAGGGTGTTTATTCATTTTTACTCAATTTTGAATGCAAAATACATTATAACAGACAGTTAATGTAGCGGCTTAAACTGATTACTTTTTTTGGGTGGACTTAATTCTACCAACAACCTCTTCTACATATCACCATCAATCCTCACTAATCACCAATGTAACCAATTACATTGCGGAAGTATATAAAGTGCTGGAGTAACAGCGGGTCAGGCAGCATCTGAGTATATAGATAGATGACGGTTCCAGTCAAGACCCTTTTCAGGATCTGAAGATGGGTTTCGAACCACATCCATGTTCTCCAGGGATGCCGCCTGATCGGCTGAGTTACTCCAGCACTTTGTGTCCATTTGTGTATTAACCAGCATCTGCAGTTCTTTATTTCTACATTGTAGAAGACCACATCAACAAGCAGATCCTCACTGCATGGGATTGAGCCAACTCTGGGCGGTGGTCATCAATTTATTCAGATAACTTGCTGCCAATGTCAAATTCTAAGCTGTTTCTTGTTTTTTTATAAATAAAAAGACTGAATCCTCCATTAGAAATTGTGATTGAAGCAAAGGCCATATCATTATTTAATGATTAGTAAATAAAGGGCCTTATAAGCACAAAGGTGAACATTCATATTACTATCTCGGGCTAACATACCCACTTCCATGCTACCATTTGCACAGAAGATCAGGGTTGGTATATACACACACCTTGAAAAACCCTTCTATCCTTGCTGTCCGAGTCAACATGCAAATAACCACTTTCGGCAATGTTTTTATGAACAGGCAATAACAACAGTGTTTCCTTAATGGTGAAATAATACACAAGCAGGTTCACTGATGCCCTTCAGGAGGAAATCTGTCCTTACCCAGTCTGGACAATAGTGTGTGACAAGACCCACTAATCTCCAGAAGTAACTCAAAATTAAGCTGGTCTTGAAGTTTTACATATAGCAAGTTCCAGAAACCCAACTGGGGTGGGGAGAGGGGAAAGATTTATTCTACTGTTAAAAACACTGTATTGGATACAAATCAGCATAACAATCTCTTGTCAGATTGCGAGAGTGTGTATAGTTCAACAACCACACATTTACATACTGCACAGGAAGGACAATCTTTTATCACTTATTTAAAGGAAATAACATTACACCATTAAAAGTATAGTGGAAAAAGCTGCACGTACAGTGCCCTCAATAAGACCAACCATTTATTTATTTGCCTCTACTCCACAATTTGAGATTTGTAATAGAAAAAAATCACGTGGTTAAAGTGCACATTGTCAGATTTTAATAAAGGCCATTTTTATACATTTTGGTTTCACCATGTAGAAATTACAGCAGTGTTTATACATAGTCCCCCCATTTCAGGGCACCATTATGTTTGGGACACATGGCTTCACAGGTGTTTGTAATTGCTCAAGTGTGTTTAATTGCCTCCTTAATGCAGATATAAGGGAGCTCTCACCACCTAGTCTTTCCATCACCTTTGGAAACTTATTGCTGTTTATTAACATGAGGGCCAAAGTTGTGCCAATGAAAGTCAAAGACGCCATTATGAGACTGAGAAACAAGAATAAAACTGTTAGAGACATCAGTCAAACCTTCGGCTTACCAAAATCAACTGTTTGTAACATTAAGAAGAAAGAGCACTGGTGAGCTTTCTAATCGCAAAGGGACTGGCAGGCCAAGGAAGACCTCCACAGCTAATGACCGAAGAATTCTCTCCATAATAAAGAAAAATCCCCAAACACCTGTCTGACGGATCAGAAACATTCTTCAGGAGTCAGGTGTGGATTTGTCAATAACCACTCTGCAGAAGACTTCATGAACAGAAATACAGAGGCTACACTGCAAGATGCAAACCACTGGTTAGCTGCAAAAATAGGATGGCCAGATTATAGTATGCCGAGAAGTACTTAAAGGAGCAACCACAGTTCTGGAAAAAGGTCTTGTGGACGGATGATACGAAGATTAACTTATATTAGAGTGATGGCAAGAGCAAAGTATGGAGGAGAGAAGGAACTGCCCAAGATCCAAAGCATACCATCTCCCCTGTGAAACACGGTGGTGGGGGTGTTATGGCCTGGGCATTGTCTTGCCTTTAATAAAATCTGACAACGTGCATATTATCCAGATGTGATTTTTTTCTATTACAAATCTCAAATTGTGGAGTACAGAGGCAAATAAATATATGATGAGTCTTTGTCCCAAACATTATGGAGGGCACTGTAACTCAGCCAACACAAGCCTTGCAGCTTGGAACCATCATTCATCTGCAATTCGTAAAATGATTTGAGAAAATGACCAGACCCTTTTCCATGACCACCCCTATCCAAAACAAAACTGAATTATAGACTTTAACCTGGGTTTACTTTAAACAACTTTGAGAATTATCCAAACAATGCACGATTGGCAACCCCGCCAACAGTGTCTGTTTTTTCGACCTTTTAAAAAAAATTTGGTGTGTGTTAAAAGTTTGTGTAAATGTTCTCCGGTTTCTTTTATGTGGGGGGAGGGGGTCAAAGGAAACTTTTTTCCAGTTTCTTACCTTGCCGGAGATGCGATTGTTTTCTGGGTCACATCTCCGGTCACTGCGGCGTACCATCAATGGAGCTGGAAGCCTCCTCGGACTGACTTGAGCCCCACCACGGGGCATGGACTTAACATCAGAGCTGATCCCTTCCCTGTGGACTTAGCAGCAAGAGCTCGCAGTCTCGGGAGAGGCTAGTCGGGAGCTCCAACGACGCAGAGACTCGACCAGCCCCGACCCGGGGTCCGATCGCCGGTGCAGGGGAGCTGACATCCCCCCCGATGCAAGAGCTGATCGCCCCGATGCAGAGGGCCCAAACGCCGCCGACTACGGGAGCTATGATCACCCCGTCAACGGAAGGCTCGAGGCCCCTGACCGGGGGAGAGCATTGAAGGGAAGAGATTTGAACTTTTTTTCGCCTTCCATCATCGTGAGGAATGTGGAGGAGTCACTGGTGTTAAAATGTATTTTGTTAAAATGTATTTTATGTGTTCCGTTGCTTTTTATTTGTGTGACTGACTTGGCAAATGAAATTCCTCGTATGTTGCAAAACATACTTGGCTAATAAAGTATTATTGTGATTGTGATTGAACAAGTTAAAACTTCAGCATCAGGCACAATTGATTCAATGCTAGATTTTCTCTAAGGCAGCCCCCAAATAGCGTGCTGTTGTTTTCCAAGGGACACAATACTTTTACAAATATTTTTTTAACATCAATCAGAAAACAAAAGCACTTGCCTTCATTTGATGTAAAGTCTTCATTAGTTATAGGTAAATCAAGTCGAATTTTCTTCAAACAGGTCTGAAATGCAAATTCAAATGTTACTAAATGTTGCAAGTTACTGGCCTGAAATTATTAATGACCCCACCTTTTCTCCACAAGATGTCAATCTTCACTTAATGAATATTTTAGTTCAGAAATACTGTCCAAGTACAAGTAAAAATGAACAAATGCAGGAATGGTACTAGGAACTGGATTGCTTAATGACACATGCCACAAGATCCAATTTTCATGAAAAGCAAAGCTTTAATGGGAAGTGGGGACTTGCTCTGCAAATTGAAAGTCTGGAATCTTCCGTGTATCTCACATACTTTTCCGAGCGGAAGACCAAAGAAACTGTTGGTTGCTATACTGAGACTGTTCATTCGCCTTCACAGTCCTATCAGGATTCTGGTGATGACTTTGTGAAATTATGTACAAGGAGATTGCCCTTGACCTTAATGGCAATGGGTTTGAGAATATCTGCAACTACTGTACATTATATCAATTTAGCTGATGAAATTGAATTGGGAATATTAACACATTTGCCAATGAAAAATGCTTACATAGAGCCATTACCAAAAGCACAAAAACAGAACACAAGTTTGTGGACAAATAACATTCAGAAGTTGTCTCTAGTTCGAGGAAGGTTTGTACCACAATCACACAAGTGTGGACTCGGAGGTCCCTCTGTATTTTACAAACGTAAAATATGTAAATGCTAAACATTTGAAATAAAAGCAAGGTTCTGGAGATAGCAGGTTGTGCTACATCTGTGGAGGGTTCAGGTTGACCTTTCATGGAATCTGATAAGGTAATGAATTTGAAACTTTAATACTCATTTCAATCATAGTGCATTATCAAAAGAGAAAACTAAACAAGTTAGCCTGCTGGTTAATGAGTTTCAAAATAAACACAGATCAAGGGCAGATTTGTTCATGTTACTTCCAATGAAACCCAAATGTGTATACAGTGCCCTCCATAATGTTTGGGACAAAGACCCATCATTTATTTATTTGCCTCAGTACTCCACAATTTGAGATTTGTAATAGAAAAAAATCCCATGTGGATAAAGTGCACATTGTCAGATTTAATTAAAAGGTATTTTTTAAACATTTTGGTTTCACCATGTAGAAAACTAACAGCTAACAGAGGTCAAGCATCTGTTGTGCACGGTCACCATAGAAACAAGCCTACAATTCTAACCAGCAATAACCAAGTGCAATCCAGGAATAGATTTAATCACAGCAGTACCCTCTACAGCAATTCTATCCAGTGTTGTGCGCCAAACATAAATGTTTAATAGCTAACAAGCACTTTATTAAATTTATTTTTTGACAATTATCTGATTAAGAACAGAACACTGAAACTCAAGCCAATGTCACTAAATCGTTTACCTGAACTTCCTTTTTACCTCCCAAGATTTCCACTTTCCCAATGAATTCTTCAAATTGTAGTTTGGGGTACAGCCTGTGAGCCCAATGCTCCATGTGCCACAGGAGAGTCTTCACATCTTCACTCTTCATACAAGGGGGAAGGAAAAATTAATCATTTGCTCAAAATGAGGCAACAACTTTCCAGGCAGCTGAAGGCTCTTAGTAAAAATTTGACGCAAACTTCCTGAATACCCTTCAAATATTCATGAAATAGTCAAGGGTTCTCAAAAATATATTATCATACTAGCTGCTGAAAATTGAATGCATCTTCCCTAAACATGAATAACATGATCCTGGCAGCAGCTTATTTCTGCACATTTTGAATTACATTCGTGCTTAATTCCCAAAGTATGTGGCAGCCTCACCTGCAGCTGTTAGTTTTTCACCCTTTTTTAATTTTAATTTTGTTAAAAGTTTTGTTTTGGAGGCCTTTTAGTCTTTTTTTATGTGGGGGATAGGGGGGAACCGTTTCTTCCAGTCCCTACCTGGGCGAGGAAGTGTCCTTCCTCCGAGCCGCATCTTCGCCCCCTCCTCGCGGCCTAACACCTGGATTGGCGTGGCCTTTCTTGCCGAAGACCGCGCAGAGCTCCGAGCTGCAGCTTCAGCGGCAGCGCAGTACTGAGGTACAAACGCGGAGCAGGCGATGCCTTACCCGGGTTGCCGTGTGGAGCTCCGGAGTGCTGTGACTGCCGACTTCAACATTCTGGAGCTGTGGGGGTCTGCGGAGCGTCCAGCCGCGACGGTGCTGACTTTAAACACCGTGGAGCCTAGGATCTTTCGCCAAGATCGCCAGTGTTGGAGCTCCGACCAGCACGGCCTGTGGACTTCGGAAGCCGCGGTCTCCGGTAGCTAGTGGCTGTTTCGGAACTCCAAGCCGCTGAAGATGGTTCTTCCGACGCCGGAGTTCCATCATTCGGGCGAGAGGGCCTGAAACATCGGCGACTGCGGAGGCCTCAATAGGCCCCGACCACGGGTGAAAATAGAGGAAGTGGACTGAACTTTGCTACCTTCCCTCACAGTGGGAACCATTGTGGGGAGATGTTATTATGTTTAATGTTAAATTCTTTAATGTTGTGTTTATTTTATTGGTGTGCTGCAATGACAACTCAAATTTCACTACACCAATTGGTGTATGTGACAATAAATGTCCTTTGTCCTTGTCCTTTATCATATTCTGATAAAGTTTGAACAAGAAATCTTAAGCGAACAGTAACAAAGGAGCAAGTGCAAGAGATTATGGGCTCCTGTTGGACATCCCCACTATCGGAATAACAATAAGCGAGTTTGGTATCTCGTTAAACGCAAGAAATCATGGGATTTGTCAAAGGTCATTCTGGATTTTAAAATGCGAACGCAGTGCTGTATAAACTGTATAAATTGTTAACTATTCTACCAAGGAATTAATCTAGAATTCTGTCAACTCAATAGCTTCCTTTCTTGTTCTGCTGTTCACACACTACTTATAGTCCCAGTTCTGTTCATTAATCTGCAATTATTCAAAAAGTCAAAGAATTTATTATTTTCATTTAATCCTTCGTGTTTGCTACTGAAATAAGAAATTACTTGTGTTTGAAACATTTTCTTATCTTTATTCATAATTTATATGTAAAAATATATTTAATCTGAGGCAGGCAGCGACTGGATCAGTGTGATGTGGGCTGATGCTTTACCTACAGGCAGTGTGAATGAAGCCCAAAGATTTTGTGGAGGTTCAGATCAGCCCAGGTTGCCGAGTGGCCGAAGGGCTGATTTTAATGTGTCATTATTAAACTGTTCCGTCTATGCGGCATCGCCAGCTTTTTGTCTCCCAGATCCCCCACCCCAACTGTTGACAAAGTCTGACTGAGAAAATGCTCCCACTCATATCACAGGTTGGCTCCGTGTTTGCCCACTCGCTGGGGCAGGCAGCGCCTTCTTCAAAGAGAGCGAGAACAGATCCTGTCAGCTGGGGAGCTCCGACCCACTCCTGAGTGAAGCCTCTAGTTTGGCTGCAAATTCTCATAATTATCACTGCCCGGTCGTCCGGTCACCAGGATCCGGCTCCCATCTGTGTGCCCTGAAAGACTGGAACCAACCCCGAAGGTTAAAGCGACAACATCTTTATTTAAACCAACCCACCTCAAAGGTTTAACCAGCCTGTTCGAATCCAATCTGAACTTTTCCACCCCTGACCCCCACACAGCACATTCTCCTCGTTTCCTTCAATCCAGGAAGGTTATTTAGATAGGAATGCAAGGACTGTCTCAAATTGGTTGACCACACAACTTGTAATTCGTGTAAACCAATATCGAATTTGAATGGCTGTGATTCAGGCTAATGCCAGGGATTTGATAATTGACAGGTTCGTTCCAGGCATTCTTGCGTTTTCAAGGCTGATGCTGTATTGAGTCAATAATTTAAATAGATACAATTGCGGATTTGTGCAGCCTGCAGTACGCTGCGGAGTACTGCTGACATATTTGACGGATACATTTACATATCTCATTGAAAAAAATATGCAGTTCAGTACCCACAGTAGCTCAGCTAGCGAGAATCTTTATCCCGAATGACCCATGACCTGGGCATGCGCAGTTGTAATACCAAACTCACTTATACAAGGAAGATGTCAAGTGCACATTTAATTTTATTTTTTTAGTGAATTTTTCCACTGCAGCCAATTTTTGTTCTCTGAAAAAACTGATACACAGTGCAACTGTAAACACATCAGCAATTTTCTTTTGAAACTGATGAAATTTCATATTGCTGCAAGAACAGTTTTCTTAGCAGAACATATTAAAGACATGTAGGAGCAAAGACTTGTATTTATATAGCACATTTAAAGTGGCAATATCACAATATCTTTATAGGAGCATTTTCAAACTTTGACACAAAAACCACACAAAAGGATAATAGGATCGATGAACAAAGTATGGAAAAAAGATAAACTCTCGTAAAAAGGGGCAAAAGTAGGTGATGAGGTTTAAGAAGGAGATTCCATTGTCCAGGGCCCAGGTAACCAATGACAAAGATGGTGGCCTTGCAAAACCTGGTTTGCTGAGATAGGAAACAGAGGCCAGGGTTTAGAGGTTGGAGGGAGGAAAGGCAGTTGCAGATTTATAAACAAGAACGAGAATCTTAAAATTGGACAGGAAGCTAATGAAGGCCAACAAGCCCAAGGAGAGGGACAGATGAGATGGTCTAAGCTATAATAGGGGGCACCTGATTTTTGAGTGAATTCTAGCAGAGGGGCTGTTTCTTTTTCTGTCTTACCTCATGTCCTTTGCCTTTAAATTGAACACTATCAAACAAATTTCGTAAAGCTGGCAATCCTCGTTCTGAAGTCAGCCTGTAATTCACAAAAAAGAAAAATATTATTAAACTCAACTGTTTCTGGTGGTGACACAGTGGTTCAGTTGTTGAACTAGTAATCCAGAGACTATTCCTTAAATCTAACAAAACAGATGGTCTCTGACCCCTCTACATTGCCGTATCTCCAACACTAACATTCTCTTCAATTAACAGTGCTACCCTCCCAATTATTCCTGAATACTTTATATCCAGGAATATTAATGCTCAATCCTGCTCTGAGCCACGTTTCTAATAACACCACATATATTCTTACATGGTTATTTACACTCCTGTTCACTCATCTTATTTAGCACACTCCACACTTTCCCAAATGCATAGTAATTAAATTTGGCTCCATACTTTATTTCCCTGATGCAGTAAAATCTTTACTCTGGTCTAATCTGCTGTTTTCCCTTCTTCCCAATATCCTTCTGCTATTGTAGAAATAAAGAACTGCAGATGCTGGTTAATATATAAAAGGACAAAGTGCTGGAGTAACACTGCAGGTCGCTCAGCAGGTTGTTACTCCAGTACTTAGCGTCCTTTTTTACTTCTGCTGTTTCTGCACTTAATTTTTCCTTTTAATTTTTTTCCCCCAACAGTGACTCTACCTGCTGGTGCACTTGTGTGTGTACACTCTACCAGTCTCCTAACACTCCAGCTCTCATTGCACTTTTCCTTCCAGAATGGCTACTGTAAATAACCCTTCCATGTCGGTGAATAGCAAAATGAATAATAAGGAGTAAATGGGAACATGCGGATTGCATCACAGCTTAGATGCCGAAAGAAATTGCAGAGACTTGTAGATGTAGCCCAGTTCATCACACATACCAGACTTCCCATTTACACTTCACCATGCCTTGGAAAAGCAGCCAATATAATCAAAGACTTAGCTCACCTCATTCATTCATTTCTCCTCCTCCTGTCTTGCAGAAGGTACAGAGGCTTGAAAGCTGCACAACCAGACTCAGGAAGACTTAGGAAGAGCTTCTTCCCCTTTGTTATCAGGCTATCTATTGTGAACATTGGACTTGGTGCTACAATGCCGAGAACTATATTCTACACTCTGTATCTTCCCCATTTCTCACTCTATTGTACTCGAGTTTGATGATTGGATTTATGTATAGGATTATCTGACCTGATTGAATAGCATGCAAAACACAGCTTTTCATGGTACCTCAGTACACGTGACAATAAATCTAAAAATCATGGGGCAACAAGAGAAATACTATTGAGTGTGTTTTCTGCTTGCAGTTGGCATGGCATCAGAGGGGCCAAATGGCCTTCCATGGCATAATAAAAAAGTATCCAAGATAACAAATTTTGCACATTCCGTAACAAAAATACATGGCATCCTCACTTCCAGAAGTGTTTTACAATGCTGCACAAATCAGTAAAAAGGATCAAAGGGACTAGAAGTGTGTAGGAAAGAACTGCAGATGCTGGTTGAAATCGAAGGTAGACACAAAATGCTGGAGTAACTCAGCGGGTCAGGCAGCATCTCTGGAGAAGGAATGGGTGACGTTTTGGAGCGAGACCCTTCTTCAGAATTTCCACTGACCTGAGACCCCAATATGTCCCAAAATGTGCCACAAAGATGTACCTTTGACGTGCTGACACTGTTCAATGTGGGTAAGTCTGAGAACTATCTGCACTATTAGATAATTAATGATAATCTGAGAATTTACACCAGCGAATACCGTGGATGGAGTTTCTCCACTCAGCCGCGCAGAATGGTTCAATTCAGTCTCGCCTGAAATATATCATTCCAGCAATGCAGCACTCTCTTAATAATGTACACGAGCATCAGTCTGCACAGGCTAATTATCCCAAGTAATACTGTAATTCAAGGTTCAAGAGTAATAATGGGGGAGGTGCAACCAACAGCATTTCTGGAGTAGCATTCCAGAAAACCGACCCAAAATTAAACCTGTGACGTTCCATTGTCTAAAGTTCCTGCTATTGCAAAACTGTCCATAACCAGAACCAATTCCCAGGTAGTGTTGGCACATTGAGGATTTGAGAAAAAAAACGAATTACAGCCAGTTCTGGAGCTCCAAGTGGACAAATTCCAAAGCCTTGTCTCCAAATATCTGGATATGCAGGCCAATGTTGTGGATTTCTACTCTAAAGTCAGTGTGTGCTTTCCTTCATAAAAAAAGTTACTTGCGTGATAAACAAACCACTTCTCTCTCCACAGATGCTACCTGGTCTGCTGAGTATTACTAGAAATTTCTCTCTTTGTGGTTTATAGTTTTAAATATCTGCAGATTTTTTTATTTATTTTTTCAAATACACAATTTGGAATTTGGTTCTGGTTAGTGAACCAGAATTAAATCTAATAAAGTATTATTGTGATTGTGCATTTTATGAGCAGCGGTTACAGAAAACAAAGCATCCTCGTTAACAGAGTTCAAAGCTTCAATTACCGCTGAGCATCCAGTTTTGGCTGTGGTCTTTTTACACGTTTTCTGAGTACCACAGGCTCCTTGGATTGAGTTCCTGCTTCCTCTTCTGGAGGAACAAAAAAACAAATAAACAAGGCAGGGTACATTATCTAGTAGCTGGTAATCTAATCGTCTGGAAAATCCTTAAGGATTCCAACCTACCAGAAAGATTGGTCCTCTTTTCAAAGGCAGTAGCAGTGCACAATTCGCCTGCTAAGACCAGTTTGTTTCCTAGACTAAGTCTGTTTCCTCACCTGCTACCTCACACCATTACTTACCACAAATTTTGGCATTCATGGGCCCAGAATCCCAATTGAACACTGCTCAAGTGATGACAAAATGCACATTGCTTGCCATATGATAGCACTGTACAAGGGCAGCAGATACCCATTTACATCACTTCTGAGCAAAAAATATTCACATGCATGCAGTGAATAAAGTTCCCAAACCACATCCTGCACTCAAATTCTAAATTCCTTTGCAAGGTGCACAAAACTTCAGAAAAAGTGACATTCTAGTCAACTCTATGACATTACCAAGAATAATCAGGAAAAGGATTACCCTGGGAGAACCTAAATAGTCACTTCAAAGATGGAAAAACTTTAAGGTATTGTAAAAATATTCTACCCAAATTCATATTTAAATAAATGTATTTACTCTTCCAAAGCAAAGTTCAATTTTAAACACATGACTCACCACCATCAGCTAAAGCTTCACCATATCCCAGTTGGCCAGGTGATGATGGAGGAGGAAGCGGTGGAAAGATTTCATCTTCTAACTCATCATTGTCACGGATACCAAACAAACCATTTTCCAAAGGATCATTCATTATTGCAACTTGTCCTTTCCACTGCAAACAAAATACAAGTCAAGTTGGTAAAGTAAAAAATAGAGTAAAAAAAAACACTCTGTTAGAGAGCAAGGACAAACTGACACGCAATCAAACATGTCAGTTAATCTAACGGCCTGGGCACTTCTCAAGTGTTTCCCTGACATCAGCCTAATATAATTGTGGAACAAGAAACTGCAGATACTGGAATTATGAGCAGAACACAAAGAACTGGAGGTCAGGCAGAATCTGTGGAGGGGACAGACAGAAAATGTTTTGGGCCAGGACCCGTCTTCAGACAGATTCAAGACTAATAAAATGATCGTCACTAGTGCCAAAGTGCTCCCCCACTCACACTTCTAACTGCAAATTAATTCTATTCAGAGAGATCTAGGTGTTCAAATGGATTAATCATTAAAAAAACTGGCAGTTAAATCTAACAAGTACGGCAGTTAAGGCGACAAAAGACATTCACTTTATTACAAAGCGATTGGAATTTAAGAATAGGCAGGCTTTGTTGCAATTCTACAGGGTGTTGTTAACACCATACTCACTATCCTACATACAGCTTTAGTCCCCTTATCTAAAAAAGGATATAGTAATATGGAAGACAGTCCAAAAGAGATTTACCCAGCAAATTCCTATCAGAAGCACTGGGCAGTTTGGTTTACTCCAGATGAAGGATCTTAATCCAATCCCTCAACTGTCCATTTCCCTCCACAGATGCTGCCTGGCCCACCGAAGTCCATCAGCAGCTCCCTTTCTGGTTTTCTAATCCTTATTAGAGTTCAAAATAATGAACGATTACCCTATTCAGACATAAGATCTTAAGAAAACATGACAGAGAAGATGTTTACATATTTTCATTAGTGGGGAAGCAAGGCAAAATGGGATGCAAGTACAAAAAATGATATTGGCTATTTAAAACTGAGATGTGTAGAAATTTCTTCTCTCAGAGCATTGGGAATCTCTCAAATTCTCCGATCTTCCAAGAGTGTTGGAGACCAAATCTATCTACATGATAGAGAGAACGAGATATCTACCTACATCTTTCTGCAAGACAGAAACAGATATCTACCCACATCATTCTACATGATAGATAGAAAGAGATATTCACCTACATCTGTCTCTATCCATCTTGCTCTCTCTCCTACCCACATCTGTCTGCACCTTTTATATCTTTTGCTATCAGTATCTTACCTTTCCTGACTTTCTATCTTACATATCTATTTAAAATAGAGGGGCAAATATTTCAAAGATCGAGGAATTGAGGGTTATGAAGAACTAGCACAGAAGAGTTGAGGATAGCTTAGATCCGCCACAATCATATTGAATTCAAGGCCCGAGGGGCCCACTCCTACTCCGATTTTCTTGTATTTGTGTGCATCTCATAATTATAATCCCCTTTCATTCATTCCTATTGCTCATCCCACCATGGCTCATTAGAACAACGCTATTTACAAATAAGAGAATGGCCATTCATGTACTCATTTAATGTTTCCAAGCTGGACCAAGTTTGCTACGACTAAGACAATAACCAAAGAGCAGCCTCGATTGCTTTCCATCACGGGTTATTTCTCCAAGTAATTCCACACAATAATCTTTAATAGTAACCTTTTCAATATTAGCCTCAATTCCTACTCCCTCCTCACCACTCCCGGCGAGTAACATTTCCAGATATGCTCTGCAAAGATGGCAAGGTATAAGCAGAGAACTCAAACTAATGTTTCTTCTTTAAAGGCAGCACACATTTCTTGAAATAATAAGGCTCTAGACAGAAACTCAATAATCAGGGCCTGCAAGTTAAGAGGATGATTCCACATCTTTATTGCTAGTATCTAGAATATGTTTCTTTTTCAATCATATCAAACCAAGTAAAATCTATTTTTCAAATGGTATATCACAGGTTTAAAAAAAAACAAAATAGGCCCTGGAATTTCAGGGTCCTCATTGACACCCCCAATACTGATAGGCCTGCAACACACTTCACAATCATAGTTCAGGAACACAAACATTTGGCATTGTTGTTGCCATGCTGAGTGAGACACATAGGTTTAACATAGCCAGTGTAAAGAACTAGGTGGATGCACCATTTTCTGGAGCTGGAAATGGGAAGATGAATGCAGCTTTCACAGTGTGGTTTAATGTAGAAACATAGACATAGAAAATAGGTGCAGGAGTAAGCCATTCGGCCCTTCGAGCCCGCACCGCCATTCAATATGATCATGGCTGATCATCCAACTCAGTATCCTGTACCCGTTTTCTCTCCATACCCCCTGATCCCTTTAGCCACAAGGGCCACATCTAACTCCCTCTTAAATATAGCCAATGAACTGGCCTCAACTACATTCTGTGGCAGAGAATTCCAGAGATTCACCACTCTCTGTGTAAAAAATGTTTTTCTCATCTCAGTCCTAAAAGATTTCCCCTTTATCCTCAAACTGTGACCCCTTGTTCTGGACTTCCCCAACATCAGGAACAATCTTCCTGCATCTAGCCTGTTCAACCCCTTAAGAATGTTGTAAGTTTCTATAAGATCCCCCCTCAATCTTCTAAATTCTAGCGAGTACAAGCCAAGTCTATCCAGTCTTTCTTCATATGAAAGTCCTGACATCCCAGGAATCAGTCTGATGAACCTTCTCTGTACTCCCTCTATGGCAAGAATGTACTTCCTCAGATTAGGAGACCAAAACTGTACGCAATACTCCAGGTGTGGTCTCACCAAGACCCTGTACAACTGCAGTAGAACCTTTCTGCTCCTATACTCAAATCCTTTTGCTATGAATGCTAACATACTATTCATTTTCTTCCCTGCCTGCTGCACCTGCATGCC
Source organism: Malacoraja senta (assembly GCA_038087875.1). NCBI lineage: Eukaryota > Metazoa > Chordata > Chondrichthyes > Rajiformes > Rajidae > Malacoraja > Malacoraja senta. The sequence goes on along the minus strand of CM075989.1, from coordinate 12,324,628 downwards.
TACTTTCAATGACTGGTGTACCATGACACCCAGATCTCGTTGCATCTCCCCTTTTCCTAATCGGCCACCATTCAGGTAATAGTCTACTTTCCTGTTTTCGTCACCAAAGTGGATAACCTCACATTTATCCACATTATACTGCATCTGCCATGCATTTGCCCACTCACCCAGCCTATCCAAGTCATCTTGCAGCCTCCTAGCATCCTCCTCACAGCTAACACTGCCCCCCAGCTTCGTGTCATCCGCAAACTTGGAGATGTTGCATTCAATTCCCTCGTCCAAATCATTAATATATATTGTAAATAGCTTGGGTCCCAGCACTGAGCCTTGCGGTACCCCAATAGTCACTGCCTGCCATTCTGAAAAGGACCCGTTAACTCCTACTCTTTGCTTCCTGTCTGCCAGCCAGTTCTCTATCCACATCAATACTGAAATCCCATTACCGTGTGCTTTAAGTTTGTATACTAATCTCTTATGTGGGACCTTGTCGAAAGCCTTCTGAAAGTCCAGATATAACACATCCACTGGTTCTCTCTTACCCACTCTACTAGTTACATCCTCGAAAAATTCTAAAAGATTCGTCAGACATGATTTACCTTTCATAAATCCATGCTGACTTTGTCCAATGATTTCACCACTTTCCAAATGTTCTGCTATCCCATCTTTAATAACTGACTCTAGCAGTTTCCCCACTACCAATGTTAGACTAACTGGTCTGTAATTCCCCGTTTTCTCTCTCCCTCCCTTTTTAAAAAGTGGGGTTACATTAGCTACACTCCAATCCTCAGGAACTACTCCAGAATCAAAAGAGTTTTGAAAAATTATCACTAATGCATCCACTATTTCTGGGGCTACCTCCTTAAGTACTCTGGGATGCAGCCTATCTGGCCCTGGGGATTTATCGGCATTTAATCCATTCAATTTACCTAACACCACTTCCCGGCTAACCTGGATTTCACTCAGTTCCTCCATCTCATTTGACCCCCGGTCCCCTGCTATTTCCGGCAGATTAATTAAGTCTTCCTTAGTGAAGACAGAACCAAAGTAGTTATTCAATTGGTCTGCCATGTCCTTGTTCCCCATGATCAATTCACCTGTTTCTGACTGCAAGGCACCTACATTTGTTTTAACTAATCTTTTTCTCTTCACATATCTATAAAAACTTTTGCAGTCAGTTTTTATGTTCCCTGCCAGTTTTCCTTCATAATCTATTTTCCCTTTCCTAATTAAGCCCTTTGTCCTCCTCTGCTGGACTCTGAATTTCTCCCAGTCCTCTGGTAGGGTGCTTTTTCTGGCTAATTTGTATCCTTCATCTTTTGATTTGATACTATCCCTGGTTTCCCTTGTTATCCACAGATGCACTACCTTCCCTGATTTATTCTTTTGCCAAACCGGGATGAACAATTGTTGTAGTTCATCCATGCAGCCTTTAAATGCCTTCCATTGCATATCCACCGTCAACCCTTTAAGAATCAATTGCCAGTCTATCTTGGCCAATTCATTAGAATGAACTACACTCTATTTGAAGCGCTGTTGTGCAAGCAAAAATATTCAAGAACATGCTCAAAACCTCTGAAAAGCGTGCAGCATTCCCATCTCCCGGGAATCCCTGGCCCATGACAGTTCGAAATGGGGACGGAACATTCAGACCTTGATGGAATGTTTCAAGAACACATGGATGTCCTATATGTAACAAACCACTGTGCAAATTACCCAGCCACCTGCCCTGGCAGACAATTCATGCCCCACCTGCGGAAGATTCTGCAGCTCTCACAATTGCTTCATCAGCCACCTCAGAACCTACAACAACAACAAAATGTAATAGAAACAAGTCATCCTCATTTTCACGGGGCTGCTCAAATAGGAATGAAAACATGAAAAAAACTACAATTACCTGGCTCTTTTAGTAGTGTTGGGATATTTTACTACATTTTGGGGTTATTTACATATTACATACAAGTAATTGCTGCTAGAAAATATTCAAGGTACTTCATGGCTGTGTTATAAAACAAAACAAAAAAAATCAGGACTGTGCCACACACATCTTTTCACACATGGACAAACAGATGGTTAAAAGAACCAAATGTTAAAAACAATTGAGGCAATTTCAGAAAGCAAGCAGCTATGGGCATGGCCACAAGATGCAGAAGGCCAGAATTAGAAACATAGAAACCTTGAATGACTGTGATGTTGGATAAACACGAGGTAACTTAGTTATGCTCTTTCATTACATCAGGATAATAAAGCCAAAGCAGAATTTAAGAAAAGTCAAAGCAGCCCCAAACAAATAAATGACATCCGCTGTAAGAAATATGGAACACAGCAACAAAATACTTTGTTTTACACAAGTATCACATTAAAGTTTCCATGAAAGTTAAATTACTGGAAAATGAAAGTTAATGTTGTGATGAAATAAAACAAAGCTTTATGGACAAGTTGTTTTGGACAAAACTGTTCAAAATATTCAGTCAGGAAGCAGACCTCTCTGCCCACTAACGTCGGGGTGGGTGGGGGGGAGTATGGCAGATGGATGGATAGAGATGGTAAGATCTGTAGCCACTTGTGCCGCAATACCAGTCACAGATAGGCCACACAGCAGAAATGGGCTGCTGTTGGACAAAGAACGCGAACTACCGACAGTTGTGAAGTTACACCATAAGCAGCGAAGACTCCTTTATACCCAGATGGAAGACGAGTTTCTGCCTCGACTTCCCTCTTAGAAAGGAACTGGCAGACCACCACAACGTGGGGCCAAAAGCAAACTCACCTCCTCTCTAACCTTTCTGCTATAAATCCCTGCACCGCCAAACTACAATCCCCCCGACACACTTTCTCACTACACCCCCACAAAGTTATTAGGCTAAAATTAGAGGAAATTTACTATAATAGACATCTCTCCGGAAAACTTGTAGACCACAATATTTTAATGCACAAGTCAGCTACTTCAAACGACGTGAATGTTCCCCCCTCCTTTCAACATCTTTAAACGGACCACGGCCTCACCCGGTTTCCGGGACTTTAAGTTTAACGCCGCCTCGGAAAACCTTCACTTTCAGCAACAACCAAAGCGCGCCTTCTGCCAGGCGGCCAACCAGAGCCTACGATCGTCCTCACCGTAGGACGCAGCCAATAAGTTTGAACGTTACATAAATGAACAAGGAGTGAGTGAATCGCTCTGTGAACTAAAGCTCCGCTCTATGATCTTTGCTGTGAACTTCTCAACCGATGAATTCCCACCCTGTCCTCCTCACACACCTCCATGTCAGGCCTCCCCTCACTCACCTCCATGTCAGGCCACTCCTCACTCACCTCCATGTCAGGCCACTCCTCACTCACCTCCATGTCAGGCCTCTCCTCACTCACCTCCATGTCAGGCCACTCCTCACTCACCTCCATGTCAGGCCTCTCCTCACTCACCTCCATGTCAGGCCTCCCCTCACTCACCTCCATGTCAGGCCTCTCCTCACTCACCTCCATGTCAGGCCTCTCCTCACACACCTCCATGTCAGGCCTCCCCTCACCTCCATGTCAGGCCACTCCTCACTCACCTCCATGTCAGGCCTCCCCTCACTCACCTCCATGTCAGGCCTCTCCTCACACACCTCAATGGACGGCAAGTTTCATCCACCTCCTTTCCGAGCTTCCTACTACACACAGGAGCTTTATTCTTTCTATTTTACATGTTATTGATTGTGTAATATCTATCAACTTATAAGAGTAGATAGACACAAAAAAGCTGGAGTAACTCAGCGAGACAAGCAGCATCACTGGAGAGAAGGAATGGGTGACATTTTGGGTCGAGACTCGATCCTCTCCAGAGATGCTGCCTGCCCCGCTGAGTTACTCCAGCTTTTTGTGTCTACGGTTTAAACTAGCATCTGCAGTACCTTCCAACACAACTTATATGAGTAGCTCTCTTCACCTGGCTCCATCTGTTTGTTAGTCACCTGCCTCTATAGGGTTGCCAACTGTCCCGTATTAGCCAGGACATCCCATATATTGAGCTAAATTGGTTTGTCCCATATGGGTCCGCCCTTATTCCGTATTTGACTGCTACTACGGGTCGAGGGGACTGTCGGGTCTGAGCGCCGTGTCCGGCCCCGCATCAGTGCAGCCCATGGAGTGTAGCAGCAGCGCCTCGCCCGTAGCCCCGTCGGTCGGCAGCCCAGCCAGCTGTCCGACATTCGGACCTTCGCTTACCGCCGACACCACCACACCTTCTCATGGCCGATGATCGGTTCATGCGTTGGATGGTATGCCGGACCAAAACTCCTCAGCTGGCCCGCCGGCTGGGCTTTGTGTGCAGTCCAGCACCCGGGCCAACTCATCATTCACCCAGCCACGGTCGAGTCGGTCAACGAATTGCCGTCGGGAATTTGTCCCGTATTTTGACCTTTGACCTTTATTTGAGAGTGAGAAAGTTGGCAACCCTATGCCTCTATCTCCCAACTCCCTCCCTCTCTCTTCTACTTGGGTCCATCTGCTTATTGTCCTTCACCTCTCCTCGGTCCACCAAACATCCTAGGGTCTCTGTCTCACCACTCCTCCTCTCCTCCATACCAGCTATCTCCCCTCGCTATTTTGTCCTAATGCAGGGTTCCGACCAGGAGCATCAACAGCTCATTCCCTCACATGTAGGTATAGCTCAAGCTGCCGAGTTCATGCAGTAGATTGCTACTTAATAAGTAATTTATGGACAAGTACAGCAGGTCTGTTGCTGATGAAAACTCTTCTCAGAACTTCTTCTGTTTGTCCCATGGGTGATGCCTGACCAGTTAAGTATCTCCAGATTTTCTGTTTTTATTTCAGATTTACAGCATCCTTTTTTTGGTGTTTCTGCATTTATATACTGTCCTTGCTTCCTCCCTGGCTAAAAAAAATGAGATTGTTGGAAATATTCAGTAGATTTGTAGTCTCTCCAGTTTTTCTGCTCTTCAATTTCTGCAGTAATAATCCTCTAACAGCCATGACCACTTTCCTTTGTACAAAGTATGACTCCAGTCATTTAAAGGTAGACAAAAATGCTGGAGAAACTTAGCGAGTGCAGCAGCATCTATGGAGCGAAGGAAATAGCCTACGGTCAGAGCTATGATATGAGCCATAGGTTGTAAGATTGCTTAACCCTATTCTTTGCTAGTGGCTTTCACCGTTTAGCATGCCTGTAGTTCTAGGTTGCAGCTTCACTGAGATGGCACCTCAATGTTTCTTGGTGCACCTGGTGCTGCTCCCAACAAGCTCTCTGCACTCCTCATTGAATCAGGATTAACCCCTTGGCTTGATAGTAATTTAAAAAAAGGGATATACTAGACCATGAGGATATAGATTGTGTCTGTGAACATTTTTGCTGCTGCTGATGGTCCACAGCACCTCATGGGTGCCCAGTTTTACACTGTCAGATCTTTTCTGAGTCTACCCCATGTAGCATGATTACCATGCCATACAACACGATAAAGGATGTCCTCATTGTAAAGATGCAACTTTGTCTCCACTGATCACTTTTACCAATACTGTTGAAGACAGGTGCATCCATCACAGGTAGATTGGTGAAGATGAGGTCATGATCAAGTTATCCCTCGTTATTTTTCCCAGTCTTGCCACTGACCCAAACTGGCAGTAATATGAGGATGAGGCATTGGGAGATCCATGGATCCTAAGCAAAGACAGAAGATGTCAGACAGGACAAGAGGGTAAATGGGTTGTGTACTCGTTCCACAATTTTTGCTAAGCTTCCTCTTGTTTCTGATAAAGAGACTCAAGTTTAATGATGCCATCCTTATCCATTTTTTGCGTGGTCAGGAATTCATGAGTCGGTTGGGATATTTTTTTCACCAAGTGTTCGAGAATCTCCTTGAAGTGTTTCCCCTGTCCTCCAGGTAACATTTTACTGTGGTCGAACTTGGAGTTGGATGTTTTGGGAGTCTGTGAATTATGTCATTTCTCCATTTAAACCAGCTGTGTGAAATACGTACTACAATGCTTGGAGATGTTAGTCTGGGCGAGGACACATGTTTGTTCACATCCTATCAGTGGATTTGAGGGTGTCTGCAATAATAGAATAGACGGCCAGTGCCATAGGTTTTCCCCATCTATAAAGCATTCAGGAGGGTAGATATCGCCATTGCCCAGTAGGCACTGTGTTTGATGCTGAGCTAGAGTACTTAATCTTTAAGCACTCTTTTCCTCAAATGGGTAAAAGCTGTGCTGGCACACTAGAGACAGTGGTGATTTCTGTTTTCACCGAGAGGTGCCTCAATGTTCCAATGTGCTTAGTGAATGTGTTACCAGACAACTCTCTTTAGGAGATACCAATGTGGATTACTGTAGATATTGCTGAAAGAAAAGTTTAACAGAGAAAGGAGAGCAGGAGATGGGTGCTATCTATAACTGCTCCACTTTATTGAGTCTGAAGAAGGGTCCCAACCCGAAACGTCACCCATTCCTTCTCTCCAGAGATGCTGCCAGTCCCGCTGAGTTACTCCACCTTTTTGTGTTTATATCTACTTTATTGTCTCCATTGTATTTATCATTCCTAGTTTTGATGCTGAAACAAAATTAATAATATTTCCTTTTCTTCCTCTATACTGCTTCTGAATGCAATTTTTATCAGCCCATACAATTTTATTATTTTCAGGCCCTGTGGCTGTGGATGTAAAATGTTTTACAGATTTATTGGAAATAGAAACTGTCTGACCAACTTTTATTTCTCATTTATCAGTAAAAGATTGCATTGTAACGTCACAATGCTTCAAAAGTAACCTTGTGCCAATTAATCTGTTCAGATATAAAATAAAACAGTGCCAATCTTAAATAAAATAGAAAAGACTGGAAATCAGCCCAGCTATCACCTCTTTCCGTCATGAGTATTGAATGACAGCTTTTGTCTTAATTAGTTGAAGAAGATTTCATGGCACTAAATGGCATATAAATTAGTTTGGAAAGGATGGAATCTAAAGAAAAGTAAGCTGATAAAAGTAGACACTAAACACATTGAAATTATTAAGAAATATACATTTAGAATCAATTATTAAATATAATAAACAAAATATGGGAATAAAGGTAGACAAAAATGCTGGAGAAACTCAGCGGGTGAGGCAGCATCTATGGAGCGAAGGAAATAGGCAACATTTCAGGTCGAAACCGTTCTTCAGACTGGGAATAAAGGAATGTTTTCAGCTCTAATTCATTAAATGAAACATAATTAAAATTGGAAGAGATTTGGAAGGAAATAAATTAATAACATTTGTGCACCACTTGGGTAGGTGTATAAAATTAGAGCAAATAGGACTGAATTAACAGTTTTGAGATACAATGCAGAAACAGGCCCATCGGCCCACCAAATCCGTGCTAACCAGTGATCCCCACATATTAACACTATCCTACACACGAGGGATAATTTACAATTTTACCAAGCCAATTAACCTACAAACCTGCACGTCTTTGGAGTGTAGGAGGAAACCGGAGCTCCCAGGGAAAACCCACACAGGCCACGGGGAGAACGTACAAACTCCGTACAGCCAAGTACCCGAGGTCCGGACCGAACGCGGGTCTCTGGCGCTCTAAGGCAGCAACTGTACCACTACACCACCTGTTATGTTGTGAAGTATACATTTAGAAATACAAGGAGTTAGGAATCCAATGATGTTACAGTTGGATGACATTAAATCTGAGCCTCTTTCAATATGAATTCATTCAATAAAATAGAAAGGGGTGAAACGTTTTTGCAAGCAGAAAGAGAAGCAAAGAGGAAGAAAAGGGCTACTTTTAACGTTGTTTCTGTCTCTTATACACCTGGAGCAATTATTACTATTTTAATAATAGGCAAGAGAAAAGATCCAAAAGGTTGTGGTGGATCACTCGACAATTGTCACAATGGGAAGCTAGAAAAATATTCAGTTAAAGCAGCGAACATGAGAGAGATGAATCCCAAGCTAAAATTAAAGCTACAAGTGATTGCCTTTGAAAGTTTGAAATTGTATTGTGAAAGAGGCTGCAGATTTATGTAAATTAAATTAAAATGTTTCAGATCGTCAGCAGAAAACAGTTTATTTAAAGAGGAGTTATGAAATCTAATATTCAACCATCAATTGATGCTTCTGTTTAATTTTAGTGCTCTGTATAAAAATAGCTTTGCCTTTAGAGACAGTTACAGCGGGAGGTTGTGTGGGGATTGTGGCTGGAGGTTGATAGTGACAGCAATACCCCCTGGAGACTGGAGAGCATTGAAAAGGAAGGAATAAATCTGTTACTTATTGATTTTTCATATGGTGACACTTTTATGGGTCACATGCATGTCTAAACTTGTGACGTAGGTTGTGTGCACAACTGTAGGAGTTTTAAAAAGATAACTATAGATTATCTGATTTACAGGGATAATAAGGTAGAAAGTAGATGGGCAGGAAGAATAGTGATCTTTTATTGGTGAACTCTGACATCTTGGTGCAAACTGAGTGATAGGATGTCAACCATCCACTTTGATTTTGTCTGATTGGAAAGGACATTTAGGTTTGTGTGACACAGCAGCTGATTTGCAATCACCCAGTTACTGCCCAAGAACCAATTCATCTCATCTATGCTACTTTTAGAATCTAAAAATTACAGGTTTAATTAGTTGTATCCTCAGTGTATTGATTACTGAAACGTCCTGCGGAGTTTATTCTGATGCAAAAACTATTTATTTGAAAATGAACAAGCAATTTTGTCATCTTCCAGGTCAGCATTGCCCCAGGAGTTCAGAGAACAACAGGTCACATTTCAATATATTTGACTCATCCACTGATATCTGAACTTAGCCTGTTTCAAACTAAAACTCTAGAACAAAACCATTAACTGGTGTTGCACAAAGCTGAGTGATAAATTATTAATTATGTTGGAGCAAAGAAATCCTTTTAAAACGTCGACGATTAGCCTGACCAATCTAGGCAAAATTTCAAACACTTATTCATTTTGTTTAACAGGACAGATGTATTAATTCTGTTTTCAAGCAGACCAGCAGAAATATCTATTTCCAACATTTTGATTGGGGCTAAATGCAAGCTGCTAACTCAGCCTGAAATTTTGGCAGAGATATTTTCACCAAATATTTGTGTTGGTTCATTCTGATACAGATCCTGTACAATATGATCTGGTTATGTCTGTTATCATGCAACAACTGTCTCTATGCCAGGATTGATAATTAACCTTAAAACACAAACATGTTCAGTCTCAGAAAACCTGCCAGTGCTTGCCAGATTCCTCCCAATGGCAGTTTGACATACTGATCATATGAATTCTCCCTTAATGGATCAGGTTGCATTCATGAGCAATATCTCATTTGGAGTGAATGTTTCTCAGATGGGATTTGAACTGTGCTCTGCTCTGCTCAGTATGGAATAGCACTCTCCATTAAGCAAAACCTGCTAAAAGCATGAAAACATGGCGGCACTACGTGTGAATACATAGCTCTGAAGAAATGGTTTCTTCAACTTGTCAGAACTTTTAAAACAACTTGCATTAATATAGCACCTGTAATTTAGTCAAATTGCAGTGTGACCTCCCTCTCATTTGTACACTATGCGAACATGGAAATACATTGCCACTGCACGATCAAAGTGTTGCTACTGCCTAGGTTACAGCACCATGGTGGTACTACTCGTTTTCCCCCTCCCTGACCCACAATCTGATGAAGGGGATCTCTGGAGAAAAGGAATTGGTGACCATTCTCCAGAGATGCCGCCTGATCTGCTGAGTTACTGAAGAATCTTGTGTCCATCTTCAGTGTAAATGAGCAACTACAGTTCCTTCTTACAAATAGAACAGTATAGGACAGGAACAGGCCATTCACTCCACAATATCTGTGTTGATGCCAGGTTAAACTAATCTCTGCAGGCTATGGCCTATCAGACAGCCTCTGAAATGCCATCACATCTGCCTCCACCACCACCCCAGGCAGCACGTTCTGAGTAAAATAACTTGCCCCACACATTATCTTAAAGCTATGCTCTCTGGATTTGGCTCCATCAATTTCGTCAAATTCCTCTCAGCCTTTGGGCTATCCTGGTAAATTTCTTCCCCATACTGTCTGCACTCTCTCCAATGCTTGTCATCCTTCCCAAATTGTTGTGCCAAGAATTGAACACAGAGCAGCCCAACCAATTATTGATTTTGTACATTGTGGCTTTATTTGACCTCAATGACTTCTTCACCACACGTGGATTGGACTTCCTACTGATCACTGAAACCTGGCTTAATCCTGGTGAGCTTGCTCCACTCGTGGAACTCTGCCCTGATACCTGTAACTTTTTCAGCTCGCCCAGGCTCTCAGGTCGCTGTGGGGGCCTAGCCACTGTGTTTAAGAAGAATTTCAACTGCCGCCTTCTGAACACTGATCAGGTTTCCAGTTTTGAACATCAACTAATCATAGTTGGTCTAATCTGTCCGCTTTTAATTGTTCTTGTGTATCGCCCACCAAAGATGCATAAGGACTTTATCTCACAATTTGGTGATCTTATTGCTAGCTTGTTGCCCAAATTTGACCAGGTCCTGATTCTTGGTGACTAACATTCACGTTTGCTGTCCCACGAAGCCTCTTGTGAGTGAATTTATGAACCTGGTTGAGTCCTTTAATCTGTCTCTACTCACCACTGGACCCACGCACAAGCTTGGCCATACACTAGACCTAGTGCTTTCGTCTGGTCTCCCAACTCGTAACACAGATATTATTGATGCCTGCCTGTCCGACCATAGTGCTATTATATTTGATATATCACTGCCTTTCTCTCCCTCAAAATCCCATCTCCCTGCTCGCTACTCCCACTACGTTAACTCCACGACGGCCAGTAAGTTCTCTGAGGCTCTCATAGCCGCCCCCGACATCTGCACTATTGAGGCGTCCACCCCTCATCTCAGTACCGACGACCTAATTTCTTTATTCAATAATACCTGTTCTTCCGTCCTGGATTCTGTTGCTCCTCTTAAAATGAAAAAGCCTAAGCCTAAAGGCGAGCCGTGGCTCAATTATACCACCAGAGCCCTAAGAAGAGAATGCAGAAAATCAGAATGGAAGTACAAATCTGATAAGCTTCAAATGTCCTTTGAACTCCTGAAAAATAATCTTGTCAAATACCAGGAAGCAGTAAAATCTGCAAGAACTAAATATTTTTCCACCCTTATCTCCAAAAACAAGCAAAATTCCAAGGTCCTCTTTAGCACCATCACCTCCATCATCTGTCCTGCCACCAGCACCAGCCTAACTGGGTCCCCTGCTAAGTGCGAGGAATTTACCACATTTTTCACCAGCAAGGTAAAAAATATAAGAACGAATATTTCCCCTCCCACCCGTGACCTGGCTGTCTCATTGGTCTGCTCTTCAAAATTAGACAGTTTCCAACCCGTTACTCTACCCTCCCTTGTAAAACTGATCACCACCATGAAACCTACTACCTGCCACCTCGACACTGTCCCCTCTGCCCTCCTAAAGGACATCATTACAACAGCTGGTCCCAGCATCCTCGCCATCTTCAACAGCTCTCTGGCCACTGGCACTGTACCTACCTGCTTCAATCATGCGGTGGTCCAACCACTCCTGAAAAAACCTAACCTCGACCCCACCTTGCCAAGCAACTACAGACCCATTTCTAAACTGCCTTTCCTCTCAAAAGCCCTTGAAAAGGTAATTTTAAATCAACTTATACCTTACCTTCACCAAAACACTATCTTGGAAACTTTCCAATCAGGTTTCAGGGCTCACCATAGCACAGAGTCTGCCTTGTTGAAGGTACACAATGACCTACTGCTCACCGTTGACTCCAGCAACTGTGCAATTCTGCTCCTTCTTGACCTCAGCGCAGCATTTGATACTGTCGACAATACCATCCTAATTGACGGTCTCCGGTATGGGGTTGGTATTGATGGCACTGCCCTGAGCTGGTTCATCTCCTACCTCAAAGGTAGGAGTTTCTCGATTAACATAGGCAACTCATTCTCCTCCCCAGCTAATCTCTGCTGTGGGGTTCCACAAGGTTCCATCCTTGGCCCCATTCTCTTCTCCCTGTATATGCTCCCCTTAGGCCAAGTCATTGAAAGGCACGGCATTTCCTTCCATTGCTACGCAGACGATACACAACTCTATCTCCCCCTGAAGCCCAAAAACCAATCAAATCTGTTTAACCTTACCCACTGCCTCGAGGATATAAAGTGTTGGATGGCCCAGAACTTCCTCCAACTAAATGAGAGTAAGTCTGAGGTCATCCTTCTCGGCCCCTCGGACTCAATCAAAATGATAGCAGGCAGCCTTGGAAGCCTTACCCCACTACTCAAACCTCACGTCAAAAACCTTGGCGTGATGTTTGACTCAGCACTGAAATTTGACAAACAAGTCAATGCCGTGGTAAAAGCTAGCTTCTTTCAGCTTCGGACGATAGCTAAAATAAAACAATTCCTCCAGTTTGATGACCTGGAAAAGATCATCCACACATTCATCCCCTCCCGCCTAGATTACTGCAATGCCCTTTACACTGGCATCAGCCAATCTTCCCTGTCCCGCCTGCAACTGGTCCAAAACGCCGCAGCGAGACTCCTGACGGGCACCCGAAAAAGGGACCACATCACCCCGATCCTGGCCTCTCTCCACTGGCTCTCTGTGCGGTTCCGTATAAACTTCAAGATCCTCCTCCATGTCTACAAAGCCCTCAATGGGCTTGCCCCCACCTACATAAAAAGTCTTCTCACCCACCACTCCACCTCCAGGCCCCTCAGATCGGCCGACTTGGGGTTGCTGAATATCCCACGGTCTAGGCATAAGCTCAGGGACGATCGCGCCTTTGCGGTTGCAGCCGCTAGACTGTGGAACAGCATCCCCTTTCCCATCAGAACTGCCCCCTCCATCGACTCTTTTAAGTCAAGACTAAAGACTTATCTATACTCCCAAGCCTTTCCTGACGTCCTCTGAGTGAGGGCTACATGTATATATGTATGTAGTTTGTTTTTGTTGTGCTATTCTTATAACAAATGTAAAGCACTTTGGCCAACGAGAGTTGTTTTTTAAATGTGCTATATAAATAAATGTGACTTGACTTGATTTATAAACCCGAAGATCAAATATACTCTACAGACAACCAAAGGATTAGTTTATTTTGGCATCATGTTCGACACAGATATCGTATGCCGAGGGGCTTTTTCCTGTAGAAACTAGGAACTGCAGATGATGGTTTACAAAAAAAAGATAAAGTGGTGGAGTAACTCAGTGGATCAGACGGCCTGCTCCTGTGCTATGCTGTTTTGTTCTCTTCCTCTTTAACATGTTGCCTCTTGTCATTCTTTTGATCCAACTGTTCAATTTCACACTTTTTTACATTAAATTCTATCTGCTGTATGTAAACTCTTTGCTTAGTATACAAATATTAATACTCTTAGTTTGATTTTGAGTCATCAGCAAATGTTAAAACCATGCCCTTTAAAGCCAACTACTGATCATTAATAAACACAAAAGAGCATGGTTCCCAGTCTGATCCCCCCCTTTCCTGCCATTATCAGAGTCTTGATGGGAGCAGGTTTGCAGCACCCTTAGCTGGGAAATGGCATGTTCTTGAGTATCTGGTTCGTTAGTAAGAGGGCCTTAAAGTTATATAATAGGTTGAGGAGCACTTAATAATAATGTTTCTAAGTAAAGCTTATTCCAGGGGCGATAATTCCAGGCACAAACAATGCCTGTATAATCAATCAAAGTAGTGTCAAAGTACAAGAATCATTGAGTGTTAATGTTTTGGTTGCCATAGTTACCCAAGCACACTGCAGCAGTAGGAGAGGAAAGTGCTATTTATTATCAGTGACAACCGCTGTGTTTTTGTGAAATATTAATCTATTCTCTTTGTGCCTATACCACTGTTTATTTTAATTTATTCCCAGGGAATAGGAATCAGTTGTATCGCTTACTCGTTTTGAATGTTATCATCTCCTCAGCTATAGACAGCTCTCTCTTTTGCTCAGGCTCTCAGTTCACCCACAGAATCTTTATCCAAATGCTGATGCCCATATCTAGTGCTCAGTCGTGTTTGCCCATTGACCTTCTGCTTGTCTCCTAATTCAGCAATGTCTTCGATTAAAGTTTTCATGCCTTGTTCAAATCTCTCTGGCTGGAGCTCGCCTTTTCTCCATGACATCCTGCAATTCTACACCCCATCAAGATCCCAACACCTTTCTCTTTGTGATTTCTTCTGCAACCATTAATGATTTAAGTCACCGGTGGTGGCCAAACCTTCAGTTGTCTTGGCCATTTGTCATTTTTTTGAAATTTTGTTCATGATTTTATTGCAGCCAGTTATAGTTCTAAACTGAATGTATATTTTTAATGCACTATATAAGTGCCATTTTTTGTCTCAGGTTGACATGCACTAGCACAAAATATAATCATCAACATTACTTGTTACTTGTTCCTGTAGGTTGGAATCCCCATTGCGAGACCGACTGATGTCTGCTGATGGAATTTGCAGGGTAGTGAGGTTGAAGAATATCCTAACTCCACAGCAGCACCATGTTGCGGTAAATGATAGCAAAACACGAGATGTTGGGGGAACTCACCAGGTAAGGCAATATCTGTGGAGGGAATGAACAGACGATATTTTGGGTCTAGATCCTTTTTTATTGTCGGGGTCCCAGCTGGATCAATTGGCAATGTTGTCGCAGATCTCGTCATGGTGGTGGTCGAAAGCACGTTGATCCAGTGCTGAGGCCTTCTGCCTGGGGGCGGATTACAGCATCAGTGGGAGGGTCCCACCTGGAGACGGGTGAGCTTGCGAACCCTGGTGGATGTCAAGCAAATGAAGAAGTACTGGTTTAAGTGTGGAACCGGCGGGGGAAGTAAAGGAGCAGAGGTCCATGGCACTTCTGTAAGAGTGAGGCCCGGAACACTGGGAGTGGCTGAGGGAGGAGCAGAAAGTACTGGCGCATGGCGAAGAGTATAGAATGCAGTGCAAGGAGGAAGAACACTTGCAAGAAGTGGTGTATTGAGTTAGGTACCGTGGATCGTGGTTGGGCCTGAACTGGGAGCCCATGGAATTGGAGCTGGAAGCCATGTGGAACGAGATGGCAGCAAAGGCAACTGCTGAGGGAAGACACATGGCTCTTGTAGCGAGTCTGGGTCAAAACATGGTCGAACTGCGTGAGAGTAGCAAGCATCAAAGAGGGGACAAGGTCTCACAGGATTCCCATCGAAGAGAGGAGGAGAATCTCTTCACGGTAGGCATACTAGGAGAACATTTTACAGTGGAGAAGTAACATGAAGGTACAAGAAACTGCAGATACAAGAATCCTGAGCAAAACACAAAGTGCTGGAGTTCACCTTATCGTCTTTGTGTACAAGGCACTAAATAGTCTATTATTACTAGCTGTGACACAATCATTCCTAGGAATGAGTGCGTTAACATATGATGAGCGTTTGACAGCACTGGGCCTGTACTCGCTGGAATTTAGAAGGATGAGAGGAAGCCTCATTGAAACTTACCGAATAGTGAAAGGCCTGGATAGAGTGGATGAGGAGAGGATGTGTCCACCAGTGAGAGTGTTTAGGATAATATAATATAAAGGATTCGTATAAAGTGGCCATACAATTTAATTCTGTGGCCCAATAACCTTTGGTTCAAATTTCAGTCTCCTGTCTGGGATCTGCAGTCTACCCAGATTTTCACCACAGTTTACAATCTACACATTAGCTGCCCTGTCAATATTTGCTTATGCTGCTCATCATATGGAAAAGATCTTGGTGCTGTTATTGTGATGACACCTTATCAATGCTAATATTCCCAAAAGTGCTGCAGTAGAATTTGCAGTGAGAGAAGCTGATCACGATTTCAATTATATTTAGATTTAGAGACGAACGCCATCATGTATCCCAGATACAACCCCACCTCACTCCCACATATGCCCTCCCTCACTCTTCCCATCATCCCCACCCACTCAGACACAATCCCACTTCCATTCCCCCCTTTTGTTCCAACCCCACCACCAGTCCCTCTGATGGGAAATGTGGATTATAAATGCATTTTAATTATAAACTAGACTAAGTGGGACCCGTTGGGTCCCTGTCAGGGAGGCCTGTACCCCAACGCAACTCATTCCCCCACTCACCCATAGCCCCCACGGGAGGCCTGGTCCCCCAACATGACCTGTTCCCCAACATAAGATTCCACCACTCCCCTACCTCCCCCAGCATTGGACTAAAAAAAAATCTGATTGCACTTCCCCTGCCTCCGCCAGCAATTCCAATTCCACTTCCCCTTTCTGTGCTGGCAGGACCAGGAGTAAGTGTTCTATGATGGCAACATTGTTGCAAATGTTGGATGCAGTGGCGGAAATCGCTTTTGAAACAAGGGCGGGGGACGACGACAATGAGGCCTACAGGGGTTTCGGCAACCTACGGCAAGAGAGAGAGAGAGAGAGAGGGATTGAGAGATTACATTTTATAAATATTTGAATGTCTGTAAAATGCTTTGGCTTGGCTCAAATCATAAAAGGAGAAATAAAAATGTAAAAGGTCTGTCTCACGAATCTGCGGTCATTGGCGGCGAAACGGGAAGAATCTGCCGCCATAGACCGCGCAATCGTGAGAAAGAACAATTCCCGGGCCGTGCGACGGTGTTCCCAACACCACGCGGTGCAAAAATAAAATCGACAATGTCGAAAACACTATACTCACCGCACAACCTCCACCAGTGATGCACGAGTGCGCACGGCCGCTCGCACGGGCCGCCGCCAGTGTGGGTCGAGCGCCGTGCGTCAAACCTCCTCTGCCACAGCCTCCGCCAGTGACGCACGTGCCGCCGCCAGTGAGGCACGTGTGCTGCGCGGCCGCAGGCACAGCCACCGCTACAGCGCCGCGATCAGGATGGCCGCCGCCACAGCCACCGCTGGTGAGTCACGTGCGGGGAGCCGACGTCATCGCAGTCGGCCCGCCCTTTTTTTACTTACCGCAAGCACGTGGGACCCGCCGTGTTTGAATTAACTCGGCCCCCGCGCAACATCCGTGCGGCGCTCCGGTGGATAGGCTCGACGCTCTCGCCGTTGCCGCGCGGTCCTCGCTACTGGCGACGCCGCGCTTCACCGCCGATGACCGCAAACAGGTAAGACACGGCCTTTTGTGTCTATTGCATTCAATTTTTATTATTGTGTTTTTTATTTTCTTTGTACGAGGAACCTGTGCCAACTTGACATGTTACAGTGACACCCTCCCACTTGTAGAAATGCTATAACCACGACTCCTACTGTGGAGGAGGGGGATGGGTGTTAATTACACTGCAATGTTCCAATTGCAGTTTCTATTGTAAATGTGGAAGTGCGAAGATAAATTTCACAAGCAGAATGCACAGAATTAAAATGTGTAATATACAATGATTTGTGTGTCTGCATCTCACTTCAAACTGGCTGAACTTCCCTATTTTGGTAGTGAGATGATGTGAGATTGTATTCCTATGTACTAAAGGGCCTGTCCCACTTAGGTGATTTTTGGGGGGACTGCCGGCGACTGTCACAGTCGTAGCAGGTCGCTGAAAAACCGGCGACATGCCCCCCCCCCCCCCCCCTACGACAATGTCTACGACAAGCTACTGCAACCTACCAACTAGTCGATGTCAAGCTACGGGAAGCTACCGTACCTGTCGCCGGTTGACGTATGGAATTCACCGGTCAGCACCCAGCGACAACCAACGTCACCTGGCGACAACCTGCGTCATCCTGGCGTCAACCTACGACAGCACCTGCGACAGGAGAAGACAAGCTACGTCAAGCCCACAGTCGCCGAAAAGTTTTGAACATTTCAAAATCCAGCGGCGACCAGAAAAACGTTACGACTCTTCAGGCGACCTGCGGAGACTGCTCACGACCATACAGGCGTCACCCCGCGACCATGTGGCGACAGCCTAGTCACCTGTAGTCGCCGAAAAAATCACTTAAGTGGGACAGGCCCTTAAGGGTGTGGTATTTGCCTGAAGCTACCAGCGATAGCTATGGATCAGAATAACTGGAAGATGAGTGCATTTAATAGCTAGCTGGCTGTTCTCAGGAGAAGCTATCAATGCTGACCAGAACCCAGAGCCTTGGATACCAGCTGGCCACATTAAAATTAGAGTAGATTAAATAAACTCTTCACAAAAGCAGAATCTGAGTGACCTCTCTAACACTGCGGCGAATAGCTGATTGGAAGACACGGCACAAATCTGCAGGGGCTACTGGGAAAAATCACGTGTTGAGGAAATTGACAATCAATGTGTCCATGACATAGAGAGCTGTCCCAGCATCAGCGTGTGGCTGGAGTTTTAGAACATGAAACAGGAGCATAGTTGGCCATCTGGTGATCTTCCACCTCAGTGCCATTTTCCTGCACTATGTTCTTATCCTTTGATTTTTTTGATTTGCCCCCAATCAATCTCTGTTTTCATTAAACCCAAACACTCAGTAGGATAGAGATTTTGGGCGGTGCCACCTCAGTGGCTGCCTCGCCAGCAGCTCGTCAGTCCTTTCGCCTTTTTCGTTATTTTTAGTGCATTTAAATGTAGGTTTCTTAGTATGTCTTATGTGGGGGGTGGTGGGGGGGGAATAGGGGGAAACCACTTTTCAGTCACTTACCTGGACGGAGATGCGTCTTTTCTCCGTGTCGCATCTTCATCCCCCTCGTGGCCTACCAACTGGATTGGCGCGGCCTTTCCGACTGGAGACCGGCCCAGTGCTTCAGCAGCAGGCGCAGCGCGGAATTACCATCGCGGAGCCTGGGATCCTTGTCGAGGATCGCCAGTGTTGGAGCTCCGTCCTGCGGGGCCTGTGGACTTCGGAAGCCACGGTCTCCAGTAAGAAGCGGCCGATTCAGGAACTCCAAGCCGCAGAGTGTGTTCCCATCCGTCCCGACGTCGGAGTTTCTATCATCCCGGCGAGAGGCCCTGTACATCGGGCCGTCCGTAGCGGCGACTGCAGAGGGTTCAAGGCCCCGACCACGGGTGAACAAAAAGATTCAAGATTCAAGAGACATTTATTGTCACATGCACCAATTGGTACAGTGAAATTTGGGTCACCATACAGCCATACGAATAAAAAAGAACACAACACACGATAGACTTTAACACAAACATCCCCACACAGCAGAATCAAAGTTTCCCACTGTGAGGGAAGGCACCAAAGTTCAGTCATCCTCCTTCTTGTTGTTCACGCGTGGTCCATGCCTCCCGAGCCCCCCCCCCCTGCAGTCGCCGCTACGGGCGGCCCGATGTTCAGGCCCTCTCGTCGGGATGATGGAACTCCGACATCGGAACGGAAGAACATTCTCAGCGGCTTGGACTTCCGAATCGGCCACTTCTTACCGAAGTCCACAGGCCGAGCTGGGCGGAGATTCACACTGGCGGCCCTCGGCAAAGGGATCCCAGGACTCCGCGATGTTGAGGTCAGCGCCGCTCGCAGCTGGGAGTTCCACAAACCACAACCCCACGATGTGGAAGCAGCAGGCCCAACACTTCGGAGCTTCAAACGTCGATCCCAGGTAAGGCATCGCCCGCTCCGCGATGAATCCAGTGCTGCGCTGCTGCTGAAGCTCTGGTCGGTCTCCGGCAGGAAAGGCCGCGCCAATCCAGATGATAGGCCGCTAGGTGGGGGGGGTGAAGACGCGACTCGGAGAATAGTCGTATCCTCACCAGGAAGTGACTGAGAAATGGTTTCCCCCTTACCCTACCCACCTCCCCCACATAAAAATACTAAGAAACCTCCAAAACATACTTTTTTAAACAGTCGGAATAAAAAAAAAAAAGATGGAAAAAGAGTCAGACTGTAGGCAGAGGCTGCCATCATGCGGCCCCCTAGTGGGGGAAGGAGGAAAAGTGACTGAACTTTATTGCCTTCCATCACAGTGAGAAATGTTGATTCCAATGTGGTGGATGTTTATGTTAAATTCTATTGAGTATTGTGTTCGTTTTATTCGTATGGCTGTATGGTAACTCAAATTTCCACTCTGCAAAAAGACATCTCAGCTGAATGCTACACATCACACTGAGTGTTGGAAAACATAAACTGTGAAGACTTTGTTCATCAGAGGTGCGAAAAGGACACAATGTTTCTGAAGGCTCTGTGGGAGTGCCTCTTCAGTGACGGGCAGGTCTGCATTCTGCCCTGAGATCCCTGGTCTACCCTCTGAAGCCAATCATTGTTAAATTGACACCAGCAATGGAGTGTTATCCATGGTGTCATCATTCAATGAGGATCTTCGCAGCTTTTAATGGAGAAATGGCTCTCTGTTAGGTGTAGTCCACTTTGAACATTCTACAGTGAGTTTGAAGTCTGTGACTCAAGTTAATAAAACATCTCTCTAAATAAACCCATACAACAAGATAGCGTGATGTTCCATGAATGATTGACAAAGCTCATAAGTGTCACCCAGAAGTTCTAGGTTACGTTGGTAGGTAAGTATTCCCATTGGGTACGATTTCACCTGGAGATGACATGCGTGTGATCTAAACCAGGTAATATTGTCGTAAAACATGTTATGTGTATAAGAAGGGGGACAAATGCATTTCAATTTCTAGATAATCAGCTTCAAGCTCATACACCTGAGAGCCTGTATAACATTGTTAGAAACTCCACTGACTTCAGGCATTCATACAAAACAAGAAGGGTGCATTGTGTAACACCTGGCAGAGCTGCCATCTCACGGTGCCAGAAACCCAGGTTCAATCCTGCCCTTGGGTGTTGTCGGTGTGGAGTTTACCTACTCTCGTATGGGTTTCATCTGCATCCTCCGATTTCCTACCACATCCCAGAGACGTGTGGACTTATAGTTCAATTTGCCTCAGTAAGTAGCCCCGAGTATGTAGAGTGAATCTGAAAGTGGGGTAACATAGAACTAGTGTGAATGGGCAATTAAGGGTTGGTGTGGACACAGTTGGCCGAAGGGCCTGTTTCCATGCTCTATCTCTAAACAAAACTAAACTACCAAGGTAAGTGTAATGACATTGTGAAAAAAAGAACTACCATATTTTATTTAGATTTAATAATTTTTCTTGGGAAAATTATTATACATGGAATGGTATATTTACAGAAGAATTTGCCAGTGTTATTACAAATCTGTAAGACAATTAAAGATCAAAATTGCACGATAAAATTTTAACATGGGAATAGGCCAATTGGCCCAACGTCCATACCAACCACTTCCAAAATCATTGCATCACCCAGCACTTGATCTATAGCTGGCTAAGCCTACACAATTCAAGTGCTCATCTGGACACTTAACTGCTCTCAGCGCCCCAGTCTGTGCTAGTGTTTATTTCCCACAAGAGCAGCAGCAACAATTTGCAATGGCAATGATGTAGGAAAGCAGCTTAGGATGCTTGACTTGATCAGACAGCTGATTACTTGAGGACATATTAGGATATATGATCAAAAATCTGGTTAACATTCTGAGATGTTTGGATTATCTCAGAGAAAGCGAAGGAGGCAGCAATGTTTAGGGAGGGAGTTGAGGGCTCAGGCAGATGAGAGTGGCTGCTCCTGCGGTGAACTCATTAAGCTCAAAGCTGTACAAAAGGGCAGACTCATCCGAACCCAATGATCTCAGAGTATGACAGGAATTGAGGAGTATGGTGCTGGGAGGAATGAAACCATTGTGAGTTTTGAAAACAAAAAGCAAGATATTTTGAACGCAGAATTTGCTGGGCCTAGAGCAGTCATCAAGAGTGTTTAATTGTCATATGTACTGACAACAGAATTCTTATTTGCTGAGTTTATCGGGCCTATAAATGCAATAACACACAGAAAGTATATAATAATCTACAATAAATTAATAACCGTAATACAAAATAAACATAATGGTGCAAAACCAAAGTCTATAGTGCAACAAAGATAGTCTATAGAAGTTCTTAGCTGCAAAGGTTAGTGTTGTGCAGTGTTCAAGAGGTTGATTGCTGCTAAGAAGCCGTTCTTCAACCTAGTTGTTACAGTTTTCAGGCTTTTGCACATTCTTCCTATTATAGTACCAGAATGAGAGCGTGGACGGGGATATATATATATATATATATATATATCCCGTCCACGCTCTCATTCTCTCATATATATATATATATATATATCATATACCCCTGATGATATTAGGGATGATATACATGACACTAATATTATCAGTGCTCTTTTATGGGGTCTTTTATGATATTAGCTGTCTTTTTATGGTAGCGCCTCCTGTAGGTTCCTTCAGTTGTGGGGAGGTCAGTACCTGTGATGGACTGGCTACTGTCTGCCATCCTCTCCAATAGACCAGTGATGGGTTAATGGTGCAAGTTAGGAGGCAGCAGC
This sequence comes from Malacoraja senta, assembly GCA_038087875.1. Classification (NCBI taxonomy): domain Eukaryota; kingdom Metazoa; phylum Chordata; class Chondrichthyes; order Rajiformes; family Rajidae; genus Malacoraja; species Malacoraja senta. The sequence continues at coordinate 12,302,341 of CM075989.1, read as the reverse complement.
TGCGCCTAATCCCCATGCTAGCTCTATCCTGTCTCCATCAATTTTTGTTTTCTTAAACCACCTACCCATCTATTAGATGCTGACAGTGCCACTGCTTCAATCAGTCTCGTGATCCTTTGAGGAAAGGGCTGTTTAAATCTGATGATGATTGGATGTTTCTAAGGCACCCACCAATCTCACAGTAAGTGCATTTTGACATTGGTGTGAAGGACCACATTTTTCAACTTGCTATTCTTGATGTAATTAATATTTCAAATGATCATGCTTGCTTAGCTAATCTATGCTAATGAACCTTAGTAATAGACTGTTACAGCCAGTCATTATCCACATCAGTCTTGTTATTGGAAGGAGTGTTTAACAGCTCCCACAGAAATCCTTGGAAATTCATAATTTTTTTATTTCCCTTTGTTGTAGATGTTAATTCATTGGAGAGTTCTGAATAATCATTGAGAAAAGCATAACCTTTCCTGTCAGATTATTGTCAAAACCACTCAAGGATCAACACTCCTCCTGTGTAACAAGTTATACCGACCTTGTGTGAATACCAACAAGGTCACACTTAGAATATTGTGGAGACTTATAAGGATTGGAGCAAATGCAGAAAACAAGAGGACCAGTTTTACAATTCTGAGGAGAGTCATAAAACTGAGCTGATTTGTTTCAGTAGGAAGAAGACTGAAGACAGATCTAGATGTGGTGGGAGTGGGATATGCCCAAATAGAAGTAAGATGTGATTTTATGCTTCTTTCTAAAGCAATCCTTTGGGATTGAGGGTGATTTACTTCCACTTCGGTTCTGTGCACTCTCTGGTGGCTGATAAGGCCAATATTGGAACCACAGACTATTCCACAGGGCTTGGAGTGATTCAAGATTCAAGGGAGTTTATTATCATGTGTCCCAGATAGGACAATGAAATTCTTGCTTTGCTTCAGCACAACAGAATATTTCAGGCATAAATAATACAGAATAGATCAGTGTGTCCATATACCATTATATAAATCCAGTGTGTCCATATACCAGTGAATATATATATACACACATAAATAAGGATATAAAGTGCAGTAGGCTAATTAAAGTTCAGATTTTGTTTGAGTAGAGTCTGATGGCTGTGGTGAAGAGCTATTCCTGAACCTGCTTGTTGCAGATTTCAGGCTCCTGTACCTTCTACCGGAAGGCAGCGGAGAGAAGAGTGTGTGGCCAGGATGATGTGGGTCCTTGATGATGCTGCCAGCCTTTTTGAGGCAGCGACTGTGGTAGATCTCGATGGTAGGGAGGTCAAAGCCGATGATGGACTGGGCAGTGTTTACAACTTTTTGCAGTCTTTTCCCCCCCTTGGCGCACAAATTGCCGAACCAAGCCACGATGCAACCGGTCAGCATGCTCTCTACTGTGCACCTATAGAAGTTCGAGAGAGTCCTTCTCGACATACCGACTCTCAGTAATCTTCTCAGGAAGTAGAGGTGCTGATGTGCTTACTTTATAATTGCATCAGTGTTCTGGGACCAGGAGAGATCTTCGGAAAAATGCACGCGTTCCATCAGTGATACTTCCCACAACAGTGGTGTCGTCGGTGAACTTGATGATGGAGTTTGCCCTATGACTGGCTACGCAGTCATGAGTATAGTATGAGTACAGCAGGGGGCTGAGCACGCAGCCTTGAGGTGCTCCCGTGCTGATTGTTATCGAGGCTGACACATTTCCACCAATGCAAACAGACTGTGGTCTGTGAATGAGGAAGTCGAGGATCCAATTACTACAATGTGGAAACAGGCCCTTCGGCCCAACTTTCCCACACCGGCCAAAAATACCTCTTCTGGCAGCATGTTCCATACATCCACTACCCTTTGTGTGAAAATGTTACCCCTCAGATTATTAAATATTAAATATTAAATATTTTCCCCTTCACCTTAAACCTATGTCCTCTGGTCCTCGATTCACCTGCTCTGGGCAAGAGAAACTGTGCATCTACCCAATCTATTCCTCTCATGATCATATCCACCTCTGTAAGATCACCCCTCATCCTCCTGCGCTCCAAGAAATAGAGTCCCAGCCTACTCAACCTCTGTCTATAGCTCAGACCAAAGATACTAGAGGATACTCCGCTATATAATCTTTGGCTCAGACCCTCTAGTCCTGGCAACATCCTTGTAAATCTTCTCTGTACCCTTTCCAGCTTGACAACATCTTGTGGTACTTTTTAGTTTTTTTGCTGTCTTTTTTTAAAATTGTACAATTTATGTGCAATTTATATTTTTGTGTATCTGAGTTGATATGCCCGTGTTGCTGCTGCAAGCAAAAAAATAATTATACCTGTACTTCACTCTGCTTGTGCATTTAACAAAAAACTTGATTTGACTTGATAAACCCACATTCTTGCAGACATCATTCAGACTCTGTTGTTTCCAATATGACATTCAAAGAACCTAACGAGCACCTTGTCAAGTAAAACTCGGCAGTGAGTGTCACTTTTTCAGTGAGCACGAGTTATCTTACAAAGTTGCTAATAGAGTTCACCTGGCATTGTTTACCTAGCTGCCTTGATAAGGCTCAATATACAGTCTGAAGAAGGGTCTCGACCCGAAATGTCACCCATTCTTTCTCTCCAGTGATGCTGCCTGTCCCGCTGAGTTACTCCAGCATTTTATTTTTTTAAATTTCAAAATAGACTTTATTCGAGAAATAAATATATGCAATACATGATCCTTACAAAACACCATCTGACATTCTCAGAGGCTATACATACATACAATAAAGTTTCCCCAAATCACAAATGTATCCCCCCCACCCTTGCCACTCATGTGACCCACTGGAGTGGAATCCCTTCCCTTATTTTGAGGGGCGTCTCCATCACACTCTGCCCCACCTGTCCAGCAACGGAAGGACCCTAGACTGTGGTCCTCCCCCACCGAGCCTTGACGTTGGCTGTACTGAGCTTCAATGCGTCCCTCAGCAAGTACTCCTGCAGTCTGCAGCGGGCCAGTCGGCAACATTCCCCGACGGACATCTTGCTCCGCTGGGTGGTCAACAACGCTCGGGCAGACCAAAGAGCGTCTTTCACCGAGTTGATGACTTCCAACAGCACTCGATGTCCGTCTCTGAATGCGTCCCTGGGAACAGTCCGTAAATCACAGAGTTCTCTGTGACGGAGCTGTTCGGAATAAACCGTGATAGGGACCCTTGCAGACCTTTCCAGACTCTTTGCAAATCCACACTCTGCCAAGAGGTGGGCAACCATCTCCTCTCCATAGCAGCTGTCCCGAGGGCAGCGTGCGCTGGTAGTGAGGTTTCGACGGTGCAGGAAGGATCTGACTGGGAGGGTTCCCCTTGCCGCCAGCCAAGCCAGGTCTTGGTGCTTGTTGGTGAGTTCTGGCGATGAGGTATTTTGCTAGATAAGCTGGGCAGTGTGCTCTGGGAACCACGCCACAGGATCCATGGAGTCATTTCCCTGCAGTGCCTGCAGGACATTCCTTGCTGACCACTGCCCGATGGACTTGTGGTCAAAGGTGTTGGTCCGGAAGAACCTTGCCACGAACGACAGATGGTGCGGCATTGTCCAGCTGACTGGCACATTGCGTGGCATCTGCGCCAGGCCCATCCTTCGCAACACCGGGGACAGGTAGAACCTCAGCAGGTAGTGACATGGTGCCCACGTGCCTTGGTTCTAGGCTCCACCTGATGCAGCCACACACGAAAGGGCAGGTCTGGAGTCAGGCAGGGTTGCACTCTCTCCCCTGTCTTGTTTATCTGCTGTATTGAACCTTTTGCCGAGTCCATCAGGAAGGATGCACGCATAAGAGGAGTGACGTTGCCAGGCAGTGAGGGCACTCAGGTCAAAACCTCCCTTTACATGGACGATGTCGCCGTCTCCTGCTCGGATCCAGGGTCGGTCCGCAGATTAATTAGCATCTGCGACCAGTTTGAGTTGACCACGGGAGCCAGGGTGAACCACAGGAAGAGTGAGGCCAAGCTCTTTGGCAACTGGCCCGTCCGATCTTCCGTCCCCTTCACCATCAAGCCTGACTTCATGAAGGTGCTGGGGATCTGGTTCGGGGGGGGGGGGGGGGGGCTGAGGCGTGTGACAATTGGCTGGAGCGGATAGCCAAGGTGGGGAAGAAACTGGAGCCGTGGAAGCAATGCTCCCTCTCTATAACGGGGAACAATTTGGTCATTAGGTGTGAGGTGCTCTCGGTGCTGCTGTACTTGGCGCAGGTGTGGCCTGTCCCTTCCTCCTACGCCACAGGGATCACCTGGGCCGTCTTCCAGTTCATCTGGGGGTCGAGGATGGACTGGGAGCGACGGGCCACAATGCACAAGTCGGCAGCCAAGGGGGTAAAAGCATACTCCAGCATTTTGTGTCTATCTTCAATATACACTAAGCTTGGAATGAAATTTGGAGGAGCTGTTTGTCAGAACTTTAGGTACGGGGGCAGGCCATAGAGTTAGTGAGAGAGGAGTCTCAAGGAATTTATGGGCCCAGAGGGGAACAAAATAGCTGAGTGTTTGAGGTGTGAGGCAATGGTTGATACTCATACCAGGAAAAATTGAGAAAATAAATAGAGAGTAATTATGTTGATTACTAATGCAAAATATGTTAAAGATCTGCATGACAAAACTAAAGTTTTAATCTCAACAGTGCAGAGAATGAAATTGATGCCAGGTTTAGGGAAATAATTGGAAAAAAATAATCCACAGAACCTGTGAATAGATTCATACAACTGTCCAGCAGGCAAACAGGCCCTTCAACCCAATCTATCTATACTGACCACATTGCTTAACCATGTCCCACTTGCCTGCACCTAATTAGTATTGCTCCAAACTTTTCTTATCCTTGTAGTTGTCTAAGTGTCCTCTAAATGTTGTAATTATACCAACCTCTACCACTTCCACTGGTAGCTCATTCCATGTATGCACCAACTTTTGTGTGAAAAGATTGTCCTTCAGGTCCATTTTAAACTTTTCCCCACTCATCTTAGACTTATGCACTCTAGTTTCCCTCCTACCCCAAGGAAATGTCTGCGGCTATTCACTTTATGTATGCCCCTCTATAAATCTCCATAAAGTCACCCCTCAGCCTCTGACACTCTGGGGAGAAAGACCCAGTCTATCCAGCCTCTCATAACTCAAACCCTCCAGTTCTAGTAACACCCTGTAAATTTTGTTGTGCTCTTTGCAGTAGCTTACATCCACTGCCCTGTCCTCACCAATTCCCCCCGGTGATCTCTTAAAAAAAGACGGTCAAATTAGTGAGACTTGATTTCTCATGCACAAAGCTCTGCTGACTATCTCTGATCTGTCCCTGCCTTTCCAAATGCACGTACATATCTAAGTATCCCCTATATAACTATTTAAAAACTGATAGAATTATGGTCACAAATCCCAAAATGCTCCCGCACTAACACTTAAGTCACTTGCCCTGCATTATTTCTCAACGGAAGGTTGTGTTTTGCTCCTTTTCTAGTATGGCCTTATACATATTGATTGAGAACTTTTTATTGAACTACTTTACACATTCAACCCCAACTAAGCCTTTAGCATTATGGCAGCCCCTATCAATATATGGAAATCCCACACCATTACAATCCTATTATTCTTTCTTCTATCTGTGATATGCCTACATATTTCCTCCTCTAACCCTTGCTGACTATTAGGAAGCATGGATCACAATCCCATCAAAGTAATCATCCCTTCTTATTTTTCATTTCTAATTATATAATCTCACTGAACAATCCTTCTAGAATATCCTCGCTAGGTAGAGCTGTGATGTTTTAAAACTAATAGAATTACGATTCTCCCAATCAAAAAATGCAACCCCTCCTCTTATCTCCACTTCTATCCCTCTATAGCATTTGTACCCAGGAACATTCAGCTACCAGCCCTGTCCCGCTCTCAGCCACGTTCCTGTAATAGCTAGAATATCCCAGTCTGATGAAGGGTTCCGACCCAAAATGTCACCTTTCCCTTTTCTCCAGAGATGCTGCCTGACCCACTGAGTTACTCCAGTATTTTGTGTCTATCTTCGGTATAAACCAGCATCTTCAGTTCCTTCCTACACATAATATCCCAGTCGCATGTTGCTATCCATGGTCAGTGTGTACAGAGGAAACAAGAAAATGCTGATAATACATAGCAGGCTAGGCAGCGTCTGTGGAGGAGGAAAAAAGTTAACATCAACAGCAATTATTCCAGTATCTGTTTTTATTTCAGATTTTCAACATCTGCAACATTTTATTTTGGGATTGAAAATGAAACATCGACATAGGAATTCATAACAGAAAAATCAACTTAAAATATGGAAGTGAGGTTGGTAGATAAACATTTTTTATTTTCTTGTTCATTGCCTTGCAGAATTTATGTGTAAATTATGCATACTTTATAATTTATGTTTTGTGTGTTGTCTGAGTCTATGTGCCTGTAATGCTACTGCAGGCAAGATTCTCATTATACCTATTCCGCACCATACCTGTGCGTATGACAATAACCTGACGAGCTGTACATGGAGTGAAGCCCATACATTGACCAGGTGTAGAACAGGAGCAGGATTTGGGATGCTGGAGACAGCAGGAGCAGTGTCTCCGACATTGCCCATATTTTCGGTCAGTTGACCATGTGACCACTCAAACTTGCTCTGTCATTTTGATAAGATCATGGCTGATCTAGTTGTAACTGTGATTGTATGAAGGTATGATAGAAGGTTGTTTACTGTGGCGTTTTGCACAAGGTAAGACCTGATGAATGGGCTGACCTGGATGCTTGCAGGGGAAGGCATGGGCCCAAATCTGAACGAATTCCTCCTGTTTTTCTAACTGCACTTCTCAAGTGCTTGGCTCAGTATAAAGCCTTGGGACAACCTGTATGATTCCCTGGTCCATCGTAATGATCACATTTCTATTATTTCCCACAATCGCATTAGAATGGAGATTTCCTATGTCAACATGTCACGCTGCGACCACACTCCCCCTGTTGGCCACATGGGAGGGAACTATGTTTACAGCATTTCAAATACAGTGCAGATTTGGACACAACGTTAATCTTGGGGAATAGTGACATTTGGTGAACGCAAAATGTCAGAAAATTCACACATGGGGATCACAGTAATCCACTTTATAGATTTATCAATATAACATCCGAAGTTTGGGCGTCAAGCGTGTCTTTTTTCAAGTGAAGTTGCGCAGTTACCGTTTACATTTCCCAATTTACATCGTTTGTAATGATTTATTTCCTGGTTTAGCACCCTGTCCTCCAGCAACAGCCATTCCGCGGTCGTGCGGTTGGCTCTGGCGAGCTCTGAGCACTCAGCTGAAGCGCTGACGCATTTCCGAGGCGGGGGGATGTGTAACCGGCTGCGGGCAACTGGATACAAAGAGGCGGGCGGGCGGTAGCAACAGCAGCCACTTGCTACACTTGTGGCGGCAGCAACAGCAGCCACTTGCTACACTTGTGGCTGCACGACGGGCGGAGGGAGACAGCGCGCAGATCGGGTCTGGGGAAGGCGGCGCCTCCGTGATCCGCCGGCAACACAGGCGGAACTGAGATTGTGAAGCAGGAGGGACGGGAGAGGTCGGCTCGGCGGCAGGAGGGGCGACACTCGGACCACACGTGTGTGTACACGCAGGGCAGCACCCAGCTCCGACAGCGCTCAGCCCAGCACCCAACCTCGGTCACCATGCCCAAGAAGAAGCCGGGACCCATTCAGCTGCACCCGAGTCCCGATGGATCAGCAATCAACGGCACCACTTCCGCAGAGTAAGAGAGCTCAGTCGCAGCAGCCGCTGTTTATAAATAGTGTTCACGGAGGCGACGCCGCTGATTGCCGTTGGGAATGAATGGGACGGGTAATTCTGTTCCTTTGGGCATTGTCAATTCCCGAGCAGGGAGCAAACCTGGTCGCAAGACCGGGCGGGGTTTGATGTGGGCCCGCAGTGGCTGTGAGGTATCTCAGGCGTTGTAGTTCACAGTGTTCGTCGCTGTCCGTGGAAACCGAGGGTCCGGGCCACTCCCCGATGGGGAACCCTGTCACTGTGCAGCGGGGTTCACTCACACAGTCGCCCATTTTTTTCAGTTGAACACCCAGCCAGAACTGACCTAAAGTTTGGTCAGAGCTGGATTATGAGAAGGAGACTAGGTAGCTAAAGGCGCGGTCCTCAATGCTGATGAGTACAGGGGTACAGCTGGAGGAGGTCACAGCGGAAGGGATTGTGGTCAGGCAAAGTCTCGCCCTCAAGTACAGAAAGTTTAGTAGATCGACTAGAGACCCCTACGGTCAGAACAGGGGGGGGGGGGGGGGGGGGCATCCTATTTGGAAGTAGAGAAATGGCAGAACAATTGAACACATACTTTGAGACTGCAGATCTTAGAATATTAAGCACAATACAAACTGCTGGAGGAACTCAACGGGTCAGGCAGCGTCTATGGAGGAAAAGATCAGACGACGTTTCGCGTTGGGTCCCCGCAGAGTGGAGTTGGGGGAAGAAACCTGGAAAAGGGAATGGGTGGGGCAAAACCTGGCTGGTTATAGGTGTTAAATTACGATAACAGAACACTTGGAAAGTATTAATAGGATTGGTCAAAGTCAGCTTGGGATTATGACAGGGTTATTGTACTGGACTACTTGAGAATGGAGGTTTTACAATCGACAGGGAGCCAGTGGGTGGTTCATTTGGAGTTTCAGAAGGATTTTGATAAGGGGGTGGTGCTGCAGGGATCAATGCTTGATCAATGCTTTATAGCTACTCGCTATAAAAATAAATGTTTTAGACATGGGTTCTAAATGGAACATCTCCAGGTTTGCAAACAGCACACACCTGATCGAAGTGCAAGATGCAAGAAGGATGCAAAGAGACTCCACTGTGATTTAGATAAGTTGGGTGAGAGGACAAATGCATGACAGATCCAATATAGATAAATGTGAGGTTATCCACTTTCTTTCTAAAATCAGAAATACTTTATTACATGAAAGGTGACTGGCTGGGATGGGGGGAGGTGCAAAAGACCTGATTGATTTTGTTCACCGGTCATAGAAAACTGGTAGGAAGGCAAATGGTAAGTGGGACTTTATAGCAAATCCAAAGTTGTCTTGATGTACAAGTACTTGGTGAGACCCTACCTGGAGTTTGTATGTAATTTTGTCTCAAATATATTCTTGCCTTGGAAGGTTTACTGGAATAATCTCTGAAAGAGGAGAGATTGGGTCAATTAGGCCCGCATTCACGGATTAGAAGAATCTCATAAAAAAACTAAAATTCTAATTGGACTAGACACCTATTGGGTTTCCCAATATTGAGAGCCCAGAACCCGGGTTGACACCTCAGGATAAAGAGGTTTAGGAGAGATTTCTTCAGCCAGTGGGTGATGAACCCGTGAAAATTGCTACCACAAGACTGGAAGCCAAGTCACATGTTGAAGAAGGAATTGGACATATTTCTTGACTGTATTGGTTTGGCATTATCACGTGTACTGGTTTTGTTTGACAAAGCGATCAAGGGATCTGGGGGAATAGCAGTGACAGGGTACTGAGGTGGGTGCATGACCACCATCATGTTGAATAGTGAAGCAGATCTGAAGGGCTGAATGGCCTTGTCCCATTCTTGTTTTCTACATTATAGGCTGGGATACCTAGCTGGAACTGCCTAAATTAAAAAAAAAAATGCAGCTCCTACCTTGTTTTTACATTTCTGTTATTTAATTCCTAATTTAAGATACAGAGATATTGTGTTTATCTATTGGACTGTCATCCAGTGACCCATCCTATTAATCTGAAGATGTGAGTTCAAATTGCACTGCTCATTTGTGCAGGTGGTGTATGAGGATGCAGGGAGTTGTGTACCAGATAACAGGAGAAATGCCAGTGGGTTGCTCAAGAATGTGGTTGAGAATCTGAAACAAATTACGATATTACCGAAGTAGTATCTTTGCAGTTTTTAAAGATGGAGAGGTTCTTGATAAACAAAGTAGGTAAAAAGTTACCTTAGGTTGGTGAGAACATGGAGTTGAGGTCACAGTCAGATCAGCCACGACCTTATCAAATGGCTGAGCAGAGCTTCTAATTCTCTGTTTGTGCTGGTGACCCTGTATTCAGCTGCAACTGCTACACAGCACTGTATTTGTAACAAAAATATTTACTTATGACGAGCTCGTAGAAGTAGGGATCAGCTTTACTTAATCTAAGAAATATTTGGTGGACGGTTGCCACATATTTCAAGTCTTAACTGCATTGAAACTGCAGGTATGCATGTCTGCACAATAAAAATGTTAAATATGAAAATTCTGGGAATTAAGTAATGATCAAATGGATAATAGATTGTTCCTCTGTGGAAAGAATCATTCTGGAAAGTGAATATGCTGACAGGCCATCAAGAGAACATTCCCCAAGGGAATCATTTAATATTGATCATCTCCAGTGGAAATTTTGGTTCCAGTCTTCTGGAATTATGAAATGTTATCTGTAGTGGCTATCATGAAATTTTCAGGAGGGTAGTTTTCAAACTTTACCTCAGGAAGTGATGACCGCAAGTTTGATTGTCAACGGTGGCTTTGAGTCAAATTCTGGGTTCAGGTACTTGAGCACACACACCCTGATTGCTGTACAACTTGTATTGCCTTCGTTTGAAGAAGTGAATGTCGAGCTAGATCTCGGGTTGTAATAGATCCCACCTCAGGATGAGAAATTGAATTTTCCCCCGTCCTGCTCGGTGTGGCTTCAGTCACTGCTTTGTTGCTGCCTGTGGTGCTTCCTGTGTGCCTCCAGCAATCAGCAGCATCTACATCGTGGCAGGAAAGTGCTGAAAAATGTGGAAAGGGGTCATTTCCACTTACACCCCTCATTCCCCAACAAAGAACAGCCAACAATTTCTGGGCGGCAGCAAGATATTGGTTTAGTTACTGCACTGTTGGCCCCAGTGAAATGAATGTCACCCCAAGGCAGCTGTATAATATGCTTTTAGTTCAATAAACATGGTTATAGAGCTGGTACTAGTACTGGTGATTGTCATTTTGAACCAATTTACGTCGTCATCTGTTCCAGAGAAGGGAATCTGCTGTCTTTACCTGGTTTGTGTAGTTAGCCATTAATTGACCAACAAGTCACTCAGTTGAAGGGCAGCTGTCCATAAATATTGAGAATGCTGTAAGCTCTATTTCTACTCATTTGGATGGTGGGAAAGGTTTGGGATATTGGGGAGTAAGTCACACCGCTGGATGTATCTGCTTTTGTAGCTACAGCATTTACGTGCCTGGTTCGGACTGGTTATTGGTGACCCCCAGGATGTTGATGGTCTCCGCGATGGTAATGACATTGAATGTCGAGGACAGGTGGCCTGAGTCTCTTTTATTGGTGGTAGCCATCACCTGATGTGAGTGTTACTTATCACTTGAATATTGTCTAGGGATTTCTACAGGCAGCCATGGACTTGTTCATTAAGGTGTTGTCAACAGAATTGACCATCGTGCAATCATCGGTGAACTTCCCCCTCTTCTGACCGATGGATGGAAGGTCATTGGTGAAGCAGTTGAAGGTGGACGGACCTTGGACACTGCCCTGAGGAACTTCTGCAGTGGGGTCCTGGGTCTGGGATGATTGATTTGGGGGTCACAGCTATCTTCCTTTGTATGACACCAGTGGTTGGTGCCATTTCCCTTTTGTGCAAGTTGGCCATGGTTTCACCAGGGCTTCTTGAAGCCGCACTTTGTCAAATGTTGACACAAGGAACTTTAGATGTTGACTCTAATTTCCTCCAGCACTTTGTTTTTTGCATTGTCAGACGTCTTGCTATTATCAATGGTAGTCACACTCTCCTTTGGAATTTGTTCTTTGGCTCGTGTTTGGACCAAGGCTGTGTATTAGTGCACAGGTTATTGGAAGGTTAATGCTGCTAGATAACAGTGCTACCTGCGGTGACTGCCATTGGGGGTAAACTGAATGATCTACTTGAGGGTGATTCGTAATTACAGTGTAATTGATAGCTGCACTTTAGGAGGTTGCCTCTTGCATTTCACCATCTGGCACCTGTCAAAATTTGCATATCTCCTAAAGCTGCCTTTGTTGTAGGCGCTCAATGGTGATGTAAACAGTTCTCAGCAGTGAGGTACTTGTTTGTAGCAGATTCACCAGGATGATTGCGTGTCTGAAGGTGTTAATGTGAACAAGTTGCATTGATCAAATGTGGAAGGCATTGTCTGTTTGGAGGTCGAGTTGCAGTTGTATAAGGCATTGGTGAGGCTGCATTTAGAGTATTGTGTTCAGTTCTGGGCACCATGTTATAGGAAATGTTTTGTCAAGCTGAAAAGGGTACATGAAGATTTACAAGGATGTTGCCAGGACTAGAAGGTCTGAGCTATAGGGAGAGGTTAAGTCGGCTGGGACTCTATTCCTTGGAGAGCAGGAGGGTGATGGGTGATCTTATAGAGGTGTATAAAATCATGAGAGGAATAGATCAAGTAGATGCACAGAGTCTTGCCCAAAGTAGGTGAATCAAGGACCAGAGGATATAGGTTTAAGGTGAAGGGGAAAAGATTTAATAGGAATCTTGAGGGGTAACGTTTTCACACAAAGCGTGATGGGTGTATGGAACAAGCTGCCAGAGGTAGTTGAGGCAGGGACTATCCCAACGTTTAAGAAACAGTTAGACAGGTACATGGATAGGACAGGTTTGGTGGGATATGGACCAAATGCGGGCAGGTGGGTTTAATGTAGCTGAGACATGTTGGCAATTGTGGGCAAGTTGGGCTGAAGGGCCTGTTTCCACGTTGTATCACTCTATGACATCATTTAAACATGTTGTTCCTGGTGTTCTCTTCCGTTTGATAGCATCCAGGAGGTTGTCCTTGTTTCCTGGAATCGATGTCAGTTCCAATTCAGCGTTGCTTGGGGACTGGATGGGTCTGGCTGAGGCGTTTCAGAAGGAAGGAAGGATTTGGGTAAAGGTGGGGAGAGAGACAGAGAGTTTAGTCTGAAGAAGGGTCCCGACGCAAAACGTCACCCATCATTTTTCTCTGGAGATGCTGCCTGACCCGCTGAGTTACTTCAGCACTTTGTATCTATCTTCCAAAGAAACTCAACATTTACACAGGTGGTCGTAAGACAAAGGAGCAGAATTATGCCATTTCCCCCCTTCCCCCCCCTTGAGTCTGCTGTGCCATTCAATCATGGCTGATGTATATTTCCCTTTCAACACTATTCTTCTGCTTTCTCCCTTAACCTTTGACATTCATACTGATCAAGAACCTATCAATAGGTACACAAAAATGCTGGAGAAACTCAGCGGGTGCAGCAGTATCTATGGAGCGAAGGAAATAGGCAACGTTTCGGGCCGAAACCCTTCTTCAGACTGATGGGGGGTGGGGAGAAGAAAGGAAAAGAAAAAAGGCGGAGGAGGAGCCCGAGGGCTGAGGGATGGGAGGAGACAGCCCGAGGGCTGAGGAAGGGGAGGAGACAGCAAGGGCTAGCAAAATTGGGAGAATTCAATGTTCATGCCCCCAGGATGCAGACTACCCAAGCGGACCTATCAATCTCTATTTAAAAAAGAAACAATGACTTGGTCTCCACAGTTATCTGTGGCAATGATTTCCACAGAATGATCTCTCTCTGGCTAATGAATTTTGTACTCATGTTATGCAGCCCTCCTTCAGTGCTAAAAACATTCATTGTTGGTACGAAAGTTCACAAGCTAAGAGAACAGAGTTCTGGTATTTAATCAACATTCCACCCTCCACCAATACAACCCCACCCACCAGCTGTGCCACAAGTGTGGAGGTTATGGGCAGAGGGTGAACCACTTGTCACGGTGACCTCGAGCACTTGAGACTGCAGATCATCTGCTGAAGTGATCTGTTTGAATTATGTAAGTGATATGACTGTTGGAATCAGTACTGTGCCTCATGTCAGGGAGTGACTGTTTATTTTGGGTATCTCGCCTCTCCTTTCCATCCCGTGACAGTGTGAACTTGATCCAGCTATGCAGCTGGGGGCGGTTCCTACAAATACTGGGGAAACTTTGGTCCTTTCCACACTTCATTTCATTAACACTAACAAAGAAATGTCATTTTATATTTACCCCCTCAATTCAAATGGTTACAGAGCTGCCTTCTTCCTTTAAACGCTTCTGTGTTAACATGTTTGTTCTTATTCTCACGTCATTCTTTGCCCCTCGCCGGGCCTGTAGTTCTGAGGATTCTCCACCAATCCAACTCTGGCTTCTTCACATCCCTGATTTTAATGGCTCCACCACTGGTGGGTGTGCCTTCAGCTGCCGGGGCCCCGGGTTTGGACATTCCCTGTGAAACCCTTCAGCCTCTCCCCTCTGCTCAAAACCTATCTCTTTGACTCGGCACTTGTCTCCACCTGTGGCTTGTGGTCAGCTCGTTCCTGTGAAGTACATCTTCATTTTACTGTATAAATGCAAGATGTTGGTGAAGTTCTATGGATCAGCCGTTGAGTTTATTCTCATCTGCACAAGTAGGGTGTGGTGCAGGTACAATGAAAATCTTGCTTGCAGCAGTATTGATGGCACATAGACTCAGACAAACACACAAAGCACGATAATCTGCACGACTGTAAAAAGAAAAAGGACGCTGCCAAAAAACAAGATGTTAGTGAAAAACACAATTAACAAAATTAAGAAGTCCAAGGTCGAGAAAGAGGTGATGCATAATATTCTTTATGTTGTTGAACATATTCCTGTTGTTGCGCAGGTTAGTTCAAGAACCGGATAGTTTTGGGAAAGTAGCTGTTCCTAGTGGCGTGGGACTTGAGGCTTCTGTACCTTCTGCCCAAAGGTGGCAGCAACTTGACGACGTGTCCTGTGAACCAGTACCCACCACAGGTTAGCATGTGACTGAACCACATTGGTGTTTGGTCACCCCCCTCAGCCACTACTCAGTCGAGCAGGCCACCAATACTGATCACACTCGATCTCTGTACCTCTGCATTCTAAACATTTTCTTCACTAATCCACAATTTTCCCTCAAGTGTTTAACTCGCCTTCAAAGTGGTGTAGGGCAATCTTTGGTTGTAAAACAAGGTCGCTGGAAGTGGTGACCTTCGGTTTGGTCTTAATTCACTGCTGGGAATGGTATTCTGTTTTTGTTCTTGAGACTGGAATGCAACTGGTTTGGATGGCACGTTGCCCGGGGCCATGATTGGTCAGGCTCAGGAATTCATCTGTTTGGGAATTCCTGAGCAAATGCTCCCTGTTGCAACACGTTGAGCGTTGGAGCTTCAGTCAGTGTTTTGCACGGCTTGCCCCCATTAAAGTCCGCAGTGGGTCAGACAACGTCTCTGGAAGACATGGATAAGCAAGATTTTGGGTCGGGTCACTCCTTCCGACTAATAGTAGTAGGGGAGGGAAGGCTGGAAATCGGGTGAGGCCGAAACAAGGACTGAGATCTCCCCTCATGTATCCACCTAACTAACACTCGCCTGACCTGCTCATTCCCTGCCTCTTTTCCAGCTTTCTGTCCCCTACTACTATTAATCTGAAGAAGGGTCCTGCCCTGAAATGTCATCTATCCATATTCGCCTGAGATGCTACTTGACCCACTGAGTTACTTCAACACTTTGTTCCCAGGTATGCAGAGGTGAAAGCTTGCTGTGGGTAGGTAGGAATGTGCAGTTGAGGTTACAACCAGATCAGCCATGACCTTGTTATATGGCAAAGAATGCTTGAACATTGCATACTTCTGCTCTTAATTTGTGTTCATATGTAAACACGTTTGTGAACTCTCCCTTAATCCTAGCTCCGAGTCTGGTTCATTTGGTATAATTTTCCAGAGAAATGAGTTGTGAGCTGTGGCCTCCTGGCTCTGTGATTCTTCCAGCCTTCCTCCACAGCTCCACCCTTAATATATCCTCAGTAATATTTTCACAGCAGCGACAGCATGGGACAGGGTTCTACACCCAGTGGTTGGACCTTGGTGGTCGTGAGATCTGCTTTGTCTGGGTTGGAGGATGTATCAGCAACGCTCAGTCCCCAAAATGCTGCACTGGCTGATCGTGCTGGGTCACAGGACCTGTCGTAGATGGGCTGCAGAAGACTGAGGGGTGAGATGTTTAAAATGATGGACAGATTGGGTAGGCTTGATAATGAAGAACTATTTCTCCTAATGGGGAATCAAGAATGAGGGGATGCAATTCTAAAATCAGAGCTAGGTGGTTTAGGCCATTTATTCACAGGGGGGGAGGGGGGGGGGGGAGCAGTTAAGGTTTTTAAAAATTCTCTCCCCAGGCACCCACTGATGGCTTCGGATATCAAAGTCAATCAGAACTTCCAAAATTACGTTTTGTAGAATAAAGGAGTTGGAGAAATCGTGAATGGGTCAGGGAGATGCGGTTGGGTTTGCATTGATCTTTCAAAGAGAGTCCCAAATGTGATGTATCCCACTTCAGAGGGTCCTGTTCATCCATAACCCCCTCCCATTCTCCACTCGATTTCTAAGCACTTAGTGCTTCTCTTAGTGCCTCTTCCCCATCCCCAGTTTGCAAGCCAAGGACCTGGCATTGCAGAAGATAAATTATGTGGCTTCCGAATGATTCTCCGGATGCCTGCCGACCAGCAAAAAGACCCATTAGCTATAGAGTATTCCCCTCTAACTGATTTCTCACTGTGGAAACTGATTATCAAAAAAAAATGAAGTAGTGATTCTGTTTCAAAACCTCCAAGTTGAAGGCTTGAATCATTTACATAGAACAGTATGTGTTTAAAAAAGCAATTATCTAATCTCCTTGGTAACTTCAGTTCTATAGTACCAGACGATGTCATGACAACCAAATCTTCAACTCGTGCATCCTTTCATTATTATACCATATCCACGTGTTTCACTGTTGCACGGAATATAACACCATGTGTGGAAAGGAGCTGTTGTTATTCCAAGACCTTTGGGATTTAATATTTCAATGTAGCTGGGCTTTCTCCTGAAGCTTATATATTGAGTATCTAAATTGACAACTGTAACTTGTATTTATATAACATCTTTGGCTTGGCAACTCCTCTCAATACACCCCACAAGAGAATTTATTAAGTAACAAGCATTGAGGTGACTTATCAGCCGATTTGGGTTTTGAGGAGCGTGGATGGGCAAATGGGAGATGTTTTACTGCCTGTCAATGGCAGTAATAAGCCACTACTGGCCCAGCCCCATGGTCAGAAAGTTGATATTTAGCTGTGCCCCTTATTGTTTAATCTCTGCCTTGTAAATCCTGCATGTCAGGCCATATGATGGGATGGACAGGATTGAACTTGGTGCGATAGACCCATAGTCAAAGAGCCTGTGGGAAATCATTATCCATTCAGGTTGAGTTTATTGACGTGCCCATGTACGGTAAAGTACAGCTACAATGAAAACGTTGCTTGCAGTAGTACCCCAGGCACATAAACTCAGACAGCACACAATATAAATTATGCATAAATTCTGCAAGACAGTAAAATAGAAAAATCTGCAATAACAAAGATGTTAGTGCAATATACAATTGGGGGGAAAAAACTAGTCCATGGTAGTGCAAGAGGTGGACTATAGTATTCCTTTGTTGAGATGGATTAGGGTTGTGCAAATTGGTTCAAGAACCTGGTGGTTATAGGAAGGTAGCCATTCCTGAACCTGGTGGGACTTCAGTCTTCTGGACCTCCTGCTTGACGGTAGGGAAAACATACCGTGAAAGATACTGATGATGAGGCCTACTATGCTGGCTATCACTCCTCTACTCCATCAGTCTGAAGAAGGATACCGACCTGAAACATTTCCTCAGGTTTTTTATTATCTTAAAGATGTTCCATAACTTATCGGTGCATAGAATCTGGTCTTTGTTAATTTCAGAATCTTTCAAAATTTCTTCCACTAAGTTCTGGAGATAAATGCTCTCATGATGTGCCTTGGTGTCCTTTACTCCTAATGTCCGAGTTACTATTTTATTGTTTTCATCAACAAATCTAGCATTGATGGCAAATTAGTTAACCCTGTGACGAGTGGTGGCATCCATTTTTAATGAACCTGAACCGCCCCTTTAGAGTTTTTCGAAGCTTTTCCTTTTCATTCTTGGCTTCTTCAAGTATAAGTCTTCAAGTATAAGAGAAACTCCTAGTTTCTTAGCCATTTCTCCATTTAGGCCTAGAAAGGCTGGTTGTGATAATAAAGTTAAGGCTACACCATTTCTTACTACAAGTTCGATAAGGTGTTTCTTAAACATTTCTGTGGTCATTGTTACAGTTACTTTGTCTGTAGTAATGAACCTTGTAAGTGATGCTTGTCCGGGTTGTCCCTCAGGAGATTTTTTTTGCGTTTCCACCCTAAAATTTTAGAAGTTGTAAACGCTGCAAATGTCTTTTCAAATTTGAAGCTCTTATTGGAGCATTTTTATCCGAGCCAGAGAAACAACTGAGTTTTGTTTCACACTATCTTTCACCGTCATCATCTTCTATCATACACTGACATACAAGATGTTTTCCATCTGTAGTTATTGTAAAATATTCAAAAACAGCAGATCTGGTTGGAGTTTTCTTTGCCATTGAGAAAGGGGCTTTGGATTTCAAACTTGCTAACTTGGGAAATTTTGAATTGACTCAAATTTTGTTCCTGTAAAAGAAAAGAATTAATGACATTGGTGAATGAATAATGCCTGAAATGGAATTATTAACATCTTTTATACATCACAAAATATGGGGTTAAAGTACATGTGGAAGAACTGACATACTTTACTTGCCTTTACTAACTCACTTTAGTAGTCTCTATTCATTGGTAATTAAATAATCTGAGGACATTTGTTTTAAGGGATTAGGCGGGGTCAAGGGGACGCAGTCCCCCGTTAGTTTAGGTTAGCTGGTGTTCACTATACTTATTCCTAAATGAGAATTAACCTTTTTTCCCCGTCATTACTCAACCCCTTACTAACCTTTTAACCTAGAATATTGTGTCAAGCATCCCACTGAAAGTAGAAATTATGGTTTGTATTGGCGAAAAATTACCAAATTCTTTCACGCTTTGCCAAGACTAGTGTTTACTGCTGTTGAGAAGGAATTAATCATCACTGACGATTTTTTTGCAGTAAATCATGGACATTTTTGTAATCTATATTCATTTATAATATATTTCCCCATAAATGAATGACTAAATTTCCCTTTTGAATTCAGAAATTATCCAGACATGTTCACTCAGTAGCAGGTGGAGGGAAATCAGCTGGTGAAGGCGTTTGTTTACGTTTTGTTTCTCGTCGTTCTGCCGCCAGATGACAGCGCCGATGTGATTTCTAATTTTCTGGGTGGAAATAAAGTGTGCGGTATGTTTAAAAAGTGGGATTTTTTCCAATTTATGCAGTCTCTGAAATTTATGCTGATGTCGGAGTCGGGACTTTTTTACAGACTCCAGCAGCACCAAAATTGCTCTGTCTCCGACTCGACGATTGACTCCACCATAAGTCCAGGCTGTTGCTGGAATTCCTGGCTATCTCAGGCGCTGTGCTGCCAAGCTGTGCCTGATGGCATCTGTGGAGCTTCACCAAACCTGGGCTGAAACTTCACCAAAAGAGGAGAATGAGAAACAGAAACCTAATGAAGTAGCAAGGCAAGGAAGAATAAACAGTCTGTTTGTCAGCCACTATAAGACAAACAGATTGCCCCACCCTGGTTTTAAATTGATGTGGAGACTTGCTCTCTTGCCTCCAGTTCCAGTTTTCTGTGTTTTTGCTGTATAGTGAGGAGCCCTGCACACAGAAAGCAGCCGCTTGCTTCTGCCAGAGAACGTGGTGTAACCTGCCTCATTGTAGCAGACATCACAATTTCCTCCCACTACTGATATCTGATCCTCCTTCAGCACACAGTGTTCTGTGGCGAATGAACATGTTGATGCATTTTAAACAGGGAACTCTGTCCTTTTGTTTGTAAAAAGCTCGTTCCCAGATACTGCTTCATAATTTTCATCAGGGGTGACCTGATGGCCTGACTGATGCACAATGGCAGAGTCGCTCAGCTGAAGGGTCTTGCACAATGTGCATAGTCCCTGCAGAATATGGTGAAGACCAAACTTTAAATAGCCAGGGTGAGTGAGCTTTGTCAGGGATGCTGGGGTTTACAATTGGGTGTCATGAGGGGAGCAGACAGAGGACGACTCTAATTGATGCCACTAGTCCACCTGCAACATCTGTGTCCCAGATGCTGGGCTTGTGTCACCCACTGGCCCAATCTTCCCCAGGAATATATCCAGCCAAAATTTGTAAACGTGCAAGTACCTATTTACGTAGGTGCTGCTGGGAGCTCCATGTTTGAACAGCTCTATATGCCAATTGCACCAGTGTCACATCTGCTGGAGCTGGCACTCAATCCCAACACTCTTGTGACAGTGCTTTGGGAACATTTATCCGTCTGCCTGGAGGGAACCTATGAAGTCCAATTCATCAGCTCAACACTGGGCTCAACTTGTGTTAGTGGGAACAGAATTCCCAATGGAAACACAGTTAAAGTGTGGACAGAAGCACCAATCGTCACTGACGCTACAGAAATGTGGGTACTTTGAGGAAAAGGCCACTTTAAAATTGTAAGCAATTAACAAACCAATTAAACGCACTTTACATGCCAGCCCTAATGGATCGTATGTAGCCTGCTGGCAGATCTTGATGTGATACATAATATTATTTCGTTCTGCATTCAGCGGGAATATTTATGAATTATCCCTGTTTATACCACACCATTAGTTATGTTAATGTTGGTTTCCGCAGATGATAGAAATTTTCATCAATAAGGGATGACGCACTTACCCACAGACGAGCCAGAACAAAGCTTTTCTGCTCTGTTTGAGAGAGATTTCAAGAAAAAATTAGTAATTTATTCATTTTATTTGAGCTGTCTATTCGCATCCAACTCTTTGATCCTCAAATTATTCATTCTGTTCGGGCAGGGGTTCAATGGGAGAAATTCTCTCGCTTGAGACAAGCCCCCTTGGTGTGGTACCAAAGGAGCACTATACCATCAAGAGTGTTTGTACAAGGAATGAAACCATGACATTTTTACTTGCTGCAGTTTTACAGGCACATTAAACGCAACACCATCACAAAAAAAAATACAGCAAACAATGATACAATAAATTATCAGTCATACTAATTAATCAGATCATAATGTCGCAAGCAAGCTATGCAAAGTAGGGTTTTGATTGGGGCTATGCATGTAGTTCCAGAGCCTGATGTTTGATGGGAAGAAACTGTTCTTGAACCCTGAGGTCATGGTTCTTCTGTACTACCTTTCTGACAGCAGCAGCAAGTTGAGAGCATAGCCAGGGCGATGTGGGTCTGTGATATTGGCTGCTTTCCTGAGGCAGAGCTTCCTGAAACCTCTCTCGGGTGCTGCCTCTCAGATAGAGCTTATATTGAGCTGATATGTTCTGTTGCTTTGATACAGAAAAGACCAGGCCAATGGGATAGGTTCATAGGATCCCAGTGTTCAAACTTGTGTTCATGCACAAAACACCCAATTATCCGGTCATTTATTTTTTTAAGCTACTTGTAAATTGATTAGTGTTTGCCATGTTCCAACAGTGATCACATTTTGCAAGGACATCACTAGTCGTGAAGCACTGTGGTTTGTCAAGCTGTGGGTAGCTGCCTTGAGGTGTCAACTGGCTAGAGGCAAACAGATATGGGTGTTGAGAGTGATGAAGACTTTGTGCCTGTGACTCTCTGTGGCGTCTAGCAGGTAAATTAGCTGCTGCATTTCATTCTAGAAAGGGAATCTATAGACCAACACTTGTTTCTGTCAGAGGTAGGTTACTGAAAAGTGGGTCGAGTGGTCTTTTGGCTTTGGCTGTAATGAAGTGTGGTGGGTAATGCGTGTCAGTCTGTGAGTCTGCATTGATCCTTTTTTCGCTCAGCATTCTGAGCCATCCTTCCTGTCCACACAGACCTCGTTCCCTCTGGGCAATCTACGTCTAATCTCAAGAATGTCAGGAAGCTGTGTGTGGACAAAGTACTGAGCTGGATGAATGTACAAACCATTACTGCGATTAATCAGGACTGGAAATACAACACCACTGAGTTCACTGATAACTACAGAATATCATGACAGCACTAGAAAATAATTAACCATTATAGTGACTGCACAGATAATCTCTCTGCTCAGATCTGCTTATAAAAAGCGGGTACATTTGTAATTGATCAATTACCTTGTCATGGCCCATTTAACATAGCAAGTGTCCCAGGGGGTGAAAGCAGGGTGTGGGCCTGAGGCTTGTCCTCAAAAATCTTCCAGGTTTTTGAGGACATGTAGTGGTGAACATCGCACTGTGTTTTGGGAGGGTAGTTTCATGTTTTATTGGGGGAGTCCACAGTGGGTCCAATCCTCTGAGGACACTAGAGATTCTACGTTGAAAGTGTCGCTCGTTGGTGTGGATGGGGGAAGGTTCAGATGCCATCTTGAGTTGTTTAGCTTTCACTTTTTAAAATCTTTTGGAATTGATGACAACTGCATGAACTTCTGTTCATTACATTCCCCGGGGCCTGCCTTTACTTTGTCATTTGTTCTCCTTTCCGAAGGTGTGGCATCTGATCAGGTACAACCCATGCTCCAGGGTTCCCTCTCTTGATGCAGAAGTGAATGCAGCTCTCCCTCTATAGACTGAGTCTGTTGGTGGGTCTTAAACCTTCAGGGAACAGTAATCCTTGGGACTCTGGCAGATGTCCCCTCAATGTCCATTTGCTAAAAGAAGTTGCATTTTTGTAGAATCTTCTTTGACCCTTGCTGGTTGCCCCTGAATGCTTTACAGAATATGAAACATATCTGATGTGTAATGCCTGTAAGATGTCAGAAACAAGGTAGTTATTTGTCCAGCAAACTCCCATAAATGGTACAGTAATAACGAGTGTGTAATCTGTTTTGAGGAATATGGAGATACCTCCCCTACCAAATTGAACCATGAGAACCCTCTGTCCATCAGAGAAGTGGTTTAACGTTTGCCTGGAAGCTGTGTCAGGTCTGTATGTCACCAGAGCACCGGCCTGCATTGTTCTGTGCTTGGCTCTGTGGGTGACGCTTAAATTCTTCATCCCTCGGGGGAGTTGAGCTGGCCTCTGCACCACGAGAGGCCAATGTTGGAGCCCTTTTAATCCCAGTTACTGATTATCAATGAAACCAATATCTGTTCAACACACCGCCCACACATGGGGGAAAACCCTGGGTATTCCACGGTGGTGCAGTGCATGCTTGTGTATAAGCTTCAGTCCTCTGTCCAACACTTATATGTGGTAACTCTGGTACTTTGATGGCTGGAAAATCCCAAGAAGGTTTAGTGCAACAAATATTTCGAAAGTGCGCTAACTATTGTTGTGCAAGTATTCTCGGCTTGCTACATGCCACAATATCTGGGGGTGGTTACCACAGTAACTGGAGGAATGGATGTGATCACTGTCAGTAACCCCAACGTCAGGAAAGATCCTCTACGTAGTCGGTTGTTTCCTCTGGGAGGGTGTTTTCAGGAGAGAGGGTTAGGAAATTTGGCAGTGGAATATATGTTGAAGTTGAGTAACAGTGTGAGTGATAAATCTGAGTCAAGGGCTTGTGGAGAAATGAATGAGTAATTTCCTCTGGGATGCAGCTTGGATTAGTGTGGCTGCTGTTTTAATTGAAAGCACTCGATCGTATCCGGGGAGCCGCTCTCAACCCCAGACCTCTTGTTTAAAGATTCAACAAAATAATAAATGGATTTGGTTTTCAGAGGGCTTTGCAATGGGAATCCTGGGTATTGTTGGATGGTATTGGAAACACTGCCACCTGCTGTTCCTATGAAATGTGTCGATGATGATAGTAAAACTGATGCCCTCACTCCATCTCCTGAAAGCCTGGGTGTGTGGCATTGAGGCAGCAATGCCTGTTCATTGTCACGTCAAACACTCAACCTTGACATCAGCTTCCCCATTAAATACTCCAGTTCCACTTTAGAAAGATCAGGGAACTGGAAGAGGAGTTGGGGGCTTGGAGCACAATCATAGGTTTGAGGGGCCAAATGGCCTTGTGTTCCTATTTTCTTGTCTGTTCGTGCGTGTCTGCCTCCCTCGAGCCGTGCCGTGTTTGGAACTGTCCTCAAATCTCCATTTCTTGGCTAGGTTACCTACAGCTCTGATGCTGCTGGCTGTCCCCGGTCCACTTCTCTCTGTTCTGAAATCGAGTAGTAGGGAACCATTTTGTCTCCAGAGAGTGTGGAACTCTCCCAGTCTCAGTCTGCACCTTAACCCTCCACTTTCCCAACCCTTGCCTTTAAGACCCCGGGTTTCGTGGCTGAACTCCTGCACTGGAAGAATCTCGGTGGTTGATGTTTGGGCCATTCCACAGTGATGAAGGGTGCTGCATGAGTGTACTTGTTTCTTTTGTCAATTAAATGGTACAGCAGGAGGCAACTAGGCACATTAGATTTAAGCTTTTTTTGTTGTTGCAATATCTCTTGTCAATCCCATCCACCTCTTCCAACAAGTCTGCAGCCCTGGGAGTTCATCTTTTTCTGCTGTTTATCCAATCTGTGTTCGGATTGAATCACCACCTGGCAAAGTAGTCCTAATCTCAACTCTCGGCCACTTGAGGTCTCCCAAGACAACTTTAGACTTCAGAGACACAACATGGAAATAGACCCTTCGACCCACAGAGTTGGCGCCGACCAGCCATCATCCCACACATGAACACTATCCTACACATTGGGGACAATTTACAGAAGCTACAAACCTGTACAGCTTTGGAGTTTGGGAGGAAATCGCAGACCCTGGAGAAAACCCTCGCAGTCACGGGAAGAACGTACAAACTCCATACGGACGACACCTGTAGTCAGGATAGAACTGGGGGCTCTGGTGCTGTAAGGCAGCATCTCTACCACTGTGCTGCCCCTTTCTCTTTCAGCCTACAATTTTTTTTCTTCAACTTCTTTTGCCTCTTCTACCTCATTGTCACAAACTAATTCTTCTCTTTGTTTGGCCGCTGCCTGCCACTTTCACTTGTGTTTTTCTTTTTGTTTGTTTCCTTGTTTTATTTTATGAAACGTTCTTTCTTTGAATTAGAAAAAGTCCCAGTTAGTGATGGAGGACCGAAGGGAGATGATTTCCAGTGGAAGCTGCTTTATCTCGGCTCATTGAGCTGGACAGATTCAGTCTGACACAGATCAATAGCCCCTGAAGCGGTTTATCTGTCAGTTTATTGATCTGTCTGTTTTCATCAGGTCAAATCTCTCTTTAATTTCTTAGTCTTTTTTTATTCTCTGCTCCCTGCCTCATTATTTTACTGTGGTAAATGTTCTTAAACATTTTGTGGCCCAGATTTTAATGAACAAAGGTATGTTTTGAGTTCTAGCGGGGAGGGGTAACCACCACCTTCCCTTGTGAAGTTGAAGAGTATGATCCTTGCCCTTCCTCCACATGTTACTCCCAGCCCTGGTCACCCCAATATGGCCTCAAAAGCTTGGGCTGATGTAATGCCATTGCATATGGTCTTGTTAAAAGTTTCATTTTCCCCACACTTTAGGACAAATTTGGAAGCTCTGCAGAAGAAGTTGGAAGAACTCGAGTTGGACGAACAACAGCGGAAACGGCTGGAGGCCTTTCTGACTCAGAAGCAGAAGGTTGGTGAGCTGAAGGACGATGACTTTGAGAAGATCTCGGAGCTGGGTGCGGGCAACGGAGGCGTCGTATTCAAGGTCTCCCACAAGCCCTCTGGCTTAATCATGGCCCGAAAGGTAAAACACACTTCCTTCCTGTTCTGTTTTTTAATAATTTTTATTTTAATAGAAGTACAGTAATGTGGCACCAAGGTGCCTAATATATATTGACAGGTTACATTTTATGTCCAGCTTCATTTTTTTTTCCCTTAACAATAAAAGAGAAAAAGAAAGAATAGGTAATAAAGAGATAGAAAAGCGTGTGATGTCTAGATGTGTGAAAAGGAAAAGGGAGGAAAGAGGGGAAGAAGAAAAAAGAGAGAGAAAAAGAGGAAGTAGAGAGTAAGAATCATGGCCCGAAAGGTAAAACGCACTTCCTTCCTGTTCTAACAGACTCCTTCCCGCTGTCCTGAAGGCTGGATTGGCAGTTTGGTTCCCCCTTTCTATTACACTGAGGCTTCCCAGTGAGGGGCAGGTAGCACCAGTAACTACACCCACCATGTGTCTGTGTACCTGGCCCGTATGGGGATGAACAGTAGGAGTGCAGACCCTTGCATACAATGGTTGTTCACTGTGTGTATAACTTCATTGGTAGGAGTTTCCCTGACGTGCCTGGATCCATGCGATTTGTGTAAATAATTGTACACACCCGAGACACACACACCCGGGCAAGTACCTTTGCGCCTGAGCTCTTGCATGCTCTGCCATTATCATGTGAATACTCTCCCATTTTAGTGCCGCAGCTCAAATTTTCTCACAAAGCACCAATTTTCTCCTCTCTATTTGCAAGCTCCAGCTCCTAAACCTGGGTGAATTAATTATTTCTTGTCATAGATTCATACAGCATGGAAACAGACCAGTCTGACCACCAGAATGACCAGTGGGCACCCATACATGTTAATCGTGTCTTCCAGCACTTGATCCGTATCCTTGTAGCCTTTGGCGCTTAGTTCTCATCCAGTCGCTTCTTAAATGCTTCTTGATGTGAACAATGTCAATGGCTCTGCTTGATGTCAGAAGTAAATGTCAGTGGCTCTGCTTCCAACACTCTCTGTGGCAGAGTATCCAATACTGAATTCTACAATTTCTGATCACCAGCTTCTGTTAGAACTGGCAAGTTCTGTTGAAAAATCATCCACTTTCTCAGTTAACTCTCTTCCTTTGTTTAACAGATGCTGCCTGACCTACTATTTCTATGATTTTCTGTACTTCACTCCCACAGACAGCGTTTGGGGTGAATAAAACAAGTGTTTAATGCTTGGGAGGGGAGTAGATGGATACGGTGATGGAGATCAGAGGAGCTGACTCCAGGCAGCTGTTGGAATGTGATGTCTTGATTTGAAAAGAAGCGGCTAATACTAAGTGAGTGTTTTTCCCTTCACAGCTGATCCACTTGGAGATAAAGCCAGCCATTCGCAACCAGATCATCCGAGAGCTTCAGGTCCTGCACGAGTGCAATTCTCCCTACATCGTGGGATTCTACGGCGCTTTCTACAGCGACGGGGAGATCAGCATCTGCATGGAGCACATGGTACAGAATCCAAAGCATTTCATGCAGGACAAAGTTGTTGTGCACATGAAACGTCTGCCTGGGAGCAACCAGGATCATCCCCATACACCACTGACACGTTCTTGTCTCTGCACCTTCTACTGTCTTCCCTTTCTCCCATATCCCCTAATACCAATGGTTATCAAAAATCTATCCATTTATGAAATTTGAAATTGGTGTTTTACCAGAATTAATTACATTAGAGCTCTGCAATTCTCCCTCACTCGACGGCTAGGTTTTCCTAACGTGTTGGCCATGAGGTCGGGCTTCTACAAACAATTTACCATTTGGTTCCCCGATCTCTTGAACCCCACCTCGGTTGCAGGGAATCCTGGCCTGGTTTATGTAACCCGTCCTTTATCCCCATCAAGTCCACTCCAGTGGGTTCTGACCACCACTCAGTTGCTGTAGAATAAGAACATCTATTCCTGTCCTCTGCATTGAAAGCCCCCACATCCCATGTTTAGCTTCATTCCCAAAACGGAAACATGAACTTTTAACTGAACAACCTGGGAACAGGATTTAGTTGTCTTGGACTGAAGATGGTCTAGAGGAATATCTGTGATCACATTCTGTTGTTGACCCTGCAGACACCATGAAAATAAGATAACCAAGCAGTTTTGTTCACTCTGACTGGTTATCGCATTTAATTTGCTGCTAGGATGGTGGATCATTGGATCAAGTGCTAAAAAAGGCTGGAAGAATTACAGAACAAGTCCTGGGCAAAGTGAGCATAGCTGTAAGTATAACACAATCAGTACAGGAGCATACTGTTCCAGAAATAATGATTTTGCAAACTCCAGGAAGGACAATCTGCCATCCCATGATTGGATTTCTCCACTATGCTGCCCCGTGAATTATTAGTGGTAGACGTGATGCTACAATCCACTGCTCTATAGAAAATGCTTTGTCTTCTGTGTTACCTAACTAGAATATGTGTTGTGATATTCCACCTCGGCACCATTTCCCTACATCCCTGGAATTCCTTAACACCAAAATCTACCCATCTCCATCTTGAAAATACTCAGCGGCCAAACATCCATTCCTTTGCATCCTCTGGGTGAAGGAATTTCATCTCGTCACTCTCCTGACTGGCCAACCCCTTATTTTGAGACAGCAGTCCCTGGTTTTAGGTGTCGACCACCTGGAGGAAACCCACATGGTCACAGTAAAAACATGTGAAGTCCACACAATTTACCAGCAGAGGTTGTGACTGAAGCTGGGTCACATTGAGGCGATGGCTCTGCCCGCTGAGCTGCATTGTGTTAGCAGGCATTCCACGTTTAAAAACACTCAGATCAAGGCAGATCACGCAGACACAAGTCTATTGATTGTACAGATATGTCCAGGGAATCCTGGCAACAGGAGCCAGGTCAGGTTTAGCGTCTGCTCTCCTGCTCACTGGTGATGGGTGCTGGGCCGCCATGAGCTGGTCTCCCTGACGGAAGCACAGACACTTGCAACGTGTAAATGATTAATGCGTAGGAAGGAACTGCGGATGCTGGTTTACATCGAAGATAGACGCAAAATGCTGGAGTAACTCAGCGGGACGGGCAGCATCCCTGGATAGAAGAAATGGGTGATGTTTCGGGTTGAGACCCTTCTTCAGACCCTATCCAGAGATGCTGCCTGACCCGCTGAGTTACTCCAGCATTTTGTGCAAATGGTTAATATAGTCTCGATGAGAGGGGCTCTGAACTGTTGGAATGCTTTTAACCAAACTATGATCCTTGCAGGTTAATAAGGGACTGGCCTACCTGCGGGAGAAGCACAAGATTATGCACCGAGGTACGGTAACAATCTATTAAACATTGTTCCCAGTAAGGAGCTTTTCCATGTAAAATGCCTGAGCTACAGAGTTGTTGGATATGTTAAAAGGACCAAGGCACTGCTAGAATTGACCCTGACTCTTTCGTGATGGGAGTATTGTGGACCCTGAATACCAAACAGCTCTGGCATTGCTGGAGGATGTTTAATGCCAATGGTTATGTTGCTAGTTGCACACTATAACAATATCACTTTGTTTAATGGCATTTTGATATAGTAAAAGCTATTTAGGCGCATTAGACGATCAAACCTCTCCAGCCTAAAGGTGTTCAAGGGGCAGATGACCAGAAACTTGCTCGTGGAGATGGGTTTTAAGGAGGTGGGAAGAATATGATATGACACTGAGGACAAGGCCAGGTTTAATTGCCCATCATTAGTTGCCCTTCAGAAGCCGACAGTGAGCTGTGACCTGGAGGAGTTCCAGATGTGTGGGTGACCCAATTAAATTTTCTGCCACACAGCACCAGCGTCTCCCAGCACATGGTCCACCTGTAACCAGAGGTGAAGTTCAGTGGCATGCTATGCCAGGAAGCAAGTGTGCTGGATAATTGAATTATACAGCAGGGAACAGGGATGCTCTCGATATTCGCATGAGCAATTTTATTTTAGGACCATTGCATAATCGAGGAGCTGATCTGAGCATCTCGCTCCAGCTGACAGTGAGTCAAAGGCCAAAGTTTCATGCTCCGTAGCTTTCTCCCCTCCTTTCCCAAAAGGCACGGGCTCCAATCCGCACATGTGCTCACTGAAGCCTTTATGTTTCAGAAGATTGTGATAGAAAGCATCAGAAAGCTTGTTGGCTGGGTGGCCATCAGTCTGTGCACAACATTCCCGCAACCAGGAACCTGTTTTCTTTCAAACAAAGCAGATCAGGGAGATGCCATTCCGAAGATCATTGCTGGATCCTTTCCCAAGTTTGCTTTAGCCCATGCCTTTGTGCCTTTTCCTGAAATGTTGTAAATATTTCCTTTTTGTACAGTGCCCTCCATAATGTTTGGGACAAAGACCCATCATTTATTTATTTGCCTCTACTCCACAATTTGAGATTTGTAATAGAAAAAAATTACATGTGGTTAAAGTACATATTGTCAGATTTTAATAAAGGCCATTTTTATACATTTTGGTTTCACCATGTAGAAATTAGAGCAGTGTTTATACATAGTCCCCTCATTTCAGGGCACCATAATGTTTGGGACACAGCAATGTCATGTAAATGAAAGTAGTAATGCCAAGTATTTCGTTGCATATCCTTTGCATGCAAAGACTGCTTGAAGTCTGCGATTCATGGACATCATCAGTTGCTGGGTGTCTTCTCTGGTGATGCTCTGCCAGGCCTGTATTGCAGCCATCTTTAGCTTGTGCTTGTTTTGGGGGGCTAGTCCCCTTCAGGATATAAAAGGCATGCTCAATTGGGTTCAGATTGGGCGATTGACTTGGCCACTCAAGATTTGACAATTTTTTAGCTTTGAAAAACTCCTTTGTTGCTTTAGCAGTATGTTTGGGACCATTGTCCTGCTGTAGAATGAACCGCCGACCAATGAGTTTTGAGGCATTTGTTTGAACTTGAGCAGATAGGATGTGTCCATACACTTCAGAATTCATTATGCTACTACCATCAGCAGTTGTATCATCAATGAAGATAAGTGAGCCAGTACCTTCAGCAGCCATACATGCCCAGGCCATATCACCCCCACCACAGTGTTTCACAGATGAGGTGGTATGCTTTGGATCTTGGGCAATTCCTTCTCTCCTCCATACTTTGCTCTTGCCATCACTCTGATATAAGTTAATCTTCGTCTCATCTGTCCACAAGATCTTTTTCCAGAACTGTGGTTGCTCTTTTAAGTACTTCGTGGCAAACTGTAACCTGGCCATCCCTATTTTGCGGCTAACCAGTGGTTTGCATCTTGCAGTGTAGCCTCTGTATTTCTGTTCATGAAGTCTCCTGCAGACAGTGGTCATTGACAAATCCACACCTGACTCCTGGATGTTTCTGATCTGTCGGAGGGGTGTTTGGGGAATTTACTTTATTACAGAGAGAATTCTTCTGTCATCAGCTGTGGAGGTCATCCTTAGCATGCCAGCCCCTTTGCGATTAGTAAACTCACCAGTGCTCTCTTTCTTCTTAATGTTCCAAATAGTTGATTTTGGTAAGCCTAAAGTTTGTCTCTAACAGTTTTATTCTTGTTTCTCAGTCTCATAATGGCTTATTTGACTTTCAATGGCACAACTTTGGTCCTCATGTTGATAAACAGCAATAAAAGTTTCCAACGGTGATGGAATGACTGGAGGAAAGACTAGGTGGTGAGAGCTCTCTTATACCTGCATTAAGGAGGCAATTAAACACACCTGAGCAATTACAAACACCTGTGAAGCCATGTGTCCCAAACATTGTGGTGCCCTGAAATGGGGGAACTATGTATAAACACAGCTGTAATTTCTACATGGTGAAACCAAAATGTATAAAAAAATACCCTGTAATAAAATCTGACAATGTGCACTTTAATTACATGTGATTTTTTTTTCTATTACAAATCTCAAATTGTGGTGTACAGAGGCAAATAAATAAATGGTGGGTCTTTGTCCCAAACATTATGGAGGGCATTGTATATCTCTGCTTTTACTCATAATACAATACAATGTATTTATTGCCATTTGAACCTCAAATGAAGTTCAAACGAAATTTGGTTTCTGCAGTCCTACAACAAGAAAAGAACCAAGACACACAACCAACACAATTTACACAAACATCCATCACAGTGAATCTCCTCCTCACTGTGATGGAAGGCAAAGTCTTGTCTCTCCCCTGTGTTCCATTCTTCTCCAGATGTTAAAGCCTCCGGTGGGTGATGGCAAGTCCCGCGGCCATTAAGGCTGCGCTGGGCGATGTAAGGCCCCGCTCCGGGTCTTGCTCCCTCAATGCTCTCTCAATCGCCGTTCCTTCATTCCCCAATCCCAACTAATCCAGCCACTGCCACCATAAATCTGTGCCATTCTCTGACTTAATGTTGCAATTTATTTCCTGTTTCTACTCCTTTTCCACAGTAAAAATTAATGATATGAAAGCCAATAATGCACCATAGAATATGCTTCTAGAATCTTCTAAATTGTTCTCCTTTCCAGATGTTAAGCCTTCGAACATCCTGGTGAATTCCCGTGGTGAAATCAAGCTGTGTGATTTTGGGGTCAGTGGGCAGCTGATTGACTCGATGGCCAATTCGTTTGTTGGGACCAGGTCCTACATGTCTGTAAGTTGTGCTTGATTCATGCCAAGATTATTTGCTTTGGTGAATATGAAGCTATAAACAGAATTCAGAGACTAGAAACCATTGCCGCCAATGTTTCTCCGCTGGGAGTTTGGGATTTGCTGAGTCAGTGATGGAGGTTTTTCTGCTGCCCTGAAATTAAAAAAAAAAAATCCATCCGCTCCAAGGGACTGAGCACCGAGAGTTGCTCCTAGCCAAGGGCAGCTTTGTCCTTTATAATGACAAGCTTCTTGCTTGTTACAGCACAGAAGGAAACCTTTCAGCCCATTGGGTCTATGCTGCCTCCAAACAGAGCAATCCCATCAGAATCATTCCTCATCTCATTAGTTCCCTGTAGCCTTGCACCTTGTCACCCTCACATGCCCATCTACTCCTCTTTGATACTTTCGGCATATACATATGCTAATGGGCAACTAGAAATCACCAATTAACCTACCAATATATCATTAACCTGATGATGAATGTTAACGTGACAGCTGCACCTCCTTCATTCTGAACATCATGGGATATGTCACAGAGTCTGTGCCGAAGGAACTTGCTTTTGGCCCCAAACCTCTTCCTTACCCAACTCGTATCCTGTTCAAGTGTTTATTGATAATGAATAATCTTGCATCATCATCATCGAGGGCAGGAGCATGCAGAGCAATAAACTTCTCACACAGGTCTCCACGGGTAATCTGGCTGTATGCTCCCCCTGAACCTGGTTCTCAATGCTGCTGTTGGAGACGTGGGATGAAAATGTCAAGTTTCAGGGTAATGGCTAAAATCTGGTGAATTATAGTGTTAGAACGATGGGCATATTTTTGCCTTGATTGTGTTGGCTTTGGAATGGGTATCCGGGTGGGTGGGTATGCGTTGGACAGGGAAGCTAATCTCTGGGCCACCTTCTGATTGTTTCCCAGCCGGAACGACTCCAGGGAACACACTATTCCGTTCAGTCTGACATCTGGAGTATGGGCCTCTCCCTGGTGGAAATGGCCATCGGCAGGTATCCAATTCCTCCGCCTGATGCTAAAGAGCTTGGACATATCTTTGGCTGCCACATGGGTGAAGACTCAACATTCTCCGAGCAGAACAGTCGACCACCTGGGCGTGCCGGGAGCTGTGAGTTTGGAACGTGTCCTTGTATCCGATCATCTACGGAGGTCCTGCGATCGCGAGGGCTGGGGAATTGGCTGTTGGGTGTGAATTGGCTGTTGGGTGTGGGGGATGTGGGGGATTGCATGCTTGCATCCCAGGTATTGATTTTGGAGAGTCTATACTTTTGTGTGCCTGTGTTGTAGTGGTCGTGAGATTGGTGCGGACACTGTGTGTCCTTATCATTAGGAATGGGGGATCTGGGAATAAACTGTATCATTGGGCTGCTTGAGTCTGGGAATGTGGAAACAAGGAATTGCAGATGCTGGTTTACAAAAAAAGTGCTGGAGTAACTCAGTGGGTCAGGCAGCATCTCTGGAGAACGTGGATGGGTGAAATTTCGGGTCCCTTCTGACTTATTGTAGGGGAAGGAAAGAAAGATGGACAAGAGGATGGACAGGACATGGCCTGGCAGGTAATGGGTTGATTAATAGTTATGGGGACATCTATGAGGCCATCTCTGGCCTTTGACCAAGCATCTGACTATCAACAAAACCCACCTCACCTGTCTCAATCTACTACTTGTCAAGCTCTGTTCTGCCCCTCCTCTCTTCCAGCTTTCATTCCCTCCACTACAATCAGTCTGAAGAAGGGTTGCAACACGAAATGTTGCCTGACCCATTGAGTTACTCCAGCACTTTGTGTCGTTTTTTTAGTCTGGGAATCCGGTGTGCTTGTATTGTTGGGATAATTTAGCCAGTTGTTGGGGAATAGTTTGGGACTTGGTATCTACACCCTTTCAGTGCCCTTGAACCGATCCCTTCTTCTTGCAGCCTTTGGTCTGGACAGCCGACCTCCGATGGCGATATTTGAACTGTTGGATTACATCGTGAATGAGGTCAGTATCAATCTCGGACGGCCAGCTCAGCAACGGCTCCCGGATCCCACCCGGCTTCACAGGGAATCTTACTGCAGAATGTAGGCAAATCATGGCAGGAGTAGTGATGCAGGAGTAGCCCTGATGAGAGGGCCTCGACCTGACACATTCATGCTGAGGGTTTCCAGAAATGCCTGTGTTGTTGTTTGGGTGGGGTGGGAGGGTTGGAGAAGGAGAGGAGCAGGGAGAAGGAATGGCATTCCGTAATACAAAGTAGTGTCATCTGCACATGGATCAGGAAAGGTGAGTTTGTTAAAGAAAAAGTAGTGCATATATTTATTTCACTTTTTTTCTCATAAGATCTGTGTGTGAATTCTATTCCATATCTCACATTATTTAGGGAGAGATTTATGAATTTTGTAAGGGTGGATTTCTGTTACCCAAACATTGGAAAACGAGGGGGAGGGGGGGGGGAATTATCTCTACTTTGGGTGCACTTTCCAGCACCTGCTATTCCCCCAAGGGTCCACTGTAAACCCACTGTAATCCCTGGCTGTCATTTCTATCTGAGCTCTGACCTTGCCTCTGGTGAGCTCTGCTCTGTTGGGACCATAGGAATCAATAGGGTTAAGAAAGTCCACCGTCCTTCCAATTCAGCGTCCACCCATCTGGTGGCTGCCGCATACAAATGCAATGAAGTTGCTGACTTATAACAATCGATCAAAGAAAAATCATGCACTTCGCAGTGGTGCTGGTCTGAGATCTATTCAGCTTCCTGTGTTCACAGGAGTGGGTTAATCCCTGCCTTTGAAAAGGACTGGATGAGGCATCAATTTTAACCATGAAACAATGTATATTTTTTATCTTACCCATTCCAAATTTAGAGCAAAAGCAGATGAATGGGGTTGAATATACATCAGGTAATGTGAATAAACAGTGAAACAAACTCTTAGTATTTCTATTTCCTCTGGCTGCTGGCAGTGTGGTCAGGTAGGCAAGGCATTTCCCCCCAATGTATATGCGTAAATAATGCAGCTAAGTCTACTGAGGTTTTGTTAAGGTAGGTTGGAAGGAGGTAGCAATTCAGGTAGATCGACTCAGAAAATAATGCAAAAAGTAAGCTTTTAATACATCAATGCGGCGTTGTGCAGTGTTCATTTTGCCTCTCTAGTTAGGGGTCGCTCTAATCTGTACCTCCTGCCTTCACAACATCCAGATTGTTGCAGCTGCCAGCTGTTTTTATTGTCTTGCTGTTGCTTCCCATGGGATTTATATGTTTTTACTTATTTGTTAATCCTCTTTGCAGCCACCTCCTAAATTGCCATCTGGAGTTTTCAGTGACGAATTCCAGGATTTTGTGAACATTTGGTGAGTTGATAATGATTAAACGTTCAGGTTCTAGGGTGTAGTGCACAGGAGCCCGCAGCCCCACCCATGAGGGAGGAAACCAGGTGTTTATTCTCACTCCTAGCCATGTTTAAGGGCTGCCCTTGAGAATGGACATCAGGACAAGCTTCTTCATGCAGAGGCAAACTCCACCACCTTCTGTGATGGGGGCCAAGTCACTCACTATATTCAAGGAGGAGGTAGATCTATTTTGTAATGCAAAAGAGAGCAAGGGAGATGGAGGGGAAGCCGGAACAGTGGTAGTTGATCCATCATGATCATGTGGAGCGTTTGCGCAGGACAAGGGCTGAATTGCCTACAGCTGCAATTTTTGTTTCTTGGATGACTACAAATGAAACCTGGAAGCTGCTGTAATATTTGGTATTGATTAATTAGCTCCAAAATAAACTGCTGGAGGAAGGGTGAAACGGGTGCAGAAAGTCGTGGAGGCGAGACTGAGACAGGGCAAGGACGACTACAGGAGGAAGCTGGAGCTGAAACTTCAGCGGAACATGAGGGATGTGTGGAACAGTATGAAGATCATTATGGGCTACAACAAGACCAGTGGCCTGGGGAGGGAAAGCAACCAGGACTGGGTCAATGAGCTAAACCTGTTTTTTAATAGATTTGATGGTGGGGCCTCTGCCCACCCTCCCCCCTGCTCCTCTTCAATCCCCCTGGTCCACTTCCTCTGCCCTTTCTTTGTCGCACCTGACCATCAAGGCTGAGCAGGTGAGGAAGGAGCTGAGTAGAGTCCGCCCAGGCTAAGCCACGAGTCCCCGTGGTGTCAGCCCTAGGGTACTCAAGGCGTGTGCCAGCCAGTTGTGCGATGTACTCCAGCATATCTTCAACCTGAGCCTGAGCCTGGAGAGCGTTCCTGTGATGTGGAAGACATCCTGCCTGGTTCCTGTACCAAAGAGAACGCGCCCCAGCTCCTCCAATGACTACAGACTGGTGGCGCTGACATCACACATCATGAAGTCCCTGGAGAGGCTGGTGCTCACTCACCTGTGACCCCGGTTAAACCCTACCTGGACCCCCTGCAGTTCACTTACCAAACAAAGATGGGGGTTGGGGACGCCATCATCCACCTGCTCCATTGTTCCTATGCTCACCTGGATATGCTGGGAAGTATTGTGAGAATCATGTTTTTTTACTTCTGTGTTTTTAACACCATCCGGCCTGTACTGCTAGGGAGCAAACTGACATAGATGCGGGTGGATGCTCCATTGGTGTCCTGGATCACCAGCTACCTGACTGGACGACCACAATATGTCAGGCTACAGAACTGTGTCTCGGACATGGTAGTGAGCAACACAGGGGACGGTCCTCTCTCCCTTCCTGTTCACCATCTACACCTCGGACTTCAGATATAACTCGGTCTCCTACCACCAGTTGACTGAAATTGTGGGCTGCATCAGTGAGGGGAGGGAAGCTGAATACAGAGGTGTGGTCAACGACTTTGAGTGGTGTGCGCTGAATCACCTGCATAAGACGAAGGAGTTAGTGGTGGACTTTAGGAGGAGAGGAACAACTCTGTCCCCTATCTCCATCAATAGTGTGGATGTGCAGTTTACCAGGGAGTACAAATACCTTGGAGTGTACCTGGACCGTAAACTGGATTGGTCCAGAAACACTGAGGCCCTGTACAAGAAGGGACAGAGCCGGCCGTACTTTTTGAGAAGGCTCCGCTCCTTCAACATCTGCAGTAAGATGCTGCAGATGTTCTACCAATCGTAGGTAGCCAGATTTCAGGTAATCTGCTCCTCTGTTCCTCCATCCATCCAGGTACTCCACACATACTTTTCTTTCCCGCAACACCTGCCCCCTCACACCCAGCTACTTCCCCACTCACATAATCCCTCCCCCCATGTTCCAATCCGCCCACCCCATCTCCCTTATTTGGTCCCATTCTTTACCTTTTCCCATCAGATTGCATTATCTGTGGCCCCTGGTTACCTCAATTAATCATGACCCAACCTATATTGTTATATCCACCCCCTTTCCCCCACAACTCTAGCCACCAATCCACCCATCATCACTTGGATTCAGTTCTTGTGTGGAAGATCTCGCTGCACCCCTACCTCCTCCCTCTTTGTATATTGGCCATCCTGCCCTCCTCCTTTTCAGTCCAAAGGGTCTTGAAATGTTGTCAATCCATTTCCCTCCACAGATCCTGCCTGACCTGCTGAGTTTCTCAAGCAGTTTGTTTTTTGCTCCAGACCCCAGCATCTGCAGACTTTTGTTTCCCCATTAATCAGCTCCTTTGGCAATAAGACTTGCTGCCTTTCAAGTATCTCCAGTTCTTCTTTCCTCCCTCTGTGCGCGAAGAGTTCATGCCTAGCTCACATGCTTGTATCAGATAGAAGAGCCATCTCAAAGCCAGCATGTGAGCTGGGAATGAGTTTCAGGTAACTAGCTCACTGGGGGCATATTACCCTCCTGAAGATACCCGCAGTGTGCTGCTCTCA
Source organism: Malacoraja senta (assembly GCA_038087875.1). NCBI lineage: Eukaryota > Metazoa > Chordata > Chondrichthyes > Rajiformes > Rajidae > Malacoraja > Malacoraja senta. Next base: position 12,264,292 of record CM075989.1, on the reverse strand, counting down.
CTGCCGTGTTGTGGAGAGAGCAGGATACCATGGAAATAACCCATTATTCCAATAGCTCCTTTTAAAATGAACTATGGGTGGAGATCTATTGCTATTTGCAGTCAAATATTGCTTTGTTTATTTTATCAGCTTGATAAAGAATCCTGCTGAGAGAGCAGACTTGAAGCAGCTTATGGTGAGTGACCCTTGATGTTGATTGATTTAATTATTTTCCCTTTGTAGTATTAAAATGCAACCTGTTATTATTGCATAAATATTTTATGAAAATATACTGAAGTTCCTACAATGGCCTTGAGTGTTTAAGAGCAAAGCCTTGGAATGGGAACTGTGAATTAATAATTTGCTCTCCTGCTTTGCCTGGCCTTTGGCTGGATTGCCATTATTGCACCTTGTATCTTTGCACATTTCCAGATAGGGGAGGGTAAAGGATTAAGGGCTTTCAGTTCTACTCAACATCCAGACCTTTGCAGGGAAAGTCTCCTCGGGTGAGATCAAAGGTTCTGCTGATCTATATACAAAATGGAGATGACCAAGGAATTTGAAAGTGGATGAGAAGGTAGTTTTCACTGTAAGAAATAAAGAACTGGAGGGTTTTATGGTAACTAGCAAAAACATAACAAGATCTGCCATGATCTGGTCCTCGCTAGGTGAAACGTGGCAGAAACTGGTTCTGTCGTACCATTGAATAGAAAATTGTATTCAAATTTGGAAATGCTAGTGCAAAGGCACGAGACTAATGGACATTTGTCAAAAAGCCAGCAGAAGCACATTGGGTGAATGCTTTCCCTCCGATTACTTGATTCAGTAATGATTTGGGATGTGGGTTTATGGTTCTATTGTCCATTTAATTGCCAGAGAAGGTATGGCATCAACACTGACATTGAGAGACTGCCAGCTTTTTACCTCGGTGGCAATGAAGAGATTTTGATTATTCTTAGTTGGGCTGAAATGTTCTCTCCTGAATTATTAATCTTTTCCCTTGACAATCATTTCACATTTTATGACAGGCTCATTCCTTCATCAAGCGATCGGAGGCGGAAAAGGTGGATTTCGCAGGCTGGCTGTGCACAACAATCGGCTTGAAGCAGCCAAGCACTCCCACACACACTCCCACAGTCTAAATCACTTGTGCCGCTAAACCACTGTTGTCTTTGTGCAGCAAACTGATGGATGTTTCTGCTGATGTTACCTCATCAATAACCCTTTATCCCATTATATATTTAAAGAGATGTATTTACATTTTTAAAGGAATGATGTCTGTTAAAATTTAACTGCCCTTCTTAAATTTTAGTATTTGCTAATGGGAATAGATAGCAAGTTGGTCTTATTTTGGGGTCAGTGCCATGAGGGAATGAGTGGAGGGAAGCTGACTTTTTAAAGGGATGGTACTAAACTATTGTACACAAACTTTGTGGATAATTATGGAAACGCCTTGCTACTTGCAGACCCATAACTGATCATTTTAAAGAGGGTCTGCTGGTCCCTATGTGGCACTTATAGAACGCTCTGAATACTTACTAATATATACACTGCACTACATGTAGTGAAACTGGAATCTTGAGTTCAGTGACACATTCTAATTTATTTCCACTGCAAGCCTCAACATGTTCCCAAAGGTGTGGCAGGTTATCTGCTCACTAGTGTAACTCTAAAGACAGGAGATGGACGGGTGGAGGGAACTGAAATTAGAATTCTTATCTCAACATTTGCTTCAAATCGGCCAGACTGACTATAAGCTTAGGAATTCCATGAGAGCCTGTTACTAAGAGGGTTGAATTGAGCTGCAATTCCTCCACACTTGCCTTTTGGGTTTTCAGTACAAACTGGGGAGGTGGAGGAGTGTGATAGTACTGCAGCATTTGAGACCAAATGGTGCAACCAACCTCTAGTTCAGTGGCTTTCCTGCAAAGGTAGAACAGGTAGGATTTCTGCCTGACAGCTTAAGGCATGATTGCTCTTGTCTGATTATTTAGCAAAAGGAATTGATCCAAAGCCTGTACACATGCTCGAGAAAAGCCCAGTTCAGAAGGGCGATTGCATGCTCTTGCTGCTGTCTTCCTTTCTCTCATTGTGGGGTCAATTAGCTTATTCTGTTCAAGATGAGGCCTGGCCCAATTATTGCTACAATGCCCTAAAGGTACTTTAGACAAACTCGATTGCAGCAAAGAACTAAGTCTGGCTTCAATTCTGCTCGTATCAGGAGCAGAACAGTGCAAAAGGCAAAACATTCTGGATTGAGACAATGTCGGAAATACTTGTGACTAGCACTGGGAGGTATGTACCAAATTTTAAGCACGCGCAGTGTTAAAAGGATGAGAAAGGAATTATGGCACAGTGCATGAATGAGATAATTATGTATGAGTGAATCTAGTGGACCATAAATGGCAGTAATTGAATCCATATCAATAACTAAGGCCAGAAACTGGTAATTTATTGAGTACGGAAGGCTGTAGGATTCTATCAAAACATACAAATGTTTTCCTTGAGTTTATTAACATATGATAAGAGGCAGTGATTAGAATTAAAGGATGGCACTGCCTGCTGTACCACGTTGGAATAAGGAAGAGATGGGCTCAGTCACTTTTACATTTGGTCAAAGGCACTAAGTTTTGGGTATTAACTTTTCTTTGGCATAACCTGCTGTGTGCCTCAAGTTATGTACCTATGCAGTGAATTTTGTACTATCCATGAAGTTGATGGAACAAATTGAGCTTGCAACTTGAGCTGGATTGTAAAATCGAAGAACATTGATTTCCATTCCCACAGTTGATTGTTTTTGCTCATTAATTTCTCGGTTGAGTTAAAGCCAGAGATTAATCTTTCTAGAATAGCTGGTGCATCTAGCACAGCCTCTAATTCCATAGCTCCAAGTTGTTCAATTACCCCACTTGTGAAACAGATTCATATAAAGTTACTACATTATGGAATGTAGTTACGTGGGCTTGCAATATCAATTGAGTATCACATGAAGTAATTTCAATAAAATTGGTAGTGCTTGAGGGCAAACTTTTGATTAGTCTGGATTGACAGTTAAAGCTGACTTCAACGCTGCCAGTTTTACATTCATAGAATACTGTTCTCACCAATGACATCTAAAGCATCCCAAGTGTACCAACCGTGGAGCAAATAGGATCTCTATGTGAATTTCAAAGTCGTTAGTACTTTAACCAATTAACAATCATTAATTTGCAAAGCAAAACATTGTAGAAATATACATTCCTATTATAGCCCTCACAGCACATTTGTAGTCGGTGAGCAGATATCTGGTACATTGATTAATTCAGCTGCTATAGCCATAAGATGGCCATCCTTCACTCAATAGCTATAGGTTCTTGCCCAGTTATTTATCTGGTGCACAACTAGCCATTAGTGGTGTAAAGGTGCATGGGGTAAAGTAATGCTCCAGATTATTATTCCATCTTTATTTTGATATTGGCATTAGGAAGCAAGTGCATTTGGTACAACTCAACTGCTCTACATTGCTGAGGCCCCTGCCACTCCTTTGCTATGAATCTTAAATGTATTTTAAAGAGCTTTAGTACTGATGTTTAAAAAAAAAATCAGTATAACCCATTGGAAGCTCCCTGGGGATCAAATGTGCAGTACATTAAATCAGACAATCTTTCTTTTAGACCACGTGTAATCAGTGAGAAAATATTGACTGCTAAAATGATGTGAATCAAGTGTGCAATTCAAACCCTCAACCTGTGTTCTTGCTAAAGTTTTCACCATTAAAGTCTATTGTTGCAATTAAGTGTTCTTAGTATTTTTACATTTCTTTCCATATCTAGATGTTGCTGCTTTTGAAAGCTAGTTTGGGAAAACAAACTTTTCTGTGTTTGTTGATAAGTTGCTGATCCAAAATATTTGCTTACTCATTCCAGAATTGTGAATTTTCAGTGTCTGCTTTATTTTTTAAGTGTCAACTAAAATACACAGTGGAGGTTTTGTTACAGTATGAGATTACCCAGTGGGCACGCTTCAAAGAAATTCAATAATGTGTAAATACCCCACCAGTTCATAGGAATTTCTGGCCTCAACAACTCAAAATGGAGAAAGCAAATCAGTGTGGTGTTAATGAAATAGGAAAACCTGGCTCCACATTTATCACCATTAAATATCATGGCCACTACCTCATGCTGCAACTTTCCTGTAAAAAAGTTATGTAGTGTCACTGGAGAACATGGATTGATGATGTTTTGGGTTGGTTCCCTTCAGTAAACAGTGATTTCTTTTTTGTGAAATGGGCACTGGAAAGAAGAAAGAAAGCTAGAAGAGAGGAGGGACAGAAAGCCTGGCACGTAATGGGGGTGCGTTTGATTAGCAGATGGTTAGAAAAAGGCCAGAGATTGAAAGACAAAGAAACAAATCAATCAGGATGTGAAAATCTCAACTTTTCTGTGCCAGTTCCCATAGCCATCAAGTCCCTGATATTTTGAATACGTTATCTATCTTCTAAATACCTCCATCGATAGTTTCCACAACCCACCTGGGTAGGTAATGCCAGATTCACCACCTGCTGTAGGAAATTATTGTTCATCAGTTTTAAATGACCACCCCCTGGTATCCGTTTTAAGAATGGATGCTGGCAACGCACTAGAGGGGGCAATATGCAAACTGATTTTAAAATATCTTACGCTCATTGTTTGGCTACAAATACATTACAACTTTGTTTTACATTGACATGGTGCAGAATTATCAAGCATTGTCTTCCCCTCCCCCCCCCCATGTGAAATTCTGAATTTTCACTATTGCTGTTGAGTAAAATGAGGATAGATTTATTAAATAGTCCAAGTGTAGAGTAAACAAGATTAATTAAACAGGACAATGCAGAAAATCATTTTTAAATAGATTTATTTTGATGGATACCATACAGTGATGTAAGAACGCATGCCTGTAAAGCAGAGGATTTGCATTTATGCTGCTGCCTTTTGCTTCTTCTCCAGCTTGACATTGCGCTGAAAGAAATGGAAAAGCAATCACCATTCGAAATCCTGCTAACCCATACAAATTGCAATTATTAATGTATTAATATCTTAAAACGTTTGCAAGTAATGCTGCACACAAAGGCACAAGAAGCTGCAACAGTGGGTATAAAACACACATGGCTTTGTTCAACCTATTTCAAGAAAGATTGTAATATTTGACATCAACTTCAGCTTCAATTTTCAGAATGCAAGTGTTCTGCATCATTCAGTTTTTGCCCATATTTAACGGAAAACAGTTATCCTGCATTGATTCTATGACCAGAACTCTGCAGTGAAATTGAAACAACTTGAAACATATTCATTGATTGCCATGGAATTTACTGGGTCCACAAATTACTTGGACATCGTAATTTGGTTTAGCAGGCCCAAATTTTTTAAGCAATCCCCTGCAATTATCAAGTCTTACAGGAAGTTATCTATTATATATTTTTTAGTTATTTCAGAAAACCCCCCACCAAGATAGAACTCATCATTTTATACCACCATACTCACATTCTTTTCTTGCAGGAGAATTGCACGGCGTCGTGCAGTCTTGGCATAAGGGTTCAGTTTCACCATGATCCTCAAGTTCTTCAGTGGGTTCTTCTTCAGTACCCTGCGCTGAATCTTTTTGCTGTGAAAAGCAATGGATAAAAAAAAGCCTTGAGACACTCGCAGGCATTCCTCCTGGCAAGCTTAAGTGTACATAAAGGCTCAAACTAGGGACATAGGGAAAACAGATCTTATGGTGAAATGAGCAATTTGAAACCCATAGTAACTCAACCACATTGTGTAGAGCTACAGGCCCATGAGCCCAGCTGGAAAAACAGCACAAATAAGACGTACCAGCTTCCACAGGGTAAAATCCCATAACGCAAGGCGAAAATAACATTGTGAATATCTGCCCCACCTGATATTTGAGTGACTCAAATATCTTTCATCTGCCTCGTATATACTCGCATATCCAACCATTGTACCCACCATTTCCAATTAGGAATAAGACGTCAGAACTTCCACTCATATCACATGGTATCAAAAACACAGACCAAAGTGGAATTTCATCACTGCCTGAAAATTGGCAACTGGACAACCAGTTGTAACTGATATGCAACCCATTTCAGGATCTGAGAAACGAAATTGAGCTCATAAAAACGATGTGAAACATCTCAACTTACTTTGGAGGACGAAGAGCTTTCTGGATTTCCTGACTCTTCAAGATGCGGCTCAGATCTGTGTTAGTCATCTTGTGAATGGGAAGGCTAGATGGTAAACAAGCAGAAACAGTAAAAATGACTGCAGACCACTAAATAATTAAGCTCTCTAACAGGACATTAATCAGTTTTCTACAATTTGAGCTTCTGATCCTCGGCAACTGCCTGATAATCTGAGTGAGGAAATTTCTGCAAGTTATTCATCTTCTGCTTAGACATCAGAATTTCCACTAATATCACGAGTTGTCAAAAACACGGACCACGAAGTGGAATCTCATAATTGTCACATAAAATCTATTAAGACAATAAAGGTGTACATTGCTCTGAATTAGGCAGGAGTACCTATATTAAATGGTAACACTGATATCACTCAGAAGTCCATTTTAATGAGAAAAATCAGATGGAGAAAAAAAAACCCTATCACATCTAGTCCATGAACCATCCATTTTAACACCATAACCTTACTTGTATCCAATCTTCAATTTTGAAGGTTTGCGCCATGTTCCATACAACTCATCCAGCTTGCGGAAGGCACTCTCTGTCCAGATGCAGAATCGTCCTACGTGGCCACCAGGAGCAAGTCTCAGGATATTTAATTTGTTGACATTGAGAAGAGTTATACCTGTGTTGGACAAAGCAATGCAAAGCAGTGTTCAAATTCTCAGCTGACATTTGACACAGAGGTTCCCACCTGGAAAATATTAACACTCATGGCACATGGGAAATGCTATGCCCAGGTCAGTCAATCCCTACCATGCTGAAAGATGAAACAAAAACAAGAACTATATTTAAAAATAGAACTGGTCTTTGGAGCGGAGTTTGTAACTATCTTGGATACATCTTACATCCCACCCCACTATTGACATAGTTGACAAGCCCTCCAGCGGGAGCTGGATTGCAGCCAGGGATGGTGGACCCGGCAGGCCTGGATCGCCTGCCAGACTCCAAAGTCGCCCCTGGGCCACTGGCGTGGGGACTCACGAGCAACCACCTAGATCGTGGAGGACCACCGAGAACGAAGAGGGACCCGGCAGGCAGTAGACAGGAATGTTCTGTGAACCTTTGTAACGTTGTCTGCACCAAAACATGGCAACACTTGTGTACTGCCTTGGTTTACCAGGTTGCATGCAAAACAAAGCACTTCACTGTACATGTAACAAAGCATTAAACTGACATCAGAACTTCCACTAATATCATAATTTTTCAAAAACACAGACCAAGTGGAATCTCATCATTCTGTCTAGCTCAATTTTTAAATATACAGATTACACTGTTAACTGGTATCCCAATTTTTTTAATCAAATTCAAACTAAACAGTTCATCTTGTTGAGAGGATGCCATAATGTACCAACATTAAAGATGCTCCAAACATATCCCATTCCAATCAAATGACCTATGACACAAACCATTTGAAGCATTGGTCTACCTGGGATATTCCTGAAAGCTCTTGCAATACCATTGTCTTCATTGTAGATAATGCATGGGCCCTTGCGCCGGATACGACGACGGTTCCTCATTTTACCTTTGCCAGCACGCATACGTTGGGAAGCATAAACCTATAGAAAAAACAATGTTTATTTCTGACCAAATAAAAGTCAATAATTAGAAATGCAACTGAGATCAGATCATCAAAATCATCAGTCGTCAGAAACACAGACCAAAAGTAAAATCATCATCTCTCAGTGTATCATTCACGACTAAAAGAAAGTTGCCTACCTTTTTTATATCATTCCAGGCCTTCAGTTTTTTTAACATCAAAACAGCCTCCTTTGTCTTTTTGTAGCTCTCAATTTTATCTTCAACCACCAGTGGGAGCTCTGGGATTTCCTCAATACGGTGACCTGAAGAGGATTCAACATTGTTATCAGGGCAACCATGTCAAACCCCAATTTTAGTTAGAGAGGCAACTCCTGACAGAATAGAATGGAGAAAGAAGTTTTGTGCATTTTAGTTAAGGATCTGTGCAGTATTTGCTCTTTTAGGAATCATACGATGATTAAAGCAAATTAACTCATGAAGAATGATTTGTGCTGATCAAATCTACATTGTTAGAATATGGAAAGTGCAAACAAACATTCAAGTGGGAAAAGTTAAAGCAAAGAGCAATCATCGTCACTATGAGGCAAGTGGGTATCAACTGCCTATAAAAATGATCCAAGATGCAACAAAGGGACATTTTTAGCTGGTCTTTATAAGCCCAAATTACCCCATTTCCTCAATTCAAAATGTCTTTGTCAACATGGACAGCAGCTGCTCAGAGCTAAATGTTCGTCATGTTTCTGTACCAGCATAATAACAGTAGGCAACTGTTGCTGTGCACAGCATAAGACGCAAATTACACCATCATTGTAGCCACTGCGACATTTTGGAAGTAAAATCATTTGCACAAGAGGAATGAAGTTTACAATGCACTCAAAGGACCCATCTTTAAAACCAGGGTTTGTGTACAGTAAAATTCCCATTAGCAAAATTAAATTGCTTACCGGCTAATTCTAATAAGCATAAGCCAATTTAATGTTGGTGTGTTTACAACCCTACCAACCATATTACTCTGGTTTGTCTATTAATATTAGAACATATATCAATTACATTACAGCTGTAATCCTAGAATGACTCACAGCTGGACAATTGCACCGACATGGATAACTATAAATTTATGCTCACTCAGATTGCTCTGGATACAAAGTAACCAAATTTTCTTTACAAAATTGGATATCCTTTCAACGATGAGTCAACTCTCATTGGTCACTGAGATGAAGCAAAATGGCCTTGCATTTTGTTCAGGATCTTACAGAGGGTGATGGGTGCCAGGAATGTGCTGCCAATGGTGGCGGTGAAGATATGACAATGGTGTTTTAGTGACAGATCGGCTCATGGATGTGCAAAGAATGGAGGGATATTGATGTGCAGACAGAACAGGTTAGTTTATCTGGGTATCAAGTTTGACACAGACTTTGTTGGACGAAGGATTTGTTCCCATGCTATACGGTTCTATATTTAAGTACGTTGCTTTTATTTATGTGATTCAAGAACGTTTGTTTCAGTACACTCACCTTTTGACATCACCAGAGCAGGGAGAGCAGATGCAGCTAGAGAAGAGCAGATGGCATATCGTTTCTGGGTTATATTCACCCGGCGGTGCCAACGCCGCCAAGTCTTGGTGGGAGCAAACATGCGGCCACCACGGCACATCTGAGGTTGGGTTAAGGTGCAAACTGTATGAATAATGGCTGGGAATCCAATTTTGCTCAGACTGAATGCTCTTCATTTCCATGGACCAATTTAATGATAGAAAACAATTGCTGTAGCGCACTGTAAAATGAAAAGTACATCAAAATAAAAAGGAATAATATTAGAGTGGTAAAAGTTAAAGCAAAGAGCAATCATCATCACTATGAGGTAAGTGGGCATCAACTGCATGCAAAAATTACATGTCCAAGATGCAACAAGTAGGAGGTCACGTTTAGCTGGTCTTGACAAGAAACACAAATTCCTCAATTCAAAACATCCATCAAAATGGCCAGGAGCTGATCAGATCCAAATGTTCGTCATGTACCCGTACCAGCATGATAACAGCAGGCAACTGTTGCTGTGTACAGCATAAGACGCAAATTACACCATCATAGCAAGCTGCTGCCACATTTTTAAACAATTAAGGTACTTGAAATAGGATGCAAGCAGTATATTCCAGCTTTATTGATACACGGCATTTAAAGACATACTGACTTAACAATGGACATTACAACATCATTTAACCTTACACAACGAAGAGGATACATTTCCAAAGGCACCTTGGCCAGAACGATGAGTACCACCACCCCGAACACGGGGAATACGAGCCACAGCTCTGCCTGTACCCCATGACTCAGCACTGGTCTGGTGACCTAAAAACAAAACATAAAATGTTGAGTCAATACAAATCCTACTGGATTCACCACGTACACTTGTTACTTTCTCCACACAACCTGAACAGTCAAAATAAATGTTTGACAAAAATACCATACAGGCCACACCAATGGAATTGAGCTATGACTGCTTTGTAGCTATTACCAGTTAAGAGCAAAAGCAATTACCTTAATATAAGATGCAAATAATACTGACCTTTATGATTATGAGAACTATATGCATGAAATTTGCAGCACAAGACTTCTCAATCCATTGGTCTTTAATGCATACTGGCTTTCAGCACATCATACAATATCATGCACTCACATCCTTTGCCCCTCACCTCAATCTTTAATTTCTACCTTCCAAAAGGATCCAGGCCCCAAGAATGCCAGATGGAAATGGATTCCTATTCTATCTGGAATTTCTCCCCAAATCTTTATTATTAACTAAAAATGACCTTTGGCTTTGGTTGCCCCCTAATCTGGAACTCCACACTTCATTCTTTCTTTTACATACTCTCAGTATTTCAAATACATCCATCAGGTCAAATAGCACTTAATCCAGGTGGATTCCTACTGAAATGCAATCCTCAAGCCAGACCTTATAATCAGACACTTAAGAAATTCAGTGCATCTCAAATCCTTGTTCTTGCCTGATTATTGGCGTTCAATCCATACGTCAGCACAGGTATGCTCAAACCTTCCCCAGCACCACCAGAGTCATAGAGTAATACAGAGTGGAGACAGGCCTTTCGGCCCAACTTGCCAACACCAGCCAAAATGTCCCAGCTACACTAGTCCCACCTGCCTGCGCTTGGTCTATATCCTTCCAAACCTGTCCTATCCATGTACCTGTTTAACTGTTTCTTAAATTATGAGATAGTCCCAGCCTCAACTACCTCCTCTAGCAGCTTGTTCCATATCGCACCACCACGCACATCATTTTAAATTTGTCTTGGTTCTTAATTCCATCTCACCCAGTGCTATAACAAAGGACTTTCGTCCTTTTTTCAGATATATATCACATCAGTTTTACCATGCCATCTGTTCATTATGCACTATGATTCCAAATGATTTTTATACAGCAGAGGCCTCAGCTTCATTCCTCTACAACCCACTTTTACGAATTGTCTGCCAGATATTATGGTCTTCCATCACCTTTACCTCGTGCCCATTTTTTCTTGGAAGGGACCCTCACCCCAAATTATTAATGCTCTTAATTTTAGAATTCCTGATCCACGTGGACCACACAGCCTGATCACTAATCATATCTGAAGGTAAACGGATCAGGCAGCAACTATGGAGGGAAGGAATAGGCGATGTTTCAGGTCGAGACATCTTGACCCGAAATGTCGCCTATTCCTTCCCCCCATAGATGCTGTCTCATCCGCTGAGTTTCTCCAGCATTTTCTGTCTACCTTCGATTTTTCCAGCAACTGCAGTTCTTTCTTAAACATTGTCTTACCATATCTGGATATTTTTCTCCCCTCTATCATAGCTACCCAGACTAGCCTTCCACTCTGTTCTTGCAACATGCTGCTCATGTGACCAACTCCATCTATGTTACCAAACTTGCTGACAAGGTTGTTTGAAAACCTCTACCTCAGATTATCCCCAAAAAGTTCACCTAATAACATACAGCTTTCTTCCCCTTTCTCCCCCAAAATCAACAACCCAAAGTAATTTGTAGACTAGTCATTTTCAGCTTATTCAATAAATACCCTTCTCTCTTCCCACTTAAATCCATAACATCTTTGATGTTAGCCATTACATTGATCTTCCAGTATCTTGGTCCCAACATGGCCATTTCACCACAGAACTCAGTTCATCTGCAGCACCACGACTCAGTTTCACCAGATCTGTGTTTAATTCTTCTTTGAACAGTTCTTCAAATCCCGAATGTGTTCAAACACTGAACAACTTTCACTCCACTCATTCCAAAAGGTATGACCATGGGAACTAGAATGGGCCCAAGCAATGTGGCATATACAGAATAATCTTTGTTTCAGTCTTATCCTGGACACCCCCACCCTCAATAGTGGAGAATATTGGTGGTGTTTTCTGATTTGATGCAGGGCTTAGTTTCAATATCATTGCAGTCAATTTCCACCAATGTATAGGTAGTCAACATTCATTACCAGGCGCAAACATTTCCCCACTGCCACCCAATTTTCTGCAAGGATTCCATTCTATTCTCTCCATTTCTCCACCTATACCTATTAGATGGCATCTAATAACACCTTATACTCAAGTGCAACCAAGATGTTTTCCTTTACAATTGATGGGGATCAACCTTGCGTGTTCCAGTTCTCATGCCTTCCCTCAGATATGGAAGATAGGGTTCGGCCCTCAACTTCCATCATACTAACCAAAGAATGTAACAAGTTATCCTTTTGAAATTTTTGCCACCACTAGTTAACCTCCCATCCTTTTAGTATTTCAAAATGACTTAGTTTCTTCCACAACTCCACTTTCCTTTCCATCGCTACCAAGTTTCACTCCTTGATTTGACACCTTCCATGTAATTACAGGAAGAACACCTAACTTGTTATATTTCCTCTTTATCATTCAGTGTCCCAAACAGTCCCTCCAGGCAAAGCAGCATTTATTTCACTTCTAATTTAACTTGATACATTCTGTACTCATGATGTGGTCGCATCCACACTGCAGAAACCAAATGCTGGTTTGACCACTGGACAGATAATTCTTTCTTCCATCTGCAAGAACAATCTCCTCATTGTTCATTACTAATGCTTAACCACATTTTGACCCTCTGAACAGTGCTAAAATAAAGCCCAACACAAGCTTAAAGAATAACATCTCATTTTCAGACTACACCCATGGGACGATAATTAAATACAATTTCAGATAATCAGCCTTTTCAGAAATAACTGATTATGATGCAATTCAAGGCTGTGTTTGGTGGCTAGCTGAGTACTTCCAACACCCATAGCAGGTCAACTCCCAGCTTTCACTTTTCTCTTGCTTTTTTTTAAGCACAAAACTGCATTAAGATGAAAATCACTCTAACATAAGAATACCAACTGATGAAAGTGGTTGCCATGTACTAATGCAAATTTATTGATGGACAGAAGATAAGAGCAAATCAACATTCAGCATGTTCATATTTTTAATCTATGTTAGATATCAGTTCAATAGCTAAGTGAGATATCAGTTCAATAGCTCACAACACACATCCCTCAACAGTCCCAAACCGGCCAACCCCAACCTGCGAATATGCTGCCTAAACTACCCAAGGAAATCATCTTCCTATATTTATCCAACCAGTCCCTCGCTATTTGTGTTTTATCAAGATCACTACACATTCTGTTTAAATTTAAGGTTAATCCTATTCAAATTGTGCCTTAAATGTGTGATGTACTGAGGCCTGAATGGCACAATCCAATTTCTCCAAGTTATCAATGCACATTTGACTCGGGCACAACCTAACAATTATGCCACATAGTGCAGATGGACAATTAGTTTACGTTTATATCTTAACAATTCAAAAATGGCTAAATGATTAGAACCCAGCCCTAAAGTCATAAATTGAAATCAATTTATTATAAAGACAATTATCTTTTTACTCCATTATTATCAAGAAGAAAAATGCATTGGTTAACCTTTCATCCAAAAAAAGGAAAATTCAGAAATCTGGCTTTCTTTGTCCCATTCCTACAAGTTAGAAATTCCAATCAAGTAACATTCTTTTATGAGCAATCAGATATATGAATTATATGGCACAAGTCAAAAATGACAAATTAATTTCGAACCAAAAATAAGTCACAAAAATTATCTAAATTACCTGCATCTGCACTCACGGCATATGGCTGTCTGTTATTTTTACGCAAGTTTGTGTGAACAAAGTTCACAATATCTGGCCGGATGGGGGCCTTGAAAATAGCAGGCATAACCACATTTTTGCCAGATTTCTCCCCCTTGTCACTGTACACCGTTATCAGTGGACGAGCACAAGCCTGAAAGATTATATATATTTAAAAAATCCATTAGGTATAAACACATTAATAATAGAGTAATTAGTACATTGACTCCCTAAGTCTGATCCACATTTACAGTACGAATGACTAGGATAGTCTCAAATGAGGGCTCAAACACAATCATGGTTGATCGGACGCCCCAGGTTTTCATTTACTTCACAATATTGTTCCATTACATTGCATAAACTAAATAAACTGAAATGAACTTAAAGTCTGTAATTTTAAATACCATATACGGACTCAAACATCACAAGAACTATAGGATTTGATTACTTTATAGACATCAAACTAAATTTGATAAGCCATGATCCCAGGTGCATGGAAAAAGCATTAATCCGAAAATGCGCTTTCGTACGAGTTCTCCCTTTTAGCAGAATTACTGAAAATTCATACCATTTTGTTTTTAAATAAATGTAAAATTCGGAGATATATTCTTCGGAAGCCTCCCATTCCCGTCCCATATTGCAGAACTTAACCGGATTTAACTAAATTATACAGTAGAAACGGTTTGTCGTGCCATATATTTAACTCTTCTTCCTAGTTTAACCATCTTTGGTTCGATTAACCCTAACACGCCTGAATATCCAACTAAATTAAAGAGAGCAACGTGTCTCCACCCCTCCCCCACCCAATCTTATAAAATGGCGACCTGGCAGAACTCGGCCTCTGACTTTCTCTCTCTTATTTTAAAAAAGAAAATATTACAATTGTAAACAACATTAAATCTTCAGGTTACTCGCGTCCCTCTGACAGCTGCCTGCTCAGGCTGTGCTGCAGTTAAAACCCGATTCACACGCACCATTGTCGCAACTCCTCGGCGCCACACGCGCGGGATGGCGACCTCGGCAGGAAAAGGAAGAACGCCACACCGTCGTGCCGCTAAATGGAGACCGCCGCCGAGTTTTCTTTAGCAGTAACCATTAATAGTTGTATAACTGCAACGAGTATGCTTCAAATTAACAGTTCAGACAAAATGTCAATCGAAAATGGCGTGACTACTCGAGCTTCTCCGCAAAATGAATAAAATGTCTCGCACTATTTCCTTTCAATGTCGGCACTATCTTTACGCGCAGGTATACATTTCCAAAATACACGACAGAATAGATAAGTTATTCATTAATGTTTAAGTTTTGTTTTGCGGTTATTTGTTTTGTTCAGAAACATTTTTATAAATAAAACTCCGTTAAAATAGTCGTTAAAACAAGACGATTCTTATGTCGGACGTGACGTTGGGCTACTGAGGAATGCGCGCGCTGATCGGTTGCGATTTGAAATTTTCTTTGGCAATCAAACTATTATCGTCCATGAAAGTACGAGTTTGAGATAAATACTTGTATAGAATGGGCTCAGCTGTTCTACAGTCGGTGCGAAGCTTTCACTCCTTTCTCCTTGGGTGAGTGTTGACGCTTGCCAGTTCCAGTGATGGGTGTTTATCATCTGAATCAGTGAATGCGCAACTTTAACACCATCGGCAGCAGAACTCCTTGGGGGGGTGTAGCGCAGTTACTATGGTCTGCAATGTATTTTATGAAAGGATGGAGGGAAAGATTAAGTAGTATAATTCAAAGAAGGATATAGATTAATATTTGAAGAAACGCGAGATTAAATCAATAGTTGGAGTCACAAGAGCCTGGAGATGCTGGAATCTTGAGTAAAAACGAAATACTGGAATAACTCGGCGGATCAGGTAGCGTCTTCAGACTGTCCATCAAAGATCATAGAAGAGTATCGTTGCTGTCCATAGCCCTGCACATGCACTGCCAATTTGCTGAGATCCCCCCAACACTTGGTGAAATTCAATTGTTATTTGACAGTAGACCGACAGCTTTCAGTGCAATGTTGTTCGTGATTGATTATTTGAAAACATCAAATTGTAATGGTAGACCTTTTTATGTCCCCGGTTTAGAGGATTGTGATTCTATGTGCATGATACTTGTGTCGAGGCTGTGTCATGTACAGGGCAGCATTAACTGATCGCGTACAATATGTGAGATCATGGCCAGAAATCTTGCTTTAAGAAAACAGTTGCTATTTTGGCAAATCAGAGCTGTCACCAACCCCACCACAACAATAACTTTTATTCATACAGTATTTTTGAAGTACATTTTCTGAAAGTGATTCAAAGGAATAATTTCAAAACATTTGATACTGATATTGAGAAAATAAGGCACAACAAGTAGAGATATACAACACGAAAATGGGTCATTGACCTACTGAGTCTGCCAATCATTGATCACCCAATTACATCCATCCTACACTAATCCAAATCTATTCCCCTCCTCCCATCCATTCCCCTTGATTCTACCACTCGCCTACATACTGGGGGCAATTTACAGTGGCCAGTTAACAGTCTTTTTAATGTGGGAGTAAAATGTAGCAACTAGAGGAAACCTCAACCAGTTACAAAGCACCACGTGGATGACTAAATTTGGTCAATAAATGTGTCTTAAAGATCATCTTATTGAACGTAGGTAGATTTAGAGTTAGACCTTAGGGCTTTGATAACTGAAATGAGCTCAGAATTAAAATTGGGGGTAGAGCTCAGCACTGAAATCATTGAGACGTAGAAACAAAACAAGGAACTGCAGATGCTAGTTTACACACAAAAAAGAAAGAGTCCCCCCAAAAAAGAGAAGAAAGAAAGTACTGAAGTAACTCAGCTGATTTAAGCAACTCATTTTGAGTTGGAACTGTTCTTCAGATTTATGGGATGATGAGGGTGGAGAAAGGGCAGGACGAAGCCTGGCAGGTTATAAGTTAATACAGGTGCGGAGGGGTTTTGATAGGCAGATGGTTGGACGAAGGCCAGAGCTGAAAATTCAAAACAATTGAAGAGTTGCAAATTGTGAAGCTAGAGGAAGGAATATAGGTGGAGAAATCCCATTCACCAGTATCAACCCATTAGTTGTCAGGCTTTGTCCTGCCCCTCCTTTCCGCCAGCTGTATTTTCCCCATGTACAATCAGTCTGAAGAAGGGTCCCAACCCAAAATGTCACCTATCCATGTTCAGCAGTGATGCTGCCTGATCTGCTGAGTTACTCCAGCACTTAATTTTTTTTTAATGAAATCATTGAGGTATTTGAAAACAAGGATGAGAATTTTAAAGTGAAATATTTATTTCTAGCTGCAAACACATCATTTAGAGAACATCCTGGTTTCCCCATTGAAGTGAAAGAAGGGAAGGTGGGTTGGTTGTAGGTTAGTTACTTTAAATTGGACAAATCAATGTTCAATCTGTTAGGTTGTAAGCCACCCAAGCAGTTTGCGTGTGGCCTCACTCTGGCAATGGAGAAGCCCAATTAACATCCCTTCACCATCTAAATCACCCCCTTCCCAGGTATTTTCCATGCAACTGCAAGAGAAGTAATGCCATATACCTCCTCCCTCACATCCATCCATTCAGGGATGAGGTATATCCTCCCTTATCTCATATTCTATCCTTATCTTATACTCCTTGTCTTTTCATTTGTGGCTTTTGTTCAACCATCTGCGATCAAAAAGCGCTCTTCTCATTCGTATCGACTTTTGCCTTGGCAGACTTTGTTCTGCCCCCAGCTTTCTTCCAGATTGCTCCCCCCATATCAGTCTGATGAAGGGTCCAAACACCCCCCCCTTCAGTCTGAAGAAGGGTCACTACACCACCAATGTTGAAGTCACCCTCAAACTTGCTATCCATTCACATTCAAATTGTTAATATAAATAGCGAACAACAATGGACCAAGGACCAACCCTTGTGGCACACCACTGGTTACAGGCCTCTAGTCTGAAACACAATTATTTACAACCTCTGTCTCATCTTCAAGCCACTTTTGTATCCAATTGGTTAGCTCGTGCTGGATCCTATGTAATTAAATCTTTCAAATCCATATAATAGCGCCAACAACAAAATGAAAGATAAAATCTACAGATCTCTCATTGATCAACCTGTTCAGGTGCTTATCAGAATCCTGACAAGACATAGAAACATAGAGAATAGGTGCAGGAGTAGGTCATTCGGCCCTTCAAGCCAGCACCGCCATTCAATATGATCATAGCTGTTCATCCAGAATCAGTACCCCGTTCCTGCTTTCTCCCCATAATCCCTTGATTCCATTAGCCCTAAGAGCTATATCCAACTCTCTCTTGAATACATCCAGTGAATTGGCCTCCACTGCCTTCTGTGGCAGAGAATTTCACAGATTCACAACTCTCTGGGTGAAAAAGTTTATCCTCTTCCCAGCCCAAAATGGCCTACGTTATAACACTATATGTTTCTATAAGATCCCCTCTCATCCTTCTACATTCCAGTGACTATAAGCCCAGTCGATCCATTCTTTCATCATATGTCAGTCCCGCCATCCCGGGAATTAACCTGGTTAACGCTGCACTCCCTCAATAGCAAGAATGTCCTTCCTCAAAACTAGGAGACCAAAACTGCACACAATACTCCAGGTGCGGTCTCACCAGGGCCCTGTACAACTGCAGTAGGACCTCCTTGCTCCTATACTCAAATGCTCTCGCTATGAAGACATACCATCTGTGCTACTGGCTCATTGGCAGCAAAGTTGTTTGAAGGACTAATCTTTAAGAGTAAGTTGATCAGCATGGAAAACATTTTAGGGAAGTGCTTTATGTTTAACTAGTGCAATAAGCAAATTATAAGAATATCAGATAATGTTACCAGGTCAACTGTGTTGAAATACCAAAGTAATGATGTATGGTGCTCTCACCTGGGCTGTGCTTGGCTTCCATTTTTTAAAGATTCTTAATGTTATTTACATTAAAATTTTAAGTAATTTGTTATTTTGGATACATGTTTTATTTTCTTCTGTCTCCATATTTCTTTATTCTAGAAATGTGATTTATATCTCCATTTTAGAATGGCAAGAACTTCTTCCGTAAAACAATATAAACAAAACTTAATACCCATATGTATAAACATAGCTGCAGTCTGATTTTGTCTTTCAGTATAAATTTTTTTCTTCTCAGGCTTTGTGACCAAGGAAAGAAAGGAACACTAAAGGACCCCGTGCTGTTTGAGGTAATGTGCCTGAAAAGCTACTTTCTTTGTTGTCTTTCTTCCATTGAACACATCCCTGAAATTGCAATACAAGGTCATATTTTTTCTGCCTGTTCTTTAATGCTTTGTATTCCCAGTCCAGCACTTTCTCTTGATGATAATTTTCAGCCACTGCTGTTTCTCATAGACATATTGCTGCTTGATGATTTCATGCGTGGAAGTTGGTTCAGCTTCAGCATGTAATGATACTCATTTCTAACTTCACATCCTCTCTTGGATCGTATGAGCTGCTTTGGAAATGGAATGTTAAGCACAATTATTTTTTAATCTGTCCTTGACCATTTCTTTTCAAAGTGTGAGTTTAAACGTGATGAGCATTCTGAAAATTGTCAGTTCTTGAAATAAGCAGTTCATAATAGACTGAAGCCTAAAATATTTAGCAAAGGATCAGTGCTATGGATCTTGCCATTCTGGAAAGAAGGAAGAGAAAACAGGGAACTCTCGACCATTTGTCAGAACAGCTGCTAAATGCCAACAGCAGGGTCATGTTCAGAATAGAATTGGTGGTGTCCATGTGGATTTATGATAAACTTGTTCAAAGTAATCTGGAGAATGTGAAAAAGTGGAGTTTCAAAAAGCATTTAATAAACAGCCAAATAAAAGTTACAAGAGACAATCCACAACTTACGGTTGAGTTACAGCCATGGAATCCATGGATAGACCAGTTTGTTCACAAGTTTAAGTGTTTTACTGTCAATATTATGTTCTGTAAAAAGTGGTACTGAAGTGGTTAAAAAAAAAACACCAGCAAGAACACCTCTAACAATATGAAATTTTTCTTTATACAGAAAATCTAGTAACACAATTAGGTAGAAAACCATAATAATAGAGTGCATTACCAACTTTCCATAAATCCTGTTACTGGCCTGCATATTGGAAAGGACATTTCTTGATTGATGAATGGATACGTAGTTAAATGAGACTGCTGAGGGTCATTTGGAGTTTTTCAGAAGATTGCAGCTTTGTGTGTATGAAATCATGTCTAAAAAATGTGATTACATTTTTCGAAGAGGTAACCAAGTGGATTTACGAGGGCAGGGCAATAGATATTGTCAACATGGACTTTAACAAGACTTTATACAACGTCTCACATGGTATGTTGGTCTGTATGGTTATATTTGAGATGGTGCAACTGGCAGAGCTGTTGCCTCATAGCGACAGAAACCTAGGATCAATCATGATGATGATGTTGTGTTCTATCTATGTGGAGTTTGCTTGTTCTCCCTGTGACCACGTGTGTTTCCTCTGAGTGCTCTGGTTTCCTCTCATGCCCCAAAGGCCTGCGGGTTTGTAGGTTAATTGGCCTGTGTAAAATGGTCCCTAATGTATTGGATGTGGGTGAGAAAGTGGGATAACAGAACTAGTGTGAATGGGGGAATTGATAGTCAGCATGGGCTTGGTGGGCCAAAGATCCTGTTTCCATTCTGTATTTCTTAAAAAAAAATGTTGAATGGCAAAGCAAGCTCAAAGGGCCAACGCCTGCTATTTCTCATGATTTGCTGGGTAGATTTCAGTACCACGTGCTCAGTATATTGTGCTTTTATATTTTGAAAATTCTTAGGTATGCCAACAGAAATAATTTGTGTAAAGAATATGAATAGCATTTTTTATATTTTAATTTGCTGGGTCACAGCTAAAATTGTTGATAATTAATTTTATCAACAATTTTAGGTTACTCCAGCATTTTGTGACTACCTTTGTTTTTAACCAGCATCTGCAGTTCTTTCCTGCACATTAAAATCCAAGAGATTCTTTCATTTTTATTTTCCATGCATTTAAAATTGTATTGTGTGTTGATTAGTGGATCATATCCATTGTGTGATATAGATATATTTTATATTGAGGACGTGACATTTCCTTCAAAACACCTATAGTTTTTCTTACCAGGCTTGAGTTCACACAAGTGGGATCTGCCTGTATTAAACATTTCTCAAATTTACCTAGTGGTTGAAATGTTGTGGTTGAAATAAAGATCACATCATTGCCGAGAATTATTCATGCACATATCCTGTTCTACAACTCAGTGACACATCAAATTAGTACCAACAAGGTGTGAAATTGTACTCTTTATCTTACCCCCACTACACCCACCAATATCATTATTATGTTTTCAATTGTTTATGTGGTAGGTTAGATCTTTATCATCTTTATTTGTGTTTTCTACTTTATAACTGCGCTTGCAGGTTTTAAGTAATTTATGGTTATAAAGTGCTTTGGGATGTTCAAAGATTGGGTAAAAATGTATTTATCTTTATTTGTCTCACAGGATGATGTCCAAGTATACATTGTAGATGAAGTGAATAAAAGTCCCTTGCGTGCATTCTGGAAGGAGAATGCATCGGTGTTCATAGCAGAAATGGCAGTAAGTATGTAAATTATAATTCTATGTTAAATTACTCAAGCTTGCTGAAAGATGTTTCCAGCAACATAATTTGAGGCTAATATACTTAATGATGAATTAAGTCTTAACACAAAGGCAAAACTTTATTTTGTGACTTTGTGCTTTGACTTCTTGTCACTCCAAGTAAAAGGATGTTGACTTTTCCAAATTTCCACATATCAAAATCATAACAGCAGTAAACTGCATAATGACTCCATAACCTTTTATATTCATTTTCTGTATTTACTTTTGAGTTTTTTCTGTCATTCAGACATAATGCTTTCTATTACTGATCCTTGTCATCTTTCGGATTGAAGTGCTGGTTTATTAAAATTTGATGTTTTTGAGAACAGTGAAAGAACCTTTTGTTTTCATTATGATTCCTTCTGACTATTCGTGGGGAGAAATCAAATCACAATATGTATTTACAAACACATTTTTAAAGAACTTACACATTTTTAAATCCAAGAGAGGGTAGACATAAAATGCTGGAGTCTGAAGAAGGGTCCTGACCCGAAACGTCACCCATTTCTTCTCTCCAGAGATGCTGCCTGTCCTGCTGAGTTACTCCAGCATTTTGTGACTACCTTTGTTTTTAACCAGCATCTGCAGTTCTTTCCTACACATTAAAATCTAAGAGATTCTTTCATTTTTATTTTCCATGCATTTAAAATTGTATTGTGTGTTGATTAGTGGATCATATCCATTGTGTGATATAGATCCTTAGAAAATCCCTAACTTAATTATGAGCTGCAAGTTCAATTGTTGGGGAAAACTGGGACAGTAGAATTTGACCCAGTTTTAGCTTTATTCTAGAGTTTAAAAAAATGTGTTACAAGTTGTGGTAGGTGTCTGAAAACTGCTTTTGAATTGGGCTAGGCTCTGATTTGTTTCCTACAGTTGATTATCTGCAATACTTAATATTTATGATCACACTTGATGAATTAGTTTGGAAATTTTGAGTCTTTAGATAAAGCATTGCTTCAAATGCACAATGCTTTTGTCATACACAGACAGCATAGCTATAATTTTTTATTTTCTTCAGTTGCTTGGGCTGACTACAGATTCCCCTTTTCCCCATAGTCACCTAAAGAGAATGAAGACGACTTGGAAGACACTTTTAATAATGATAATGAAACCCGGAAGGTAACATCTAGTAATTTAGAGGATGTGGGTCCATTGCCTCTATCGGTCATGAAAGCAAGGTAAAAGCAAAATAATAGCAGTGTCATATATACCATACATTGAATTTTGGACACATGCTTTGCAAAGTTTGGAGAAATGCTGTTCATTTCTCAGATTCACATTGAAAATGATATGATTCTTCAATTCGGAAGGCTCTCTTGCTGAATTGTATTATTCATGGTAATTAACCCGTCTTTTATCTTTGGAATGATTGCAATTCTTGGCACTCAAACATGGAACTGATTCCCTCTGTCAGGTAATGAGAATTAATTTGTATGTGATGATTTAAGTATGTCTGATCAATGGTCAAGGTCATATCTGCAGGTCCTGAAAGGAGAATTTAGGGAGTTAGGAGGGGAGTTAAAGAGTAGGACAGCAAAGGTAACAATCTCGGGATTACTGCCTGTGCCACGCGACAGTGAGAGTAGGAATGGAGCGAGGTGGAGGATAAATGCGTGGCTGAAGGACTGGTGCAGAGGGCAGGGATTCAAATTTCTGGATCATTGGGACCTCTTTTGTGGTAGGTGCGACCTGTACAAAAAGGATGGGTTGCACTTGAACCTGAGGGGGACCGATATCCTGGCGGGGAGATCTGCAAAGGCTACTGCGGAGACTTTAAACTAGAATGGTTGGGGGGAGGGACTCAAATAGAGAAAGCTATTAGACAGTGTGTGAGGCAGGAAGCAGTGAAGGAAAGCACTCAGACCCAACATGTAGGGGGGAAAGAAGAAAACAATAATAAACAGAGAATAAGAGATGGTGGGGTTCTTAAATGGGTGAGCAGAGAAACAGAGGGGTGTAAAATGCGGGCGGAAGCAATAGGTAGCAAGGTGAAAAGTAAAAGTGGCAGGCAGACAAATCCAGGGCAAAAATCAAAAAGGGCCACTTTTCAACATAATTTTATAAGGGGTAAGAGCGTTGTAAAAACAAGCCTGAAGGCTTTGTGTCTCAATGCAAGGAGCATTCGTAATAAGGTGGATGAGTTGAACGTGCAGATAGCTATTAATGATTATGATATAGTTGGGATCACGGAGACATGGCTCCAGGGTGACCAAGGCTGGGAGCTGAACATCCAGGGATATTTAATATTCAGGAGGGATAGAGAGAAAGGAAAAGGAGGTGGGGTAGCGTTGCTGGTTAGAGAGGAGATTAACGCAGTGGAAAGGAAGGACATTAGCTTGGAGGATGTGGAATCGGTATGGGTAGAGCTGCGAAACACTAAGGGGCAGAAAACGCTGGTGGGTGTTGTGTACAGGCCACCTAGCAATAGTAGTGAAGTTGGGGATGGCATCAAACAGGAAATTAGAAATGCGTGCAACAAAGGCAAAACAGTTATAATGGGTGACTTCAATCTACATATACATTGGGTGAATCAAATTGGCAGGGGTGCTGAGGAAGAGGATTTCTTGGAATGTATGCGGGATAGTTATCTAAACCAACATGTAGAGGAACCAACGAGAGAGCAGGCTATTCTAGACTGGGTATTGAGTAATGAGGAAGGGTTAGTTAGCAGTCTTGTTGTGCGTGCCCCCTTGGGCAAGAGTGACCATAATATGGTTGAGTTCTTCATTAGGATGGAGAGTGACATTGTTAATTCAGAAACAACGGTTCTGAACTTAAAGAAAGGTAACTTTGAGGGTATGAGACGTGAATTGGCCAAGATTGACTGGCAATTAGTTCTAAAAGGGTTGACGGTGGATATGCAATGGAAGGCATTTAAAGACTGCATGGATGAACTACAAAAATTGTTCATCCCAGTTTGGCAAAAGAATAAATCAGGGAAGGTAGTGCATCCGTGGATAACAAGGGAAATTAGGGATAGTATCAAAGCAAAAGATGGTGCGTACAAATTAGCCAGGAAAAGCAGCATACCAGAGGACTGGGAGAAATTCAGAGACCAGCAGAGGAGGACAAAGGGCTTAATTAGGAAAGGGAAAATAGATTATGAAAGAAAACTGGCAGGGAACATAAAAACTGACTGCAAAAGTTTTTATAGATATGTGAAGAGAAAGAGATTAGTTAAAACAAATGTAGGTCGCTTGCAGTCAGAAACAGGTGAATTGATCATGGGGAACAAGGATATGGCGGACCAATTGAATAACTACTTTGGTTCCGTCTTCACTAAGGAAGACATAAATAATCTGCCGGAAATAGAAAGGGACCGCGGGTCAAAGGAGATGGAGGAACTGAGTGAAATTCAGGTTAGTCAGGAAGTGGTGTTGGGTAAATTGAATGGATTAAAGGCCTATAAATCACCAGGGCCAGATAGGCTGCATCCCAGAGTACTTAAGGAAGTAGCTCCAGAATTAGTGGATGCATTAGTGATAATTTTTCAAAACTCTTTAGATTCTGGAGTAGTTCCTGAGGACTGGAGGGTAGCAAACGTAACCCCACTTTTTAAGAAGGGAGGGAGAGAGAAAACAGGGAATTACAGACCAGTTAGTCTAACATCGGTAGTGGGGAAACTGCTAGAGTCAGTTATTAAAGATGGGATAGCAGCACATTTGGAAAGTGGTGAAATCATTGGACAAAGTCAGCATGGATTTACGAAAGGTAAATCATGTCTGACGAATCTTATAGAATTTTTCGAGGATGTAACTAGTAGAATGGATAGGGGAGAACCAGTGGATGTGATGTATCTGGACTTTCAGAAGGCTTTCGACAAGGTCCCACATAAGAGATTACTATACAAACTTAAAGCACACGGTATTGGGCGTTCAGTATTGATGTGGATAGAGAATTGGCTGGCAAACAGGAAGCAAAGAGTAGGAGTAAACGGGTCCTTTTCACAATGGCAGGCAGTGACTAGTGGGGTACCGCAAGGCTCAGTGCTGGGACGCCAGCTATTTAGAATTTATATTAATGAACTGGATGAGGGAATTGAAGGCAATATCTCCAAGTTTGCGGATGACACTAAGCTGGGGGGCAGTGTTAGCTGTGAGGAGGATGCTAGGAGACTGCAAGGTGACTTGGATAGGCTGGGTGAGTGGGCAAATGTTTGGCAGATGCAGTATAATGTGGATAAATGTGAGGTTATCCATTTGGTGGCAAAAACAGGAAAGCAGACTATTATCTAAATGGTGGCTGATTAGGAAAAGGGGAGATGCAGCGAGACCTGGGTGTCATGGTACACCAGTCATTGAAAGTAGGCATGCAGGTGCAGCAGGCAGTGAAGAAAGCGAATGGTATGTTAGCTTTCATAGCAAAAGGATTTGAGTATAGGAGCAGGGAGGTTCTACTGCAGTTGTACAGGGTCTTGGTGAGACCACAGCTGGAGTATTGCATACAGTTTTGGTCTCCAAATCTGAGGAAGGACATTATAGCCATAGAGGGAGTGCAGAGAAGGTTCACCAGACTGATTCCTGGGATGTCAGGACTTTCATATGAAGAAAGACTGGATAGACTTGGCTTATACTCGCTAGAATTTAGGAGATTGAGAGGGGATCTTATAGAAACGTACAAAATTCTTATGGGGTTGGACAGGCTAGATGCAGGAAGATTGTTCCCGATGTTGGGGAAGTCCAGGACAAGGGGTCACAGCTTAAGGATAAGGGGGAAGTCCTTTAAGACCGAGATGAGAAAAAACTTTTTCACACAGAGAGTGGTGAATCTCTGGAACTCTCTGCCACAGAGGGTAGTTGAGGCCAGTTCATTGGCTATATTTAAGAGGGAGTTAGATGTGGCCCTTGTGGCTAAAGGGATCAGGGGGTATGGAGAGAAGGCAGGTACGGGATACTGAGTTGGATGATCAGCCATGATCATATTGAATGGCGGTGCAGGCTCGAAGGGCCGAATGGCCTACTCCTGCACCTATTTTCTATGTATCTATATATCAAAGGTGGATAATTTGATCATTGATATATGGTGCTGATCATATTGAAGGTTAATAGCAGAAAGATAATTGGAAGTCTTATTGGAATTAAAATGTTAGCAATTTTCTGTGCTAGTTAGGTTTGTAGGACTAATTTGTAGGAATTGATCGCCTTTGTTTTTGTGATAGACACAGAAATTTTCCTTAAAAGTACCTGTCACATACAAAATATTAATATCTGTTGTTAGGGCAACGGCTAGGTATTAGCCTAATAATTTAATCTTCAAGCAATCTAACTACATTTGCTCAAAATCATAATAAAGGGCAAGCAAGGGGCGTATAGAGCAAATAAAGTCACTGAAAGGGGTACACGTACACAGATTGAACACAACTATAAAGAAAATGCTATATTGATGTTGGTGTATTATTGTCATGTGTACTGAGATACAGTGAACATTTTTGTTTTGCATCCTACCCAGTCTAATCATACCATGCAAGGGTCCATTCAAGCCATATGCAAGTACATTAGGTAGCAAAGAGAAAAATAACAATTTTTAATCAATTAAAACAAAATAAATTTTTTGTTTTAAAGTGCAAGGGCTGCAATGAGTTAGGTTGGGCGATCGGCCTTTTGGGTATTTTGTACAAATGATACAATTCCGTAGTCCTGCGGGACTTTTAGGAAGCTATACCTGGTGTAAGCAGAAATTGAAGATTCAGGATTGAACCCCTGCAAAATAGTCCGGCTATTTCAAAATACTTTAAAACAAAATGAAAATATTCAAAGATAGCAGATGTCATCGGTAATCAAAATATCAGTAACTATGACACAAAAAGAAGACGCATAGTGTTGGAGTAATTCAGAGGATCAGGCAGCTTCTCTACAAAACACGGATAGGAGATGTTTGGTAGATGGTTGGACAAAGGCTAGAGATAAAAAAGTATGAGATAAGGATAGAGGAGATGTGAAATGTGAAGCCGGAGGAAGGAATATAGATGGAGGGGGGGGGGGGAGGGAGAAATGGGTGCAGATGGGGGGGGGTGAGGGGGGATAGGTGGGATTGTAGGTTCTTCTTGTGTATGGCGTGCACAGCCTAAGGTTGTAGGACAACTTGTTCTATTTGATCTTATTTGATTGTGCACGCCGGGTTGATTGCATTCGACGAAACAGGGCGGACCACCTGAATGTTGCAATCTTCCACCCCTCTGTAGGTTAATTGCCTAAATCTAGTGAATTCAATGTTCAGTGATTGTTCTGCCACACATTTAACGTTGAATTAGGTTTAACATTGAATTCTCCAATTAGCGGTAACTAATCTCCAAACAAATCCCTTCCACCCTCCCCCTCCTCTCCTCATCTGTTCCCTGTGCCTTGACTAGATGTGGACCGATTTCTCCCTTTCCCCTTCCTGAACCTGGAGGTCATGATTTTCAGATTCCTATATCCTCTTCCCAGTATTGAGTGAAATGAGAATGTGGCCAGGATAGTGTGGTCCTTGATGATGCTAGCTGCCTTTTTGAGCACCCCTTTGATGGTGGGGAGACCATTACCTATGATGGACTGGACAGCATGTATTACTTTTTGTAAACTGCTTTGTTTCTGGAAATTCAAATTGTCGAACCAGGCCATGATGCAAAGCAATATTCTCTAGACCCTGCACCTGTCCCACATCCACCTCTCTTCCAGCATTTTCTCCCTCCCTCACAATCACAATTGGTCTGAAGAAAGATCCTGAGCCAATACTTGGCCTATCCATGTTCTCCATAGATGCTGTCTGACCCCTTGGATTACTCTAGCACTGTGGTATTTTTAAATAAGCCAGATTGGAAGTTTCTTGAGGCTAGTATCTATGACACACTTGACTTAAATCTAAGTTTACTTCTTGTATTACTTTCTCATCTACAATGTTTATCTATTTATTTTTCCTCCTCACAGACAACTAGTTTCCTGGTATACCTTGGCCCATAATCCGCACATGTCACAAATGACCAGCTGCATCGTGCCTACTACGTTTCCTTCGCTGTGGGTTAGATGTGATGCCTCTGACTCTGAAGGCACTGTTTGGTTTGGAGCGGAACCCATTAAAACTGGGAAAGAGATTGCTTCAATGATTTTCCACATAGTCACATGTTCTGGTAAGATGGCATGATAGCCCTTTTTAAAATAATTGCATTAAATATTAGCTGAGTCCGTTTTCACTAGGAGGTGTAATTGCAGCCTAACAAGTTAAAATCAATACGTTCCATTCAAATATGGGTTGAATACACATCATAAAAATGCAACCACTAGAACAGGGTTCGGCAACCTTGTTCTGCACAGGGGCCGGGACGCATGTCTGTGAGCGGATGGCGGGTCACATCTATCACGTGTACACATGGATCCTTCCCCGGATGGCAGGCATCAAATCACGTGTTCACAGAAGGTAGACAAAAATGCTGGAAAAACTCAGCGGGTGAGGCATCCTTGCATGTCTCACCCGCTGAGTTTCTCCAGCATTATTGTCTACCTTTGATTTTTCCAGCATCTGCAGTTCTTTCTTAAACGTGTTTGCAGAAGGTGCGCGGCTGTGCCGGCGGCTTTGCACAGGATGCGGTACAGCCAGAGCTCGGCCGCGCTCAGGGCAGGTGATTGGTGGGCCGGATGAATACAGGAAACAAAATCCGCCTGCGGGCCGGATGATTTCGGGTTACTGGCCGCATTCGGCCCAGGGGCCGTAGGCTGCCGACCCCTGCACTAGAAGAATAGAAGAGAATAAGTGCAGTTGGTTTTCTGGTCCACCCTGGCCCATAATCTGCACGTCACAGCGTGTCTACTGTGGGTGAGATGTGATGGCTCTGACACTGAAGGCAGTTTGAAGAGCTGAAATTGTTAAAGCCTGGAAAGAGGTTATGCCAATGATTTTTCATATTGTCACGTGCACTGGTGAGATGTCATCATAGCCCTTTTAAAAATAATTGGCCGTTCAAACCTGCCCCTCCATTCAATATGATCCTGGCTGACCAATCCTTGGCCTAACTTTCTTATCAGTGCCAGATCCCTCAATCTTTCAAAAATGTATCAACCTGCACTAAAAAATATTTCTAATGAGTAACCTCATCAACTCTTTGGGGCAGAGAATTCCAATGAGTCACTAGTCACAGAAGATGGTTTTAAATGACTACTATCACCCTTATCTTTAAAATATGTCCCTCATTCAACAAGGAAAAACATCTCAACCCTTTACCCTGTCCTGCCCCTTCAGGATCTTATAAATTTCAATAAGATCACAGCTCCACGAACTCCATGTAGTACAGATCTCATCTGCTTTAGCCTCTTGATAAGGCAATCCTCTCAACCCAGGAATTAACTTTGTTTGAGACTCTTTTGAACTACCACAGATGCTGCAATATTCTTTCTTCCCACATCAACACACATGTCAATTGCCTCTTAATCTTCAGTTACCATTCACTAAAGCATTACATTTGATCTTGGTGAGTAGAGTATTAGACTTGTTAAGGCAGTGAAGGAAGCCATTTGGCCCACCATTTAATATATAGTATATAAAACTTAATGGAATAGTTTGGTGGTAAATTTAAGTATAAAAAATATAAAATATAGTTTATTTTGTCAGCAGATTAGATTGTGAAATTATCATAAATATGCTGATTCTTTTAATCTTTAAGTTTATAGTTTATAGAACGCACAAAGACCATTTTGTGTTTGACTGTAATTCCTCATTCTTTTAGGACCAATTGTTGACAAAAACAGTTTCACAACCTTAGAAAGTTTGAAAACTACACACAAGGACAGACATCTTTGTTCTGCTGTAGGTATTCTTGCCCCTTTTCAATTATAAATGACTTTGATAAAGCTTCAAATTTTAAAATATGTTGAAGATGTTGAGAAGGTTAAGCCTCTGGTTTTGTTGTTAAACTCTTTTCAATTTTAATCAAGATTATGTACGTAATTCCTTGGTCTGGTTGCTTGGATCCACCGCTCCTGTAATCATAAATTGAGGTCATAACCTGAAACACTAACTCTTTATCCCTCCCTACACATGCAGCTGACCTCCTCAGCTTTCCAGAATTTTCTGGGGGGTTTTAAATTCTTATTTCCAGAGTGTAGTATTTTACCAGTATTTATTAAATTTTGTATAGATTTTTTTTTTAGGAGTTTAGAAGTGTGCAAACATATATTTAGATGTTGTAGTGATTTATAAATTACATTACTGTCACAAACTCAGGATGTGCTAACATTTTTTATGGTCAATTAAATCATTTTTACAGTTCAGTGATAGTTGGATTACGGAAAACTGAGCAGCTAATATGCATGCAGAATGCTGTCTCCATCTACAATATTTCTGTGTGCAAAATGACTGTTGAATAGCAGAGACCCATGGAGTCACTGACCTATACAGCACAGAAACAGGCCCTTTAACCCACTTTGTCCATGCTGCCCAAGTTGCCTAACCAAGGTAGCCCCACTTGCCTGCGTTTGTCCCATATTCCTTTCCTATCCATGTACCCGTCTAAGCACTTTTATATGCAATAAGTCTTCCCCACTTCTCCATTTCCTCCTCATCTGTATACACCAGGCTATGTGTGGAAAAAGTTGCTCCTTAAAAGTCACCTTAAACCTATACCTCTAGTTTTAGACTCACCTACACTATGGAGATAAAGACTGTGGCGAGTCATCTTATATATGTCCCTCATAATGTTATGTAGCTTTGTAAGATCTCCCGCTAGTTTGAAAGGAAAACGATCCAACCTATCCAGATTTGCTTTATGCGGTCTTGTCAACGTCCAGTTCAGCTAAAACATAACATGCCAACTCTACACAAAACCCTGACCTATGTGCCAAACTGCGAAGCATGCCAAATGCTGCTGCCATTTATCTGAATTAAACTCCATCTGCCATTCTTTCGCTCAGTTGATCAGGATTAGGATCCTATTGTAATCATAGACCACCTTCTCTGCCCACTACACTACCAATTTTACTGTCAGACACAAATTTACCAGCTATGGCAAATACATTCCCATCCAAATCATTAATATTAATAAAGAGCAACGGTGGACCCAGTACTGATCCTTGTGGTGCACCACTTGTTACAGTCTGAAAAACAATAATCTGGTACCACCCTCTGTTTCCTACCTTCACGCCATTTTTGTATCCAACTGGTTATATTGCCTTGGGTCCCATGCAATCTAATCTTCCAGATGCAGTACCTTGTCAAATATCTCATTACCTATAAATAGCTTTATATTTTGCTGAGGTTGCGACAGATAGGATTTGACTGAAAATTATTTTTTCAATGTACTAATATTTCAGTACCCAGAGTTATGGTTTATTGTCATGATGCAGATATCGACCAAAGGCTATGCACAGTATGATTTGTTTGGTGCCTCCATTTTGGATAATACAATCATGGATTCACAGAGTAATATTATGGTGGATTTAGCTTGGAACGACGTGGTGAATATCCTAGAAGCTCCCTCACTTTCATCGGTTGCCACCCTGGTAAGCAAATGTGTATTATTAAAGTATTAATTTGGTACAATATGTTATGAAATAAATTAATAATAATAATAATAATAATAAATTTTATTTATGGGCGCCTTTCAAAAGTCTCAAGGACACCTTACAAAGTTTAACAACGTGTAGAAACATGTAAGCGGAATGAAATAAATAGTAAAGACATCACGAGTACACAAATTAAAGCCAGAATTCAATCCAAAAACAAAAATCAAAAACACAATATGGAAGAGAGAGCAGCGGCTGCTAAAGCGCGCCAGCGTCCACTCTCCCCTCCGGCAGCCATCTTGGACACAAAATAAAATATCATTTACAGACAAAAATCATCCCCCCACAATGATTACCACTAATAGGGTTATCACAAATGGCATGAGGATGAATGTGTGAGGGAGAGAAACCATTTATTTTGCATTTGGGAAGTTCTATCCCTTTTCCGCACTTTTAATTTGCTGTGGATGCCAAATTGCTGACTCTGCCACATCTGTAGTGCAATGTATTCAGCCATTAGGGAATTGTTGATCCTGACAATCAACTTCAATTTTGCTCTGTGTACTGCTGCGGAGCATTGGCTTTTCAGTGTAAAATGCATACATTGTTCTCTTACACTCATTTTCATTATGCCTGGCTAAAGATTAGCAGAAGTCTATTTTAGGGTAGCCAAAATTTTGTCCTTGGAGAATAGCTTTCAAGTTGGATCTGAAGATTGCATCTGAAAGTTATAGCTGGGGAAATATCCATATGCATGACGGGCAAGTGCTGGCCACGTGCACCAATGTCTGAGTGTGTACAAATTAGTTTGGCATTCCATGCACAAATATCTGCCTTGCACTTGTACCTGCATAGAGGCAGATCTCCAGATCACGTAAAGGTTCATGAGACTTTCCATAAACTGATTTTTACATAATACGGAAACAAACAATTTCAATGTAGGCTGATTAATATGAACATTTATTTATTGTCTTCCCGTGTCGTTACAATGATACAAAATCAGAATATCACGCATCCAGCAATGAGTTTTGATGGCCGTAAAGTATCATTGTTTGCTAAAGCATATTACAAATGTCAATAGCGAGATTACGGTGTCAATTTCCAAATCAAATTCCTTTTAGGACATCCTGATGTGAACCTAAGCTGAGTTCTAAAAGACAATAGTGTCTGTTTAATTACAGGGGGGAACTTGTATATGAACAGATGTTTTGTTTTGAAGACTTTTGATTTTAATTTAACAAGCTGCTACCCTGTTCCATAACTCCTGAAGATTTTTGCATTGCTCTAACTAGCTTTCCTTCTTGAAAAATTCTTGAAACATTTATGAGAGAATTTGCAAACGGTCAGATTTCCATACTTTGTGCTGAAATAAAATGTTGACGAGAGGTTTGTGACCTGCTTCAGCTTTAGTTCAATTCTGATGTTACTGGGCCACTGGGTTTATGTCTGGAAGGTATGTTTAACTCATTTCCTTTTTCTCCACATCCTCCATTACTGCTGCCCCCAGCCTTCCCTCGAACCCTGATCTGAATCCAATTATCTCTACCCGACTCCTGGGCTTTCGGTTTCCAGCACCACATTTCACTCCCTAATGCTAACTCAGTGATCTCCATTATTTGTACTTTTGATGATTTTGTACATGAAATCCAACTTTGGACAACATTGTGTCTTTCTTTGTGGTGGATTATCCCAAACCAGTTACTTTAGATCACATGATCCATTGATCCAAGGTTTGAGCATCTCTGCTCTGTGTTTCTTGCAAGGATTGGGGTGGTCAGACCTGATCCGACCTACCCCTTTGTATTCTTAGAGGATAAGATGGAAAAAGTCATGATCAGAGGTTTGGCAGTTAGGATCCATCCTGAGGAAAATAAGACAATAAACAATAGACAATAGGTGCAGGAGCAGGCCATTCGGCCCTTCGAGCCAGCACCGCCATTCAATGTGATCATGGCTGATCATCCACAGTCAGTACCCTGTTCCTGCCTTCTCCCCATATCCCCTGACTCCGCTATCTTTAAGAGTTCTATCTAACTCTCTCTTGAAAGCATCCAGAGAACTGGCCTCCACCGCCTTCTGAGGCAGAGAATTCCACAAATTCACAACTCTCTGTGTGAAAAAGTTTTTCCTCATCTCCGTTCTAAATGGCTAACCCCTTATTCTGAAACTGTGGCCCCTCCTGGTTCTGGACTCCCCCAACATCGGGAACATGTTTCCTGTCTCTAGCATGTCCAACCCCTTAATAATCTTATATGTTTCAATAAGATTCCCTCTCATTCTTCTAAATTCCAGAGTATACAAGCCCAGCTGCTCCATTCTATCAACATATGACAATCCCGCTATCCCTGGAATTAACCTTGTAAACCTATGCTGCGCTCCCTCAATAGCAAGAATGTCCTTCCTCAAATTTGGAGACCAAAACGGCACACAATATTTATAATGGTGTCTTTGGAAACATTTGTAATAGTACCACATTTCACCAAATGCATTGTCCAATTGTAGGTTAGGTTAAGATGGTTGTGATTTCCATCTGGGATCGACTTTCAAAATTTGATTTTTATAGTATTATCTCGCATAATGAAATCCTATAAAATGAACATTGATTTGTGGAAGCTTCGTCCTGGAACCTCCTTTCCCTTTACTACAAATTGTTTGGCAATGTCTTGTTGATTTTTTAATATCCATACATAATGTCTTCTGTAAGATTGTGATGATCAGTTTCCAAGAGCACTTTAAATGAGTTATTGTATTCTCACTCAAAACTAACCGCCATAAAAAAAAAAGTCTCATCAGTTACAGTTTCTCTTTCCTTGTATCTGATTTATTTAGAATATCAAAATGGAACCTGGAGACCAGAGAAGTCCCGTTTATCAAATATATAAGGAACTAGAATTTCTCCTTGTGAGTATTTCAAATAGCTATTAGAATCATTTGTGTTCTTTAATGTTCTTGTGTGATTTTTAAGAGCAGATTTGAATTGTCATGTTCTAACAAATTGTAGCCTGAATACATTTCTTGTTTTTAGCAAACGTTATCAAAATTGACTTGATGTGCTGCATTTAACAATGTTGTACACTCTCACTTTATGAAGCAACACATGATTATCTTGCATATTGAGGAGGGTTGAGTTTGAGAGTGTGTGGATTTTGGCACAAAATCTTCTATTTTTAAGGCTACAACAATAATGAGTAATTTAAGCTATTCATTTGGTTGAACCAAAATTTGACTTTGCTATTTTTTTTTAATGTTTTTGTGAACAAAAAAGTTAGAGCAAAGTTAATTGATGGTGTATGTTAATTATAAAATTGGCAATTTTGCATTTGTTAAATTCATTATTTCCTACCTTATCAGAAATTCGTGGTTAGCTGTATCAATAGCCCTCTTACTATCAGTGGCAGCACAATTATATAATGTGGTTGGTGATGGCATGGTGCATGGAGGGATGGAGACTGGTTGAATAAACTACACCTGTTTCCGTCCTTAGCCTGTACCTGACAAACTATGTACCAGCAGCATAGTTCTAGGATGTCATAGAGTGATATGGTGTGGAAACAGGCCCTTCGGCCCAACACGTCCCAGCTATACTAGTTCCACCTGCCTGCGCTTGGTCCATATCCCTCCAAACCTGTCCTATCCATGTACCTGTCTAACTATTTCTTAAACGATGGGATAGTCCTAGCCTCAACTACCTCCTCTGGCAGCTTGTTCCATACACCCACCCAGTGTGAAATAATTACCCCTCGGATTCCTATTAAATCTTTTCCCCATCACCTTGAACCCATGTCCTCTGGTCCTCGATTCCCCTACTCTGGGCAAGTGACTCTGTGCATCTACCCGATCTATTGCTTTCATGATTTTGTACACCTCTATAAGATCACCTCTCATCCTCCTATGCTCCAAGGAATAGAGACCCAGCCTACTCAACCTCTCCCAATAGCTCACACCCTCTAGTCCTGGCAACACCCTCGTAAATCTTTTCTGAACCCTTTCAAGCTTGACAATATCTTTCCTATAACATGGTGCCCAGAACTGAACACAATATTCTAAATGCGGTATACAACTGCAACATGACCTCCCAACCTCTGTACTCAATACTCTGACTGATGAAGGCCAATGGGCCAAAAGCCTTTTTGACCACATTATCTACCTGCGACTCGACCTTCAAGGAACCATGCACATGCACTCCTAGATCCCTCTGCTCTACAACACTCCCCAGAGGACCACCGTTTACTGCGTAGGTTCTGCCGTTGTTTGACGTCCCAAAAATGCAACACCTCACACTTCTCTGTATTATATTCCGTCAACCATTTCTCTGCCCACCTGGCCAATCGATCCAGATCCTGCTATAATCTTTCACAACCATCTTCACTATCTGCAAAACCACTCACTTTTGTATCATCAGCATGTGTTAATATCTGGCAGTGTTGTTGCTCTGAATGCTGCAAGTAGTAAGAGAAAATCAGTGGAATTTAATATTGGAATTAAAACTTAAAAAATGTATACCAATATATTCATGTTGGTAAGGCTCGGTAGTTTGTGTTTATACACAGCGTATATTGTTCACAAAGGGAATAATTTAGCTACGTTGAATCCCCTGCCTAACAAACTTGTATTCTTGAACTTTCCACCGTGACCAGTATGCCAGTGTGGAAAAGTAGGTAGTGCTTTTATGCCAAAGGGAAGGTTCTGGGTTCAGATCTCATACAAGATACAGCAGAACACACAATGAGACATTGGACTGAATTCTCTTGAGAAACTGTGGGATACCTTGTCGGAACAATAGAGAAAAAAAATCAACTATTTTTCCTGGTTCTGATCTTTATCCAATCACTCCTCTGGTGAAAGGGTGTGCATGTTAATGAAGACTGGGTTAGGCACAGCTTTCCCAGGTGTTTCTCTGCATGTAATTGCTTGTATTTTCATGCCTAGATACTTCATGCGCCAGCACTTGAACAAAGTCAATGTGGCTGCAGTCAAACACATAAATTAGTTAAAAATAAATGGGGAGAAACTTTAGAAAAAATATTGTGCTTAAAAAA
Organism: Malacoraja senta; assembly: GCA_038087875.1. NCBI lineage: Eukaryota > Metazoa > Chordata > Chondrichthyes > Rajiformes > Rajidae > Malacoraja > Malacoraja senta. Next base: position 12,227,255 of record CM075989.1, on the reverse strand, counting down.
AAATAAAGCTAGACAATGGGTGGATTGCAAAAGATAAATATTGCTTTGAAAACATTGTATTCAACCATATGAAAAGCTCATGTCATCGGGTAGCGGCGCGAGCGACAGCCTCGCCAGAGGTCTGTCCGTCCTTTCACCCTTTTTGTTATTTTTAGTCTGTTTAAAAGTATGTTCCTGGAGGTTTCTTAGTCTTTTTATGTGGGGGAGGTGGGAAGGGGAAGGGGGAAACCGTTTCCCAGCCACTTCCTAGTCGGGATGCGTCTTCTCCGAGTCGCATCTTCGCCCCTCGTGGCCTACCATCTGGATTGGCATGGCCTTTCCTGCCGGATGCCAGAGCTTCAGCGGCGGTGCAGCACTGAATTACCATCGCAGAGCGGGTGATGCCTTACCGGGATCACCATGAGGAGATCCGGAGTGTTTGGCCAGCTGACGTGGAGCTGTGGTTTGCGGAGCTTCCAGCCGCGGGCGGCGCTGACTTTAATATCGCGGAGTCCTGGGATCGCCAGTGTTGGAGCTCCGTCCAGCTCGGCCTGTGGACTTCGGGAGCTGCGGTTTCCGGTAGGAAGCGGCCGATTTGGAAACTCCAAGCCGCTGAGAGGGTTCTTCCGTTCTGACGTTGGAGTTCCATCATCCCGGCGAGAGGGCCTGAACATCGGGCCGCCCGTAGCGGCGACTGCGAAGGGTTCAAAGGCCCCAACCATGAGTGAACAAAAAGGAAGATGACTGAACTTTATTGCCTTCCCTCACATTGGGAACGTTGATTCCGCTGTGTGGGTATGTTTATGTTAAAGGGGCTGTCCCACTTGGGCGACCTAATCTGCGAGTTTAGAAGAGTGTCTTCGACCTTCAAACTCGCAGCATGGTCGACACGTGGTCCTAGGAGGTCCTATGAGGTTGCTGGAACTCTCCTTCATGCTCGAGGGAAGTTCCCGAATACTCGTGGCCTCAGCATGTTGAAAATTTTTCCGCGAGTAAAATTTGGTCGGCATGGGTCTTTTTAACTTGTAGTGCAGTGGAATGGGGTTGCTATTTACTTACAGGCAGTCGAGGGCAGTCGTAGGCAATCTCCTTTGCTGACCGGACAATTTGATTGGCTCATTGGAATTTCAAGGACCAAGGAAGACCTACCAGTAGGCAAAATGCCCACTAAACATTATTATACTTCTTAAAAGTGTCTCCACTCCTTCTCCCCCCCTCCCTTCTCCCCCCCCTTCTCCCCCCCCTTCTCCCCCCCTTCTCCCCCCCTTCTCCCCCCCTTCTCCCCCCCTTCTCCCCCCTTCTCCTCCCCCTTCTCTCCCCCCTCTCTTCCTCCCCCCCCCCCGCGCTCTCTAAAGGACTTGCCTTACACTGTGCAGCCGTTTTACCTTCTTCTTCATCGCGGGTGTGATTTTCAGAGCGCTCCCCCGCTTTCCCTGGCCCCCGCCTTTGCGATGTGTTTGTGTGTGTGTGTGCGGTCGGTCGATCCAGCTCACGGTTTCAACGCGGACGGTCGATCCAGCTCGAGGCTTTCCAGGCGAGTGCCCTCGAGCTTGAAGGTCGAAGACACTCTTCTGGACTCGCAGATTAGGTCGCCCAAGTGGGACAGCCACTTGTGTTATTTGTATTGTGTTATTTTTATTGTATGGCTGTATGGTAACTCAAATCTCGCTGTACCAATTGATGCATGTGACAATGAATGTAACTTGAACTTGTTTCCCATGTGCTTTGTAACAGGTTTTAGCTGAAGGACTGAAAACAGGTGAAACTGGCTGGCCAGAGGTTCTGGAAGAAAAATCTGCAGTTGAAGTTGTGAAAGAATTAATCGAAGGTACAAAGTTTTCATATTTGAGCAATATCTGCTTTAATTTGGTGAAATGATTTGAATGTATAATCAAATAGATCTTAACAGAAGTATTTATGTGATTAAGCCCATGGATGATTTGGCAATTTACTCCGCCACATAGTATTAATAATACTAATGAAAGCTGCTGATTTGGTTTATTCTCTGTAGCTATAATATTAATTTAAAATACATCAGTTGAGATATCTCTATATACCTAAAAGTCTTCGTCTTGTTTGTGCCCACGATGTGTCAATCTGGTTTTCCTATCTACTTCCAAACGCTAGGCCACAGCCTTCCCATTTTCACACATCCTACTCACATTTTTCTCGTTGTGGCGATAAACATATTCCCGTCGCATTCCCACCTATATTTCCGAAGTTATCAATCCTTTAAATTAAAAAAACAGCCCCAAAAACGTACCCATTTCGGAAAAAATGCACTCGCCAGGTGGGACGGGAGGGGCTTTCCAGTGCTCGTGGTGAACGAGGAGTGGCGGCGCCCGACGGCCGCCCAGTACCTGGTGGAGAGGGTGGTGGAGTGGGCCGAGCCCAGGGACTGGGCCTGGGTTAGAGCTGAGCCTGGTGCAGTAGCTGGAATGAGGGCCGAACTCGGGGCTTGGGATGGAGCCGTGACTGGGGCCGAGAAAGAAGCCGCTGCTGGAACCAAGGTCCGGGGTTAGGGACAAGCCCGGAGGTGAAGTCGGGACCTGGACTGGAGCCCAGTCGGCGGCCGACCTGACGGCTGGAGTCCACAGCCAGGGCTGGGCTGAGTATGTGAACCAGGCTGAATCCCTGGCACTGCTCTACGACCTGGGTAGGTGCTGGGGCAGGGAATGGGGGTGGGGAGGAGGATGAGGGAGATGGGGTGGGGAGTGGGGTGGTAGAAGGAGATGGGGAGGGGGATGTTGAGGAGGGAGATGGGGAGGGCTGGAGGAGGGAGATGGAGTGGGGAGTGCGGTGGAGAGGGGAAAGGTCCTGGGGAGGTGAGGAGGGAGTGTGGGAGATTGAGGGAGAGGAGGGGATAGGGAGAGGAGGTGGTAGGGTGGCTCCCTCTCTACTCCCCTCCCCTCCCTCACTACCCCCTCTCCTCCCCTCCCTCTCTACTCCCCTGGTCAAGATGAGACTTTTAGTAATGTAGATATGGTATGGAGATCTCTATATCATATCTATATTACTAAAAGTCTCATCTTGACCACTTCCTGTTGTGCTGTATATTGATTTTAGAAAAAACGCTGCCACTTACGGCTGTGATTTTTGGCCATCGTGCTCAGAGTCCCCCTCCACTGCGCAGGACGAGGATTTTTCCCATCGATGAAAAATAAAAAAAGTTATTAGTGTTTAAAAAATGTTGAGATTCTCTCTCCTGTCAATCACGCCATGAAGGCCACGTCCCTTCTGGTGGGAGGGGGGAGGGACTGTAAAACCCGGAAGTGTGGGCGTGGCTCAGTCTCTGCAAGATGGGGGAGGGAGAGGTCACGACTCACTGTCTATAGTGGCCTTGCACCCTGCTTGAAATGGTATGAAACTGCACTTGAATTTGGTGGCCTTGCACCCTGTTTGAAATGGAATTTCAAGGAATAGCCGTGAGTTAACTGCCAGCCCACCAGTCGTGAGTGAGTGAGCTGCCAACACAACAGACTTGAGTGACTGAGCCGCCAGCCCAAGAATCAGCCCACAATGTCATAGAAACATTAAAAATAGGTGCAGGAGGAGGCCATTCGGCCCTTCGAGCCAGCACCGCCATTTCATTGTGATCATGGCTGATCGTCCCCTATCAATAACCCGTGCCTGCCTTCACCCCATATCCCTTGACTCCACTAGCCACTAGAGCTCTATCTAACTCTCTCTTAAATCCATCCAGTGACTTGGCCTCCACTGCCCTCTGTGGCAGGGAATTCCATAAATTCACAACTCTCTGGGTGAAAAAGTTTTTTCTCACCTCAGTCTTAAATGACCTCCCCTTTATTCTAAGACTGTGGTCCCTGGTTCTGGACTCGCCCAACATTGGGAACATTTTTCCTGCATCTAGCTTATCCAGTCCTTTTATAATTTTATATGTTTTTATAAGATCCCCCTCATCCTACTAAACTCCAATGAATACAAGCCTAGTCTTGTCCATACTAGCCCTCTGGAAACCAGTCCCTTCAGCGCACAACACCCATACTACCGCTCCAGAAAGCTCCCCCCTCCCCACTGGCCACCAATATTGGAATTGGTGGAGAGGTGGAATATTGCGTTGGGGGACCAGCCCTCCCGTGATATGCTTGGACCCAACAGGTCCCACTTAGTCTAGTACTTATTAAAACTCTCCTCGAACACCCAACGCCGAAACGGTGACATTTTTACATATTCCGGTAGAAATTTACCTCGTGATTTCAAAAATCCCCTCAACTGGCGTACTTTAAATTTCAAAACATTCCATTGCAATTGGAATAAAAACTTAATCTTCGATGTACACAGCGGTGTGGTATTGATGATGAGGAATGAAACACTCTTCCATGATTTTTTAAATGGTACAGTATGCCGGTTTCATTCTCCCAGCAAAGGCTTGAGTTTGGAAGTTGAGAATGAAAGTAGAGCTGTCCCCTTTGTAAAATGGCTTAGAAAGCTCCAGAGACTTTTTTTCTCAAAATGATCTGCCATTTCTCCTTTTCAATAAGTACTTGAATAATTGTCAAAATCTTTCTGAAGCTTTCAGCACGCCAGTGGTGTAACATGGAAACATTGCCTTCCTCCATGAATAGACTTTTGTGTTGTCTTGCTTATCTTAGCATGGTATCATTCTTTTTTACATTTCATGTCTGACGCAGACCTGAAGAACCAAATCACTGCTTCTCAACATCAGCCAAAGAGAATTGACACAGAGGTATGATATTTGGATAAAGGAAATCTTTTGCTGGGGTTAGGCATAGTAAATGTAACTTTGAATTTTATTTTAAAAGTGCTCTGTGGAAAAGCAAAACTGATTGTGTTGTTATAGAGCAAAGTATCACTTACAGAATATCAGCTCTTAGATCAAGCAGAAGCATATTTATTTCAATCAATCTTGTACCTCAGCAGGAGTCGTCCACACACTCTCCCCAATTAATATACACATTTGGAGATCAGTTGCAGCATCTTTATTTATTGCACAGACATCTAGTTATTGGCGATGTGACACTCAAAAGCAGATAAGTACATGATCAGTTGCTGCTAACATAATTAATCCTACTTAATCTGCTCATCAAGAAGAGCCACTTTTCTGATGGTCGCATGAACAGGCTTTGTCGTCGTTCTAATTATTCACTTGATTACCATGGGAACATCCTTGGGGAGTTTTCTGGCAATATCTCTGTTGCTAAGGAATACACTCCAGAGCTAGCTTTAAGTAAAATAACACAGACGCTGCACAGACTCGCACCATCATTTAATGATGAAGATATCTCTAGTAATAATAATTTGTTTTTTTTCCCTTATCCGCACAGTTGCAGTTACTGTAGTGAGATAAAAATGGACCTTCATAAGTCTTTTATGTTTTGTATAGAATATCATTCTTGAGTGGGCTAGTGCTAGGTAAAACTTTATGCCTTATTGGCCATTTTGGTGGTCTCATAATTTGTGTATTCCTCTGCTGCAGACGAGGCCTCTGGATCATCATGGGAATACCTCTGCTACTCCCTCCGTATGTTTAACCACATTCCCCATGTAGCACAATAATATCTCAGGCCTGCGTGTCTGATTATGGTTACCTGAGGACTAATACGGAGTACATTGTCCCTGATCTTGTACGAGTGAATCCTGTTAGTTCAATCTTCTCCGGATCTACCATTTTCATAAATGTACAGATGCTATTTCAGGACCACATTAATTATTCATTTCAATACTTCCTCTTTGGTGCGATGCAATTAAAAAAACAAAACAAAATCTTAAAATTGGATTTGCAGTTTCAATTTTGCCTGGATCATGGCTTTGGATCTCATCGCAGCATCTGTATTAGACAGGAACTTCAACAAGTTTAGTGGGGGAGGCTGTTTGCTGGCAAAAGGTTCTCTAGTTAGCGGGAAGCTTTTAAAAGTGTAATAGTGAAAGTTCAAGGCATACATGTCCCTGTTAGAGTAAAGGTCAAGGCTGGCAGGAGTAGGAAACGGATGACAAGAGTTGAGGCTCTGGTCAAGAAAAAGGAGCTGTATGTCATGTAGAGGCAGCTGGGATCAAATGTATCCCTTAAGGAAAATGGGGAGGGGGTATAATAATACATTTAAGAGGGAAATCAGGAGGGCAAAAAGGGGACATGAGATAGAGGCTCTAAAGTGTATTCTAGGGAGAGAATAGGGCCACAATGATCAACAAGGCCATCTGTACATGGAGCCATAGGAGCTGGGCAAGGTATTAAATGAATATTTCTCATCTCATTTTTTAGTTTAGTTTAGAGATACAGTGTGGGAACAGGCCCACTGAGTCTGTGCCAACCAATGATCACCCTTGCATTAGTTCTATCCTACACTCTGTGGACAATTTACAGAAGCCAATTAACCTACAAACCTGCACGTCTTTGGAATGTTGGAGGAAACTGGAGCACATGGAGAAAACCCACGTGATCACAGGGAAACATGCAAACTCCAACAGACAGCACTCATAGTCAGGATCGAACCCGGTCCTCTGGCACCGTAAGACAGCAACTCTATCTCTGTGCCACTGTGCTACCCTCTTTACCGTGGTGAAGGATATGGATTTTAGGGAACTCGGGGAATTTAATGATCATGTCAAAGAGAGTCCATATTACAGAAGAGGATGTGCTGGAGGTTTAAGAACACATGGATAAACCCTAGGGACCTGATCAAGTGTATCCTAGTACATTATGAAATGCTAAGCAAGAAATTATGAGGCCACCGGCAGAGATATTTCTATCATTGATAGCCAAGGGTGAGGAGCCAGAAGACTGGAGGATAGCTAATGTTGTTCCTATAGGTAAGAAAGGCTGCAAAGAAAACCCTGAGAACTCAGACCATTGAGCTCTGCATCAATGATGGGTAAGTTTTTGGAGAGGATTCTCAGAGACAGGATCAATATGCAATTGGAAAAGCAAGGACTGATTAGTGATAGTCAGCATGGCTTAGTGCATGGGATATCGTGCTTCACAAATTTGACTGGTCTGGAACGTTAAGTCACATGGGATCCAGGCCAAGCTAACCAATTTGACACAAAACTGATTGAAGGTAGGAGACACAGCATGGTTGTAGAGGGTTGTTTTCACACTGTTGGCCTATAATAAGTGGAATAGGAATTTGTTCTGAGTCCACTGTTATTTATAATAATGATGTAGATGTGAATGTAGGTAACACGTTTAGTGAATTTGTGAATTACAGCAAAATTGTTAGTCTTAGAATCATACAACACAGAAACAAGCCCCTTGACCCAGCTTGCCCATGCTGGCCAAAGTGCTCCATCTATACTAATCCCACCTGCCAGCGTTTGGCCTACATCTCTCTAAACCTTTCCTATCCATGTACCTGATTGTAAAGTGGACAGTGAAGAAGGTTGTCTATCATTACAACAGGATCTCGATTGACTGTTCCAATAGAGTGAGGAATTGCAGTTTGAATTTAATTTGAATTAATGTGATGTGTTGTGTTTTGGTGAGACAAACCACAGCAGTTCATGCATAAAAATGGTATGGACCTGGGGAGAGTTGCAGAACAAAGAGACCCAGGGGTGCATGTACACAGTTCCATGAAAGTGTCACCACAGGTAGACAGGATGGTAAACGAGGCATTAGGCATGCCTGCCCTCTTTGGGTAGTATACTGAGTACAGGACTTGGGATGTCATGTTAGGGTACAAAGTGTTGGTGAGGCCACGTTTGGCGTACAGTTATCCCGCTATTGGGAATTATGTCATCAAACTGAAAAAGGTACTTTAAAAGTTTTCCAAGGTTGTTTCCCAGTCTGGAATGTTTGCATTGTAAGGTGAAGTTGGAAAGGCTGGGTATTTTATTCCTGGAGATTGAGGGTGATCTCATAGACATTTATAAAATCACATGTAAGGCGAATCACCACAGTCTTTCTCTCAGGATAGGGGATTCTAAAACTAGAGGGAACAGGTTTAACGTGAGGGGAAATTGAAAAGGCACGTAAAGGGCCTTTAAGGCAGGAAGATTGCTCCCGATGTTGGGGAAGTCCAGGACAAGGGGTCACAGCTTAAGGATAAGGGGGAAATCCTTTAAAACCGAGATGAGAAGAACTTTTTTCACACAGTGAGTGGTGAATCTCTGGAACTCTCTGCCACAGAGGGTAGTCGAGGCCAGTTCATTGGCTATATTTAAGAGGGAGTTAGATGTGGCCCTTGTGGCTAAAGGGATCAGAGGGTATGGAGAGAAGGCAGGTACGGGATACTGAGTTGGATGATCAGCCATGATCATATTGAATGGCGGTGCAGGCTCGAAGGGCCGAATGGCCTACTCCTGCACCTAATTTCTATGTTTCTATGTTTCTATGTTTTTCACACAGAGGGTGGTATATATTTCTATATGGAGCAAACTGCCAGTGAAAGTGGGAGAGGCAGGTATGATTATAACAGTTAAAAGACCCATAGACAGACAGGTACAAGGATAGGAAAGGTTTGGAGGGATATGGCCAAGTGCAGGGAAGTGGAACTAGCTTGGTTCGGTAATTAGGTCAGTATGGACAAGTTGGATAGAAAGGCCTGTTTCCATGCTGTATAGTTTTACTTCTTTCTGACATTGGTTCAACGTGTACCAAAGGTTTAATTCCTGAGTGTTACATGAAGGTGCCCTGGTATAACCAAACAGGCATCAAGATGCAATCACTCCAGTCATTGGAGTTATATCTTCCACAACAAAATATAATTCTGGTAGTTGGAAATCGATCATAAGACATAATTGTAGGAGTTTCCAAGGATAATTTTCCCAAGCACAATCGTTTTCAGTTCCTTCATCAATGGCCTTTCTTCCACCATACATTCAGAAGTGGATATGTTCACTTACACAATGTTCAATTTCATTTATATCTCCTCAGTAAATAAATCAGTCCATGCCTGCATGCAATAAGACCTAGACAATATTCAGCCATGGGCTGAAAAGTGGCAGTGACATTTGTGACAGCATCGAATAGAGAGTCTAACCACTTCACCATGATATCCAATGGTATTATCTTTCTTGTGTGCTTTATCAACATTTTTGATGGTCACAATGCCCTGAAACTCAACTGGACCAGACACATAAATGTGTCCTTAAGAATAGGTGAAAGGCCTGGTGGTATCCTGTGGCAAATGCCTCATCTTTTAACATTCCTTAGCCCTTCCCCTAACTCAAGGCACAATTCAGGAATGACGGCTGAGCTATTCTAATATGTTAATATTAAAATCTCATCACCTGTTAATCTCATCACCCCTAGCACCAAAAAAGACGACAATTGATTGATTGATTGATTGAGTCTGTTTTGATTTATTTTTGTCAATGGATATTATTTTACAAATAACATGCCTGAAGTAGCATGCTTATGCCTTCTAAACATTTTGGTTATAAATGGCAGCAGAGTTTCCTTTTCTTTGTCCTCCACAAAGTGAGGGGTGTTCATGCTGGGGGATATTCATTGATGTTTTGTTGTTTAAAAATAGGAGATAGAATGTTAAATCTATGTTATGTTTCTATTGTACTTAGTTTAAAGGTGTTCAATATAAATGAGTTACAAAAGACTATTTAATTCAGTATCTAAACCATCCATTTCATAGATTTAAAAAGGTTTAATAGAATAATTTTAAATAAGTTTAGAAAAAAATTAGTGTAAGTCATGTAAAGTGTAAGACATATTTTCAACATGTTTCTGTGTACTGCAAATACTCTGGATACTTGTCAATTTGTAAGTTATTTTCATATATGTTTGGAATTTCCGTTTTGAGCTGACAGGATTTTGTGGTAAATCTCTTCTGTGAATAACTGTTTGCAACATTTAGTATCATAATACGATAGCAGCACCATGGAATACAATATATCATTCAAATAATCTAAGATACAGGTCCGCCACTGATTTTCCGGCCACTGGTAGTTTGACACCTTCTTAATCCGGACAAAATTGCGAGAGAACTTGAAATCCCTCTGAAAATGTAGTGCCTAGGCCGAGTGAGGCAGCCAATCTCAACGTCATCGGCACTTGATCGAAATGTCAAATTTGCCCCGTGCGGCTGGGGCTCTGGAACTCCGTTCCCATATCCAACTTCCACGGCTAATTGGCAGATCAGATTTGTCCCCTGCGACCGGGGCTATGGAACTCCAGCCGAGGCCAACTCTGTGGGCCCGTATCTCGGCCCCTTGGCGGCCTGAATGGACTTTTCTGGTAACGTTGGACTCCTTTCAGAGGCCGTGATGTATGTCGATCTGGCAAAACGGATAATCCAGAAAAGGTCTAGAACCAAAGGTGCTGGAAAATCAGTAGTGGACCTGTACTAGCAATAGATTTTTGACCAGGATTTTGTTTTAATTAATTTTTGATTGTTTTGCATCAGAAATTGAGAAGTGATGCAGCTGCTGTTGAATCAACCATCCATTCGTCATTTACGCCTGAACGTGGTGATCTTGATTTTGCGGAGCAGCTTTGGACTAGAATGAGGGAAAGTATGTATTCCCGCGGGACAGATGCTGCCTGTGGATTAGGTTTTCCCATTAAGAGAGCATAGTGATACATAGATTCCACTTACTAATGTTGGATAGAGTCAAGAGTATTTAATTGTCATATGCACTGGGAACGGAACAATGTCATTCTTACTTGCTGCAGCTTTACAGGCACATTAACACACTAACACAACAAATAAATATAAAATAATCAATAATAGAATAAATAATCAGTAATACTATGTAACCAGACCATAATAGCACAAACCAAAGTACACGGCGCAACCCAAACAAAATCCATAATAGTTGTTGCTGAGGTACAGTGTGCAGAGCTAAATGGTTGCTGGGAAGAAGCTGTTCTTGTACTTAGAGTTAACAGTTCTCAGGCTCCTGTACTACATTTCCCAAGTTGGCAGCGAGCCTGGCCAGGGTGGTTTGGTGACATCTTTGATGACATTTGCAGCTGCCTGAGGAAGTGCATCCAGAGCATCATGTTTATATGTTCTAGGAGCAGAAATAGGCCATTTGGACCATCGTCTACTCCAACATCCAATCGTGGCTGATCTATCTTTCCCTCTCAACCTCATTCTCCTGCCTTCCCCCCCATAACCCCTGACACCCTTACTAATCAATCCACTGACTTGCCCTCCACAGCCGTCAGTGGCATCCTTTTGATGGTAGTGAGGTCAATACCTGGGATGAACATAGAAAAATACAACAGTGTTCACCACTTTCTGTAGCCTCCTTCATTCTTGGGTGTTTGAGTGACCAAACAAGCCCTGATGCAACCAATTGGTGTACTTTCCACCATACACTTACAGAAGTTTGATAGAGTATTCAAGATATCAGAGACTGGAATACATGCTCCTAATAGATTCACTCTCTGCTGGTGTCTTGCCAAGAAAGATACATAATGAATACATGTGGTCACCCTCAGAAGATTTGCTTACTTGGGGACAGTATTCATGCAATAATTAGGTTCAATAATAGTTAGAACTGTAAACATTTTGCGAAAAGTAGAAAGTATTGAAATATATTGCAATTAATGTAGATTTAAGTGAAAACAGAGTAGGTGATCTTCGCTTTCTCTTGTCCTGAAACCAGAGTGTTGAATATTCTAAACGTCAGACAGCATCTGTGGAGAGCAAAGAGGAGGTTGCTTGAGAGTTATCGTGAAAGCTTTCAATCAGTACCTTTAAAAAGGACTATGCCGTTGGAACTCCTGCGCTTTCTACTCCTCTTGTTAGCCTGGTGTTCCTTTCTTTGAGTTTTACTCTTTTTTCTTTTTTTTTTAGCTGTTTCTTCATATCGAGATGTGGTAGATTGCTTAATGCTAGTTATCCAACACTTAAAATGCAAGGATATTCAACCATGGGTATGGAGAAAATCATATTTTAATGTTTGTTAAAATGTTAACTGAAATATATATTTTTAAAATATATTGCTTTTAAGATTTGGAAGTTTTGGAAGATACTCTAATACAGGATCAGTTAAAATGTGATTTATATGTTTATTTCATTGTTTGGTGATTAATGCTAGGGCATGAGACCATCTGTTTTGGTGTGACAGAGCAATTGGGTATTTGGAGGTAGTGTGATTTATTATTGGCACTATCTGCAGAGTACTTGTATCTGACAATATTTGGAGCTAAGCGTAAAGGCCACAATACTTCCAATTGGTGCCTTCTGACTGATTTCTGCACTGCGTCATTTATAATTCCTCAGTCAAACCATCCAAATTGTTGTAGTTATACAGATATTCCAGAAGTACAGCTGTTAAGAGAATCATTTCTTAAATTGTTTTCACAAATTTTGTAGCTAGGTGTAATTCTTACAATATGCCTACTGTAATTGAGCACTGTACAATTTCTGATCAATTTTCAGATTCACCGAGGGAGCAACAGTTCTCTCAGCAAATTAATCCAACAGTCCTACCAATCCGCTATGCCTGCTGTCCATATTAATGGACTAACTGCTATACGAATGCTTTTGGAGATGGGTCTGGATAAATTGCGGAGGGATTACATAAATTATTTTATCGGTAGGTGTTCCAGAGTATTTATTGATTTGTAACGAAAATATTAATAACACATTATGTTTGAAAATGTCTATACACTTCTTCCATATACAAAAACATAGAAAATAGGTGCAGGAGAAGGTTGAGGTAGTGTAATGGCATGAAGTGTTTGTGTAACATGGCACTGTTTAATTGTGATAGGATATATTCTCATCCTCTGTTGCTGCTGAATCAATTGAGGACAAGTAGAGTTCCAACAAACCTTTAAAGAGTGGAGAGGAGTAAGAGTGATAAGGAAAGGTAATCTGGAAAGTCTGGTCAATGACATGAGCACTCTTCCCCCAAGGATTTAGAACCAATTTAATGAGAGGGTTAATTGCATATGATGTGATGTTGGGCGGGGGCAGGGGGGGGGGGGGGGGTAGTAACTGCAAGCCCTGCATGTCTCTTGCACATTGCAAAAATATGAATGTAATTTTTTGTTCAATGGAATTAGTTATTGACAAATTATTTTCTTCCAGGTCAAGAACTCACTACTTTGAATTACTTGGTAAGGACAATGAATAATGTTTATAAATTGTGACTCGACTAAACGTTATTTCCTGTCTAATAATTATGCTTTATTGACACTTGATGCTATTCTGCAGGACTACTTTGTGAATTCCACTGTAAATTTAGAAGAGCAGGTGCTCCGTCTCCATAAGCTCCATCACATGCTTGAGCTGGTAGTGAGTTGCAGTGCTTTTCTCACTTTAAACCACGAAAAGCTCTTTGCGTTGACACAGTGAGTATTTTGAAAAGCACCCTTTTTAATTAAAATTTCTACGTAAATAATGGTCTTGTTACAACAAAGATTGCAGACTTGCAAAAAAACACATCTTTTGCTTGTAAAAATCTATTCCTTTAGAAGTCCCTTCAATTCTAGAATATGTTTTTAATTGAACAGTGCCCGAAAATGGAGACATGAGACTGTGGATGCTAGAATTTTGAACTAACAACAAACTGGTCAGGCAGCATCTGTGGAAGAAAATGGACAGACAATGTTTTGGGTTAGGATCCCTCTTCAGACTGATGGACGAGAGAGGAGATAGAAGAAACCACATTTTTCTTCTCCACACCCTCCCCACCCCTTAACCTCTCCATTTCCTTCCACCCACCATCCCTCCCTCTGATTCTACAATTCACTCCCCCTTCCTTATTAGATTCCACCATTTGCACCCTTTTGTCTTGTCCCCTTCATCTCAAGGCTTGGGTACTATCTTTACTGTCCTCTCCGCTATCTATCTGCAATCAACTCCTCATCTGGATCCACTTATCACTTTTTAGTTTTACTCCATCCATCCCCCTCAACTCTTTCAATCAGCTATATTCCCTCTTCACCGTCATTCTTAATCTTTTTCCATTTGATCTTTGTTATACTAATTCTTAAAGACCACTTGGAGATGTGTAGGAAGGAACTGCAGATTCTGGTTTACACTGAAGATAGACACAAAATGCTGGAGTAACTCAGCGGGACATGCAGCATCTCTGGAGAAAAGGTATAGGTGACATTTTGGGTCGAGACCGTTCTTGAAGAAGGGTCTCGACTTGAAATGTCACCTATTCCTTTTCATAGAAACATAGAAAAATAGGTGCAGGAGTAGGCCATTTGGCCATTCGAGCCAGCACTGCCATTAAATATAGATCATGGTGGATCATCTAAAATCAATACCCCGTTCCTGCTTTTTCCCCATATCCATTGATTCCTTTAGCCCTAAGAGCTAAATCTAACATTGTGCAGACATTTTCTCCAGAGATGCTGCCTGTCCCGTTGAATTACTACAGCAATTTGTGTCTACTTTGTTTTAGGAAGAGTTTGTTTTCCAACAAAAATGTAGATTGGGGAGGTACAGACAAGATTATTTTGTTGCAATGCTGCACATCTTTGTAAAAAGTGTGAAATATAGAAAATAAATACAAATATGTTCATTATATTAAAAGTGTGCTTTTCACAATCAATACATTTTAAAGTAAATGAGAATTGGTAGGTATCTAAGACGTGTCTTATAGAGTTGGCAAGAATGGGAATTTTACATTGTGCAGAAAATCGGAGAATTATTTAAATGAATACACGTGGAATAATATTTGAAACGGCTAAAAAACTATCTGAAAATGATTAGATTATACAGTATTCATCTCATTTTGAAAGTGATGAGGATGCAAAGGGAGAAAGGAGGAGAGAGGCATACACAGTGAAGGAAGAAGAGAGAATGGGGAAGGTCGTTAACCTTGGTTTCTGTTTGCTTTGATTAAAAAATTGAGATAATGAACTGAATGAAGGGTTAATGTTTGTAATGCACTAAAATTAGAGGGTTTTGATTGATAATGGAAATCAATAGTATACTTTGGAGTTGGAGGATTTAATATATACATTTTTATTGTAAATTTATTTTCTTTGGTAGTATCTTTTGTCTTTACAAAAAAAAATATTATATTACTTCCCCTTGGTTTCTCTTACAACAGGTCCTGTTCTAGATACTACAAGGACAATCCACTAGATGAACAACATGTTTTCCAGTTACCAATCAATCCTAGGGCCATTAAAGCTTTCCATGAAAAGTAAGGCTAAAATGAAATGTGTCTGCTGTTAGTTTAGTTTAGTTTTTTGCCACGGTACAGTGAAAAGCTTTTTTGTTGCGTGCTATCCAGTCAGCTTAAAGACTGTATATGATTACCATCAAGCCATCTCCAATGTACAGATGCAGGATAAAGGGAATGATGTTTAGTGCGAGGTAAACTTCAGTAAAGTCTGATTAAAGATAGTCTGAGGGTCTCAAATGAGGTAGATGGTAGGTCAGGACTGCTCTCTAGTTGTGATAGGATGGTTCAGTTGCCTGATAGCAGCTGGGAAGAAACTGTCCCTAAATCTGGAGGTATGTGTTTTCACACCTGTACCTCATGCCTGATGGGAGAGGGGAGAAGAGGGAATGACTGTGGTGTGACTGGTCCTTGATTATGCTGGTGTAGATGGAGTCAATGGAAGAAGGGAGGTTGGTTCGTGTGATGGTCTGGGCTGCGTCCACGATTCTCTGCAATTTTTTTGCAGTCTTGGATGGAGCTGTTCCCATACTATATTGTGATGCATCCCGATAAAAATGCTTTATATGGCGCATCTGTAGAAGTTGGGATGAGAGTTGTTTGGGATATGCCAAACTTCCCAACAAGCTGTTGGTGATATTTACTCCTAGGAATTTGAAGCTTTCAACCATCTTTACTTTGGTGCCATCCATGTATATCGGGGTATGTGTACCGCTTCGCTTACTGAAATTAATCACATCTCCTTTGTCTTGCTGACATTAAGGGAAAGGTTATTGTCTTGGCACCAGGTTACGAGTTTCTCAATCTCCCTCCCGTACTGTGTCTCGTCATTATTTGATATTCGGCCCACTATAGTGGTGTCATCTGCAAATTTGTAAATTGAGTTTGATTTTGTATTTGGCTGCACAGTCGTGGGTGTGTAAGGAAGGGACTGAGAACGCATCCTTGCAGGGCACCAGTGTTGAGGATTATTGTAGAGGATGATTTTTCATGTATCCTCACCGATTGTGGTCTGTTGGTCAGGAAGTCGAGGATCCAGTTCCAGAGGTGAATGCTGACTCTCAAGTTCCACGAGTTTGGAGATGAGCTTGGATGGTATAATGGTATTGAATGGTATTGAACAATATCTTTGATCAAAATGCCCAAATAGGTATTTGGAGTATAATTTATGTTAGAAAATGCTGTTAGTTTATATATTTATTGTGTTTACTTTCTTGAAGGAGAATGGACAAAATCATAATCCTTATAGTCTGTGTGAGGAAAAGTAAGGAGGTAGCATTTCACTGTGGCTGGCTAGCAGGAAACGGAGTAAACATTAATCGTTTTTTTTATTAACAAGATGCAATGTGTGGTATGCCACAGGGAACAAACAATGCTGAGGTCTTTTCTTTTAATGAGTTATATCAAAATGTTGATAGTCAGCATAGATATAACTGGTAGGAATATAAATTGTGAAGAGGAATAAGAAGGCTACAAATCGATATAGATAGATGAAGTGCATAAGATGTCAAAGAAAATATTGAAAATTGTCCACTTTTTAACATTGTATTCCTTTCAGATACAATCTAATTAGACATATTTATTAAATGGCTTAATTCTGCTTGTAATTTGTATTTGTGTTTGAGAGAACTTGCATTTGTATAGTGGCTCAGCTGTGAGAAAACATTTAACTGAAAAAATTGAATGTGGAGTAGGAGGGGATTATGGGAAATATTTAAAGATAAGGTGAATGTTTTTTTTTTTTTTTAAATACTTAAAGGGCAGGGAGGTAGAAATCTATGCAGTCAGAGGGAGAATATGTAAACTCCACACAGGCAGTATCCATAGTCAGGATAGTACTGGGTCTCTGGTGCTTTGAGGTAGTGGCTCTACCAGCTGCTCAATTGTGCCACCCTAATGGAGTCTCTTTTTGTATAAAAAACAATCCAACAGCTTACAGCCCAGTGGTATGAATATTGATTTATTTCACTTCGGGTAGCCCTGGCATTCCCTCTCACTCTCTCTCTCTCTCTATCCCTCCCTCACCCAAGTCGCACTGGCTTCTCGTTTTCCACCCTACAAACAGCTACCAATGGCCAGTTTTGTTTATCATCATTACTATTTTGCATATCTTTCATTCATAGTTCTTTATCTCTCCACATCACTGCCTATCTCTTGTTTCCCATATCCCTAACCTGTCTGAAGAAGGGTCTCGATCCGAAACGTCACCTATTCCTACTCTCCAGAGATGCTGCCTGTCCCGCTGGGTTACTCCAGCTTTTTGTGTCTATCTTCGTGTTAATCCAATATACTTTTTGCCCCTCCCCTAATTTATGGTTTAATTTAAATTTTATTAAACTGTGGACTCCCTGGTTATCTTTTGTGCCTTTAGTCATTGGTACTTTTGAGTGATTAAGAAAAATTGTGCTCCTAGTGCAACCAGGATACTCAGCCTTCAAACATAAGATGATTTAAGATTCAACTCATGACCTCCTGTAGAAATATGTTAAACAATGGTTCTGGCAAACTGATCTGGCTACTGGTCAAAGACTGAATAGAGTTGATGCTTTGGAGAAAATAGTAATAAAACACAATGTTCTTTATATTTGTAACTGATTTCCTTATAATTCTGGCTTCTTGTATTCCAGTGAAAATCCCATCATGTGGAGAATGGAGATTATTAGTGGTCACGGGCAAAAAGAATTAAAGACGATATGGCAGGTGAACACCAAGCCACCTGTGGATCATATTACATTTACTACCCCAGGTATTTCCTTTTATGCATTCAAACTTCATCTGCCATTTCTCTGCCCATTTCTGTAGCTGATATATATCCCGCTGTATATTTTGACAGCCTTCCTCACAGTCTGCAACTCCAGCAATCTTGGTGTCACAGTGATGAGCTTTGTGATGGTATGGGAGTCTGTGGCCTAATTGTGAGTGGGTTCATGGTCCAGGGATAGGTACGAGGAGGTGTCTGAGAGTTTCCAGCTCCCCTCTCCTTTACTCTCTCTACACCAACGACTGCACCTCCACAGACACCTCTGTCAAGCTTCTCAAGTTTGCTGATGACACAACCCTGATTGGACTGATCCAGGATGGGGAGCAATCTGTCTACAGACAGGAAGTGACACCGCTGGTGTCCTGGTGCCATCGCAACAACCTGAAGCTCAATGATCTTAAGGCAGTGGAATTCATTGTAGATTTTAGGAGAGCTCCCCCTCCCCTCCCCCCACTCACCATCAACAACACCACAGTCACATCTATGGAGTCATTTTAGTTCCTTGGAACCATCATCTCCAGGGACCTAAAATGGGAGGCCACCATCGACTCCACAGTCAAAAAGGCCCAACAAAGGATATACTTCCTGCGGCAGCTGAGAAAACACAATCTGCCACAGGCAATGATGGTCCAGTTGTATATTATAGCGTCTGTCCTCACCTTCTCCATCATGGTCTGGTTTGGCTCAGCCACCAAGCATGACATCCGGAGGCTGCAGCGCATCGTTCGATCAGCCGAGAAGGTTGTTGGCTGCAACCACGGTGGCAATGTCCTTGTTTGCAGGGTTTGAAGATGAGATTGAGATAGAAGGCATTCGGCAGGTATGAGGTTGGAGTAGATGAGGGGGAAATGGCAGTGAATCTCCAGATCATTGTTTACTGGCTGCCAAGTCGGTCTGTTGGCAGGGCTGCATTGTATGGTACAGATTCAAATTATGGACCACTCAGTTAGCTGTTAAGTGATTTCCTTGAATCGTTTTGGCCTATTTGTAACCTTTTCTAATCAAAAATATCTATTAGATAAATTTGTTTAAGTTAACAATATGCTTCTATCTCACTGAGTTCATGTATAAATTGCTATGTAGTTTAGGAAACCTACAGCTGTGACCTGTGTTTTAGTCAGTTTAGATTACACTTTAAATGGGTTCCTATTTGAGAGCTTTAAATGTTACTTTGTTTAAAATATGCTTTATTTTCAAAATGTATTACATGACACTTGAATGTTTATGGTCAATTTCTGTACTGTTGCATTATACTTTATCAAAGCACATTTGAAAATGCGTGGTCATTTAACCTTCCTATGGCCTAAGAAAATTGATACACTGGTTTTAAATTAGTTAAAAATATACACAGCTAATTTTGTTTCCCTTTTGTTTTGAAGATCTGCAAACTGATGACACAACTCTGAGTGGCAATTGTGAGGAAGCATTTTATTACAATACAGTAATTAACTGCAGTCAAGCACATTTCAGCTAAATCATTGTAGGAAAAAGGTAAATCTAACAGTATAATTTTTTTTTCCAAACATTGTACCTTTTTATTCGACATGGAGAGTTAATCATTCTACTACAGGCACTTGCTGCAGCTTGAACATTATTCCTTCAAGATTTTCTCCAGTACTACCTAGCAACCAGGATAATGTATGTGGCTAGAAGAGCAAAACATGAAAGATGATGCAAATCTAAAATCAAATCAAAAATGCTGGAGATACTCAGCGGGCAGCATTTTGTAGAAAATAAACAAAATTAACTGTTCAGGTCGACCTACTGTTAGAACGCAGTTTACTAAGTTACCACAATTACTGAATATGATTTCATAAAGATGAATAACTGGTACACAATAGATAATTTCAAATGTATTGTAGAGTTGCACAGCATGCAAAGAGGCCCTATGGCCCAACCCATCCATGCGGACTAAGGTGCCCCATCTAAGCTTGTTCTATTTGCCTGTGTTTGGCCCATATCTCTCTAAACCTCCTATTCATTTACCTGTCCAAATGTCTTGATATCGTATGTGTCTCAACTACTTCATTAGGTTGCTTATACCATATATGTTGCACCCTCTATGTGGAAAGAGTTGCTCCTCGGGTTCCTATTATATCTTTCCACTCTCACTTAAACCAATGCCCTCTAGTTTGGGATTATGAGTGGCAAAACTTAATATGAACCCGACTGAGCTTTTAATTTTGTGTAATAGAATTGGTTTTGATGCCCATTTTACAAGTTTAGAATAATAGCTTTAAGATTCCATCTTTCAGTGGAAATTTTATTTGGACAAACCCCTTGACAACTGTTATGTTTTGTCAGCAATACTTTACAATAGATCAATTAATAATATTTGTTTATAGAGATAATATAACATTGAGTATATGTTATATGGACAGGGGAATTGTGTGTCAATGGTTAGTGATTCACGTGTAAAAATCATATGTTCAACTTGCCTTTTGACTCATTTTTTACTATATTTTAATCTAGACCAAGTTGTTATGGTCTTCATTATGACACACTGAAGAACTGGCTGATTTATTCAACGTGGCACTTTTCATTAGCACACAGTAATATTGTTTTCACTATACTTTATTGAACATTGCATCTTGCAACTTTTAACATTGGTTGCCAAAGTCAAAATTGTTCTTCTGCAGGAACTGGGTCTGAATTTTTAAGAAGAGACATAGGTTGTAGTATTTATTATCTTTTATCTGTACTGAATCATTTTTAATATGGGTTTGCATAGCACACGGTGCCCAGTAGGGAAGGAACAATTGGAAGAAGAATCCAGTTATCCTGTTGTTACCTCAGTCATGGAATATTAATTGCAGGTTTGGATGATGGTTTTGTTTCAAAAACAGTTTTACTATCCCAAGATTTACTATCTCATTCACTGGCAATAAAACAAGTAGTATCTTTGGACTTGATACTAATGAAGTATCAAATCACTTTTTGTTAACTTTTTTCTATTTCAACAAACTTGCTGAAGAAATAGAAGATGGTTAGCCATCCATATTTGTTCTTGTATAGCGCAACAACAATCTTCGTTTCTCATTTTCTCCGAAGTAGGAACATCAGTAAAATAGCACTCAGGAGTATACATAGGGTGCACACGGTTGGAACTACAATCTCAGTCACCATCTCCATATGATTGATGAGAGGATCTAAAAGTCAAAACAAAAAGACATGATGCAAATAATCCTTTCAATTATTTGAGAAATAATTTGTTTGCACTAAATCAAGTGAATTTATTTAATATGCGATAAAATTCTTTTATCATGTGCCCATTCTGTTTTTAATAAAAACTGTGTTACATCTTTTGCTGAGAATATTGACAGCAGTGTTGTGCTCTTCTACTTTTTATGGCAAGATCTCATAAATGAAGCATTAAATTCCTTTGAAGCACATAAGCTACAGATAGAGATACAACCTTGACAGGTTTACAGGTTAGAAGTTTACATAGATACATAGATACATAGAAATTAGGTGCAGGAGTAGGCCATTCGGCCCTTCGAGCCTGCACCGCCATTCAATACGATCATGGCTGATCATCCAACTCAGTATCCCGTACCTGCCTTCTCTCCATACCCCCTGATCCCTTTAGCCACAAGGGCCACATCTAATTCCCTCTTAAATATAGCCAATGAACTGGCCTCAACTACCCTCTGTGGCAGAGAGTTCCAGAGATTCACCACTCTCTGTGTGAAAAAGTTTTTCCTCATCTCGGTCTTAAAGGATTTTCCCCTTATCCTTAAGCTGTGACCCCTGGTCCTGGACTTCCCCAACATCGGGAACAATCTTCCTGCATCTAGCCTGTCCAACCCCATAAGAATCTTGTACGTTTCTATAAGATTCTAAAATAATTTTGTTTATTTACTTTTTACAAATTCTGTAAGTTTGAGCTAAGACATTGATCATTTTCCAGTAGTAATGTCATAGGAATATAGAAATTATATCTTGAAACCACTCAAAAGTATCAATGATTATTTTCCTTTTAATGTATTTGGATTGTGCCTGTAAATTTCAGCAGAACATGAGAGATACTGAGCTAATAACCTATTTGTATTAAAGCATCGTAAGCATGTTCCTTGCCATTTCTAATTCTCTGACTCGGGTCCATGTAACCAAATATCTTTGAGTCAATCATTTAAAGAGGTCAGCTACTCTCACATGTCTTCATTGCCTATTTTCTGTTTTTTTTTGTTTGTCTAATCCTTGTTCCCCTTTTCAAGACCCGTACATGCTTACTCAATTGCTCCCCATTGAGCTTGTTTATATCTTGCTGCCATGGGCGCCTGGACCCAGTTCATAGCCACCATCTGTTCTTTCTTTAAAAAAAGCAACTCCCAGATTACGGGGCAGTTGTGTCCTAGAAAATGGCCCGTGTTAAATTTTCCATAAAGTGAAGCTGAGTCATCTGCAAACAAGTCAAGAATTAAGGTGAAAAAAAATAATTTTGTTTATTTACTTTTTACAAATTCTGTAAGTTATATTCCAAATGTCAAATTTTTGGGTAATGACTTGAGAATTTTGTAAGGGCCGATTTATGATAACTCAATGCTCGTAACATCTATTGGCTCTGTTGCTTCATCAAGAACAACAAACCCAACTCTTTCTATCATGGACATTTTGATCTTCTAATGGCACCCTCATTGTCTGTCTTGTGGGTTTACTTTTCTCCTCCCCTGCATCTCCAACCAGGATCTATACAACCTCACGTAATTCTCTGTCCATCATATCTATTCATTTTGTATGTGTTTATTGAAGTTCTTATGGCTTGGAAGTAAATCTGGTTGGCCTCATTGTTTGTGCAATTATATAACTCTTTCTGAAAACGTTATTCCAGCTTTTGCCACCTGTAGATTTGCTTTTTCCACTCTTCCCAGCAAGTTTCTTAGCTTTTTTCACTTTGCAGGTGGCACTTTTGTGGTACTGAGTTTGGTGTTGTCTGTTTGGAGTTTGCATGTTACATCCCAAAGACATACCAGTAGGTTAATTGGCTCCTTTAAATTTCTCTTGTGTAGATTTAAGAGAAACAGAGGGAATTAGGGGGAGGGGAAGGGCGGATGATGATGGACCTGTGAGAGAAAATATGAAGCAGGGAAATACGTTTTTTGGGGAAGAATGGGTTTGCTTTGAGAGGTGGCACGGATATAATGGGCCAACTGGCTCCTGCTGTTATATTCCAGCAGCCCAAGAATTTGAAAGCTGTCTGATATTGTGATTTTATAAACCAAACAACTCAACTAGCAGAAAATGAATCATTTTAGTTAAAAACAATATAATATTTTAAATAGGAAAGCATTAAAATCAAAATGCACAACTTTTCAAAATATTTACTCAATGTAATTATTTTAGGGAAATTGTAAAAATGAAAGGACAAAGTAATCTCAACCTATTGTAGTCATGATTTGTAACCTAAAAGGCTAATGTGCGCATCTTTCTTTGTTGCTTTCAAGACTTGATCTTGGCACTGAAAAAATGACATCAAGCCCTTAATACCTAAACTTCATCATGCACTGGCCAAACTGTTGGCAAATGTGCCTGCTTCTCATTTGTTCCGTCTGTTCTTCCAGCTGAAAAGGGCAAACAGAAAAGAACCCATTAGCCCATGAGAGGTCCTCCTATACCTTCCTGCAATTTTAAATAAAGTGATGTCATTGTCACTTTAAAAGCACTATAAAAAAATGATGCATTGGTCAACCGAGTGTTTGTGGAAATTAGTAAATGTATGGAGAATATAACCTTGAGTGGTGCAACATGTTCTGTGGTGTGTGTGTTTAATAGTGTTAGGATTAGTAGAATTTCTTTTTCAAAACATTAATTATTGATGTATGTATTGTCATGTTTATTTCAAATAAAGTGTAATAGAATCAGAAGAATGCAGTTGTAAAACATAAGCCAGTATATTATTAATGGAATCATTGGAGTTTCAAAACATGAACTTTTTTTAACAAAAATGCTTTTATTTAGGGGGAAAGCTAAATTTATTTTGAACCCCAGAAATCTTTATCTTAAAATTAACGTTCTTAAAAGGCAGGTAGAGGTTGCAGCCTATTGTGATGTGTGCATTAGATTTTATGGTCCCTTTAAGGAAAAAAAAAACAATGGTCTTGCCTGTCCTAATGTGAACTGATTATTAAGTATCTGAAAACCAAAATGAAAAAGGCTACAGACAGCTGGGAAGTGAGTAACTTAAATAGTTCAATTTCTAATTGGTTGATGATGTCTTTTGTAACAAATTTCATTTATTCTCTGAATTTTTAATGAAATGGGATATGTTCCTTTTGTGAATGGGCTATCTTCATTTTGCAAATAGAGGAATGGTCTGATGTAGCTGCAAATTAAATCTTTCCATCTAGATAGTGGCATTGTTTCAATATTATAGTTTGGTTTATGCTTTATTTGGAATTTGGAGTCAAAGCAATATTTAATTCACTGCTGATAATTTGTATAGAACTATGAAACATTTTGTTGACTGGAATAGAGAAAGTGGTGACAATTTCTTAATACAGTCAATTTGTGAAGGTAGTGGAACATCTACTTGACCAAGGCAGCCATTTTGCTCATTCACGGTTACCCAACTTTTCTGTTTCCCAGTACAAACCTTATTTTTGATCATTCAAGTCAGCTGATGTAGTCATTCATAACCTGTGAGTAAATCAAGCTTTGCCATGCTTCTGTTTCCCTGTCCACGTAATCTATATTTCAGGGTTATTCTGCAGATAATAACTTTTTGTGTTACCTTTGCAATATTTTATAATTGGGAGGGTTTGCACTGAATTAATTGCTGTGTTTTCCCCCCCAAAATGGTTATGAATCTTTCTGGTGCCATTGTTAACATCCAAAATAACATGTAAGAATACAATATAATGTATCAAACCATAACTTCTTGGAGCTCTTCTGCCTTTGACCATATCCAGGAAAGAGTGCCATGATGGCAAGTGTCTGCAATTTGTTTATAGGTTTCATTTGTCAGTATATTGAGTATAGAAGTTGGGAGGTCATGTTGCAGTTATATAAGACACTGGCGAGGCAACATTTTGAGTACTGTGTTCAGATCTGTGCACCATGTCAAATGAAAGATGTTATCATGTTGGAACAGGTACAGAGAAGATTTACGAGGATGTTGCCAGGACTTGTCTGAGCTATAGGGAGAGGTTGAGCAGGCTGGGACTATTCCTTGGAGCGCAGGAGGATGAGAGGTGATCTTGCAGAGGTGTATAAAATCACGAGAGGAATAGCTCAGGTACACACACGGAGTCTCTTGCCTAGAGCAGGGGAATCAAGAACCAGAGGACATGGGTTTAAGATGTGCTCTAATTTTGCCCACTAATCTCATATGTGGGACCTTATCAAATGCTTTCTGAAAGTCCAGGTACACTACATCCACTGGCTCTCCCTTATCCATTTTCCTAGTTACATCCTCAAAGAATTCCAGAAGATTAGTCAAGCATGATTTCCCCTTTGTAAATCCATGCTGACTCGGACCGATCCTGCTATTGCTATCCAAATGTGTCGCTATTTCATATAATTGACTCCAGCATCTTCCCCACCACCAATGTCAGGCTAACTGGTCTATAATAGTAAGATTAAACGAGAACTTACCAGTTTGAAGTTTGATCTTTATTTTATGAGGAGTAACGTTGAGGGATTACGTGAAGAAGACCCCGTCCAGCCGCACACGCGTCAATCTTTCAAAGCAGCGGAGTGACAATCACAGACGATAATTACTGAAGTATGATAGTAAGATGCATAAAGACTTAGAACTACCAGCTTGATCCTTTTATGAGGGTGGGAGCGGAGGGCACGTAATCCCTCAACGTTACTCCTCATAAAATCAAGATCAAACTTCAAACTGGTAAGTTTTCGTTTAATCTTACTATTTTACTTCGGAGTCACGTGAGTGACTACGTGAAGATTTCAAAGCTCTGTGATTTCACACCGTGGATTAAAATCCAGGTGCTCACTGCACTGATTGACTCTATTTGAGTAAGCACAATCAACAATGCATAACCACAACATTAAATGTAATCAGTTAATGGTTCTATTTATTTTAACAAAAGTAACAAATTAGGCCCATTTATTATAATGGGGGATTTAATACTGAATCCAGCACGGCATCACTAAACACCCCGAGATCTTTAATCTTATGGTAATACTTGTGAAACATCTGTTCACTTGCCCATCCTGCGGCCGCGAGGATAAGGTCTATTGGCACATCTGAATCCCTGGCCGCCGATGTTGATGCCGCCCTGGTGGAATGAGATCTAAATTTATCAGTATCAATATCTGAATAAATCAACACCTGTTTCAACCATCTTGAAATTGTCTGTGTTGACACTTTCTTATGAGGCTTTTTATGACTAATAAAAAATGCCAATTCTGTGCCTCTTAAGATTCTGGTTGTTTCCATGTAACATCTTACATATGTTACTACACATAGCCGTGGATCCGTAGGATATGTTGAAAACTCCAACTTACATCCCGTGAACCCAGGTCTACTTACCTTCAGTAAATCATAGACGTAGAATGTAACGGCATTCGCCCCTACCTTCATTATGTCAATTCTTAGTTTCTGTAATGTTTGAACTCTCTGAGCTGAAACTAATGCCATGAGCATAACCAATTGCATGGTGATTTTGGCTAATGACAGAGTTTCAATAGGATTCCAATCCCTCAGCAGCATCAGTACATCTTTTACATTCCAGATTTCTGTATACCTAGGTCTAGGAGGATTGGAGTTGAAAATTCCTTTCATAAACCTATAGACCCAAGGATGTGATCCTATTGGATTTTGTTCTGATTCACTGCTTAAATATGCAGAGTGCACTTCGTGCAGTATTGATTGCAATATAACTTAATTTTAATTTGTAGTATAGAGTTTAAAGAAACTCTATTACATCTGAAATTTCTGCTGTGTTATATGCACTATTCTTTCCTGAACAAAACACATTTTAATTTGTAGTATAGAGTTTAAAGAAACTCTATTACATCTGAAATTTCTGCTGTGTTATATGCACTATTCTTTCCTGAACAAAACACCGCCCATTTCTTTATATAGGAAATGTACTGCTTCTGGGTACTATTCCTCCAGGCTGCTGTCATAACATCCACCGTACGATCTGATAATCCTTTTCCAAGATATGGCCTTCTTAGAATCTGCAAATCAACAAACCAATACGATCATGTAAAGGATGTGGTTCATCAGTTTACAGGGTGTACAAGCAGTTTTATCTGCTTTGGAATAATCATAAGGGTTTTTTTGATCATTTTTGACACCAGTACATACCATAGCTGTGTAGGCCAATCTGGTACTACCAAAATCCCTGAGGCTGAGTCTTGTTTAATTTTCTGTATGCATCTGTTGATTAAACAAAATGGTGGAAATGCATACAGAAACATACCACCACAATGTAGCGAGAAAGCATCCACCGCTACTGCATCAGGATCAGGTTCCCACGACATATACTTAGGCAATTGGTGGTTCAGTCTTGATGCAAACAAATCAATCTCTGGCATTCCAAATTGTGTTATAATTTGTGTAAATATATCCTGATTTAACATCCATTCTGTTATTATTAAATTTACGTGATTTTTGGTCTGCAATTATATTAAATTTTACTGGTAAATATATTACTGACAGCCAAATTTTCCTGGCAATACACCAGGTCCAAATTTCATTTGCCAATCTATCACATGATTCTGATTTAATACCACACATGTGATTTATGTATGCTACAGCTGTAGTATTGTCAACCTGTACCTGAACATGCACATTTTGCATATTAGTGCAATAAGCTTTAAGGCCATAAAATGCTCCTAACAGCTCTAGGTAATTGATCCCCTGATTTTCCAGCAAAGGTACTTCATTCACATTCCACCTACTTCCACAGCTGGAAATTTTGTTAGTCG
Organism: Malacoraja senta; assembly: GCA_038087875.1. Classification (NCBI taxonomy): domain Eukaryota; kingdom Metazoa; phylum Chordata; class Chondrichthyes; order Rajiformes; family Rajidae; genus Malacoraja; species Malacoraja senta. The sequence goes on along the minus strand of CM075989.1, from coordinate 12,199,576 downwards.
CACCCCATCCAAGAGCACTTACATCAGTCTGTAGAATGACGGAAGGTGTTTCTACCAGAACTTTTCTGGAAGCATTAGAGACATTGTTAATCCACCATATTATTTCTGTAATGGATCCAATTGTCAATTTCATGGGCCTGTCAAAATGCCCTTTATTTATTTTTAATGCTGGTACCTTAGCCCTCTGCAAACATTGATAATGCAATGGTCCAAACCTGACAGCTGGAAACCCAGCAATTAATTTGCCCAGCAAGCTTGCCACTTCTCTAATTGAAGGTGTGTCCTCGTTTATGAGTCTGATGCAACCTTCAATTAACTGCAGCCTTTTCTCTTTTGGCAAAGTGATTACCATGTGTTCAAAGTTAATTGTGAACCCTAGGTAATCAATCTTCTTGCTTGGTAACAATTTAGATTTTTGTAGGTGAATAATGAAACCCATTTTCTCAAAATTGTACTTGACTCTAGATACTGACAATTTTGCAGTAGCCAAAGTGTACCCTACAATCAGAATATCGTCTGAATAGGACATTAGTACATGGCCCTCAGCTCTTAGCAGAGCTAAAATTTGGTTTGAGTAATTTAGTGAAAAATCTTGGTGCTGAAGTCAGGCCATTGGGCAATGCTTTAAATTGCCATAACTGACATCCATCTAAATTTCAAATACCTTTGATCATTACCATGCATTGCCACAGAATAATATGCATCTTGCAGATCTATGCTTGCCATATAGCAATTTTTTGTGATCAGCTGAATGGCATTAGTAAATGTTTCCATTTTGAAATGTTTATATTGTACATAAAAGTTAAGATTTGTCAGATCCAAAATGATTCTACATCCACCATTCCTTTTTCGTTCTCCCTTTTTGCTTAAAGTTTCTAATTCTCCTTTGATCAATTTATTCTCTTCCTTTGAGAAAATCCGTGACCAGCTTGAATTTTTCTGAATTGGAGGATCCAAGTGTGGATAGAACTTAATTTTGAATCCTACAATGCTACTTAGAATAAATGAATCATTTGTTATTAACTGCCATTCTTTTAGGAAGAATCGTAACCTTCCCCCTATTTGTGAATGGAAAACATTTGTTGTATTTCTTACCAGACCAGGACTCCCTAACTCGGGGTTTGCCACTGGCAATTGTTGTCCCCTTCTGGTAGGCATATTGGAACCCCTACGTATCCCCGGTGCAGCACGCCAACGTGTATACGAGAATGACCGGCTTGTTCCTTCTCCAGCAGCAGCATTCCGCCTGTAGGGATACTGTCTTCGCACCGCTCTGCTCAGCATCGGTGGTTTCATCATCATACCACTCATGGTTTTTGACTCTTCATTCAAGTCCTTTAGTTTCTTTGCTAGATTTTCTCCAAACAGCAGATTAGGCATTTGTATGTTGGATGATTTCCAGAGCCCTGCATACTTAGGATGAATATTTGGTTTTATTGCATTTTTACGAATACAATTTATATCAAAGTGTGCACTACACATGAGTGCTAAGGCATCTTGTTGTGAATCTGATATGAAATCATCATCCAATCCCCTGGCAAACCCAATGCTCAAATAACCCCATGTCAAGTTATTCACTGCTGGAACTGTTAGCCAGTCACAATTCGCCAGGGCTCATACTGTTTAATAGTCTCATCCATAGTTACTTCATGGAGCTGATGGGAGAGTAGATAATTTATAGTCATTGCTATTTCCTCTCTCAAAGGTTCCCCCTTTTTTTTTCTTTTTTTCTTTTCTTCTGGGAACAGCAAACTTTTGTGCTAGTCCAGGAACTTTCAGCTCTGATAATGGGCTCTCATCCTCATAGAAATCATCTTCTGAATCTAGATGTTCCTCTTCAGGTTGGGTAAATTCTGGCTCCCCTGTTTCAGGTAAGTCTATACCAGATTCCCCCTGCGCGGGCTCTCTTGTAGGCCCACGGATAGGCAGCCCTGTTTCAGGTGCTGCTGGCGCTGGCTCAACTCTAGGCCAACGCTTCATAATTTTTTCTTTTGAAATTGTCGGTGCTGGCACATATGTACATTTGTACTGTCTTTGCTCAGACATTTCTGGTACTGGCTCTCCAGTAGACCAGCACATATATTGCCTTTTTACAGGCATTTCTGGCACTGGCTCTCCTGTAGGCCAGCACATATGTTGCCTTTTTTGTGGGCATTTCTGGCACTGGCTCTCCTGTAGGCCAACCACTGTAATAGCTTTGCACAGGCATTTCTGATGGCTCTCCTGTAGGCCACCCTTGTGCCTGCCCAAGGCACACCCTGTGATATCCTTTATTGGCCAACACCGACCTAAATCCTCCTGTGGGAGTTCTTTGTAAATTTGTTCCCCTCAGGAGCTCTAAGCTAGCGACCCTTGCAGCTATAACATTTCTGCTTCAGGAGGGTATACCTCTGGGTCTGACTTATCTGAGTCTACAGGTCGGGCCGACTTTTGTCCAGCCTTGCGCCCCGCCGCCGGCGGTTTGACAGCACATTCGACCTCAACGGGAGTTAATGGCTTCGATGCCACTGACTCCTCTGCCTGACGCCCGCTACCCTTAGAATCTGGGGTTTTACCTGCGGTGCGTCCCTGTCCTCTCCTTCCCCTACCCTCTTTCCAACACGTCTGAGCGGGAAGAAAAGCACCCTGTAAGTGAAAATGAAAGCACTTACCTTCTCGACTTTTTACTTTATGCTTTTTACTCACCGCCTGGAGGAGCTCCTGCTTCTCCACACACGGTCATGAACGCTATGCGTCTGATCGATATGACGCGTGTGCGGCTGGACGGGGTCTTCTTCACGTAGTCACTCACGTGACTCCGAAGTAAAATTCCCTGTTTTCTCTCTCCCGCATTTCTTTAAAAAGTGGGATAACATTAGCTACCTTTCAATCCACAGGAACTGAACCTGAATCTATAGAACATTTGACAATGATCAATAATGCATCCACCATTTCTAGAGCCACTACCATCAGACCCTGGGGATTTATCAGCCTTCAGTCCCATCAGTCTGTCCAACACCATTTCCTGCCTAATGTGACCCAACAGTCTTTTCAGGTGTAGTAGCAATTCACTTGAATTTACAATCTGGTGTTCCACATTTCGTGTTCACAATGTAATCTCTTCAGCACTGGAGAACCCAAGAGAAGACTAGATGATTGCTTTCTAGACTACTGCACACAGTGACCCTGAGCTTCCTTTTGCTCACCATATTTATTCTCCACTCTACTCCCACTATGATTTTTCTGAGTGTTACTCATCTTCTGGGCACGTTGCAACCTTCTAGACTCAAAATTAACATCTCCAAATTTGGGTAACTTGGTCTTCTGTCTTTCAAAACTAGCAGTTTCTGCATTCATCCAACTGTGATCTTTGACTCATTATTTACTCTCTGCATTAATAGAGTCTGGCCAACTGGCCATATCCTACAGCCCAAACCATAATTTGCTTCTGGCTGCCACATTGACCCATTTGGTGCAAGGAGATATTCCCTTTGTTCTACCCATCCTTCACCCACCCTCTCTGCCACAGAAAATGTACTTATTTTTTCTCATCCCCCATTCTGACAAAAAATCTCAGACCTGAAACATTTACTATTTCTCTTCACACATATGGTGCTTGACTTGGTGAGTATTTCCAAGTATTTTCAGCTTTAACGTAACATTGTCCTTTAGTTTAGCTTAATGTAACCTTTTATGGGAAGGTTAGAAAACACTGTATGTGATGCTGTGGATGGGATTATACTGGAGAGAGTGCAGAGGAGATTCACCACAATGTTGCCCGATTATAGGATTCTAGCTATGGGGAGCGATTGGATAGGCTGGGCCCATTTTCCCTGGAGCACAGGAGGCTGTGGGTCAACTCGAAATAAATATATAAAATTAGAAGAAGCGTAGCAGGGTAGGTAGCGCAAAACAGTTTTTTCTATGGTAGGTGTATCATAGAAACATAGAAATAAGGTGCAGGAGTAGGCCATACGGCCTTTTGAGCCAGCACTGCCATTCATTGTGATCATGGCTGATCATCCAAAATCGGTACCCCATTCCTGCTTTCTTCCCATATACCTTGATTCCATTAGCCCAAAGCGCTATATCTAACTCTCTTGAAAACATTCAGTGAATTGCCCCCCCACTGCCTTCTGTGGCAGAGAATTCTACAGATTCACAACTCTCTGGCTGAAAGTTCTTCCTCATCTCAGTCCTAAATGGCCTACCCCTTATTCTTAAACTGTGACCCCTGGTTCTGGACTCCCCCATCAGGAACATTTTTGCTGCATCTGGCTTGTCCAATCCCTTAAGAATGTTATTTGTTTCTATAACATTCCCTCTCATCCTTCTAAATTCCAGTGAATACAAGCCCAGTCGATCCATTCATTCATCTTATGTTAGTCTCGCCATCCCGGGAATTAATCTGGTGAACCTACGCTGCACTTCCTATCAAAAACAAGGGCATAGGTTTAAGTTAAGAGGCAAGAGATTTAAAGAGGACCGTAGTGGAAAGATTATTATTACACAGAGTGATTGATATATGGAATGCCCTGCCAGAGGAGGGGCGGTGGAATCAGATACAATCACTTTAGGAGGCATTTAGACAAGACAGTTAAATAGGCACGGCATGGAAGGTGTGGCCCTAATGCTGAAGGTGTGTTCAGAAGACCCCATTTCTGTGCTGTTTGACTCATAATTTACTCTGGCCAATGCAAATTCCAAGGTATTTACAGCAGGCAATAATAGTGAGCTGCCACTGTCTGATGCTAATCAAATAGAATGGATGGGCACTGTCACTGAATAACGCTCCTTCCCATATTTTGATAAACACACACAACTGTTCTTTGTCGAATGGGGAGTGGGAGGGTGATTACTTGAGTTATATAAATAATGACTTAACTTGTTTGTGTTCTGCAAAGAGGGAGGGATCTTTGTGTCCCATAAGGTGAAATATCATCAGCTAGGCAGCCCAGAAAAAGACAATGGTATAATTACTACATTTGTGCTCTGGCTAGAGCAGACATTGATGGGCTTTGTTGCCTTGCTCCAGATGTGCTTCTAAATGCCTTTGTGACAATGTTCACCTACCTGCAGCAAGCAATGCATTGGTGGTTGAGCATGTCTCAGCGGCCTTACGCAGCCAGTTTTCAATCTACCCAAAGAAAAGTGGAAAGTTTGTTTAATCACCATCATTTGGATAAGAACCAACATTCTGCTGCCGTGGGGAGGAAAAACAATGTTATGGTAAACAAAACACGGGAGGTGGCCAGTTTCCTACTGTATTGTTAAATTATACTAAGTATTGATTTGTTCAGTATCAGTAGACAATAGACAATAGGTACAGGAGTAGGGCATTTGTCCCTTCGAGCCAGCACCAACCGCCATTCAATGTGATCATGGCTGATCATCCCCAATCAGTACCCCGTTCCTGCCTTCTCCCCATATCCCCTGACTCTGCTATTTTTAAGAGCCCTATCTAACTCTCTCTTGAAAGCATCCAGAGAACCTGCCTCCACCGCCCTCTGAGGCAGAGAATTCCACAGACTCACCACTCTCTGTGAGAAAAAGTGTTTCCTCGTCTCCGTTCTAAATGGCTTACTCCTTATTCTTAAACTGTGGCCCTGGGTTCTGGACTCCCCCAACATTGGGAACATGTTTCCTGCCTCTAGCGTGTCCAAACCCTTAACAATCTTATACGTACATTCTTTACTTTCATGCCAGTGTTATCTAATTACCTTTTATCAGGCATAAAATAGCAAAATGTTTACAAAGGCTGTAGGAGTGAAATGCACATTGAAGTTTCCAATTCCACACTTTTCCACCTTTTCATTTAAATCAATATCTTTCTCCTCCACTGCTGATTCAACGTGAAAAATAAAAACATCACGAGATGCACTGAATCAGTGTTACTGAGTTCAGGATAGTTAAGCAACATGAGAAATAGCACATTCAGCTAGTTTTATAACCTGATGCTCTCTCAACAGTCCATTGATTCAGAGAAACATAAAAAATAGGTACAGGACTGCACTGCCGTTCAACAATACACCACAGTACACAATAGCGCTACATCCTTTGCACCACCTTACTCACCATTGTCCTGTGATGTAAATTAAACAAATTTTATTCAGATTGATGGTATATTTTACAAGTTATTCACGTTTAAAACTTTAAAAAAAGCTTTTAAAAACCTCTGCCCCTCAGCAGTGTTCCAGCCCACAATGACATCACAATGGGATCTCCTTTACATGAAAAAAAACTCCCTTTTAAAAACCACAGCAGCGTTCCATCTCACAATGACGTCACAATGGGATCCAGAATTCCATTACATTTTTAAAAAAGCCGTTTTCAAAATATAACCATATAACCATAACAGCACGGAAACAGGCCATCTCGGCCCTTCAAGTCCGTGCCGAACATTTTTTTTTCTCGTATGTGGGGGGGAGATAAGGGGGAGGTTTCATTTAAAAAAACACACCCAATTTTCATTGGGGGGGGATAGGGGGGAGGTGAGGAATGGGGGAGCAGGGGGATAGAGGGAGAGGAGGAGGGGGGTATAGAGGGAAAGAGGGGGGAGGTAGGGAGTGGGAGATAGAGGAGGGCAGTGGGGGAGGTCCAGAGGGAGAGTGGGGGTGTGGGATGGGGGGAGGTGAGTGGGGGAACGGGAATAGAGAGAGAGAGGAGGGGGGTAGGGAGGGGAGAGAGGTTACGGAGGGAGGGAGTGGCGGTAGGGGAAGGGAGAGGGGAGGGAGTGGGGGAGGGGAGGAGGAGAGGGGGAAGAAGAGGGAGGGTGTAGAGGAGGGGAGGGAGTGCTGGGGGATGAGGGGGAATGGAGGAGGATAGGGGTAGAAAGAGGGATGGCGAGGCGCAGTTGGGGGAGGGTTGCCGTGACTCGCGTCACAACGGGAACGGGTGAGTGGTGGAATATTGCGTTGGTGGAACGGGGCCCGACGGGTCTCACTTGGTCGAGTAATCACTGAAAGTGAGTATTATTGTTGTTAATTAAATAAACTGTGGTACTCACTTCTCTCTGGTTGGGAAATCCATTGGAGCTGATCATCTTCCTGTAATATTGAACTGAAGCCTTGGGATACCTTCTCTTGTGTTTGGTTTTAAAATCAATGTAGTAAAGGCCAAATCTTTCTGAATACCCTTCATCCCATTCAAAATTATCCAGCAGTGACCAGGATGTGTAACCCTTCACTTGAGCACCATCTTTCACAGCTGCAATGTTTCAAAACCACATGTGATTATAAACACAACGATTTGATATAGCATCAGGAAATGCTGGAAACTCATCATGATCTCATGAGCATTTACATGAAGAAAAATTCAGATAATACATACATAGCAATGTTTCAGTCAGAAAAAAAGGTTTAGGTCCAAACCACTGTGAATTTTGTTTGCTTTGGTTGGATGATACTAAAATAACTACAAATCATCTTTTTCTCAAAAAGGCTATCAGGATTGATTGTTCTCAATTGCAGCATCTAAAAATATAAGCAGATGTTTATTTATTGATAAGAGAAAAGTAGCCATTTCTCCTATCTTTGTATCATCTCACTCTGCCTATCGTAATCAAATCAGTTCTCTCCTCTGCTTTCTCTCCCTGACTGTCTTCTCCATCTTCACTCTTATGTTCCCTTTTCTCTCGCTGCCTTCCGTCATGCTCACCCACGTTCTCTTTCTCTGTCTCATCTTTTTTTAATCCAGCTGCTGCATGGTGGATTTTGTTTGATTACAGAACGATGTAGAGCAAACACTGCTACCACCTGCCTCTCCACTGTCATGGCAAATTTGCCGTAAGAATAGAGCTTTAGTGGTCTGGGTCTGTATTCTCACGCAAGAATGAGAGGTGATCTCATTGAAACTTTGATAAAATACCTGTCGGCCTTGACAGCTGTATACAGGGTAGTTCCACTTGCTGAGGAGTTTTATAGATTTCTGGATACAAAGGGAGTTGAGGGATAAGGAAATAGTGCAGGAAAACAATGCTGAGGGAGATCAGCTAAGATTATGATGAATGGTGAAGCAAATTCAGAAAGGTCGAATGGACTACTCCTACTCCTACTCCTTATGTTCCTCAACTTATTTAGAATATGTATAATTTAAACAATTTTTTGCAACTAAATTTTCATAACAATATCCAAATATGCAAGATATATGGAGGCATTAGTACCAAAATGTTAGATGATTTCTGCAATTAACACACTTTGAGGCTGCAGGAATATGCAATCACCATGCGGACAGTACCCGAGATCAGGATTGGATCCAGGCTACTGAAGGTGTGATGTACTAATTGATGCAACTAACCTTCAGCAGACCACCAAATTTCATTTAAAAACAAATACCCGCCTTCTAATTTTTGTTCACTCCCATGGGGGAATAACAATAGCAATTAATTCAAGTTTAATGTATTATCATGGAAAATGCCTTATTTAGATATGAAGACCTACCTTTAAGAATCTCATTAACATAATTATTCATGTACTGTATTCGCCACTTATCACACAACTCAGTACACTGCCATTTCTCCGACACTCCATTTTCTGTCACATAGATCCTAGGGTTACCATATCGACTCTGAAACAAATAGAAAACAAAAGTGTTGCAAATCAAAAATTTCATTCCCAAATTTCAAATTTATTGTTAGTCGAACTCATCCAGACTGACTTTTAATTTTATTTTAAAGCCAGGCTTGACAGAAAGCAGAACATGTCTTGCATTGTTGACCAATTGTAAAGAAGCCAATTCTGCTGGAGTGAACTATTACATTGTGTATTGTTTTAAATGCATGTGGTGATTTTTTTTTGTACAAAGAGCTAGAGATTTCTGAACAAATGAAGTTGCTGTGTGCAAATTCCCACAAATATGTATGGTATTTATGACTGGAAAGTAATTTGTTTGTTCAGCACCTTTGGATCGTAATTAGGGTGAGGAATCACAAAAAGTCAGTTTTTCCACAAATAATATGCAATTTATGAGACCAACCTTTTTGTTTTTTTTCCAGATGAACGTATATACGCAAGAGCTTACACATACCCTTCACCTCAAATCTATGTTAACACAATTAAATGTCTGAAATGTCTCCCTGGAATTTTGTTATTTTTGCTGTTTATGTATTTCATGTTGTTTGTTCTGCTTCTTTTAATAAAAACATATTTTCTAAACTTCTATGTGATTTAAAAATGATGTTGGGTATGGTGTTCATCTTCCAAAGCTTCAGTTAGAGGCCTGCTTCTGAGTCTGTGTTATAATCCCGGTACAAGTGTGGATAAATTGTCCACGGCTGTCACAGTGGCAGATGGATGAAGCTTCTTCAGCACCACGTCCCAATCTTGTGATCTTGACAACCCAAAAGATCTTGGAACAATAGTGGCAAAGCTGGAAGAATTCAGCCAGTTAAGAAGCATCTGTGAAGTGAGAAACCAGTTAATGTTTTGGTTATGAAGGGTCTTCAACCTGAAGTATTAACTGGTTACTCTTTCCATAGATGCAGCTTGATTGGTTGAGTTCAACACCATTTCTGTTTTAAAATCGAACACTTCCGTCTAGTGGATGGAATCTAACTTTCCCTCCATCTTGGACCCATTGCTATTCTTTTATTATCTTTGAGAATGTTAAAATGAAGGAACTGCCGCCTACCTAAAGTACTCCACCACTAGGACTAGAGTGACCACCATCTTCCTGGGCAACGGAATGAGGTAAATTCTGGGTGAGGCTGTGAAATTTATTTTTTAAGAAGATTTTCAAAACTAATGGTGCATTTGTTCTCGTACTTCCATAATGCAGCATGAACCCAACCATTATAATAAGGGAACAAAATAGAGTTCAGAAATTGTGCTTTTTTTGTTTGCCATACATATATGCAGCTCACTATTTTCTTATCCACCTCTTCCTACTCCACCTCTTCTCTGTAGCCTTGCAAATTATTCCTTACCATAAATATGCAGTCTCGAAGACGATATGGACCTGCCTTGACTACACTTACAGATAATGCACTACAGATTCCAACCATGCTATGTACAAAAAAAAATCCTCTTGTGCCTTCTCTCTTATTTTATGCCCATAACCTCTATTTCCCGGAGCCCTTCAACAGTGATACATCCTCCCGCTATCAACTCTGTCCTGACCCTTCATCATTTTATATACTTTACTCTTTCCTGCTGGAAAGGACAGTTGCAATTTCTCCAATCTTTCCTTGAATTCATAGAGCCTCACTTCTAGAAATATTCTCATCAATCTTTTCATGGTTCTTTTTAATGTCTTCACACCTTTCCTCTCAGGATAGGAATCTGAGATAGAGCTTGTTACATTCTTTCATTGTTAGATTTGTTTTATCTTTGTGCTCAGTGAAGGGAAGTATTTACTGGTGTTGCACTTTGCAGGAAGTTTCCATCCTATCTGAGCTCCTAACATTTAATGAGCCTTTGCACCATGGATCGACAATGCAAACTGGAGGCTGGAAAGCGTAGTTAGCAAACTGGTGCCAAGGAACAGATTAGAGTTAATAACGTCCTTGGTGAGTGCTCACGCTGGCTTAGCAGGGCAGCAGTACTAATTCAGAGTAAAGTTATACAGTGCTGAACAAACAATGGCCTACTGAATGTAGGTGTAAGGATATGAATGTTTATAAAGAAAGAACACATTTATGTAGCATATTTAATAACTCAAATTGATTTATTCAAAGTGTTTAACAGCTAATTAAATGTTTTCTGCCATGATGCAGAAAACAATCCATTTGTGTGTTCTATGATCCCACTATCAGCAATCTGAGGAGGAGTTAAATTGGTTGAGAGATAAATATAGACCTGAAAACTGAGAGAACACTATTTTTGAAGTATTGCAATGGGGTGTCTTGTTTCTTCCTGGAGATGGGCTCTTGTTTAATGTCTCAACCAAATACCAGATCTGTTCTGATGTCACACCGCCTCAGAACCACACTGGTCGATTATGTTTTCAGGTTTTTGATGTTACACTTGGCTAGCATAGAACACTACCTACTGGGTGAAGGCTAAAGGTTGAATACTTGTGGCTTGAGGTTAACACTGCAAAACATTTTCGGACTTGTCTTTGGATCAGTCAACTCCCACTATAGAGTTTGAAGACCATTCAAGTAGAGTACTGAGATGAGACATTAAACCAAGATGCCATCTGAGTCCTGGCCAAATGTTAACCCTCAGTAAAAGAGTGGATGGTGTAGTTATCATCAGATTGCTGTTAGTTGGACTTTCTGTGCACAAACTGATGGCGGGTTTGAGAAAGTAGGACTTTGGCCTATAGTACGTTTACAAGTCGTGGGATCATGAAATAAATAAATGTAAATCATTTGTCATTACTCCAAAATGAGAAATTGAATTACGCGTCACCGATTTGTAGTAAATACCTTTATAAAATTCAGGATCCTTCTGAAACCCCAGGGTACTGAGTAAAGCCATTCAGATCCTGGGTCTGGCCACTGTGGGTCGACGAGTTCCACTAAATCACGATCAGTGTGATAATTTGGTCCCTTGCTGTAATGGTAATTCTTGTGAGTGATGTAACGGGTCGTGAAGTGACCCAGCCCAAAAAAGTCTGCCGTGCCTTTGATGAAGTGTTTCTCCTGTGGAGTGAAGGCAGGCAGTCTTGAGTTGCCCAGGCCTTGCTGTGAACTTTTTCTCCCTGTTGATGGAGTAAACACCGTGGTTATTTAGAATTAGTTCAAAGATTAGATGTTCTGAACACTACCATTGGCTCCAATGCTAAATTTGCCCAAGTCTTGAACTGGCCCCATTTTGTCCTGGATTTTATCAGTCGTGACATTGAATTGCATTGTCTTCATAAAAATAGTTTTACATTGCTCAGATTCAATCAAAATCTTTCACATTTTATTAAATTGAAAGAGTAGGAATGAATGCAATATTAGTTGCTGGAAATAATTCCGACCAGCAGAGTAGATAGTAGACAAGAAGAAAAACTGTCCCTGTTGAATATATAACAACATGAAAATAATTTATACATGCATTTCTGATGTCATATAGGACAATGTATCTTTCCCAGGCAATGTGTCTGTGAATCCCTTCTATCTACCACTTTTGGATTTTTTCGCTTCCTGCTTAAAATTCTTTAACTGATGCAGACACAGGTGCTGTAACATCATGAGTTGCCATCCACTGTTCATGCATGTCGTTATGATATGATGAATCTCTGCCTTTGCCTGCCTAATATAAAGCCAGGCTTAAATCGGATGGCATTTACATCCATACTGCGGTACTTCTGGGGTCACATGTTCCCACCTGGCCTGCAGTGAACAAGGGAAATTAAAGAACTGCAAAATCGGTGCCATTTTAAATTATATTAAGAAAACAAAATACATTCTGTAACATTTGCCTGGTTGCATTTTAGACCCCTAAATAATCCATTGGAAAATCAGAATTATATGTGTCTAAACAGATTCATTTACTCTCTGTTTTTAGTTTCTGTTGTGTCAGGTTAAGTTGCTGTATAGGCTTTGTGTGTGTATGCATCTGTGTGCGTGGAGTGTGCACTCACTTTATTCCATCCTATTATTTTATACTTACCAATACAGTCTTTCATAACTTGAGGGTAGTCGCCATTGAAAATAGGGTTGGCAAACCAGCCAAGATTAAATTGGATGTATCGCTCAGCAGCCTCAATATCCTTTTGACTTGTAATGTCAACTGGATCTCCCCACTCACTTGTGATGGAAATACCCACCATGCCTTTAATATTAAAATAATGTTTAATAAGTACCACATGAATAGTCTTTTAAATTAGAATATATATGTTTCAGTTGTGATTTTTGTAAATCAAAATGGTTCCTGAGTTGAAGATCATCCACTATATCCTCAACCACCATTTGTTCTCTTTCTCCACTGGTCAAGATCTCTTGGCTTTGATATTTGCTATGTTTTGGACTAAACCATGTACTATCCTATGTAGTCTCCTGGTCTGTCAACTTCTTGATTCACAATATGCTCTTTAACTGCTCAAATGTGACTTTTCAATTCCTGGAGACTTTCTAAAATTCCTTTTTGCATTCACTTATTTTTCATGATCTGGGTGTTGCTGGCAAGACCAGCATTTCTTGCCCATCCCTAATTGCCCTTGATGGAATGGGAGCAGCTGCCTTCTCCTGCCACAATCCTTCTGCTGAAGGTGGTCTCACAGTGCTGTTGGGGAGGGAATTCCATGACTATCCCAGGTTATTGAGAGAGGCAAGCAAGGAGATTTCAGAGCCATGATGAAGAACTCTATCTTCTCTCGCCACAAGGAGGTCCTGGTGAACTGAGAACAGCAATTGATGACCCGTTTAAGAAGGGAAATAGAAAGAATCCAGGAAATGATATGATGATGAGCCTCATGTCAGTGGTAGGGAAGCTCTTGGATATGATTAACTCACATTTGAAAGAGAATGGGCTACTCCGGGGCAGTTAGCATGGCAGCACGGCTGATCATGTCTTACGAAATTGATTGGTTTTTTAAAGAATATGACACAGGTCACCGTTGAGGAAAGGGTAGTAGATGTCTAAATTGATTTTGGTAAGCCATTTGATAAAGTCCCTCGTGTTTGGCCTCCAGATGTTTAAGGCTCAGTGATCCTGGCATTCATTCAGCACTGTTGCCATCCTTCAACCACAAGATGTTCTTAAGGGCCTTCCCTGACTCTCTTTGTCTTTTATCTCATCTTTTGCACACTGCTTAAAACTGACTGAATTTAGCTATTTTGAATTATGAAACATTATAATGTGGTAATGTGCATTAAAAGACATAGCTTAGTTCTATTCCCAACTTCTTTCTCCATAATCTAGCAAATAGTTTAATTATCTGTAATATCTACATGTGTATGGTATTATTCTGCTTTTGCAACATTCCCAGCCAGTGTATAAATAACATGCATAAAATATCATACTATTATTTCTTGTAATTTTGCCAATTACCTTAAATCTATGCTCTCTGGTTTCTGTTTCTTGTCCATGGGACGGTTGTTTTTTAATTTAATCTATCAAACCCTTTCATCAATATGAAGCTCTTTAAAACCTCTCAACCACCAATTTAAAGGAGGATAGTCCCAATTTTGCAGAACTGCGCAGTCATTAATACTCACTGAAATATAACAAAATGTGCTGAACTTAAACCTTTCTAATCTTTAATGGAATTATTTGAGTCTGGAGCTTGCGAATCATAAATTCTACTTGAAACAGATGATACATCACCCTATCACATCTATATAGCAGAAAGTAGTGAAATCATGCACTATACTTTACACTAGAAGTTCCAGTTCACTCCTGTGCTACTTATTTGTTTTATGTTTGAGACTTGTTCCTTATTTTTGAGAGCTCGATACCTTTTTGGCGACTGCGCCAGAGTCTGTCGTACGTGTGCCAAGCTGTCGCGTGGGCCTGTGAAAGAGAAGTCAACACCAAGAGTGTTACTGAAATCATGGCTTCTTCACATTTTCCTCCCCCACAACCTTATTTAAAATTTCCAGCTGTCTCACCCACCAAAAGGAACAGAAAAAGCCCTTCCTCCAAAACCAGACATCAGAAGGTGGTGAGTAAGGCTTCTCCCATTGGTGACCCTCGACCTTGGTCATGGATTGAAGCCACATTGTGGGAACCCATTTGGCCTTGGTGCAATACTGAAGCAGTGCTGCATTGCCAGAGGTCCAGTACGGTATATGGCAGATCCTATGAGGCTGAGCATGCATGTGCTGCTCATGTCCTGGTCTCAACCACTGGCAAAACTGATTAATTCCTCATGTCTGTTGCATTTTGTTTTATGCAAATTGATTGGAGAATGCTGCATGAGGACCTCGTCAGATCAGGGAAGATGCTGGCTGCAAGCAAATAGAGCAAAACTGATGATCCACTATCTGTTTTCTCATAAATCCTCATGGATTGGAATCCAGCTCACTTGGTTCTGTTGACTGTGCTCCTATTTAACTAACTGGCCCCAATCCTACATTCCCTTGAAACTCATGAAGACGCTGTTCCCATACTGCCTTTAATCTCATGAGACCCCATTCTTATACTTCCTTTGAACTCACCAGAGCCGCATTCCCACATCCTTCTAAACACCCGATTCACTGGGAAGTTTATCATAAAGTGAATTAAAAGTTAGTTGGTATTTCAAAAAGGGATAATAACATCTGTGAGTCTAGCACCACCAAAGTACCAAGTGTGCTAGATTATCAGAATTTAGTGTTCTTTTATTTCATTGTTAAACAATTTTTTGATATAGAAACTTACCTTAATAATGTTATGTGCTGCCCTGTAACCTCCTATTCCATTGAGCTTTAACCCTGGGGCATGCTGTCCAACCTCGTATCCTTCGACAGCTATGGACTACAATATATAATACATAAGCATCCGTTGATGGTAGTCCAAACATATCCCACTTATTCTATTGTTATCTAAAGCTCCTGAGGAGTGGAAATTGTACTTAGATTTCCCACGATGGAGCTGCAACCATGTAGGCCAGCACCAGGTATTTTCCCAAACATGGTCTACCCATCTTCCTTGCTTGCAGTCATTCGAAACGAGTGGCAAAGAGTGGGAAAGAAATAAGTATTTGTACCAGTTATTAGCCTGGCAAGGGATATTTGCTTTGTGGTCTTTCATCAGGTTTATAAGAAAAGTGTTGACAGCAGGATATCTGCATTGAGCAAAAAAATGATTGTTTCTGAGCTATAGGGAGAGGTTGAGTAGGCTGGGATTCTATTCCTTTGGGAGCAGGAAGTTGAGGAGTGATCTTATAGAGGTGTATAATCATGAGAGGAATAGATTGGGTAGATGCACAGTCTCTTATCCAGAATAGGCGAATCGAGGACCAGAAGACATAGGTTTAAGGTGAAGGGGAAGAGATTTAATCGGAAGCTGAGGGGTGGTGGGTATATGGAACAAGCTGCCAGAGGAGGGAGTTGAGGCAGGGACTATCCCAACATTTAAGAAGTAGTTAGGTACATGGATAGGACAGATTTGGAGCGATATTGACCAAACCCGTGTAGCTGGGACAGGTTGACCGGTGTGGGCAAGTTGGGCTGAAGGGCTTGTTTCCACGTTGTATCACTCTATGACTCTGTCTGGTTATAGAATTCTCATGTGAGATTGAGAGTGACATCAATAATGGAGGTGGAGCTTGAGAGGTGAGACGAATGGGTTAAACAAGAAATTGCCAAGGATAATCCTTCATAAATTTGCCAACACAACACATAGGATAAACTGGTAATTAACCAATCACAGGCCACTGCCTGCGACGAGGACATCGCATTACAGATCATAAACAGTTTGTTGAATTGGAGAGAATTTTGCTTAATTCATTCTCAAAAAAATAATATTTGAGAACTAATTAATTTTAGATCCTATGGTTCAATTTTTATATTTTAAATTTTGTTTCTTACTTATGCTTTCAATTAATATATGAAACAGAATGGAAACACCATGGAGAATGGTATAAGATGGGCTTCAACTGAATGATATAGAAAAGTAAAGTTGGAAAAAGATGGTCTCAAGTCATCATAATTAATATTTATTTTGAAACCATTTTCAATAATTTTAGTTGTTACTTTCAAATAGAGTTCTGAACACATGGCAGCGCTCAACATTTTGAGTATGAAAGGTAGTTGCCATGTTTCCAAAACAAAGTATGTCACCGCACCTCAGCAGTGTGAAAAGGTACTATGTAAAAGCAAGTCTTCTCACTGTTCCTTCTGGGAACAGTGTGGCCACTTTTGCAATGGGCTATCATGCTACCAAAGCACAGGGAACCAAGTCTTTAACATTAGATTGAAACTGGATCCAATAAGAATGGAGAAATGTTTAATCATACAAGTGTGAGCTTTTTTTAATGGGGAGAGTTCAGAGCCAATTTGCTTATAAACAAACAACTGAGAGCATATATACAATTGTGCAATGTGGAAGAGTTACATTGTTAGAACAGATACAAATAAAATAACTCTAATCATGTACATAGAACAGTACAGTTTGGCCCACAGTGTCAATGCTGTACATGATGATAAGTTACACTAATCTGCTCTGCCTGTAGATGTGATTCATATCCTTCCATTTGTGCATAGCCACATGCCTATCTAAAAGGCTTTACTTGCACAGCTTTTTAAGGAATACTGGAGTCGAAATGTATCAGTGCTGAACAATTGGTGACTGATACCTCTCATCTCCCAGCGTTGCGTTCCACAAGTTAATGTTCAATTAATCAAACTGCATTATGACATAAAACGTACCCATGGATTGTTGAAAGTAATCCAATGTTTCACGCGGTCACCAAACTTCTCAAAACACAGGTTGGCATAATCATTAAAGAAGTTAATCATACTACTGTTCTGCCAGCCACCATATTTATTTTGGAGGACCTAAAAAATAATAGAGATAAATACGAAATGAGAATCAAATGCCATTTAATGCATTATAACTTCTCTTTTAAACACGCTGTAGTGCATACCAATTTCTAGTGGGCTAACATGACAGATGAACAAAAAAAACAAGCCAGTCATCAGACGTAAACAGATCAATTGGCGAAGGTATCTGTAGGAAGAGCATGGCTAACTGTACAGTAAATCTTCGTTTTAATGAACCTCCTTAAAACGGATTTTGGTTATAGCGGCAGATTCTAACCACCACCGGCTTCACCGCCTCCCCGGCTGGGCTACTTTCAGGCTTTCAGGTGCGCTGCCGATGCCACCACCAGCCACTTCCAGGCCGGCCCACACCGATTCCCTTGCCACTTTCAGGCTGGGCTAACAATGCCACCCTTAGTCACTTCCAGGCTGGGCTGCCGACACCATCTTCCCGGCCGCTTTTAGGCTGGGATGCCGACACCACCCCTGGCCCACACTGCCCTGCCCGGCCGCTTCCAGGCCAGACCTACTGCTGCCTCTGCCGGCCCACACAGCTTTCTAGCCCGCTGCCGACCCTTACCTGCACTCCAGCCGCCTGCAGGCCGGTACCAACGACTCCACTAATCTTCACCTCTCCTTGGGTCAGCAGGCCCGGGCCATCTACTCACCTGGAATCCACGCCTCGTTGTGGACTGAGAGTCTGAAAAAGAGTCTCGACCCAAATCGTCACCTATTCATGTTCTCCAGAGGTGCTGTCTGACCTGCTGAGTTACTCCAGCACTTGCAGTTGTTTGTTTCTGGTCCAATATAATGTGGTTTACGGTACTTACATTAACAGGGCCAGGTGGCTGTACAGTAAAGGGAATTGTGGACCGCATCCACAGAAATTGGAAAAAATATTTTAATAACCCAGTATGCCCTAAGAGAACCATAAATGTACAGGCTGTGAAAAGAGATGGAGAGAGACGCCTTTGTTAAGATTAACACAGCTCTTTTCTGAACTCCTTTCCCAAGACAATGAAATTCTTGACAGTAATAAAAAGGACTCCAAGAAGGCTGGTTTCATAGCAATTTCTTTGTAAATATTAAATAGTCAAAGGTATTGAGTCAAAATAAATATTGTTAGAGCATTTCAACAGAGTTCATATCCGAACAGAGTGATTATAATCTCAATTCCTCTGTGTCTCGTGGGACCGTTTGTTCAAGTTACATATCAGTTCCAATAAACCCCTGACATAAAGGCAGTGCATTCAAAAGGAGAGAGCAGGTGGCGGGAATAGATTAAATTTTGTATTTTCCAATCTTAAACTTAATTGTGACTATATGTTAAAGCTGAGTGTAGCCACGAGAATGCAATTCAAAATGTGGCATTGATACAGTTTTAAATCAGGCAGCAAAGTTAGTCTGGTCTGAAATCCTGTTTGTTTACACTAAGGAAGAGTGAGATGTGACATTTAGTGTAATGTTAAAGGAGAAGTAACAATTAAATCAGTTAATAACTGGCAGGGTTTTACCTTAAAAGACATTGCAGCCAGGGAAGGGTGACCTGATCAGTCATCAAACATTATAGATCATTAGATTATCTGCATGTTGACCCCAAATTGATCATGAGGACCTGCTCCACTGATAGCACATAAGGGTAGGGAGGGAGTTCATTATGTCAGCTGTTACATTGTTGCCACTGTAGTCTGTCAACCTCAGAGATGTTAAATCCTATATCACCACAGAACTAAGAATCCTGATCTATTGTCATTATTAAATCTCTTAATAACACTTCTGCACAACCAAAGTAATCAAACCCCACTCAGATAGGTGGAGACACTAGTCCGACAGTAATATAGGAACCTGTGTGTAACACAGCTGTACTAGAGCTAGAACGTCTGGTCCCTGGTCGTTCAGTCTGTGGTGGGAAGAGTGGTAGCAGAGTTGTTAAAGTTGGTCACAAGTACCTAAATCTGAAAAGGTAAAATAAAGCCAGACTTTTCACATACAGGGGGAAGTGCAGAAATTCAGATTTGCCATCTTGTGGAGAGGCACATATATGCATTCTGATGTAAATGGACAAATGTATGCTCACAATCATATTGAATTTTTAAATGATTATTGAGATGGTCGATTTCCCACTTTCCATTCCCTCCACCCCACCCTTGCGGATTCCCCTGCTGAGAAAGATTGCAATCATTTTGGTTGCAATGTCAGAATTCAGTAGATTAAGACTGGGTTGTAGCATCACAGTATTCTGAGCGACACGACCACTTTCTCTAAAAGCATGGTCCTTAGGACGAACACAACAGTCCCCTCCTGCACAGGTTAAAATTAATCATGTGGATGAGGCCTATGCTCTTTTATTTTTATTTATCTGTGGGATGTGGCTATTGTGTATAATTGTTGCCTTTTTGTGACTGACATTCAGCTGAAGAGTCAGTGCTCATTTATTTGTTTGTTCTCACACTACAGGCAAGGTTGGGTTTATTGTCTCTTTGAAACTCGGCATTCCCTTGACTGAAACTGTACCAGTATATCCTAAATCACATTTAAACGTTTGGTACAGACCTGTGGAAGATCCCAGTGGTACAGGGTCACTATGGGCAGAATTTGGCTCTCCTGTAGGGTGTTTATCAGTTCATTATAATAGTCGATTCCTTTGCCATTCACTTGCTCGGCTGGAGAATTTTGAAAGATAAGAAATAGATTATCTATAATGTACAAATGAAACATTTATTTGTAAATACAATCTTTGTTATACTCTACTCTAACTTTCCTAGAGTGAGGACCTCCTCCCACAGTTATATCAAGACTCTTTTGTAGTGATAATACTGCTAGGCTACTGTATGTGGCAGTGCCGGAGATCAGATTTGGGAGTTGATGTAGTGGGGAGGAAAGGTTGGGAGGTGTCATTGCTCAGCATGGAATTTTTAATACTGACTTAGTATCCCAGCATCAGCAAGTTTGGTAAGCAGAGGTATACAGCTATTAACTGACCTCACTCAGGATGATAGATTTATCCTCATAACTCAAAGCACAGAAACAGGGAGAGAAAATAACCTTAGTATAATCCTTAGTTACACTTCAGTACCCATAAATTTGTACAAGGTTGGCCGAGAGTGGAAGGGTGTCAGCCAAGGTTAAAGTGGTGGGCATAACAGGTATTTTTTCTCAATAATACAAAATAATTATAGGAATCGTGGATTTCAGTTCCGTTCGCCCCATTGCAGGAAGGATATGTAGTGGGCGGGGGAGTCGGGGGAAACTTTTTCTATCTCTTACCTTGCCGGAGATGCGATTGTTATCCGGATTGTATCTCCGGTCACTCTGCCACCTAACATCGTGGAGCTGGAGGCCTGCTCGGGACTGACTTTGAGCCCCACCGCAGGGCGTGGACTTACCATCAGAGCCGATCCCTTGCCTGGGCTCGATGCTCCAACTGCGGCCTGCGGCCTTTAACATCAAGGAGCTTGCAGTCTCGGGTTGAGACCGATGTCGGGAAGCTCCAAAAGCCGCACGACGTTCGACTAGCCCCAACCCGGGGTAGATCGCCCGGAGCGGGGGAGCTGAGATTCCCCCCCGATGCAGGAGCTTGATCGCCCCGGCTACGGGAGAAAGAAGGCCCCCGATAAAACTTTTTTTATCCTTCCATCACAGTGAGGAATGTGGAGGAGTCACTGTAGTGGATGTTCATGTTAAAATGTATTTTGTGTGTTCTGTTGCTTTTTTATTGGTATGACTGTATGTTGCATGTATGTTGCACTGTAATTCCTTGTATGTTGCAAAACATACTTGGCTAATAAAGTATGATTATGAATATGATGCCATCCTGGTTCTTCAAGCCTGGTCTGTCACAGCTGTGGGCAAATGCACAGCTTCTTTCCCTTCCCTTACAGGGTGACTGAGGCCAAATGCTTATGAAGCAGAAAATGTTTAAAGGGGGTTCCAAACCAAAAAGTGTGAAAAGAGAGACGTCATATGAACTCTTAGCTCGGGACTATGCCCTTTGGCCCATAAACTTTGTGCCGAACATGACACCATTGTAAACTTCACATCTACCTATATCTATATAGGTCTATATCCCTCAGTTCCTGTCTCTCTGTGCCTTTTAATCATTGCTATTATATCTGATTTCCCAAACCTACACATCCTGCCTATAATGTGGCGACCAGAAATGCAAACCATAACTCCTTGTAATTGATTTGTATTACAAAGTAAAAATACTTAATATCTGCTTAGTCCCAGAACTTTTACCCGGCCTGACACCCTTCCACTCTCTGCCAATTATGTGCAAATCTGTGGATGCTGAAGTGCAACAAAAGATTATGCTAAAGTTCATTTTCTCCCTGTGAACAAGGATGGAATCTGCTCAGTTCTGACAGCATTAACATTAGCTTACTAGCATTCAGAGAAGGCTGACTCCCTTCCCAGCAAGACAGTAAAGTGAGAGATGTTACCTTTTATCCCCGTTGGTATGATTCGAGGCCAGGATATAGAAAAGCGATAATGATTGACTTTTAATTCCTTCAACAAGGCAATGTCCTCCTGTAATAAAATCAGGTGTTAACCAGGCTTTGCATGCATGAGGAAAATTATGAAGATGTTACTGGGTCTAGAACGTTTGCTGGACAGGCTAGGAATTAATTACCTGGAACATAGGAGCCTGAAGGATTATGTTATAGAGGTTTATAATATTTCTAGACCAAGTGGGACACGTTGTGTCCTTGTCACACGGGAGGGCTGGTCCCCGAACGCAATATTCCACCACTCACCCATAGCCCCCAACTGTGCAGGCTGACAGGTTGCCGTTGTGACGCCAGAGATCCCCGTGGTGACGCGAGTCACGGCAACCCTCCCAACTGTGCCTCGTCATCCCTCCTACCGCTATCCTCCATTCCCCCTCATCCCCAGCACATCCTCCCCCTCCTCTTCACCCTCCCTCTTCTTTGCCCTCTCCTTTTCCCCTCCCCCACTCCCTCCCTCACCTCTCCCTCCCCCTCCTTTCCCTGACCCTCAGTCACTCCCTACCTCCCTCCATAACACTCTCCCCTCCCTACCCA
The DNA here is from genome assembly GCA_038087875.1 of Malacoraja senta. NCBI lineage: Eukaryota > Metazoa > Chordata > Chondrichthyes > Rajiformes > Rajidae > Malacoraja > Malacoraja senta. The sequence continues at coordinate 12,177,214 of CM075989.1, read as the reverse complement.
CCTTGACATGAATGTGAGGTGGAAGCTGCTGTAATTTTTTTAACTGAGTTTTTAAAAATGTAAATGAGATCCCATTGTGATGTCATTGTGGGGTGGAACACTGCTGATGGGCAGTTTCTGTAAATTAGATCCCATTGTGATGTCATATCCCATTGTGATGTCATGCGCTGCAAACTGCCGGTGCAGATAGAAGAGATTTTTTCAAAATTGTGTTTTGTAAAGTTTAAAATGTCAATAACTTGTAAAATATACCATCAATCTGAACAAAACCTTATACAACACACCACAGGCCAATGGTGGGTAAGGTGGGCCAAAAATTGTAGAGCTATCGTGTACCGTTTTGACGTAATTCAGGACATCACAGACAGACAGACATAATAACAAACAAGATGAGAGTTTTCGTAATATAATAGACCAAGTGGGACCCATTGGGCCCCGTTCCCCCAACACAATATTCCACTACTCACCCATTCCCCCAACGCAACCCGTTCCCCCAACGCAATATTCCACCACTCACCCATAGCCCCCAACTGCACAGGTGCGGCTCATTTCCCCTCATCCCCAGCACTCCCTCAACCTCCTCTACACCTCCCATCTTCTTTCCCCTCCTCCCCTCCCCCACCCTCCATCACCTCTCCCTCCCTCTCCTTTCCCGTACCCTCGATCACTCCCTCCCTCCCTCCCTTCATAACCCCTCTCCCCACCCTACCCCCCATCCTCTCCCTCTATCTCCCCTCTCCCCATCCCACTCCCCCAGTAAACACAATGTTTAAATAACATTTCGCCTCCTCCCCTCCCCACCCCCTCCCTCTCCTTACAACAATGTAACAAATCTCTCATTGCACTTGGAGTCGTGTCTCCCCTCCCCCATTCCATCTCTCTCCTGATAACGTAACAAATCTCTCATTGCACTGGGTGTTCTGTCATTTGGTAACATTTTAACAGGCAGGGCAAGTTTTCAAGTGAAAAGTTTGATTTTTAAAGTGAAAAGTTAATTTTTTAAAGTTTAAAATGTGAACTACTTGTAAAATATAACATCAATCTGAATAGAATGCTGTTGTGTTTTTTAAAACAGACTTTTAAAAAAGTAAATGAGATCCCATTGTGATGTCATCGTGGGGTGGAACACTGCTGACGGGCAGATTATGTAAATTAGATCCCATTGTGACATCATACACTGCTAACTGCCAGTGCAGATGGAAGAGATTTTTTTAAAGTGGGGCTTTGTAAAGATTAAAATGTCAATAACTTATAAAATATACCATTAATCTGAACAAAACTTGATACAACACACCACAGGACAATGGTGAGTAATGTGGGCCAAAATTGTAGCGCTATCGTGTACCGTTTTGGCGTAATTCAGGACATCACAGACACAGACAGACAGGCAGACAGACAGACAGACATACATAATAACAAACAAGATGAGAATTTTAGAGATAGATAGATAGACAGACAGACAGACCATAGATAAGGCGAACGCCCAAAATCTTTCCGAAGGGCATAAGAGGTATAAGGTGAGAGGGCAACATTTAAAAGAGACCTGAGGGGCAAATTTTTCACAAAAAGGATGGTGCACATTTGGAAATAGCTACCTGAAAAAATGGTCCGAGTGTTATGGTACATTACCACAACACTCGGACATGTTGATGGATTGGAAAGGTTTGGGATGAGGGCCAGGTGCAGGCAAGTAGGATTAACTCGGTTAGGTAATCAAAACAAGGTATTTTCACCAGAAATACTTGGCGATGGAGGATAGTTGCATATAGAATTGTAAATCTAGTCAGTCTCAGAAAAGTGGTCAATAGACATGATTGACAGTGGGTGATCCAATCATACCCATTCTGTTATGGAATTTCACCATATTCCACCTTAAATGGGTATCATTGCCTGCAAAATACCTTGAGATGTGAAAAACTCTAACACAAACCCATATTCTATGTTCTTACCTTGAATTTATAATAGCTTTCACAGGATGAGTCCCCTGTTTCATTCAGGAATACTTTTCCTTTCTTATGCGTGAAAACATCCCAGATACTGAGACCTTTCCCATCTTGATTCCAAGCTCCTTCTGTCTGGTAGGCTGAACTGCCCACACCCCAGGAGAAACCTAAAATCAGTAGAGTACTTAAACGCTGTGTTTCACGACAATATATTTGTGCATTGATTGGTACTTGGAAATATTCCAAGGCCATTCATCTGATTGAGCTTATGCTGGCTGTTAGTAAAATCCCATTATCCCACTTATTTCCCTTGTAATTATTATTTCTCATACATGGCAGGACGTCTCTATTCTGAGTCTATATGCCTGTGATGCTGCTGCAAGCAAGATTTTCATTGTACCTGTATCTCACCACACTTGTGCATGTGACAATAAACGTGACGCGCCTTGAAATCTACCCTAATTCACCAGCCACCCACCTACACTTGGGACAACTTAGTCTGACCAATAAACCCAACAACTCTTATGAGTTTCGGATATGGGAGAAAACTCAGAGTACCCAGACAAAAGCCACATTGTCACAGAGAGAACATGGAAATCGGAGCTAAGGTCAGGATCAAACCCAGGTCACTGGAGATGTGAAGCAGCAGAACTACCTGCTGAACCACTGTGTTGCTCATATATGCTGCAGCACAGAACGTTTAAAGATTGTACTGCATGACTTTCAGCTCCAAATACAAACTGAAGTGATTTTAGAAAATTGGTGTGGAGCTGATTGTGTCTGGTCCAGTACGAGACGAGAAACAACAACCATGCTGTCACAAGATCTGCAGCTGCATGGGACTGTTCATTAATTTGTATAGTCTGCCATGAACATAGTAAAACATCCAAGGCGTGTCACAAAAGGAGATGGCAGAGAGAGAACCAAAAGTCAACCAACGAGTTGTGCTTTAAGGAGCATGAAAGGAGGAGAGGGAGGCAGAGAAGTTAGGGTTGGTGTCCAAGTAACTGACAAAGAGATTAAAATCCACGTTGATTGGAAGGCTGTGAGAGTTGGGGGAACACAGAGATCCTAGAGAGTTGTAGAACCAGAGTTTACAGGGATGGAAGTGTTCCACTCAGGGTGACTAGGGGCAAAATCTTGGAGGAACTTAAAAGCAAAGTTGGAATTTTTAATATCAAGACCTTTATTTAATTTGAAGCCTACATAACTCCCACAGCACTGGAAGTGGAAGGAATGCAAATTAGACATATTTCTTAAAGGAAATAACATTTTGAGATTCTGCATGAATAATCTGAGAGGTTGTACAGTGGAAAGCAGATGTCTTTGGACTTAATGTTTCCCAAGTGTTATGCTCACTCACACATAGGAGCACACAAGAACAAGAGAGGTTTCATAAAAGATCTTGGGAGGGTTAGACAGAAGGACATGTCCACTGGTTGTGAAATCCAGAATTAGAAATCATGGATTCAATCAATAAGGTCATCTACTTGGGAGAGCTGAGTAGAGATTTATTTTGAATTCTCTGCAGCACCATACAATTGGTGCTTCGTCATTTGCATGTTTGAGGCTCAGATTAGGTAGTTTCTGAGGTTGTAATGAATTAAGGGATATTGGAAAGTTAATGTAAAGTCGAATTATTTTATGGAAAGATGGAGCGGCCATTCATTTCAGTTCCTAAAGCTACGTATCATGGGGGCTTTATTCATTTCTAGCCTAGATTTGTTGTGGACTGATTAATAAATCGTCTGTGTACTCAGTGACTCTGCTATTATTGTATCAATTGACCATTGGGATAGTGGAAGATGATGCAGATAGATCCTAGTCCTTGGTGCTGTAACAATTCCAATATCCTAAAGTCTTTTCAGAATAATTGTTAGATTCAACCAATCAAGATTTTGAATATTTGTCTCTTTTTTTCACCCGGATCTTGATTTGTAAATTTACATACTGTTTCTTACGGGAACTGTCAATAATCTGCCACTACAGGGCCAACAGTCCTTCGGCATTGAAAACTTAATGTGGTGCATATAATCCAGCTTCTGGTAACAAACATTGGCCTGCTCTAAACTGGTAAGAATTCTGAAGCTATTGGACACAGAGAACATATCAAAAGATCAGTTTATTCTTATATTGCGTAAAGTTTAGAAACAAATCTGGTATAAAGATTCCAGAACTGAGAAGGACCAACATTATTTTTCTTGATTATTCTTAAACTTTTAGATCAGTGACCAGAAATGGACATTCTGTAATGATAGATTTGTTCTAACCATAAAACTCATACCTTAATCATACAGCATCTTAAAAGTATTAACAGTAAATTAATACATCGCACTAGTTCCTAGCTCTACTTGAGTCCTTCAATGTACTTACCAGCAGGGAAAGTCCCATAGTAGAAGGATCCGCCATGTTCTTTTGCCCAGTCAAAATCCAGAGTCAGGCACAGAGGCAGCGCCAGCAGCAGCCCTCCGTGCAGAACCAGGTGCTGCATCATCCTTCAGCCTTTAAAAGTCCAGTGTCGTTACCTAGCACCCGATGGCAGCTTCTCTCCACAATCTGTCCACACACAGAGTACAACACAATCATGCAGAAGAGTGCCGCAGAAAAACCCCACATGGGCAAGAGCACGGAGTAAAGTGAAAGCTGAGTGATGACCTGACAGGTCTTTCAAATTCTGAACTAATTTGATTGATAAATGTAGAGAAAACAAGTCCCCATCTTAATGAATTCAGAGTGCAAATGTGAAACTTCTTCCCAAAGGAGGATGGAATAGGAGATGATGGTGGGTTTGGATGAATGGGGAGAATGTCACGCCGTGAGTGAGCACTTGATCTGAATGATCTCTTTCTATGCTGTGTTTTCCATACAAAATTAATGAGTGCTGGTTATTAACCATCATAGCTTCTACCGCAGGCACTAGTATCAAAGATATGCACTACCATGTATTTTTTGTTTTGCATTATATTAATTGGCATCCTCGCCATCCAAGTAATTGAAATAGCATTTACTGAATTTGCGTTCAGATTGGATTCTCCATTCAGAAAGCCACAATACAGCTTTTGGGCTCTTTCCTTCATTTGTTGAGTGCAGAATTCTCCAAGTTACTGATGTTGAACATATGCACCAGGTATTTAAAGGTATCACCTTGATATCACATTGTTGATTTCCAGACAATATTGTAGAAAAAATGAATTCCTAATGCAATGATCTTATGTGTTATATACACATCCAGTCAAGTTTGGCAAATGAGATTAATGAAAGACTGACTGCCACAAATCATCATCTTACCTGTTAACCTTTCTTCATTTATCTGGATGAGAAGATGACACCAATACCAGGCACTCAGAATAAATCCACCCTGCAGCCGTACACAGTCCAAAAATAAAGTAAAAATTTGGAGAACAATCTAGCAAACTATTCATTGGTTCCAAACAGAGAGAGAATGTCATTTGGAATTCAATGATGCGTTAGCAAATTTAGCTGAACTTGACAAATCTCTTTGTAAAGGCTGAGTTTCCCTTGTAAGCAAACTTTTTAAGCTGTATTTGAACCAGCCTCTCTTGTGTGTTTTTGATGACAATACTTCAGTGTGAGGATGAGCTGTGTGTCATTTTCATAGGAATAGTTCTGAATGTAAGCATATAAAGGATCACAATGTTGTGCCAGGTTGGAAACAGCTGCTCAGTGGCAACCACTGACAAAGCAAGTTCAACCTCTCTTTCCCGCTGCCTAGATACTGCAATGGGGTTAATGCCTCAGAATTAGAATGGCTCACCCCTCTGAAAAGTATTGCACGTTTTCCAAAAAAGATCTTTTGCAACAAACCCAAACTCCTGATAAAATTCCAATGGGGATATTATTCTTCCAAACACACGTTGCACTGAAAGTTATTCCCTTATCATGTAGCTGTACACTGTGAATGGCTCGATTGTAATTATGTATTGTCTTTCCGCTGGCTGATTAGCACACAACAAAGGTTTTTCACTGTACCTCGGTGCACGTGGCAATAAACTAAACTGAACTGGATGAGGGAGTTCATTGTTGTAATTATCTTTAATTTACAGTGAGTTTTAACCTTTCAGTAGGCTTGAGGTAGTTGTTGAAACGTTCTATGATAGTTCGTAGTATCTGTATAGTGACGTTGCCATGCAGTGGCGGACTGGCCAGGGTGTCAGCTTGCCTGATGGCAAGTGGGCCCCTGATGAAGTGGGCCCCCTATATCAAGTGGGCCCCTGATGAAGTGGGCCCCCTTCATCTCCTGGCAACCAATATTTTTAGACCCAGTCCGCCATTGTTGCCATGTGTGTTTAACCTGATCTTTCCCCAGAGTCACAGGACAAGAGTCAGTATGTGCATCAAGTTCCTCGAAGCAGAAGATAGCCAATTTTCTTGCAAGTGAGTGATAGTATGGATGCAAATCGATCTCCCTTGGCATATTTGCACTTCTACTCAAAAGGTTAGCCTAACTGCTCCCCTAAACCGTCATGTTCTTGTTTCACATATGAATGTTTAGCTTTCAGAGAAATTTGAAGATGTATTAAATGGGACCTTCAACAGTGCTACTAATCATAGAATGAAACATCTGTAATGTTGCATTGGGAGTCCTAATTAGCTTGGATTATCTCATGCATGCATCAGTCTCACTGAACTAAGATTCATAAAATACAGACAGATTGTGGAATTCTCTGCGACAGAAGGCAGCGGAGGCCAATTCACTGGATGTTTACAAGGGAGTTAGATATAGCTCTTGGGGCTAACAGTATCAAGGGATATGGGGAGAAAGCAGCAACTGATTTAGGATGATCAGCCATGATCATATTGAATGACGGTGCTGGCTCAAAGGGCCGAATTGCCTACTCCTGCACCTATTTTCTGTTTCTGGGCCAGCCTGGAAGCAGGACCTGAGCTGCTTTATGTTGCGTCAATTGCTTGTCCATCAGAGATTTGTGCCTGGCCAAAACCCATTCCTCTAATCTTTCTCTGTGAATCCCAAACTTTCACATCAAAGTGAAAGACCATTGAGTTATGAATTGAGTGCAGAATATAATGTTGCTGCATTATAGCGTTACTGTTCTGGAGAAAGTGCAGTTTATAAAAAAGTGCAAGGTCCGCAATGAGGTTGGTTGGAAGATCGGAATCTTTCCCTAACATTTGGGAGGACTGTAGTCTGACATCAGAGTAACTGGCCCTGAATATGGTAGTACGTGCTTTCAAACTATTGTATCTTATGGTCATCGGGGGAGGGAAGTAGAGGGAATTACTGGGGTAAAATAGTCCTTGTTAACGTTGGCTATTTTCCCAGAGCAGCATGGTGTAGTTGGAGTCAATGGGGTGGAGGCTTTGTATCATGGACCAGATTACTTCCACAATTTCTTGCAGCCTTTTGCAGAGATGTTGCTAACTAAGCTGTGACGCATCCAATCAGTTACTTTCAACAGTGCACCTGTAGAAGTTGGCAAGATTTGTAGGAGACATACTGAATTTTCTTAGTCTTCTGAGAAACTATAGGCATTGGTGTGCTTTCTGGCCATACAGGAGATTCAATGTGATTGGTCTAGAATAAAATGCTAATACGCCTTGGAATTTGAAGCTCTCGGCCATCTTGACACCATTTACAAAGTCTTCATCTTCTTCCACTAATTCATTGTGAATTTGTGCGAGATCTGGCCCCTACGGTACATTGTGCAATTTCACATAAAAACAGAAACCAGAAGAGGTGGTACAGTGGTAACAGTTCTCGAGCATCTCCAGGGTAATGCTCAATTGTGTAAGGTGGATTATGTATAAGGCTGAGGCAAACTGGTAGAGTATCTTGGTCTTGTCAATATTCTTAAAAACCAAGGCTACAGTAAGTTCGTGCAAAAAAAAAAGACATTGAAATGATACCCATTCTCCAAGTGCGACAAGTCATTGGTATATAGATCAGCAAGTAATATTTGAGAATCCAATCTTCATGCAGAGGTGATGAAGGTTAAAGAGTAGGTCATCCGCTCTGTTTTGGATGTAAATTCCATTTAGGATGCTGTCTTTAATAGAGCAAGTCTCACAACAACTAACAGGATCAGTCCGAGTCAGCATGGATTTACGAAGGGGAAATCATGCATGACTAATTTTCTGGAATTTTTTGAGGATGTAACTAGGAAATTGGACAATGGAGAGCCAGTGGATGTAGTGTACTTTGACTTTCACAAAGTCTTTGATAAGGTCTCACATTGGAGATTAGTGGGCAAAATTAGAACACATGGTATTGGGGGTAGGGTACTGACATGGATTGAAAATTGGTGTGCAGACAGGAAACAAAGAGTAGGGATTAACGGGTCCCTTTCAGAATTGCAGTGGGGTACCGTAAGGTGCTGGGACTACAGCTATTTACAATATACATTCATGATTTAGATGAAGGGATTAAAAGTAACATTAGCAAATTTGCAGATGACACAAATCTGGGTGGCAGTGTGAACTGTGAGGAGGATGCTATGAGAATGCAGGATGACTTGGACAGGTTGGGTGTGTGGGCAGATGCATGGCAGAGGCAGTTTAATGTGGATAAATTAGATTAATCACTTTGGTGGCAAGAACAGGAAGGCAGATTATTATTTGAATGGTGTCAAGTTAGGAAAAGGGGAAGTACAACGAGATCTGGGTGGCCTTGTCCATCATTCACTGAAAGTAAGCATGCAGGTACAGCAGGCAGTGAAGAAAGCTAATGGCATGTTGGCCTTCATAACAAGAGGAGTTGAGTATAGGAGCAAAGAGGTCCTTCTGCAGTTGTACAGGGCCTTGGTGAGACCACACCTGGAGTGTGGTCTCACCAAAACTGTGTGCAGTGTTTGGTCTCCAAATTTGAGGAAGAACATTCTTGCTATTGAGGGTGTGCAGTGTAGGTTCAGGAGGTTAATTCCCGAGATGGCTGGACTGTCATATGTTGAAAGAATGGAGCGACTGGGCTTGTATACACTGGAATTTAGAAGGACGAGTGGAGATCTTATTGAAACATATGACTATTAAGGGATTGGACATGCTAAAGGCAGGAAACATGTTCCCGATGTTGGGGCCACAGTTTAAGAATAAGGGGTAGGCCATTTAGTAGGGAGAAGAGGAAAAACTTTTTCACCCAGAGTAGTGAATCTGTGGAATTCTCTGCCTCAGAAGGCAGTGGAGGCCGATTCTCTGGATGCTTTCAAGAGAGTTATATAGAGCTCTTAAAGATAGCGGAGAGAAGGGATATGGGAAGAAGATAGGAACAGGGTACTGATTGTGGATGATCAGCCATGATCACAGTGAATGGCGGTGCTGGCTTGAAGGGCCGAATGGCCTACTCCTGCACTTATTGTCTATTGACAAGGAAGGAGAATGGGATAGGATCAATAACACAGTTATTTAACTATTGATGAACTATGAACAGTTATGAACTATTTAATCCCAGTTCAAATGACGTTGGTCCATCTCCAGGCCACTACAGAACATTCAGTCATCTGACTGCGACAGCTTCAGAATCTTATTATCTTTTAAAGGGAGCCTAATCTGTCTAGCACCTGCCACAAAGTTTCATGATCAATGAGCCAAAGTGTTTCCTCAAAACAGCAAAAAAATACAACTGATTTTGTTTACAATACCTCTCTGGATAAGCCCTTTTTGGTACCCACCCTCCTGTTAGTTTAGACTAGTTTAAAGCCTCCTGAGTAGTCCAGCAAACCTGTGCGCCAGGATATTGTTCCTCTTATAGTTCAGTAGCTGCTTCTGTGTCTTATACAGGTCACCTCTGCTCCTAATAGATCGCAATGGTCCAAAAGCCTTAACTCCTGCTCCAGCACCTCAGCCATGCATTCATCTGCCCTTTCCTCCTATTCCTGCTGTCACTAGCACTTGAGAGGCAACAATGTTGGCATTCTCAGTCCTCTGGAATCTTCTCATTGCACTAGATTTGAAAAACAATTCATGAAGTGCCTGTGGCTTCATTCTGTTGTATTCAGCTTATGTGCTGTTTGGTTCCGAGTCTCATCTGACATGCACTGAGTTGGCTTAAAATTATATTTAATTGTAATGATGGTTTACCTGTCAATGATTAGCTTCAAGTCTATACTGGATAATCCTACAATCATTATGACTACTTTCAATTTAGGAGTAAAAATATGTGTTGTTAAGATTTATATTCAGAAAAAAAATGTATGTCATATAGATTGTTACAATCTCCCATCACTAACATACAAACTAAATCAATGCCATTTTGCACCCTGCATCTTGACACATATTCTCCCTTTAAAATACAAGAAAAATAAACTTTCTCAACTCCCAAATTCTGAATCTCATTTCATATCTGAAATGCTTTGCTTCTGCCAAATATTCTGCAAGTACAAATAAGATGAGCTCAGGCACAGTCCAACAGTGTGAATGGACTGCAAGGACACCCAATCAAAAATAGCACCCTATTCCTTCCTCTCCTCCTGTCTTTCTCCGCAGCTTACATTAACTAAGAACAGTGGTTGTTTGCCCCAGCATTAAGGCTGGCAAAGAGCTTAGTACGCCCTGCTCAGGTGGAGGGTCAACAACATTGTTTTCAGCAATCAGCCGTCACTAAAATTGTCTCAGGGTACATTCCCCAAAACAATTTAAAGGAAATCTTTTTATCGTGGTTTAATAAATGCATGGGGTTATGTGCACTTTGTGCTGATACGGGTAATTAATTGCATTGCTACAAGCATAGCCAATGCAATACTGTGAACTGTTAAGAAATGTAATGACACCAAGAAGCAGTCACCAACTCAGCTGTAGATGAGTAATATGGATGCCACACCAGACATTCCCGTCTCCCTGTAATTTCTGCCGACATTCGGTAGACATTCCTCTCTCCTTGTTAGACTACCCAAGCTTGTTACCATAAACATGGACACTTACTATTGTAATGGTACTTTCAGGTACTATTGTAATGGCACAGGCTTTTTTTTTATTAACAAAACTAATACTGCAATAGTGATTAGACACTATTGGAGATCCTCAGGGGATGCACAGAAGTAATAAAATAATAAAAGATCCCGTGACCAAGCACAGAGACTGCAGCATGTGAATATAATTCATACATCCAGCTAACTTTGTTGTCTATTGTTCCAAAACCTCAGCACCCATGTTCCAAGAAGGTTCAAAATTGCAAAATTTGCACACCCTCAGAGATGCATTTCTGATTTTGTCTTCCTAACTATCAGGGACTTGTCATTTTTTTGTGCCGATAACACATCTTTATTCAGCACAAAGGTTGCACCGCTGCAACTGTTGTCCACTGCAGCTGCCCTTCTCGCTTCTGTCAAGGAGGTGAAGCAATGAAGACAACACTTTCAACGTAATGTTTCAGAAGTTACGGTCTGCAGTTCTCAAAGGCTGTTGTGTTGATACATCCAACTTGCTGTACATTGAAAAAAAATCTGAAGACATCTTTTGTGCTATTAATTTAAAGTCTTGACACAAAGCATGATTTAGTTATATTCTTCATCCTCTTCTTCTTCCACCTCCTCCTCCTCATCATGTCTTATATGAGTAACAAACTGGGATGTGTTTAACTGTAGCTGGGTTTGATTGATGGCATTTTCATTGTCTACCTGCATCAAAGACTGTAGAAGGAAATGATTAGCAATGAAAATAATCAATAGACACATTATGTTAAAGATATAATGAATCTTAAAGAACTTTCACTCCTTAAATTTAAGATTAGAATGACTATTCTAATGCAAAATATGCTTTTGCATAATATTAAATGTTTTGCTCCCTTCTCTTTTCTAGTTCAAAACCCATTTTGAGGAGAATGAGTCTGTTGGGTCCCTACATTTGAGAACCTTGGAGGGGACAGGGATATGGATTACGTAGGCTTGAGGAAGATACCTTTTGATTCTCTGGAAAATTTCACATCCTTATAACATCTCAAATCAATTTACAGTTGTGTTGGAGTGTAAAGCTGCCAATTTGTGCATAGCAAGCTTCTGCAAATAGCAATGAGAAATTGATCAGGTATCTTTCAGAATTGAGGAATGTCAGGCAGGGAGATCAGGAAGAGCTCCTCAAAAGTAATGTTCTGGGATCGTTCTCACCGGGATGGGCTTCTCCATTTAATGTGTCATTGAAAATACACAACTTCACTTCACTGAGAATCAGGACCAAACACAGGGTACCCCAGATTAATGGGGAGTTGTATCCCTAGAAAATGGCCTGTATCCTAATTTTCTTTAACGCAAAGTCATGTTATCTGTGCATAAATGCAAATTGAAAAAAAATTGTGTTTATTCCTGTAAATTCTGAGAACGTGAATCAAATGGGCTATTTTATCCTGGATGGCTTTGAGTTTCTGAATGTTATCTGAACTGTGCTTATCTAGGTAAGTGAATAGTACACTGTCATGTTCTGTATTTGTACTTTGCAAATTTAAAGACTTGAGTGTCATGAGATGATTCACTTTCAGCAGAATTTCCAAGCTTTGACTTGCTCACAATCACAGGATCAGCATTCAAATTGACAAAATGAGTACTGGTGACAAGCTGACCAAAGAATAGTTAGTGTAGAGCAGAACCCAAGAGAAAAAATTAAAAGGCACATACACAAATGAGCAAACTACAGGGGAAGCAGAGTAGAAATGTAAGGAAGAAGGTACACAATGGGTTCTTTACAAATTAATCTATTCAACCTTATTATCTTGTTCTAAATTCCTGCAATATTTTCTCCAAGTAATGGAAAATAGAACAAAGAAATGAGGTGCAAGTATGAATGAAGAAAAGTACATATAAATACTAAAGCATACCAGAATTAAGACAGCACAGAACCAAAACAAAATTACAAGCAGTCACTGTGCCTGTCTAATCTGTCATCTTGGAAATGTTATTAAACATGACAGTATTTACAGCACAAAACACATTTCTCACCTCCATGGATTCAGGTGTTTGGCCACACTTGTCAGTGCCAACAGTGTGGCCTTCATCTTTGGTCATGATCATGGATCGCAAGGCCAACTCTTCTACCTGCAATCATAGCAAACTCACATTAACATGGACACATTCCTAAAGCTGCAGATAGCCACATTAACAATAACTTGCATTCATAATGTATTTTGAAAAATAGCGACATTGCTAGTCACATAAAGGTTAAATAAATCAAACATGTATACAACACAGAAACTGAAAAGCTATTTAGCCCCTCAGGCCTCTATCAAAATTCAGCATGGCCTGATGTTTTTAGACCAAATGCTGGAAGGTGTTTAGATTATTATTTTATGACTGACACAAATACTGGCTGAATGACTCATTCAATATTGTAAATTATTAAATATATTTAAATATAATCAAGGATGAGGAGGCATGATTTGGGGGCTCAGAGAAGTCAATGGTTAGGCAGGGAGGTTAAGTTGAGGCCACAACCTGATTAATTATGATCTTAGTGAACCTGTAGGGCCTAATTGTATTATTAAATTTTCAGCTGCATTCTAACAAGACTGAGTACTTTGACCGGATCATGACCAATCTATTTAAGTGCCATTTTCCAGAAATATCTCCACATCCCCAACTCCATCTTGGTTATGAACAAATTCATGACAGAGCCTGCACTATGTAACAGGATAGGCCAGTAGAAACATCTTTCCTATGTCCACCTTGTTGAGCCCTAACTTTTCTAAATGCTAATACAATCTCTTGTTCATCTAAAAGCTCTTAACAATACAAGTCTGGCCAACTCAATCTTTCATGGAAAACAAATCATCCTCAGAACGAGTCTTGGGAACCTTCACTGCACTCCTTGTGTAGTAAGTATACTTTCTTGCAAGATAAAGAGAGCAAATCTGTGCACAGAACTCACCAATGCCCCCATATAATTACAGCAATACTTCTTTACTCCTGTACTCAAATCTTCTGATGATAAATAAGGATAACATACAATTTTCCTTTGTAATGCCTGCATGTTAACACACACAAACAATTCCAGATGATTGGAAGATCATACCCATACCGTTTACTATCTCTATCGCTACCTCTTTTAAAACTCTGAGAAGTAAATTAAAGGTGTTTTGTATTTCTAGTACTTTTAAAAATATATATTATTTAATTATTAGACACTTTTCTGGTATTTCTGGCTGGATTAATTCATGAAGACATGGTAATTGTTTCTGTGCCATTTGCTTATTCCATAATACAAATCCTCCCATCTCTTTGTGTCAGGGACTCATCTCTATCTGTGCTTGCCTTTTTCTTTTTACACACCTATAGCAGATCATGCAGTCCAGTTTAAGTTTCCTGAGTGGATTTCTCACCTTAACAGAAATACATGATCTGCTGAGATGGACTGATGTGATATAACTACACTGCTGAGATTTTTATTTGATTAAATTTCCCCAAGTCCACTGGAGGGTTTGTTAGAGATGGGATTTGAATATTATCCTACCTGCCAAGCTGTTGCTATTATAGGATAAGGGAATGGAGAGACATGGATAACATGCAGGCAGAACAGATTAGTTTAATTCGGCATCAGATGGAACACAGACATCGTGGGCCAAAGGGCCTGTTCCTGCGTTGCTCTGTCCTATGTTCTAAGACTGGACAGATGAATGGTAAGATAGTGGCAAGGATTTGTGCATTTTATCTGGCACATCACCTAACCTGGAAATATTTGATTGAAAGGGATTCCATCTCCTGGCATGGAACAGCACCACAAGAGGACAATCCACTAAACACAAACCTTCTTTGTGGATTTACCTTGAGTCGGTTTAATTGATCTTGTAAAGTGCTTTTGATCTTCAGTAGAGCTTCCTCTTCTTTTTTCAGCTCTTGTAGCCGACTCAACATTCTAAGCCTCACTGTGATTTACAGCTCACCTGCAAGATGTTTAATTCACTTGCTCTCAATCATACATTGCAGTCCTACCAGGAGCAGCTATCTATGTGTGAAGACCAGGACAGATATGCAGGAGCAGCTTCGGAAATTAGACTGCTAATTAAAGACAAAATAGCAGTACGTCATGAAATAAAGGTCTTTTCACGAGTCAATCAATACCTGAAAGAGAAAAATTGTTCAGTACTTGGAGGAATCACATCCACAATATTAGTTAACCTTCACCGACATGAGAATCCCAGGTCATTCACAGCTTAAAATGGAGAAAGAGCATTTATGATGGCTCCAAGTACTTCAAATACTTTTGTCAGAAGCCTGGTACAAATGGCAGGAGTGCGTTAGCATCCAAACTGTCCACCCATTCACTCCATCTGTGGAAGAATTTTCAGATCTCATATCGACCATTGACCTTAGGCATCCAGCAAAGGAAAATTAAGCCTGTACACTATCTCTACACTGCTCTGTGTACTACTAAAAAAACTGAAGCTCTCTCCATCCGCTACCCACTTTAGCTTAAATATCCAATCTGAGTAAACACCGACTTTAGAAAGTTATGCTTCATTCTAATGGAAATGTTCAAAATGATTTGACATGGAAGAAATTTAAGTAAAGGACTGAGAACCAAGCCATTCATCTTTGAAATTAGAAGCAATACATTTTCTAAACAAAGGATGGTGGAAATCTTAGTAGGTGTTTCCCCAAAAAACGAGTTTGTGGATGATGAAGGCACATATCTGGCGGTGGCGGTTGGTTAACCGAGTTGCAATGGAGACGAGGTATGACGTAACTGACCCTGCTGTCAGTGTGGAGTTTACATGTTCTCCATGTGACTAAGTGGATTTACTGTAAATTGCCCATCGTGTGGCTGTGAGTAGATTATGGGGGAGAGTGAGAAGGGGCGCGTTAATAAGAATGTTGGGAGAATAAAATAAGTCAGGGTAGGGTTGGTGTAAAAATTTCAGTCGCAGTTGGATATTAATTCAGATCTGTTAGTCCAGGCCATAGGATTTATCGCCCAGTAATATGGCAGCTGCACCTTCACTAGCACGGTTTAAGGTGGGGGAGTCACGGGAAGACACAAGTGCTGGGTCTTGTGGCTCAGCACTTCAACTCCCCCTCCCATTCCGTATCTGACCTCTCTGTCCTGGGTCTCCTCCATGGCCACAGCGAGCAACACCGGAAATTGGAGGAAATGCACCTCATATTCCGCTTGGGCAGTCTACATCCTGGGGGCTTGAACATTGAATTCTCCCAATTCTGCTAGCCCTTGCTGTCCCCTCCCCCTCATCAGCCCTCTGGTTGTCTCCTCCCCTCCCCCAGCCCTCGGGCTCCTCCTCCGCCTTTTTTCCTTTCTTCTCCCCACCCCCTATCAGTCTGAAGAAGGGTTTCGGCCTGAAACGTTGCCCGTTTCCTTCGCTCCCTAGATGCTGCTGCACCCGCTGAGTTTCTCCAGCATTTTTGTGTACCTTCGATTTTCCAGCATCTGCAGTTCCTTCTTTAACACAAGTGCTGGGTCAACGGGTCAGGCAGTATCTCTATAGACAACATGAATAGGTGACGTTTCGGGTCGCGACACAAGACACTGCGGATGTTGGAATCTGGAGCAACAAACAATCTGCCGAAGAAACTCAGCGGATCGGGAAAGGAATTGCAGGGTCTTGAAGCAGAGTCCCGACCGCAAACATCCACAATTCCTTTCTTCTTACACATGCTGCTCCACCCGCTACGTTCCTCTAACAGACTGTTCGTTGCAAGAAGAAAATGTTTCCACAGTTGTCAGGGAGGGAGCTCCATGACTCAAACTCAACAACGTTTAAGGCAGAGGAAAAGCTTTATCATCAAATCCACACTAACAGCTGCAGATTAATTCCCTGATGAAAGCCCTGGCTGCCGACGACATATGCCGGTCACACACCTTGCTGCACTGCAAACTTATCATTCACAACGCCCCGTTTTTAACCATCAGACTTGAAGAAACCGGTGCAAAGTACAAGGTTTCGCTGAGACTGTGAGCTTGGGCGTTTCAGTTGCAGCTCGGGGTTCTTTGCACCCACCCACCAGATAGATAGACGACCGGCCGGCCCGTCGCCCCGCTGACTACCTGAACACGTCCCACCTGCGCGGCGTCCGACACGACCGGAACCCGCTGCCCCACGCAACCCATCCGTCACTTCCGACTCCCCGCGCATGCGGGCTGGAGACACGTCAAATCCCTAGCAACCAAAGATAGCAACCGCAGGTCGCCTGCAAACGGTGGAGCTGTGGTGGCTGCGGCGGCGTTCACCCAGAGCCCGCTTCCAGCGTCGGCATCGACAGCCTGAAGTGAAGCCCACTGTGGCCGAACTGCCGATTGTGGAGTTAATCCTGCCTCAGTGGTTTTGTCCATTGGTTACACCGAATCGAGCACCTTTAACGTTGCAAAGTACCACGAGCCTCGGGTGCCAGAAAGTTCGAAGCTGTGTGAGTTGCCCGAACCCTGTCTGGGGGCTATGAAGTGAGAGGGGAGTTGATTGTAAATAAAAGATCCTGAAGGTCTCGAGCAAAAAAACAAACTGCTGGAGGGACTCAAACTGTCTGAATAAGGGTCCCGTCCCAAAACATCGTCTGTTCATTTCCCTCCACAGATGCTGCCTCACCCGCTGCTCTCCTCCAGCACTTTGTGTTTTGCTCAAGCTTCCAGCATCTGCAGGCATGTCTCTCTATCCTGAAGGAAAGCACGTTTCCTGGCTTGAAGAATCGAGAATTAGGTGTCACTGGTTAAAAATAAGATGTTCACCATTTAAGACAGAGATGAGGCTTTTTTTCTCTCGGAAAAAGTCATGAGCCTTTGAAACATTGTCATAAAGTGGAGAGGGCGGAGTGTTGGAAAATGTTTAACTTAAGAAGTGAAAGTGTACCAAAGGTATTCAGGAATATGGAGTTGAGGCTGCAACTAAATTAGTTATGACATTAAATGGTGTTTAAGCTAGCGGCTGAGTTGTACATTCACATGCTTTATAATTCCACACCAGCCTGCTTCCACTTAAATTATGTTTTCTAACCCTGCCATATTCCCTTTCTTTCACACATGTATTATAGAAACTAGTTGAAGATAATAGTTCTAAGTTCTGTTTACATTTAACTTCCCTGCCATTGTATTCCATTAGTACACAAATGAGCTCATTAATTTACATTCTGTTGGCCCATTTATAAATGATAGGAGTAGAATTAGGCCCATCAAGTCTACTCTGCCATTCAATCATGGCTGATATATCTCTCCCCCCTTACCCCATTCTCCTGCCTTTTCCCCTTAACCTCTGACATCTGTACTAATCAAGAATCTATCTATCTCTGCCTTAAAAATATCCACTGGCTTGGCCATAGCCTTCTGTGGCAAAGAATTCCACAGATTCACCACCCTCTGACCAAATAAATTTCTCCTCATCTCCTTCCTAAAGGAATGTTCTTTAATTCTGAGGCTATGACCTCTAGTCCTAGACTCCCACTAGTGGAAACATCCTCTCCACATCCACTCTATCCAAGCCTTTCATTATTCTGTATGTTTCAATGAGGTACCCCCTCATTCTTCTAAACTCCAGCAAGTACAGGCCCAGTGCCGTCAAATGCTCTTCATAGGTTAACCTACTCATTCCTGGGATCATTCTTGTAAATGATCCTCTGGAACCTCTCCAGAGCTAGCATATCCTTCCTCAGATATGGTGCCTAAAATTGCTCACAAATTCCGAATGCGGCCTTAGCAGCGCCTTATAGGGCAATTGAAGGAAAGAGCATTCATGTCGCGGCCCTGTTTCCACCAATCTTTCCACCACCACGCACAAGCAGCGACAAGACATACACCATTGTATGCAGATGCTGAGAAGTGTGTTCAGCTCTGGCTGAACAACTTCTAAGCTTGTGTGTGGACTCAATAGGAAGAAGATAGAGCTTCAGCATTACATCCCTGTTTTTAAATACAATCCCTCTTGAAATAAACGCTAGCATTGAGTTTGCTTTCTTTACTACCGATTCAACTTGCAGATTAACTTTTTGGGAATCCTGCACCAGCACTCGCAAGTCCCTTTGCACCTACGATTTCTGAATTCTCTCCCCATTTAGAAAATAGTCTACACCTTTATTCCTACTACCAAAATACATACTCCACACTTTGCTACACTATATTCCGTCTGCCACTTCTCTGCCCACTCGCCCAACCTGTCCAAGTCATTCTGCAGCATCCTTTTCAGTTCACCTTACTCCTTCAACTATAAGGCATTGAATAGTCTATTAGTACTAGCTGTGACACAATCATTCCCAGGAATGAGTGGGTTAACATATGATGAGAGTTTGACAGCACTGAGCCTCTACTCGCTGGAGTTTAGAAAGATGAGGGGGGACCTCATTGAAACTTACCGAATACTGAAAGGCCTTGGATAGAGTGGATGTGGAAAGGATGTTTCCACTAGTGGGAGAATCTAGGACCAGAGGTCATAGCCTTAGAATTAAAGGATGTTCCTTTAGAAGGAAATGAGGAAGAATGTCTTGAGTCAGAGGGTGGTGAATCTGTGGAACTCATCACCACAAAAGGCTGATAGGGTGATCCAGTTTTCGGATAACAGCAGGGAAGAAACTGTCCCTGAATCTGGAGGTGTGCGTTTTCACACTTCTGTATATCATATTGATTCTGTCTCTAAAAAGACAAAAATCCCACAGATGGTTCAAGAAGCCTCTTTATGCTCACATTCTCTGTGGTGGATAGTAATTTGCTACAATTAGATTTGTTTACTTTCTTGAAGATATCACAATGGTGGTGTTCCCAAGGGCCGTCCTCTTCCCAGAAGAAGATGAGGTGGTGAATTGGTACCAGTTGTCCCTCCCTGCCTAGTTTTACAACATCATCAGGGATATTTTCTTCTCCTAAGGTATAGTTTTTCAGTTGGTATAATGTATTTTCAATCTTTTGTCAAGCTAGGGCTGTGGAAAGAATGGACCAAGCAATGCATTGTGCAACATCCTTGTCTCCCAGTAAATTGAGCATGAGTATTTGAAAACCAAGCCTGTACGAGAGTTTATCAAGAACAGAGAGGCCCTCACTGCCAAGAGTATTTTAAAGAACTCCTCAACATACTTCTTACAGAACACTTTGACTCCATGTGATCAGAAGATCAACAGTAGCACTTTGAAGCCCAACACGTTATTTATCCATGTTCTTCAGGGATGCTGCCTGACCTGTTGAGTTATTCCAGCATTTTGTATCTATTTAAGAATTTAAGCCCTACATATAGATTGATTGGTGAGTGGTGGACAGTCTGTTTAGAGTCATAGGGTTATACACCATGGAAATAGCCCTTTGGTCCAACTCATCTATGCTGACCAAGTGTATTCCTGAGCTAACCCCATTTACATGCATTTGGCCCACGTCCCTCTAAGCCTTTCCTATCCATGTACCTGTCCAAATGTCCTTTAAACATTGCAATTGTCCTGACCTCAACCACTTCCTCTGGTACTTAATTTCATATGTGAACCTTCTTCTGAGTGAAAAAGGGTATGTCTGAATGTATATAGGAGAAACCTGAGGCATGATGCTCTTGATACTTAGGATGCTGAACATGTAATGCAGATCCTTTTTTGAATGTGACATCTTAATTAGAGTGTGTAAATCTTTTTGAATTAAGAGAAATTTACCTGGTTTTCTACATGCATCCCCAGAGAGTTATCGCAGAGTGGCACAGCAGATAGAACTATTGGAAGAATGTGAAAGCATTGGAGAGGGTCCAGCAAAGATTTATGACAATGGTTCTTGAAATGAGGGATAACAATTACAAGGATAGATTAGAGAGGCTGGATATGTTTTCCTTGGAGAATGGAAACCCTAAAGGATATTTGACAGATGTAATGAACAGTCTAGGCAGAGTTGATTGTGAGAGACTGTTCTCTTTGGTGGAGATGTTGAGGACTAGAGGTCATAAGTAAAAATAAAAAATAATTAAGAACGACATGAGGAAAGTTTCTTATGCAGCGTGTGTTTTGAAATCTGCAGATGTGGTGGTAGTGGCTTTAGAGGAATTAGATAAATATATGATGGAAAAATATCTGCAAGGTGATGTAGATAGGACTAAGAACCGATCTAATAAGAAAAACACAAAGTTCTGGGTCAGGCAGCAGCTCTGGAGAACATGGATAGGTGACATCAGGCTGAGATTCATCTTTAGACTGATTGTAAAAGGAAGGAAAAAGCTGGAAGAGAGGTGGGGTGGGAAAATGTGACTAGTGGTGGGATCATGTTGAAGGTGGTGGAAGAATGATGCATTAGATGTGGAGGCTGATGAGGAGAAAGGTAAGGATGAGGGGACCTGTATCCTTGTTTTATCAATGTGGAGAAGGTAGCAAGATCAGAACTACAGGACACAGAGATGTGGGTGAGGGTTACACCTACGACAACGGGGGAGAGGCATGTTTACAGAAGAAAGTACATCTCGGATGAAAAATTGAGATCTAGTGAGTTGCTCTGGTAGTGAGTTGGCATAGGTCTCAGGATAAGGGGTCAGTGAATGGGTTATTGGATATTACTCAGATACATAGTACACCCAGGAGAGATTATTAAAGCTTTAGATACTAATTGAATTATAGGATATGGGAATGGATAGGAAAGTAGAGGTGAGGTCGATAAGCCATCGTCTTATTTCTCTGTTCGTGTTAATTGGCGTTTTTCCTCCTTAGAAATTTCACTTGATCTGCTTATTTTAAAATAAAAGAACTTACCTGGTAGCCTGGCTACAGTTACAATCTCTCCTCTTGTATTCATATGTTATTTTGGCATCTAGTAACAAAACAAATGCATTGTCTTGTATCCTTAAGATTAACCAGCAGCTTTAACTGGTCAGATAAAAACTTGAAAGCCAGAATTAAGTATTCAATTACAATTATCCAACTTTTGTGTTGACTAGAGAGAGGAGACATCTAATTGTTGGAGTATGAACAAGTAGATGAGGATGTTTTATCTTTTTGTGCAGTTCAGAGTAGAATATGTGATCTCCTTGATTCTCTCATACCCATGTATAAAAACATAATAAAAATAATAATTTCCAAAATAAATACTGACATAGACCACTTGACTACATTGACCTGTTTTGGAGCTATAAATAATTTGTAGAGCTTGAAGAGACTTCAGGGTAACTTGCTTCTTCAATAATTGTTGCTAAATAGGCCAATTGTCGGGATGAAACTGCTGGAGGATTGTCATTATGATTCTTGTTAGCTTTAACAGTTCAAAGGCTTTTTCCTTTTTGGCAATCTCTCATAGTGAAATTGAGAGATGTCTAGTAGGATATGGATTGTGTTGTTTTAACATTTACATACTCCCAGCAAGGAAATTATTTAAAAAAAAATTGAATTATGGTTATGTTTTGTAACCACAATCTCTGATTGGTACATCAAACATCATTTGACCTCCTTTTAATTATTGTGTAATTATGGCATATAAATTCAGAATTTAAGCCGTCTAAAAGTTTGTTCATATTTGTTAAATTTTAGGTGTCTGACCACTTGTAAACTCGTTCTGAATCAATCCTCAGCAGAGTAGTTTAAAAAAGATATAGTCCACTATATATGTGTCTTTTCGTTTATATTTCAGTTATAGGAGCAATTCTCGACACACTCAGAGTAGTTGAACTGTCACTTTTTTTCTACTCTGCCTTTCTAGTAGAGCGTTCTCTCTGAATCTTTTCACATGCTCAATGTTGGTGGCCTGTATTTCAGATGGGATTGATTTTTTGACATAGGATCATCCTGTTATTCACAATATTGTCATGCTTGTGAATGCACTGGCTGATGAAATGCTTAATAAAGAATTGATTACCAACTTCCAGCTCTCCTTATCGTTTTCCATTTTTCCCTCCTGTCCCACATATCAGTTCTGGCTTAGTGGGTACCACGCTTGTCTCTGTATCAATAGATTTCTAGTTTAAAGACTTGACCATAAAATATAAGGCAAAGTTTATGTCCAATATTGATGAGTGCTGTACCATTATGTTTTAGGTGTTGTAGGTATGGTTTAGGTGAAATGTTAACCAGGCCTCATCTGAACGACCCAACAGCCATGTTTTGAAGTTGAGCAGACAGGTTTTCCCCTTATGCCCTAAACTGTACTTATCCCTATCGTCATCAATAAAAATGCATACCTAGATATTGTCAATAATAGTTTGATCTGTGAACATTGCTGTATTATTTCCTATATTACAGTAGTGACTATGCTTTGTAAGTACCTCATTTGGTGTAACAATGCTTTAAAATTTCTGAAAGTTGTGAAAAATATTAAAATTGTGAAATTCTTTCAATTTGTTGCTGTTCTGACATTTAACACTAAGTACCATGTTGCCTTATTGAAATGAGCCTGTTCTGGAGTGCAAGAATATGCTACTTGGTATACCTTGAGGATTCACCAAATGTACAGTAACTGCAAGAATAGAATGAATAATGTGCATAAAATATGGTTCCGTATTCACAAATACCCATAATTTCCATCTGAAACTCGTACCTTGCCATAGAGGCTGTTAAGAATATAGGAACAAAGTGTGACCCCACCTTGTAATGTGGCATGACCTTGTTTGCTTACATAGACACATCCCTTTGAGAGCAGCTGCATCATTGTTACTGCTATAACGTTGAGATCTGTAAACTCAGCATTCTGCAGGCAATCATTGTTTCCTTATTTCTTTGTAGTAGCTCTTATTTACTGTGGAGTTGGAATATTATATCATCTAAGAAGATAAGAGAGCAAAGCAGGAATAGACCATATTACCTAATGCCCACTCTGCCATTTGGTAAGGTCATAGTTGATCTGTTCATTAGTCTCATCTTCAATTTCCCGCCTAGCCCCAATAACCTGCGAATGCCCGGTGGTCCAAAATCTCTCCATGAGTTAACATCTGCCCCAATTACAACCTAGTGAATCACAGTTTCATGTTGAACTAATTCCAGCTTGTTGTAAGTCACTTCGCATTTGTACTGAAGCAGTGAACTCAGGACAAGCAAATGTGTCTTGTTTTTTATCCAGTGATTGAACTAACTTTTGACTCCTATGTAATTCCACAAGAAACTAATCAGTATTTGGTGTTTTTTTAAATAACAAATTCTGCTTGGTAGTGCTGCTGATCCAGAAGTGAGAATGAATTGGGTCTGGCTGAATTTGTGAATATTAATCTACCTGTTGAGTCTTTACAAACCATTTCAAAGCCCCCAATGCCAATGACATGCAGTAGTCAGGGGAGAAAACATGCTGTAAATCGTATTTAGTACATCTGCATTGGCTGGTGCAAAGGCTTCCCTGGTCAGTGATAATGCAACAACTGTTAGTCTTAAGCCATAAGACCATCAAACCAGGATAAGAACTAGGCCATTCAGTCCATTCAATCATGGCTGATCGATTTTTCTGACTCAAACTTATTCTTCTGCCTTCTCCCCCTAACCTTTAATGCCTTTCCTAATCAAGAATCTATCAATCTTTGCCTTAGAAATACCCAATGTCTTGGCCTCCAATGTCTGTGGCAATTCCACTCTATGGCTAAAGAAATTCCTCCTTGTCTCCATTTTAAAGGAACATCTTTTTATTCTGAGGATGTGTCCTCTGCTTCTAGACTCTCCCATTACTGGAAACGTCCTTTCCACATCCACTACTAGGCCTTTTATTTTCAGGTAGGTTTCAATGAGATTCCCCCCTCATCCTTCTAAACTCCATTGAATAGAGGCCCAGAGCTTCAAACGCTCCTCATACGTTAACCCAATCATCCTCGGGATCCTTTCTCATAAACTTCCTCTGGACACACTCCAAAGCCAGCATATCCTTCCTCAGACATGGGGCTCAAAACTGCTCATAATATTGCAAATGTGGCCTCATCAGCCCCTGAAAAAGACCCAGCATTACATCCTTAAACAAACGGAAAAAGAACTGTTGGATGAACTCAGCTAGTCAAGTTGCATTTGTGGAGGCAAGGGGATCATCTACCAGAAATGTTAAGCAGATTCCAGCATCTGCAGCCTCTTGAACCCCAGAAGCTAGTTTTAGAATGAAGGCTCCACTCTGCAAATTAGTCATTTTTGGAGAGCAGGCAGGGTGTCGGGCATTCATGACAGATTGTTTTTTTCCTGGAGACTTTGAAAACATAACCGTAGTTATGAGGGACTCTTGGTGGTGATGCTGTTAGTCAAACAGTGATATTTCTGTGCCTGGTTCTTCAGCCATTTTCAGATTCCCTCTGAATCTACTTTGTTGCAAGAAAGCTGTAAATTAACTGAGAGTTAAAGAAATAGAATAAATGTTTTTTTTAAATTATTGAATTACCGATTAGATGCTCACTAAAAGATCACTAATACATAGATATCTTAAAATCTCTAAATGAAACAAAAACGTTGACATATCATTATATCATTATAAAATAACATGTACTCCAGTTGATTTCAGTCAGTTTCAGTCTGTAGAGTAATATATATGTTCAAAAATATTGCCTCCTGTCCACCACAGGCATAATAATAACTCCAAACATCTCAAGCATTAAATCATCTTGTACCCATAATAAATTTGTGAATATCTTTTCTTGTTAGCATCAGAACCATTCAAGCTTGAGGATATTGGCAGATTACAAAATGCCATTTTATTTATATTCAGAGAACACAAATAGAGGCTAAACTTAGTTCTTCCACACAAGATCTGCAACTCTCCACCCATCCTCTCCCCCACCCCCAAATTGAAATTGAGTGGGCCTAGCTAAAGTTTGACTTTCTTGAATTGACTTTCATCAGTAAGGTTGTACTTTTCAATATCCCTTAAATCGATTTTGTACTTTAGTCTGCTTTGGTAGTTAAGCCTTGCACTCTTTAAATACAGGAGATGTACCGAAAGACTGGAGGGTGGCAAATGTTGTGCCTCTATTCAAGAAGGTTCTGCAGGGAAAATGCTGGGAACTATAGGTCAGCGCGCTTAACATCTGTAGTTGGAAAGTTACTAGAGAGTATCCTGAGGGATAGGATATACAGGCATTTACTGTAGATGGGCAAGGGCTGATTAGGGATAGTCAGCATGGTTTTGTACATGGGAGATCATGTCTCACAAATCTGATTGACTTTTTTGAAGACAAGACCAAAAAGGTTGATGAGGGCAGAGATGTAGATATTGCATATGGACTTCAGCAAAGCATTCGACAAGGTTCCGCATGGACGGCCGCTCTGGAAGGTTAGATCACATGGATCTAAGGAGAAAGCTGAATGGATAGAACATTGGCTTCATGGAAGGAAGCAGAGGGTGATGGTGGAAGGTTGCTGCTCAGACTGGTTGCAAACCTTGCAGGGACTCTCCAAATGATGTTCATCTTGTTGGTGCAGGCCATCATTCGCAGATTCCATCTTGGGGAAACTTGCTTATTTATAGATATTAAATGTACAAACTAAGCAAATACATATCACATTATTTACACAATGGCAAACACTTAGGACAACAGACAAAATTAGAGCTGTACGAAAATTGGCTTTTCCAAAAAGCTTGTCCTTTCTCAAATTTCCCTTAAAAATGTAACATCCTTCAGAATGTGTCTGGATTTGTGGGAATCTTGCCACAGACAAGAATTTAAGGTGATTTAAAAAGAAAAATCCATACATGTTGATGTATTTTGAAACTGCAAACTGCCAAGTAAGATTATTATTTCAGTCATCTATCATAGGTAGACAAAGGGTGTAGGAAGGAACTGTAGACACTGGTGTATACCAAAGATAGGCACAAAATGCTCTAGTAACTCAGCGGGTCAGGCAGCATCACTGCAGCAGAGGAATAGGTGACGTTTCGGGTCAGAACCATTCTTCAGACTGGGTGTGAAGATGTCTGAAAAGGGTTCTGACCTGAAATTTCACCTATTCCTTTACTCCAGAGATGCTGCCTGACCCGCTGAGTTACTACAGCATTTTGTGTCAACCTTGGTAGACAAAGAAGTATTTACTTGTACATATATTTTCTCATTAAACAGAGCAGAATTTAAATTTACTCGCAAATAATACTTTGAAAGAAACATACTAATACAACCTAGGTTATATCGTATAATTATGCTCCTAGTGTAAATTATATTTGCTTGAACTTTTCATTTTTAATGAGTTTGAGATGTTGCAATTATTAACAGAGTAATTGGCTTGATAGAACAAAGCAAAATGCTACCTTTTCCTTAAGCCCACTGACTTAAATTTGATGAACTTCCTGCCTCCAGTAATGCACATTAGCCTTGTTATTATTAAACAGCAGGATTTATTGTATTCGATTTCAGTGCCTACATGTGCGAAAGAGGGTAGAATTCAATGGAAGTGGTGGTAAGATATCTATGAACAAGATGATGTGCTGAAACGATTACATATAACAAAACAAATTGACCATCCTTGATACAGGGTTGATTTTTATTGTTGTATGTGCTGTCTACAGTGATACATAGGTCCAATGGAGAATATAATAAAAATGAATTGGTTGGTTAACACCAGATGCTGGTTAACACCAAAGATAGACATAAAGTGCTGAAATAACTCAGCAGGTCAGGTGGTATCTCTGAAAAAAATGGATAGGTGACGTTTCAACCCAAAGTGTCACCTATCCATTTTCTCTAGTGTTGCTGCCTGACCCACTGAGTTATTCCAGCATTTTATATCTAAAGGAGAATAGTTGTTTTCTACTTCACCTTTGCCTAGATACATTTTTCAGAAAAGGCCTGTCAGATGGGTGGCACAATTTTGAAGACGGTAAGGGTGTACTCCTCTCTTCCTGAGCCAATATTATCTCTCAAACAAAGTTACTGAGGCTTGGCGGAGGCTTGGCGATCGTTTCGCCGAACACCTCCGGTCGGTCCGCAATAACCAACCTGAACTCCCGGTGGCTCAGCACTTCAACTCCCCCTCCCATTCCGTATCTGACCTCTCTGTCCTGGGTCTCCTCCATGGCCACAGCGAGCAACACCGTAAATTGGAGGAAATGCACCTCATATTCCGCTTGGGCAGTCTACATCCTGGTGGCCTGAACGTTGAATTCTCCCAATTCAGCTAGCCCTGGCTGTCCCCTCCCCTTCATCAGCCATCTTGTTGTCTCCTCCCCTCCCCCAGCCCTCGGGCTCCTCCTCCGCCTTTTCCTTTTTTCCTTTCTTCTCCCCACCCCCTATCAGTCTGAAGAAGGGTTTCGGCCCGAAACGTTACCTATTTCCTTCGCTCCATAGATGCTGCTGCACCCGCTGAGTTTCTCCAGCATTTTTGTGTACCTTACTGAAATATAATCTTGTTCTGCAAGAGAGTGTGCTCTGTGCAAAGTGGCTGACCTGTTTCCTTCACTTATAGCAGTGACTATATTTCAGAAGAACTTCATTGGCTACAAAGGACTTTGGAATACCCTGAGCCCTCAAAAATCTAGAATGCAGACATGCCAAGGGGAATTAAATATAAAATAGGGAGGGTATACTTCAGTGTGTATGTATTGTTGTAACTCTATTTGGAGTGCTACACACAATATTGTTCTCCTTTATACGGAAGGATGTTAATGCATTTGGATGCAGTTCAGAGGTTTACTAGACTGATAACTGGAATGTGGGTTCAACATTTCTGACAAGGAAATGTTGAACAGTCCAGATCATATTCTCAGGAGTTTAAAAAAGTGACAGGGGAACTGATTGAAACATAAACGATTCTGAGGACTTTCAACAAGCATGGATCTGAAGAGACTGCTTCCTTTTATGGAAGCAGATTCCTAATATTTTTAAGCCAGAGGTAGATCAATTCTTGATTAGGTCTGGGATGGGATGTGAAATGTTATCTCAGGGAAACGGGAAAGCAGAGTTGAGGATACAATCAGATCTGTCAGGATCTTGGTTATTGATTGAGCAGACGAGAGTCAGGTAGCCTAATCCTCCGCTTATTTTGTATATTCGTAGAAACCTGTTCGTTTTTACAAGAAATTAATGAATGTATTTGCCATAGGCATTCAGAGAAATCATTGGCAGAAAAAAACATGTTAACATGTGCCTGCATTCTCCAACCTACATATGTGCATTTCAATATTTAATCGGTCCTAATGGGTCTGTCCCACTTAGGCGATTTTTCAACATGTTGAAAAATTTTCGGCGACAGTGGTGACAATCTGGGCTCTCATAGGTCGTTGTAGGTGCTGTCGTAGGTTGTCGCCAGGTTAACGTAGGTTGTCGCCAGGTTAACGTAGGTTGTAGCCAGGTGATGTAGGTTGTCGCTGGTGCTTACTTCTGTGAATTCCATTGTCCTAGTTGCTGGCAGTCGCCTAAAAAATTGCCTAACTGGGACAGGCCCAGGATCACAGGTAGTAACAACTATCAAGGTGAGGCATTATCAAAAAAATATCAGCAGAAGCAGATAAGAAGCCAGCAAACACAGTATGAAATCAGATAGCAGATAATAATTCTTGCCAAAATAGTGGCTTGTGAAGCTTGTGATTAACCATGCCTTTCTGATATCGTAAATTATATATACATATACATTCTTTGCATCTGCTAAATACACCACAGTGACTGCGTTCTACCAGCCATGCAAGAGACACCAAAGCTCAGAACATATTTTCTGTCATTTCCTCTTCTTTTAATATAATACAGCTTTGGAAGTGAAAGCAGGTTTTATTTGAACCCCTAGATGCAGAATAATATCTAAATCTGGCGTGGACAAAAAACCCCATGGTATTTGAACTCTACAACATAGGATGTTAGATTACTAATATAAACATTATATTTCAAGATGTATCATAATTAAGGAAATACTGATTCACAACAAGGATTAACCCACAAATATATTGTCTTAAAAAAAGAAAGCCAATTCTACTTCCATTATAATGAAATGTTTCATAAGCATAGGACTGGAAGGGCTGGGAGGGTTTGACATCATTTCGTAACTAAAACAATGCAGCTATGTCAATATGGAGCTGGCGTTTGGACAGATTTCATTGGGAAAATATGGCACTCTGATGGTGATAACATTAATGTTTACAATAAGTTGAGGTCTACTTGTTAAAAATTATTTTCCCATCTGCTGTCATTTGGCAAGTAATCATTTCTGAGTCAGTAGGAAAATTGGGAATCTCTAAGGTTTGAAATCAGTGCATAGTGTTAGGAAATCTTTTTGGTGTCTCCAGAACACTGGTTCTATTTAGTTTTCAATATAGACAGTCCCTGGGTTATGACAGTTCCTGGGAACTGTCTGCAAAGTCAATTATCCCAAATATCAGTTTTTTCATAATAGCCCAAATTGTATCTACAGACACATGCTATTATTCTATAATTTCATTGACTATTCATCCTAACACTACCTATAATTAAATTAATGAAATATATATATATGAATGAATGCAGCAAAACAATCTTGAAAACTGCTTTAAAAATGTTTGGGAGCATTTGTAGAGAGTGGGATTTGTTTGTGAGATCATCTTTAACCTCGGGATACACTAAGATTTGTATGTGAGATAATCTTTAACCTAGGGATACCTAGGGTGGCCTTGGCTTGGAGACCAATGCTCCAAAGCAGAACAGTCCCCAGGTTATTGTAAAGGTTTTGTTCCTGAGAATTGTTCATAAACCGCTTTTTCCATAAGTCCGAAATGAACAATTTCAATAAGGTTGATTATCATGAACATTTATTTATTGCCATACCCTGCATAGTTACAATGGTACAGAATCAGAATGTCACACGACTAGTGGCTAGTTTCAGTGGCCTTAAACTGTAAATGGATGTCACATTGTTTGATAAAGTATTTTACAAGATGAATAGAAGAGATCGCATTGTCAGTTTCCGAACCACATCTCTTAAATTGCCTCCCGCCATGAACTGGCACCTGCATTCTTAACAGACAATGGTCCCTGATTACTGCAGGAAGGTTACATGTAAACATTTTTTGAAGACTGGTTGTATTTTGAATTAATCATTATTCTATAACTCCTGTAGTTATTTCCATTTTTCTAACCAACTTTCCTATTCTAAATATTCTTGAAATGTTTATGGGAGAATTTGTGAAAAGTTGGATTTCTGTAAATCGGGCATTCCGTAATCGGACATCCCGTATAGTTTATGGGAAGGAATTCTGAGTGTGACCCCCATTGCCTTTTTGCAGTTGATGGTAATGAATATCTGGTGCACTTGCTGCAGCTGGAAGAATGGAATGTTGAGTGAAATCATCACAATGCAGTTCATTATAGGGAATGAAAATTATAGGGAATGTTGGCTGGGAACCAGTGACTCCTGCTGTCAATAGAAAGAGGTTGGGTGAGAGTTCAGTACCACCTGTAGTTGATAGTAGAGAACACCACATGTGGGACAATGCAGTTGATAGTAGGAAATGTCTAGTGCTTTCAAGAGAGAGTTAGATCGAGTCAGGGGATATGGCGAGAAGGCAGGAATGGGGTTCTGATTATGGATGATCAGCCATGATCATATTGAATGGCTCGAAGGGCTAAATGGCCTACTCCTGTACCTATTGTTTATTGCAACACCAGCACACACTTTAGTAAGTGGAAAAACGTTTGAGTATGTGACCAGTGCCTCCTCTAATTGATGGTGGGAGATGTAAGGTACAACACCTCTATATCTGATGGAGGGGAAAGTCAAGTCGAAACCAGCAGCCTCTACAGTCAATGGACAGAACATGGAGTGAGCCCAGAGCCCCAGCAGTTGATAGACCATAGGTAGGAGAAGTAGGCCATTTAGCCCCTCATGCTTGGGATGTGTTAAATGAACAGTTTCTACCTCATGTCATTTTCTTTATCAATATTCCTATTCCCTCCTTTGTCATAAGCAAAAATGGAAATATTACATTTGGACCCTATAGCTAAATAGGTGACATAAATTGTGAATACTATTGTTGGGATCTGAGCACCAATCGCTGCAGTACCCAATCGATCTCAAAATACCAAATGGAGAGTGACCTGTTTACTCTTACACTTTGTTTAGTTTCTAAAGCCAAGGCCTACAGGATTTCCTGGTTGCTAACCATGTCAACTCCTCTCCACTTGCCCATACTGACCATTTTACTCAGGGCCTCCTCCATTGCCAGAGGGAGACCACATGTAAACTGGATGAACAGCACCTCATATTCCACTTAAGTAGCTTACAACCCAACAGTATGAACATTGAATTCTTCAGTTTTAGGTAACCTCCTACTAAAAGGCTCCCACCGACCCCCCCTTCCCCCCCTCCCCCCCACAGTCCCCCCCTTGTTTTCTCCCCTCTCACTTGCTCCTTCCCTGTGCCCCACCTAGATTCCAACATACCCCCCCCCTTCCCTCCCCTCCCCTCCCCTCCCCTTCTGCTAGTTTCCTGCATCTAGCTCTGCAATTCACAACTCCAACCCTGTTGCACACCCCATGCATTTATCTCTGGCCCTTGTTCCAATCATCTGCCTATCAAAATCCCCCCTCACCTGTGTCCATTTATAACTTGCCGCACTTTGCCCTGCCTCTCACCTCTTCTAGCTTTCTTCTTCCCCCTCCCCCCTCCTCATATCCATAATTATAGATTTTCTACTGCTGACATCAGGTTGACAGGTCATTAATCCCTTATTTTCTCTCACTCTGATTTCTTAAAGAAAGAGGATCACATTTACTATATAATCTGCAGGAATCATTACAGAGTTTGTCAGATCTTGAAAGATGATAAGCAAAGTTTATATTGTCTCTTCAGTCATCACTTTCAAACTTCTGCTGTGGATGAGCAGGTCCTTATTTTTTTAATTTATTTTAAAGTTCACTAACTTCTCTGGAATAATTTCTTCATTCATATCTATTTTTTATTTGCTTATGTGCATGGGACCCCTGGTTCTTTAGGAGATTTGTTTGTAACTATCTTCATGGAAGACACAAAGTATTTGTTACATTTCTCTGCCATTTTCTTATTGTCCTTTATAAATTCTCCCTTCCCTGCCAATACGGTTTCCCTTGTTATACTCATGCTTTGTGGATATAAGTAGAAGCTCCTACAGTTTATTTTTACATTGAGTGAGAGACCAGTGCCCTTGCAATCGATGGAAGGAATGTCTGGTGACCCCATAGTCAATTGAAGTAAAGGTCAGGCAAAAGAATGGAAGTGCTAGCGGACTATTAATAAATATCCCATGTGGTTTGTAACAGGAGACTGCCACTCATTTTCAGATGATAACTAATGAGATTATTGTCAACTGCAGCACCAAAAGGCAATGAGGTGCGTAATGGGAAATGACCAGTGTCTTCTGTAATCAATATAATGGAATGTCACATATGGTATATATGAGAAGCCCTTATTGTTAATTTCATGACCCCGATACATTTGAATTTCATCCCTATTTGGAACAATATTTGATTGGTTTGTATCCACCACATATAATCAAGGTGACCCAGCCAGCCCAATTCGATGCATTGAATCACTTTAAAGAAAAACATTGTACTTGTTAAACTGGAATTAGTCACTTATCCAAAAGATCCATAAAATGAAGATAAGATCAATGTGTTGCTAAGTGTTCAGCTCCTCAAAATCAGACAACTGCTTCATTTGTTCCACCTGCATAGAATGTCTTCTCACCAGCTTCCTCTTGGCTTTCATGTCATTTCGCTTTGGTGAAGATGGAGCCATGGGAACGACAGACTTCAAGCACATGGTCAGAGGGGATGAAGGTTTGCTGTTGCAGCCAATGTCAGGGATGGGTGGATTGGGATTGACATTCAGTGGAGGCAGATGTCCTGGCCTTGTGTGAGAGATGTGATCTAGAAGTAATGTTCCAGAGCCTCTCCTTTCAAGGAGACCGGGGGGTCTGCGACGAACAGAACTAGGTGATGTGCTGGAGATGCTATCTAATGATTCACGAGAGCTATTCAACAAGGTCAAGGGCGAGGTGTTATGTTTCTTTCTTTCAAAAGTAACTTTTATTGGATCAAAAGGAGTGGCGACTGAATCTGAATAAAGTTGGGAGTCTGAATCATAATGGTCATTGCCCAATCTTCTGCGGTGAACAGTGTCTCGCAAGCTCACTTGGCCAGTTGAAGCAAAGCTGCTGACGCTATCTTGCTCAGAAGGCAAAGTGCTTCTTCTAGCTAAAGGCTGATGTTGAGCTTGGTTCTTCTCATAGGACTGCTTTCGGGAAACTGGTGCTGATGTGGAGGGAGTCCTAGAAGTTGAGTCACCTACAAATGGGAAGGTAGATGGATCTTTACTTTCTATGCTGTTGGTCCTGGACAAAGTTGTCCGTTTGGGCAGAGGAGTCAACCCATTGATTCCTTGCATGATCTCATCATCTGGACTAACCCTTTTGCTCTCCTCCTGGTAAGCAGATGCTGCAAGAACAGATGGAGCAATCAAACCCCAGGGCTCTGACTGAAGCCTCTTTAACTGTGGTAGTCGTGTCCCAATTCGTTTTGGATTGGCTTTTCTAGTTGGAGAGCCAAGATCATTGTGTGGTTTGCTAGTGTAACTTCCAGTTTGATGAGAGATTACCTGGAAGTTAAATGATTTTTCATCTTCCTGCTCACTGGTAGGTGATGGAGTCAAAGATGTCTTGAGCTCAATATCGGATGGGGACATACACAGAGGCATATGTCTCTCTTCCAACTCTGGTGATGGTGGAACATTTAGATACTGCTTGGTTGTTTTTGTACCAGAAGGAGATTTATCAGTAGTTATTATTATGACTTCTTTCCCTTTAGCTTTGCAGGCATTCAGCAGACATTTAAGGACCTCTTTGTCATCTGTGTTGATGGCATAAACCAACGCGGATGCACCAGAATGATCCTCCAGGCTTGGATCAGCTCCATTGGTCAGCAGCAAGGATACAGCTTCTTCTCCAGCCCTCTCAATACAGGCATACATTAATGCTGTTTTACCAGACTTATCTTGAATGTTTGGGTCTGCCTGATTTTCTAGCAGATATTTGATCATCTTGGCTTTGCTCACACTCTGCTGATCGACATGCCTGGTCATACAAGCCACCATTAGAGCTGTCTCTCCCCTTTCATTGCTTTCATTTATGTATGCTCCACCTTCTAATAAAAGTCTGGTTAATCTCAACCTCCCCAACCACACAGCCTTTAGGAGGGAATTCCCATCGGTCCGTAGTTCAGTGGCATCATCCATGACAAGAGATCTTATTGTATATCCTTTGGAAGCCTGATGGACTTGAACATCTGGGTTAAACAATAAAAGGCAACAATCAATAATATATCTAAAGTTCTAATACTGTCTTCGATGCACACAAATTGTATATAATGCTTATCATTTATCTGTGTAGAGTTACAAATTATAGAAATTACAGGGTTCCTGGATTAGGGTCAAGGGATCAGGCAGGAAACAAAGACCAGATCAACTATGATCTTACTAAGTAGAAGAGTAGCACAAGGGAACGAGGCCACTTCCACTCCTGTTCTCACGTAGTTTCATTGCTATTTATATACTGTTGGCTGATACTCTAGTACAGTGATTAGGGAGAGCTTAAATGGATGCCTTGTCTATTTTCTCAGATGAATGTCTTATAAGGAATGGTCAGACAAGTCATGCTTGTGTCTACAGGAGTTTAGAAAGGTGAAGGGGATATGACAGAAACATTAGATCTTGAGGAATCAGGACAGGTTGGTGTGAAGAGAGAAACTATAACTAGGGCTCACTGTTTAAAAATAGAAAGTCATTATTTGAGTTAAAGTTAAAGTGAATTATTTTATCTCAGGTGGTCGCAAGTCTTTGAACTCTTTCTCAAGGGAAACCATTCATCATCCCAGTTAAGCAACTTCATGGGTCAAAAACCGTCATCTATGATTTAAAATCTTCCCATTGTCTATATTCCCCTCCAGGTGTTCAATCCTCAGGACTTTCCACTCTCCTCTTGATAATCCCAAATTTAACCCGGTGGCAGCCAACCCTTTAGCTACTTGGACCGAGAGCTCTGGAATTCCTTCCCTCAATCTCTCTGCCTCTCATTTTACACATTTATTTCAATCTATCACTCAGACTGTCTCAAACCCACTTGTGCTAATATCTCCTGAGAGAGCCTGGTGACATTTTTTCTTTGATAATAACCTTGTGAGATTACTCTGGTCAATTAACCAATTAAAGGCACAATATAAATGGAAGTTATTGTCAATAGCAATTCCATTGTTTTCCTTGCATAATGACAAGAAATACTACAACACAGAAGGAGATGATACAGCCATCAGGTCCATGCAGCAATTCCAGCAGTACCATTCTTCCTCCCTATTTCCCTGTAATCTTGCAATTTGCTCTCACTCTCATCTACCCCCCCCCCCCACCACCACCACCACACACACACACACACACACAGACAGACACACATAATTTGATGGTTTGCCATTTACCTATCGTTAGGGGTAATTTATAAGTGCCAGAATGTCTTTGGGATATGGGAGGAAAATGGAGCGCTGAAAGGAAACCGACATGGTCACAGGGAGAACATGCAAACTTCACACAGACAGCACGGGAGGTCAGGATTGAACCCTGCTTGTTTTAAATCCTGCACTACTGTGCTGACCTTGACAGATGAATGACGAGTTTACATGCTTATCTTGGAAAGATTCAAACTGAGGACACAAGAAAATTCATTAGTAATTGTGTTTGTACATTTCTTCTTGGAGTGGCATGTCTGCTGCCGGCTCCCTTTATTGTTTCTGCCCAATTGGGGCTGTCTGTACTGGTTAATCCTGACCTGTGCTGACACTCATTAAATAGAGTTGATAGCCACGGTTAAGTAAAATACTATTTTCTTCAGCGGTAGGGTAAGCATCATCGCATTTCAGTGCAACCTAATTATATTAAAACTGTGATCACGTTCAAGTGGATGCAATCAGGTATAAAGCCACAGAATATCAGTCAAGTCCCAATGGTTTGGATGAAGCTACTTTCCATGTTTTGGACAGTAGATGGCGCAGCAGTTCATGTGAGCAGCAAGATTAGGGAAATGCACACGCGTTAGCCCTTAGGATGTTGCCGTTGCTGATGTTGTTGTTCGTGTTACTCATTCTCAAGTGAGACCGTGACATCTAGTCTACAATGTTGCGATGAGTACGGAGATGGCTGATTTGACCAATCTAGGCTCGAAACTTCCTTTCACATAGGTTGGTGGTGGAAGGATGCTGCAGCTGCTAATGTTAGAATATTGAATATTGCACTGTGTTGGACCATACCCTTTAGAGGGGCACAGTGTATAGTATAGTATAACAATGTTGTTGGAAATAGTCAAGTACGCTAGGTAAATCAATTCAG
Source organism: Malacoraja senta (assembly GCA_038087875.1). Classification (NCBI taxonomy): domain Eukaryota; kingdom Metazoa; phylum Chordata; class Chondrichthyes; order Rajiformes; family Rajidae; genus Malacoraja; species Malacoraja senta. Next base: position 12,140,193 of record CM075989.1, on the reverse strand, counting down.
GTGCAGTAAATGTCAAAATGCATAATAATCAATCTTAATTTTAACCTCTCCAATCGAATTGGAATTAATGTTGTTAGGTTAGAATGAACCAGTTGTGACAGTTTTACTTGTTACAGCCTCCTGTTCGCTGGCTCTGTGGATTTCAGAATCCTTGTTCTCATTTATAATCTTTCTGCTTCGCCATTTCTTTAACTCTGTTTAGTGGAATCATAGAACTGTTAAATGATCAAAGGATAACACCAAGCCACCCAGTCAGCTCGTTACCCAATCTTTTCATGGAGCCTTGAAATTTACTTTTCCATAAATTATCCGTTTTCCCTCAACAGATTTCCTAAATAATTGATTTTTGAAGGCCCTCTGTGCCTGTTTCCCACCGCCCAGACAGGCAGCGAGTTCCAGACCAGAACCGCTCACTGCTCACAAATTAATTCCGCCGTCTCTTTAAATCCGTATCTCCTGCTCTTTGAACCAGTTGACACTGGGAACAAATTTTCTGCAGTCGTCCCATGTAAAAGAATCATGATATGGCGCACCTCTGTCAGGTCTCCTCTCAACTTGTCTGAAGATGGGGAACAACAACAGCTTCTCCAGACTAACCTTAGAGCTGAAATCTTTCATCCCAGAGTGGTTGTATCGCCATATCCTCTTTGGTTTAGCACAGCTATCTCCCGTCCCTTCTCCCGCTTGGTCACCATCTCCTGAGCCCTCACTCTGTGAAACACCAATCGGTGAAAGGAAAAGGTCGCCTGTAAAATGCCAATCCTGCGATAGGCATTAATTGACGAAAATGTTCTTCATTTTCTTAATAATTTTCTGGTCCATTCTGCACTTTATTTCAATTAAAGTATTTAATTGTAATTAAATAGAAATATTAACATTATAATAACCCACCGGAGCTAAAAACGAATTAATTTATACAGGAAAATATAGGGAATGGAAATTAGTTAATTAAATTCAGAACATTAGCACTAATTTGAATTGATATTCAGAATTACAAAATGAACATGCAAACCAAAGAAAAAATAGTCACTATCTTTACCCTAACAGCCTGTTATTGAGAAGGGTGTGTCGGACATCAGATACCGAGCCTTTGAATGTGAGGATGTGAAAAGCAAAGACAAGAGGAACCAAATATCTTGTGGTGCGGACCGACAGATATCGAGGTAGATGGAGACAGACAGACAGAGACGTCGAAGAAATATAAACGGACAGGCGGGGAAACAGAGGATACGCATACCAGAGACTAACCAGGAACTGTGGCTGTTGATAAATCGTTAGGGAATGGTCGCTGTCCACGGTGCTGATTTCACAACCTTCCCATTATCCCTTTCATTAACTAGGCTCTGGGTCTCGAATTACCCTTCTTCCGTCCCTGCTCACCCCTCTCGAACATCTTGCCGCTCACATAGAACCCTTGAAACTTTAACTCCGCATCTCTCTCCGCAGATGCTGTCTGACCCGCTGAGAATATCCTGCACATTCTATTTCTATTTATTGGGCTCCATGCAGCCTCTCACTACCCCCCACCTCAATCCCGCAGTTTGCCTCCTTCCAAATCCCCTTGGTATCTCTTTCCTGCCTTCCTCTGTCTGGGGGACGCCTCGTGTACTACCCGCATTGTGCTGCGGGCAGCCTGTTTACCATTCGCTAATGTGTTCGCTCTAATTCTTGTGCAGGCGCTCACTCCTGTTGCCTTTCAGTGTGGGAACCAGCAAGCGCAACGCCAATGGGGATAGGTCCACTCGCCTCCAGCCTTGTGCGAGCGGAAAGGGGTTTGAACCAGTGACAAGGGTTCTCGTCTCTGATTCCCTAGACCCACGGGGGCAATGCCGAGGGGGAATTCATCCCGTGGGCATTCGCGGGTAAAGAAAGGGCGTGTTCAGGAGCCGGGGGAGGGAATCGACGAGAATGGCACAGAAGTCCAATATTTCCAGCGATCCGTTCTCCAGGCTGTTTCCCGAGCCCCCCGTTTGAATGACTCGTTGTTGCTTCAACCCGGGTCAGTAAACTGCAGGTCTCTTGATCGGAGGGAAAATCCCGCCAAGGAAGTATCAATTGGTAAATGTCGCGGACACCCGGTCGTCCCCCTGAAGACATTTGAAAGTGTAATCCTAGGCGAGAAAAGCAACTCTCTCGGACTAGACAGAGTTAAAAGCACGCCTACACCAAAATGCTTTGCTGTTGCCGAACTCCGCAATATCTCCCCCCGGGGGACAGAGCTAAGGGAGGGGGGAGCGGGGACTGCTAACTGGAAAACTAAATACATATTAAAAAATCTACATTTAGCTATCTAGGCTGCTCACACAGAGATCGTAACAGATTATCATTCTTAAATCGTCGAAAGAGATTTCATTTAATAGCCTTTAAAATTGCCTCTCTATTCCAGGTTTTTAAAATGATGTTTTAAAGGGTGGAAAATAAGCAGACTTACGCGTTGGGACGGAGCTCGACATCGCTGAGGCGTTGAACAGACCATGGTGTCTCTCTCTGCCTGTTGAAATCTCTGAGAGCCTTGTTCAATGTTGCTATTTAATCCAAAAATAAAACATCAAGAAGTCGATTTATTTCCCGACTGCGGCAGCACGGGGAGAGGAAAGCAATGTGTGCAGAGTTACGATCGTAGCTCCTGCAGGTAGAGGATTTTATTTACATGTTGAAACGGGAGGTGATCAGTGGAATCTTGCAGGTGAGACCTGCCGGTGGCGTTGCCCCTCTCGGGTCTGGACAGCGTTGTTTTGGCTTGTGCTGTGTTTAGGGTGAGCTCAGATGGAGAGATGGGGTTTATAAATATCCGTTTCTTTCATTTGTCAGAAGAAGTACGATAGCGTGCGCGTCATGAACGTCATCCCCAAAATAAGCACGTAACCAGTGTAGAAAGTATTTTTGCCCCTCTGTTCTTAACATCTTCTAAAAATTACTCTTCTGTGGAAATATCACCTCCTTGTCAAACGTAATCAGTCATGAAGTGTCTGCTGGAGGGAGGGGCTGTATTCGGGTCATTAAGATAAGAACTTTGGAACAATTAAACATAATTTGCCTGGAAACTGCTTGCTTTTCAAACAAGGAATGGTCCTGGAGAGGTCTGCACTTTTATCCCACTCATGGGGCACCGGGCAGTTCAGGATGGTCAGCATGTGGTGCCGTGAAGGGGGCAAGAGGCGAGGTTGGCCGGGCGGTGGATGTTTAATCGTCTCCCGCCTATGGCGTGCAGTCACATTGAGGCAAACTCTCGTCTCCGTTCATCTGATGACACCGGTAGGATATTACAAATGGATCTTGCGCAGATGTCAACCATTCTCTTAAGATCCGTTGAAAGGATCTCCAAATCACAATTTGACGAAGTTCAGACAAAGTATCCTGGGTGATTATTGTCCCATTTGATGTTCTTTCGTCTGCGACCATGTTATGAGAGTCTCTGAAGCACTCTACAGATTGGCTGGGAGGGAATGCACACTCGTTGCCTTTAGGGCATTTCTCTGTCCACCCCAACTGCTTACAGCCCAGAGAAGAGTCTGCACAAGAAGGGAGCAAAGCAGAATAGTGGAACTATAGGCCAGTAAGTATGAGTTCGGTGGTTGGTAAGATTTTAGAGTCCATCATAAAGGATGAGGTTACGGAGTACTAAGTTCGCGATAAAATAGGCCGAGGTCAGCATTGCTGGACAAATTTGCTGGAATTCTTTGAAGAAGTAAATAGCAGGACAGACAAAGGAGTTAGGCTGCTTAGGAAGATGAGAGCCCATGGTATCAAAGGGCAGATATTAGCATGGATAGCAGGTTGACTGGATGGCAGAAGACAGAATGGCAATAAAGGGGGCTTTTTCTGGTTGGCTGCCAGTGACTAGTGGAGTTCCGCAAGGTTTGACTCTTCACTTTGTATATTAATGATTTGAACGAGGGGATTGAAGGCTTTGTGGCAGTTTTTTGCGGATTATACGAAAATAGATGGCAGGGCAAGTGTAGAGAAAGCAGGGACTCTGCAGAAGGACTTGGAAAGGTTGGGCCAGTGGACAGAGAAGTGGCAGATGGAATATAGTGTAGCAAAGTGTGGGGCCATGTATTTTGGTAGTAGGAATAAAGACGTAGACTATTTTTAAAAAGTGGTGAGAATCCAGAAATCGGAAGTGCACAGGGAATTGGGAGTGTTGGTGCAGGATTCCCAAAAAGTTAAACTGCAAGTCAAATCAGTAGTAAAGAAAGCAAACTCAATGCTAGCATTTATTTCAAGAGGGCATGTATACAAAAAACAGGGTTGTCATGCTGAGGCTCTATAAGGCGCAGGTAAGGCCGTATTTGGAATATTGTGAGCAATTTTGAGCATCATTTCTGAGGAAGGATGTGCTGGCTCTGGAGAGGGTCCAGAGGAGGTTTACAAGAAGGATCCCAGGAATGAGTAGTGTTTAAGAAAGAACTGCAGATGCTGGAAAAATTGAAGATAGACAAAAATCGTGGAGAAACTCAGCGGGTGAGGCAGCGTCTATGGAGCGAAGGAATAGGTGACGTTTCGGGTCGAGACCCTTCTTCAGAGTGATGTGGAAGTGTGGGGGTGGGGAAGAAGAAAGGTAGAGGCAGAGACAGTAGGCCGTGGGAGAGCTGGGAAGGGGAGTGGAAGGAGGGAGAAAGCAAGGACTACCTGAAATTGGAGGTCAATGTTCATACCGCTGGGGTGTAAACTGCCCAAGCAAAATATGAGGTGCTGCTCCTCCAATTTGCAGTAGGACTCACTCTGGCCATGGAGGAGGCCCAGGACAGAAACGTCGGATTTGGAATGGGTGGGGGAGTTGAAGTGCTGGGCCACTGGGAGATCAGGTTGGTTAGTGCGAACCGAGCAGAGGTGTTGGGCGAAGCGATTGCCAAGCCTGCGCTTGGTCTCACCGATGTAGAGCAGCTGACACCTAGAGCAGCGGATGCAATAGATGAGGTTGGAGGAGGTGCAGGTGAACCTCTGCCTCACCTGGAAAGACTGCTTGGGTCCTTGGATGGTGTCAAGGGGGGAGGGGTAAAGTGACAAGTGTAGCATTTCCTGTGGTTTCAAGGAAAAGTACCGGGGGAGGGGGTGGGAAGGGACGAATTGGGAAGATCATCCCATCTCCTCCCTTTTTGGCTTTCCGCAGAGACCGCTCCCTCCATAACTCTCTGGTCAATTCGTCCCTTCCCACCGTGGATGGCAACAAAATCAGGAAGGCTGGCTCCATCCTGGGGGTGGAGTTGGATTCACTGGAGATGGTCTTGGAAGGGAGGATGCTCAAACTGCAGAGCATCTTGGACAATACAGCTCACACACTCCATGACACACTGGTCAACCTGAGAAGCACCTTCAGCAACAGACTTGTTCCATGAAGATGCAGCACAGAATGCCACAGGAGATCCTTTTCCCCCGTGGCTATCAAACTGTACAACTCCTCCCCCTTTTGTCGTGGGGTAGACTGACTCCCCTTCCCCCTCCTCAATCTTTGCACATCGCCAATCCTGGACTTCCCACTCATCATTTTAATTTTATGTTTCATGTATCTTGTTGTGTTTTATGACTGTTGGCAGACCAATTTGCCTCCTGGGATAAATAAAGTCATCTCGTATTGTAAAGGAGGTGTATGGCATGTTTGCCTACATTGATTGGAGCATTGAGTATAAAAGTTGGGAGGTCATGTTGCAGCTGTGTAAAACTTTGGTTGGGCAATATTTGGAGTAGTGTATGCATGTTTTGGTCATCACACTACAGAAACGATGTGGAGATTTTAGAGAAGGTGCAGAAGAGGTTCACAAGGATGTTGCCCGGATTAGCATGTATTACTTTGTTGCCTTGTTTGGAGTGTATTAGCTATGATTACTACTGGTTTATTATGTCATGTGTACTGATGTATTGTGACAAACACTGTTTTGCGTGCTATCCAGGCAAATCATACCACATGAGTACAATGGGTAGTGCATAAGAACAAATAAACAGAGTTCAGAATATAGTGTTGCAGCTTCAGAGAAAATGCAGATTATAAAACAGTGCAAGGGCAACAACACGGTAAAGTGGAAGAAGGGAAGTTCATGCTTAGCATATGAGAGGTCCTTTCAAGATTCTGGTAACACTGAATAAGAAGTTTAAAACATGAATCTGGTGGTACGTGCATCATGTTTTTGTATCTTCTGCCCGACAGGAGAGGGGAGAAGAATGACCTGAGTATGAGTGGTCTGCATTCAAAGGCAGCATGAGCGTAGATTGAGTTGATGAGGGTGAGGAAGGCTGGACAAACTTGGGTTGTTTTCTTTGGAGGATTGGATGCTGAAAGGCTGAGGGGATAGAAATATTCCTCCTGATTCAGTGACAGTTTCTTCCCAGCTGTTAACAGGTAACTGAACCATTCTATCACCAACTAGAGAGTGGTCCTGACCAACCATCTACTAATTGGAGACCCTCAGAGTATCTTTAATCTTTAATCTGACTTTCCTGAACTGTATCGTGCACTAAACATTATTCACTTTATCCAATAAATGTACACAATGGACGGCTTGATTGTGATCATGTATGGTCTTTCCTTTGATTGGAGAGCATGCAACAAAAAAGCTTTTCACTGTACTTTACTAAACGTGACAATAAATTAAACTATTTAAAATTATGAGAGGCATAGATATGGAAGATAATTAGTCTTTTTCCTAGGTGAAGTAGTCAAAAACCAGTGGGCATAGGTTTAAAGTGAGGGGGGGAAAGTTTAACGGATATTTGCAAGGCACGTCTTTCTTACAGGGATGGGTTCCTGAAGCGCACTGCCAGACGGAATAGGGGAAGCAGTTACGATAGTAATTTTTAAGAGACATTTAGACAAATACATGAACAGTCATGGAATTGAGTGATTCAGACCATGTACATGCAGATGGGATTAGTTTGGACTGGCATTATGATTAACACAGACATGGTGGGCCGAAGGGTCTGTTTCTGTGCTATACTGTTATATGTTCTATTAGATTACAATGGATCCCGCATGTGATTCATACATTAACCATACATCTATCCTTTGAATGTTATCCTTCAATCGTGAATTATGTAGAATATCAACCAATATAATCTGTTTGGGCCATGGATTGAGCCTTCTCTTGTTCACTAGCAGTTAAAAATCCCAAAATAGATCCTTTTTATGTTTGTTGCAGTGCTAGTCTAAATCTCACTCTGTGACTCACTGTAAATATAAATATATTTATAGACTCATTGAATATGTTTTGCTGTTCGGTTGTCACTTACCTAAAGTTCAAATATAGGGATGTTAATTCTGTACGGTGTATAGTATCTCAAAAAGTCTTGTGAACAATATTGATAATTATTCTTGGAGAGGCTCATCTACATTTTGTTGTCTGTTACTGACACCATGAAGCTTAAATCAAGCTGATACTGAAGTATTGGGAAGTGTAGGAGTCCTTGTAGCTATTATTCTCAACAGGCTGAGAAGCTCTTCACGGAAACGTTTAAGAATCACTTTGGAGGTACAGTATATAGGTTTCATACAGTAGAGGGGGTGACATTGTTTCCAGGACGATCAGTGACTGGTATGCATAGATTTTGGGTTATTGGTGATAGAACCAGAGGAGATCTGAAGAGGAAGGTTTCCTACAGTATATTGAGATGTAGAACATGCTGCTTGAAAGGAAGATGGATAGATAAATACTGTGAGAGGAGAATGTAGTGGGAAGAAGCAGACGTCACAGTGCACACTGAGGAAGGACACAGCTTTTGGAAGGAAGGATATGGTGGGTGGAAGAAAGGGCAGCATTTGGAAGCAAGGATGGTGGGTGGACAGAAGGCCAAGGTGTGTTGAAGGAAGGTTGTGCTGAACAAGGTCCTCCTTGAGGCACTGTTGGTGTTCCCATTGCCATTGTTGCAATACCATCTATAATCTCCCTTTATACCAAAATTCTGCAGCCTTCAAGCTCAAACAATATACACACCAACCTTACTTAACACTAAAAATCAAACACTGAATGCCAGAGCCTTACGTGGATACAGGAATAGGCTCTAGTTACCCACAGTCCACATTCCTGCACTGGTGTCCTCCTTTCATTGGCAAAGCATTATTTCATTTCTTAGGTTTTCTGGGGTAACTATCAATTCATCTCAGTCTTTCCCAGTGGGAATCACTCATATTTTCCCCAGACTCTGCGTAAATAAGTTGTTCCTGAAAGCCTTGTGGGATTTATTAGTCACTACACTAACGACCCCATTGTGGTTTATCATATGTGGCAACATCTCTCATCCAGCTGATTAAAATACTTTTCATATTTGCAAAATTATATCAGATCATCCTCAATGTTTTTTTCTAGAGAAAAGTACTCAGCCTATCCCCCTTTATCGCAGTGCTAGTATCAAAGTTGTAAACTCGTTTCAGAATGTATTCGGTCAACAAATATATACAGCTTGGAATCATCACTGTGGAGCCTTTGGTCAGGTCCATGATCAATGGAATCCCTACATTGCAATATCTCCATGTTAACCATTATACCATCGCACCCTCACCTGCACTGTGCTCCAATGTGACAATCACGTCCTCAGAAAAAGTCTGCAGTTCACCAACACTGCAGTCGTCACTGGCCTCCAAAGCATTACTGCGGGCTATTATAACCCAAGCTGAAATCCACCAAGATTTCTTATAATATGAAATTTGCAACAATTGATGTGTTTTCCTGCTCAGTTTAGAGACTGGCTCCACGGTCCGGCGTGTCCAGCTATCTGATGTCACTATTCATGTTTTATAATAGTGGGGGTTTCAGGGCTTGTTCTCTCTACCATCCGCTCCCTGTAAAACAGTCTGAAGGATTCTTAATCCCCTCTTTCTCCCTTCATCCTGAAGGAACAGGGATGTAGGTGTTACATTGTCACACTGAACCACTAACCACTGAAAATGTTATCAATCTATTGTCACTCTGACTTTTGTCATATAATATAGGCAGTATTAATGTTCAAATGCGTTCCCAGTACAATGACATTTTCCCCATGCTGATGAAGCATGTTCCAACCCTGACCCTGGTACCTGAGCTAGGGCCCTAAGTGCCTATAAAAGCTTCTGTCGTTGTATTTGAATTGAAGTTGTTGATCAAACTTCTAATAAGGCACCAGGTGACAGATGTTGGAATGGACATGGAGCTGCTGATTATTGAGAGTTATGAATCTACATAGATTACAGTCTGTTACCTGTTTCACACACTGCTGAATTGGATTGGATTCAGTTACATTTTACACTCATTCCTTGCCTGTATTAGCTGATATTGAGATTGTTTTTTAGTTGTTGCTTCATTTAGATGATTAAAGCTTCAGTTAATAATATAGCTTATGAATAGGAACAACTGGTATTGATAGTCATTATTTATTCAGGCACAGCAGTGCAAAAGAGAAGATTCCAGGGATAATTAATGTTGTTACAGTACAAGAGACTGCAGATGCTGGAATCTGTAGCAAAGGAAAGAGAACCACTAGAAGAATTCAGTGGGTCAGGCAGCATCTGTGGAGGGAAATGGCCAGTTAATGTTTTGAATCGAGACCCTTCATCCAGACTTAATTTTGACATAATTCACATAATTCAGGATGTTTCCACTAGTGAGAGAATCTAGAACTAGAAGTCATACTCAGAATTAAAGGACATTCCTTTAGGAAGGAGATGAGGAGGAATTTCTTTAGTCAAATGGTGGTGAATCTATGTAATTCTTTTCCACAGTAGGCGGTGCAAAACCAAGTCAATTGATATTTTTAAAGCAGAGATAGATTGATTCTTGATTAGTGCGGGTGTCAAGGGTTATGGGGAGAAGGCAGGAGAACGGGGTTAGGTGGGAGGGATAGATTAGCCATGATGGAATAGCGGAGTAGACTTGATTGGCTGAATGGCCTAATTCTGCTCCTATCACTTAAGACCTTATAACCTTATTGCCTTAGCTCTTCGAACCAATCAGGTCACTGCTAGAAGTGTTGTTATGTGTCATGCTGTCCCTTCAAAGCTTTAATTAAATGCTACACAGTTCACAGTGGAAATCAAAATGCTGGTTTCAGGTTCATCCTATTGTGATTACAAATTTCACGCTATCACTTTACGGTTAGCAAATAGTTATAGTGAGTCCCAGTGAGAGAGAAAGAAGGGTTGAATGGGAATCTTTGGAAAAGTGCACAGAGCAATCAATGATGCATAGCAGGATGCTCAGTGTGTGAATGCTCCTTCCTGTTTTAAATATTTTGCCTCCCAGAAGTCTCACTGAGTGCAGATGTTAAAATAATGTTTTAAAAAATGCTGGATCATGACTAGGTCTTTGCTATTTTCGTCACATCTAGTAGCTACCATTTTATCTACGAGTCATTTAACTAGCAATCCAACAAGTAACATATTCCTGTCTGATGACATCGTGAGCACAATCCTACTATAAAACTCAGTGTGCTGAACCACTGTGGCACTATGCACCCAGCTCCACTTAGGCGCATCATGTGTGAAAGCGCACCATTGCGATCGATTCTGTCTAAAGTAAAATTTGAGAGAAAAATTGCTGCACCTGACATTGGAGAGAGTTAAACAGAAAAGTAATCAGCAACAGGATGTCCGATCCACTTTTAACTCTCAAAAAAATCTTCTCACCTAACATCTCATATCATGTGCTTAGGACTCATTTTGTGACATCGCAATTCTAAAACTCTCAGCCTTGTGTTCAAATCACTTCCTTCTCTTTGACCTCTTCTAACTTTACAACTCTTCAAAATGTTTACACTCAAGCAATTGTAGACTTTTGCACATAACCTCCCTCTCCTCCCTGATATTAATTGAAGATTCTGCCATTTGCTGAACACAAACTTTTCTACCTCCATATGTTAATCCTGGCTAAATTGGAGAGGCTAGGACTTCAAAATGGGGTAAAAGCATCAGGGCTGCTGGGAGATTTGGTCAATTTGGAATTGCTCTCTACAGAGCTGGGACAAGTTGCAGAGTGGTGCCAGTGTGTCTAGAGCCTAGATACAATTTGCAAGCAAAGAATAAGAACATCTGCAGACCCTGTCAATTAGGTACAAAATACATAGAATAGATTGGATGGCTGCAAACCAGACATACACCTTGTAAATAATGTTGCAGAATTTAACTTTGCCGGGTGTTGATTGGATGAGGTATTGAGCCTTGTCTGGATTTCCTGCAGTTCAGGGTAAATGTTTCTAAGTTGGCTTCCTTGCGAAGTCCAGTTTGAATACAATGTATTGAGCTGCTGTATTATTGGGTTTGGGAAATGTCTGTTATGTATGGGATTAATCGATATCTGTAATTGGATTATTAAGAGACCACCTCCCTGTGGTTCGGCCCCTCAAGGTCCCGGGACATATAAAAGTCCGCTACCGCGAGGTCCAGGGTCGATCTTCTGGGAGAGCGCTTGGGACTGCGTGAGCTTCTGGTGTGTCTCTGTCTGAGCGAGGCCTAGCGGGCTTGAACAGGCAGATATGAGGATCGAACCCGCGGTGGTATAGGTACAGTAGTTGAACTGTAATGCTCTTTTGTTAAAATAAAATGTAGTTGTTTCAAGTGCCTGATTCTGTGTTTTTACTGAAACTAGACTGGGGAGGAGCTTTGAAATGAGCCATTTACATTGGGGGCTCGTCCGGGATTTCAAAAGACCCCCAAACACAAGTTTGCGATCAAGGGTGTTGATCTGTTTCGATCGCGAGTGCAGAAATCGGGCCCACGGTGTGGTTTTCACATTGATTTTCGGCACTTCGTTAGTCGGAGCACATCGATCATTCGCGGGCTTGGGAAAGGGTCTAATTGAGATCATTAGAACAGAGTCCAGCGAGCACGGGAGAGTGGTTAGCACGCCTTTGGGTTGGAGGCCCATAAAACCAGGGTGGGTTTAGAGGCCCTGCTGGGGTTGGGTTAGAGTTCCTTTCCTCGGTTAGAGGCCCAAAACTTTGGTCATAGTTGGCAGACTGCAGTTGCTTTAACGAGAGCCAAACGTGCTTCTTCGGGCGAGGGGTGGCCCAGGGTTAGACTTGGTATCCAAATTGGTGGGGTATTAAAATACAGGTCTCACCTTTGATCGGATCTTTGCCGGGAGCTCGAATTGAAAAGGTGCCCTCTGAAAAACGGCATCGATAACTCACAGGGCGAAGCAGCTAGGCGCTGGATCCTCGGTGCCCAGCAGAGAGGAGTGTCTGCATGAAGGTATCTGAGTCTCTCCCTGAAGTGACGGACGAAGAACCTCGTAAAGGTCCTGGGCTTGGATGGACAGAGTATAGATTGGCTTGAATACTCCAGTCCCTTCAAGAATTCAACTGGGCAATTTTAGTTTGATTCGAGAGCCTGCGTAGTAGAAGAGATACACACTAAAATTAGGAGTTCGAGTTTGAGTCTATATTTGCAAAGCCAAATTTTCAAATACTGAATTTCATATTGAAGTTCTGCCAGTAAGGTGGAATTCAAAGTCCTGTATATAGAACTTAGGAGTTGGTGCATGTCCGTGATTGATTCCGAATAGCGGTTGATAACAGTGAATAGTAACCCTCTGGTCGATTGTTGACTAGTACCTGATAGCGAAGAGTACCTGAGAGACGGGAACCTGATTTACTTGATGAAAAGTAATCTGAATAGCGAAGGGTACCCCTAATTCTGTCGAACTTAGAGAGGAGGGATAGAGGTCCCCCTCTTGAAGTCCAGTCTTAGCAGAGGGATAGTAACTTTCGGGAGGAAAAGTAGTCATTTAAGGAGTAGTGTCCCTCAGCAAAGAGTAAACTAGGAAGGGGAAAATCTTCGGTATCAGAGGGAGAGGTTCACTGCGTGATAACAGCGTGACGCGGCGTCGAGATCGAGTGTTCGTGAACTGTGCGTTAGTGCTTTAAATCATTTTGTAAATTGTGAAAACCTAGCTTTTCGTATTGTCATAGGATCCGGATTTTGTAAATATTCTATGTATGTAAATAAACAGAGTATATTAAGAATTAAAAGTTAAGATTTAGATCGTGTTAAGTCCGTGGACTGTCATTTGTGTTGCTGCTTGTGCGAGTGTTTACGGATTAGAAACTTGAAGTAAGAGTGTGTTTGAGTTAAATATTTGTAATTGTTTAAGATCGTTTTATAAGAATCTGAATCGGGGTGGTTTGATCAGGGGTTGTACTCCTTCGATCGCTGCGTCGGGGGAGGAGTCATCCCGCTGATTGATTGCATCATGAGGAAGATTAATTAGAGTGGGGTTTACTGGATGCTTATAGTTTATATTGGGGTGTGTTTTGGGTTATTGATAATCGGGGGAATATTTTCGTTCTTAATTATAGTTTTGTTAGCTTGGTTTGGATTTGTCTGTGTGTGCAAACTTAAAGTGGATTGAGTGAGAGAGAGATTGCTGCGTGAGAGACTTGGAGATCCTTTGTTTGACTGAAAAGGAGCGAGTGGTTTGAATAATTGAATAGGAGTGATTGAATAGGAGTGACTGGGAGACAGTTGGAAGGGAGCGATTGCTAGTGTAAGTGTGAATCGGAAAGACCGCTGACCATTGTGTGGGAGAGATTCCATTGACCTTGGAGTCTGAGAGGAAGGAGTGATTGAAAGAGGTGTTAGTGTCTGGAACCTTTATTTTGCAATTTGTGTTTTGACCATTGTTCCGAGAATGGGGAATGTCACTGAGAAGGACCGATCAAACAGATTAGAAAGCCCGATAAGGATAATTTGCAGGGAGCTTCTGCATGAAGTGGATAGACTAAGAGGATTATCTAGCAAATTAAACGCAATTTTGAAAGACAAACGTTGGCCGTTGGGTGGACTAAAATCTGTAATAGGAATAAACTATATAGTAACGATCGTTTAAAAATATGGGAATAGTGAAGAAGGAAATTAGTTAATTGGGATGTGGAGAATGTTCTTCACTAAAAGAAAAATAAAGAAATAAATTGTTTTGCTGTCCACCCTAAGAATGGCGGCTTATAAATTGGGAATAGGAGAACACGATAGAACTGATCCTTCTCGGGACATTCCAGGGCGGGGACAGGGAGAACTAGTAAGCCAACAGCAGGAGCAGGAGAGAGTGTCATCTTTTGAAAGGGAGGCTACTGAGACGGCTCTTAAAGGGGAGGTGCCGACGAAAACTAAATCGGTTAAATTTGGTAAGAGTGAAACAGGGACTGCATATCTTGAGGGGAGAGATATTTATTATATGCCAGGGTGTGCATAATTCTTCGGATTGGAGCTAGAGCCACAGTATTCCTCACAGAACTCTCATGTTCCCAATTCGGAGAAACCATGCGCAGCGTGTGAGCAGGGCACACAGGATGAGTCGGCGTTATCTTTGGCTTCTCCCCCTAAATTTAAATCTGAATTAGAGACATCGGGGAGAGATCCTCTATCTCCTATGATTGCCCCACAAGCGGAGGACAGTAGGGGAAATCAAGAGCTAGAAGGAAGATTCCATCGACATGGGTGCCAAAATTAATTAGGATCTCCAGTAGCGGGAGGATGAAGGACTCCTTCTTGAAGTAACGGGATAGAGCAAATAGCCTTTCAGAGGGTGAGATCGGAGGGGAATATGGATGGATTGATCCTGACATGGATAATATCATTATGTCAGAGCAATTCACCGATGAAGGGAATTTAGAACGGACTCCTCGTAGACAATATGTTTGTAGGGAGATGCCCGGATTAGGTATAGATGTCCCCCAGACCACAGACAATCAGACCTTAAGGCAGCCTGGTTCAACGCAGCTCGGAAATTAAAGGTTCAAATAAAAGAAATGAGAACAGAAGAGGATAAGGAGGAAGAAGACCTCAAGGCCTGGATAGACCTCCCATTCAGAGAACCAACCTTTCCTCGGTTTGGCTGGAGAGGCTATAGAGCCGGCCTGATCAGTGTTTCAGCTGTGGGGGATTGGGACACTGGAGTCAGTCGTGTCCTATGAGAGAATATTATCAAGAAGGAAGGGGGCAGAGAAGGAGGCCACGGGGTTACAGAAACCGATGGATTCCAAGAGGGTACCGAGACTCTTGGGACCCCAAAGGTAGAGGACGAGGACACTGGCAGGAAGATCAGGGGCCAGGGACATTTTGACAATCCAACCCATTTCGGTAGCCCTAACCTGCCAGTTAACAGCAATACCATCTATTAAGATTAAAGGCGTCCTCACATGGCCTGAGAAACAGCACTATACATCAGAAAGAACACCACCCCTTCCAAGTAGGAGGAGATACATAGAATCCACTTCTCAAGAAACCCTCACTGAAAGGAAGAAGCACGACAGGGAAACTTGGTAGCTAGCATGAGAAAGGATGGGCAACTAAGGAATGGAAATGGCACTAAGGAGAGAAGAAACAAACTTACTGTGCAGGAGGAACGGGAGTGGGGAAAGAAGATATTATATTAATGTGTTACTGAGTTTGTGCCTGCAGGACAGTATATCAACGAGACGCTACCTGGGGAGTGAGGTAAAAGAATGCACAGACCCCTTAAGAACGGGAAGAAGACAGCAAAAGGTAATGTAGCTCCCTAGAAACAGGTGACCAGCAGGAGGAACTGATACTGTCCTGCCCCTTTAAGAGATTTGGGAAGGCCAGCAGGCAGAGCAATTTGCTCCTCAGTATCCCTACTCCCTTGTAATTGAAACTACCATCGGAGAAGAAGAAGAAGAAGAAGAAGACGTACCCCAGTGCCCAACTTTAATATCACCTAGCTATTGGAGAAAGAAAAGGAAGGAGAGTAAAGGACACTTTAATCATCTTTGAAAGAAACAACACCGACGACCTATGACGACTTTTGGGACAAGCCCCACTTCAAAGGACTGACTTCAAATAAAAAACATTCCTCTGTGGTTTGGGGTAAAATACCTAATTTGCATCTAAATTCTGGTTATTAGAAATAAATTTATACATTTTGGATTCAGTCTCGAAATTGTATGATGACTTTAAAAATGTTGAGATTTAGAATAGACTTGTGGAATTTGGCTTAGGAATAATTGGAGTTTGATTATTAACTGACATTGTTATTATCTCATCTCATGGTTAACTTGGAACATTTATCATGGTCTGCTTTAAATTAGTCACGCCTGTAGGGAAATCTGGACTGGACCCAGTTGAAATTTATATGATTACCCGTCATCAGATATACATATTATAACATCATGTGAGTATGAAGAAGGCTGATTAGTGTCGATACTAGAATAATAAAGGGTATATTAGGGAACAGACAGGAATAGGGATCTAATGATAGGGTAATATAATAGGTTTGAATAGGGACAGTATTGCAGAACTATAGAGAATGTATGGGGAAGCATGAGTGCATGATGGTAACTTGCTTTGTCCCAAGTTTTTCAGAATTTTTAGGTTTTAAGTTCGACTGTGGAAGGTGATGGAAGACTGGGGCAGCAACACGGATGGAGGGAATTCACGCCCATGAAAACTCGGGAGGTGAAGACTCCTCAGACGGAACTTGTGAAATTATGCCCATGAAAACTCGGGACGCTTGACAAGATTCTGGGAATAAACATCATCATCTTGTGTTGCTGATAGATGGGAAATGTAAAGCAAACTTATGTATATCTGGTTAGCTGATTATTGAACTATTTGGTTATCATAAAGGATGGGTTATCATATATGATAAAAAGGAAGGAATGTTAATCCTGGCAAAATTGGAGAGGCTAGGACTTCAACATGGGGTAAAAGCTTCAGGGCTGCTGGGAGATTTGGTCAATTTGGAATTGCTCTCTGCAGAGCTGGCACAAGCTGCGGAGTGGTGCCAGTGTGTCTAGAGCCTAGATACAATTGGCAACCAAAGAATAAGAACATCTGCAGACCCTGTCAATTAGGTGCAAAATGCATAGAATGGATTGGATGGCTGAGAAATATAAAAGTCCACTACCACAAGGTCCAGGGTCAATCTTCTGGGAGAGCGCTTGGGACTGCGTGAGCTTCTGGAGTGTCTCTGTCTGAGCGAGGCCTAGAGGGCTTGAACAGGCAGATATGAGGATCGAACCCGTGGTGGGATAGGTACAGTAGTTGAACTGTAATGCGCTTTTGTTAAAATAAAATGTAGTTGTTTCAAGTGCTTGATTCAGTGTTTTTACTGAAACGAGACTGGGGGGAAGCTTAGAAACGAGCAATTTACACATAAAGGGTTAGCTTATCAGCAGAAGATAGTAGTGATAAACGGTTATTTTTTAGACTTAAAAATGAGGGTCACGTGTGTTCACCAGAGGTCAGTGCAGGAACCACTGCTTATTTGATAAATGTTAATGACATGGATATGCACATGATCAAAATTTCAAAATGTTCAGTTGATACTAAATTGTGATGCGTTGCAAAGATTTAGGGCAGTAACTGCAAGAAGACAGAATGAGCAGCCAGTTTACAGATAACGTTTAATGCAGGGAGGCTTGAAATAATATAAGTTAGGGAAAATAATTGAGATGGGGCAATATAATGTAAATGTGAGTTTAAAAGATATGCTGAAACAGAAGGTAATCCGTCTGTACTTTCAAAAGTCTTTGAAAGTAGTATGACCTGTCGAAAGAACAATTAACAAAATATTCGAGATTGTGAGATTCATAAACAATGGCAATTTTAGGGAGATTATCTTGAACCTGTTCAAAATTCTGGTTAGGCCACAGCTGAACAGTTACATCCTATTTTCCTCACCAGACTTTAAGTGGGGTATGAAGGATCTAGAGAGGGTGCAGACATATTTACTGGAATGATTCAAGGATGAGGAATATCAGGTCCAAGATGAAACTGGAAAACCTGGAGTTTTTTTCTAAATACAAAGTAGTACAGATGCTGATCGTCTGATGTCAAATAAGAAATTGCTGTCAATTTTCAGCAAGTTAGCCAGCATCCCTGGAATGAAAAACAGATTAATGTTTTATGCCAAGGACATTATTGTTCTATGGACCATCATTGACTTGAAACATTAGCTCTGTTTTTCTTTCTCCACAAATACTACATGAACTGCTGAGTATTTCCAACATTCTCCATGTTCATCTTGAGTTGTTGAGAGGATGTTTGCTTGAGGTGATCAAGATAGATTGAGGCGATGAAAGTCAAAGGAAAGTCCCATTAGCAGATGTTCAAAGACCACAGCATAGATTTAAAGCAATGGGCAAAATATTTAGGAAGGGAATGAGGACAAAGCATTTGTTACACAAGCAATAGAGCCACTGCCTCTGGATGTGACTGGTGGGTTTAACAAACAGATCAATCTTTCAAAAGGAAACTGAGATACTTGAGGGTACAACATTTTCAGGATGGTGGAGAAATAGAGAAGGAATGGGATTACTTATTTATCTGGGCCAGCAAAACAGGAATCAAAAGTGGCGTCACAGGTATATAGGGAGGTAGAAACATAGAAACATAGAAATTAGGTGCAGGAGTAGGCCATTCGGCCCTTCGAGCCTGCACCGCCATTCAATATGATCATGGCTGATCATCCAACTCAGTATCCTGTACCTGCCTTCTCTCCATACCCTCTGATCCCTTTAGCCACAAGGGCCACATCTAGCTCCCTCTTAAATATAGCCAATGAACTGGCCTTGACTACCCTCTGTGGCAGAGAGTTCCAGAGATTCACCACTCTCTGTGTGAAAAAAGTTCTTCTCATCTCGGTTTTAAAGGATTTCCCCCTTATCCTTAAGCTGTGACCCCTTGTCCTGGACTTCCCCAACATCGGGAGCAATCTTCCTGCATCTAGCCTGTCCAACCCCTTAAGAATTTTGTAAGTTTCTATAAGATCCCCTCTCAATCTCCTAAATTCTAGAGAGTATAAACCAAGTCTATCCAGTCTTTCTTCATAAGACAGTCCTGACATCCCAGGAATCAGTCTGGTGAACCTTCTCTGCACTCCCTCTATGGCAATAATGTCCTTCCTCAGATTTGGAGACCAAAACTGTACGCAATACTCCAGGTGTGGTCTCACCAAGACCCTGTACAACTGCAGTAGAACCTCCCTGCTCCTATACTCAAATCCTTTTGCTATGAAAGCTAACATACCATTCGCTTTCTTCACTGCCTGCTGCACCTGCATGCCTACTTTCAATGACTGGTGTACCATGACACCCAGGTCTCGCTGCATCTCCCCTTTTCCTAGTCGGCCACCATTTAGAAAATAGTCTGCTTTCCTGTTTTTGCCACCAAAATGGATAACCTCACATTTATCCACATTATACTGCATCTGCCAAACATTTGCCCACTCACCCAGCCTATCCAAGTCACCTTGCAGTCTCCTAGCATCCTCCTCACAGCTAACACTGCCCCCCAGCTTAGTGTCATCCGCAAACTTGGAGATATTGCCTTCAATTCCCTCATCCAGGTCATTAATATATATTGTAAATAGCTGGGGTCCCAGCACTGAGCCTTGCGGTACCCCACTAGTCACTGCCTGCCATTGTGAAAAGGACCCGTTTACTCCTACTCTTTGCTTCCTGTTTGCCAGCCAGTTCTCTATCCACATCAATACTGAACCCCCAATGCCATGTGCTTTAAGTTTGTATACTAATCTCTTATGTGGGACCTTGTCGAAAGCCTTCTGGAAGTCCAGATACACCACATCCACTGGTTCTCCCCTATCCACGCTACTAGTTACATCCTCGAAAAATTCTATAAGATTCGTCAGACATGATTTACCTTTCGTAAATCCATGCTGACTTTGTCCAATGATTTCACCACTTTCCAAATGTGCTGCTATCCCATCTTTAATAACTGACTCTAGCAGTTTCCCCACTACCGATGTTAGACTAACTGGTCTGTAATTCCCCGTTTTCTCTCTCCCTCCCTTCTTAAAAAGTGGGGTTACGTTTGCTACCCGCCAATCCTCAGGAACTACTCCAGAATCTAAAGAATTTTGAAAGATTATTACTAATGCATCCACTATTTCTGGAGCTACTTCCTTAAGTACTCTGGGATGCAGCCTATCTGGCCCTGGGGATTTATCGGCCTTTAATCCATTCAATTTACCCAAAACCACTTCCCGACTAACCTGGATTTCACTCAATTCCTCCAACTCCGTTGACCCGCGGTCCCCTGCTATTTCCGGCAGATTATTTATGTCTTCCTTAGTGAAGACGGAACCAAAGTAGTTATTCAATTGGTCCGCCATATCCTTGTTCCCCATGATCAACTCACCTGTTTCTGACTGCAAGGGACCTACATTTGTTTTAACTAATCTCTTTCTTTTTACATATTTATAAAAACTTTTGCAGTCAGTTTTTATGTTCCCTGCCAGTTTTCTTTCATAATCTATTTTTCCTTTCCTAATTAAGCCCTTTGTCCTCCTCTGCTGGTCTCTGAATTTCTCCCAGTCCTCTGGTATGCTGCTTTTTCTGGCTAATTTGTACGCATCATCTTTCGCTTTGATACCATCCCTAATTTCCCTTGTTATCCACGGATGCACTACCTTCCCTGGTTTATTCTTTTGCCAAACTGGGATGAACAATTTTTGTAGTTCATCCATGCAGTCTTTAAATGTCTTCCATTGCATGTCCACCGTCAACCCTTTTAGAATTAATTGCCAGTCAATCATGGCCAATTCATGTCTCATACCCTCAAAGTTACCTTTCTTTAAGTTCAGAACCATTGTTTCTGAATTAACAATGTCACTCTACATCCTAATGAAGAACTCAACCATATTATGGTCACTCTTGCCCAAGGGGGCACGTACAACAAGACTGCTAACTAACCCTTCCTCATTACTCAATACCCAGTCTAAAATAGCCTGCTCTCTCGTTGGTTCCTCTACATGTTGATTTAGATAACTATCCCGCATACATTCCAAGAAATCCTCTTCCTCAGCACCCCTGCCAATTTGACTCACCCAATCTATAGGTGATGAAGGCTTTTGGCACATTGGCCTTCATCAGTCGAGAAATTGACTATAGAAGTTGTCACGTTAATGTTACAACTGTACAAGATGTTTGTTAGGTGTACTTGGAATATTGTGTTCAGTTTGGGTCACCCTAGTATAGGGAAGATGCCATTGAACTGGAAAGGGCACAGAGAATATTCACAAGGATGTTACCAGGACTCGAGGACCTGAACAATAGTGAGAGATTGAGCAGGCCAGACTTTATTCCTTGGAGCTCAGGAGGCTTAGGGATATAGAGGTGTATAAAATCATTAGGGGAATTGACTGGATGAATGTGAATCTTTTTCCCCCAGAGTAGGCGAATCAAAAGCTAGATGGCATAGGTTTAAGATGAGAGTGGAAAGAACCTGACAGACAATGTTTTCACACATAGTGTAGTGGGAATATGGAGCTGCCAGACAAAATAGTTGAGGCAGGTACAATAACAACATTTAAAAGACAATTGGACAGGACATGGATAGGAAAGGTTTAGAGGGATTTGAGTCAAATGGGGATGTACGGGATGAGCTTAGATGAGGCATCTCGGTCAGCATGTGAGATGTGCTGAAGGGCCTTTTTCTGTGCCGTATGACGATAACCCTGCACATGGTCAACATGGATTTTGTGGGTTGCATGGTCACCTTTTGTTCCATAATAATCCTATGATTCCATCTATTGCTTCTTTAAGAGCGACCCTTTAGAGCGACATTTTGGTGCCTTCCCTCACAGTGGAGAGTGGAGATTCTACTGTGGGGGGATGTTCGTGTTTGTGTAATATCTCTTATAGTGTGTTGTGTCATTTTTTCTCCCTCTTTTTATTATTTGTATGGTTAGTTAACTGTAAAGCACTTTGGCTTTTGATTCAAATCAATTGGAAAATGTGCTATATAAATAAATTTTACTTACTTACTTACTTTAAGTTCCATTTTACTTATCGTAAGATTGCTTCTGACATTTGGGTGACATGTGTGGAATGTTGCATTGCACCAAATGTTCTACACAATTGCAAGTTATTGTTGTTGCTCTGGTTTGTCAGTTGTCAGATACTGGCTGAGACTGAGTGAAAGGTAAAGGTGCATTTGTTTATTATGTGGTTGTGGAGGTGGAATTGAACTTGCTTATGTTACCATGACTATGAAAGCCAAATATAATGAAGGCTAATCAATGGGAAACAGTTTCCATGTTCAATCTCATTTTATTTTCCTTTTTAATAAATTGAAAATCTAGGATGTGCTCCATTTCGCATGACTTCGATGTGTTCTTATTCTGAGCTGACAGCCAAAGATCACCATGGTTATTGCTTCATCTATTTCTATTTCTGGAGGTCAGATGCAAGCAGTGAGCAGAATTTGTGAGTAATTAGGCTGACAAGACCTGGATGTGTCTGATGGTTATGCAAATAACACAATGACAATAAATAACATGAATTTTGATTACTTTATGCATTCATCAGCATATCCATAGAATTCAATGGGTGGGATTTTTGCTCAGTACATTCACTGTAACAGTGCGAGGTATCAAACTGCTCCAGAAAAGTTACAACAGTGCATATGTTGGAGAAGTACCGAGAGTTTCACATGGTCGGCGGTGAAGGATTGAAACGTGTGGACCATGTTCTCTTTTATTGAACATTGAAGATACCTGTTTCTATTCAAAATAGCACTGAGAGGCTGATCAGCATTCCTTTCCCAGGACGTGTACAGATTGAGAGGGAAAGTGGGATTGGTACAGAGTCAGCCATAGGATAGTGCTGGCCACCACTTAGCACTGCTAGTTATTGCCGCACCACATTTTTATTTATCTCTCTCTCTCTCTCTCCTTCTCCCTCCCTCTCCCTCCCTCCCTCTCCCTCCCTCTCCCTCCCCCTCCCTCTCCCTCCCTCTCCCTCCCTCTCCCTCCCTCTCCCTCCCTCCCTCTCCCCCTCCCTCTCCCCCTTCCCCTCCCCTTTCCCATGTTCAAATTCTCTGACCAGCAACAATCTCTGAGAATTCTGCCTTCACCATTTCTGATTCTTGTGCACTCCTGATTTTATTGCTCTATTGTTGGTGGCTATGTCTTCAACTGACTGGTCTTTTACCTTGGGAATTTCCTTCGTGTCTCTATCTCTGCACCTCTCTCTCGTTTCCTTAATTGCTCAAGTTCTGATGAAAAGTCTCCAATCTGAAACATTAATTCTGTGCCTCTCTCTATGGAAGGTGCCTGATCTGATGAGTATTTCAAGTGTGTTTTATTGCTGGCTTGTAACTAATATAAGACCTCACACAACAGAAAATGTTAGACCTGAAGTCAGTTTGTACTTTGAAAATCAAGATTTGGTAAATTGGATGTATGTGGATTTCTGTAATTATGAATTATTTTGAAAAGCTGAATTATTTTGAAATTCCTGATCCGTACCATTTATGCCTGCCATTTATCATTGAGAAACAGCTAAACAAAGCTTACTGGAATTGTAAGCACGCCAATGCAATCGTCCAACTTGATTTCGTGGAGCAGGGTGCTCTTTCATGAATGTGGGAATCAACAATTACTCTAACCAGAAGAAAATCTTGTCAGAGATTCATTGCAGTGTGCGATTTGAAGGGAACTTGTGAGAGTACCAGTGGGCCTTCTATTCCTAGGTGGTTGGGATTGTGGGCTTGGCTGGGTCTGTTGAAGAAGTCGAAGTGATTGCTGCAGACTGGCTTTCAGACACGGCATGTGCTGAGGTCGAGGAGGTAACTGAAGTCCGTCCACATTAAAAAAACTTCCACATCTCAGTTGTCCAATGTGTTTGATATTGATGCAGGTGTTCTTCTTAGAATAGAGACATTTTTTAGGGGATGTTTAATAGAGTTGTTAAAAATCATGAAACATTTTGATTAAGTAAGAATGAACTGTTTCCAGTGAAGAGGGATCAGTCACCAGAGGACATTGAATGATCTAAGAATGGAAAGGAAGCTGAGAAAAACATTTCTATTTTACTTGAATTATTTGCGTGAAACATTTTTATGTAGGTTGCTTTCCGCTGGGAAGTGGTGGAAGCAATTCCAATTAGAAAGTAAAATGTGGAGCACTGGATAAAGCGCGGGCTGGGACTAACTAGAGAATTCCTTTAAAGAGCTGGGGTGGGCAAGAGGGACCAAATAGCCTCATCCTACACTGTATCATTCAATAATTATATGAAACAAAAAAAAAATGTATTACATCAGCCTTTGAGTATCAAATAGATTAAGATCAATATCCTGAATTGTACGTGCACATTTAATATGAATGAGATATAAATATCTTGAAGTATTCATGGAGCACTTATATTCTCTAACATATGTGGAGAATGTCCCACTGTCTATTATATCCTGTAATAAACACTGGTCTGTTCATCCTCGAATGTACACAAGCATGGATATTCTGTATTAAGCACGGAGAGTGTATATCCTGCAATATATGAGGTGTTTATAATCAGTAAATACATGGAGTATGCACATCCGCTAATAAATGTTTGGCATGTATATCCTGTAATGTACATGGGACATGCAATTGCCAGTTAAGATTGTAAAAAGGATTAGGAAAGAAGTTAGATAATGTCAGAATTGATTTAAAATAGAATAGTGCTGAGTTCCTATTATGCAATAAATCTTTTATTTTCCATTGTGTGATTTTTATGTTCCATTGTGCCCTTTTTCTTTTCTATTACTGAAATTATTCCTATTTAATCTTCTCAATTTCACCATTTATGGTCCATAAAATCACAGTCACCAGATAATTTATGTTTGAATATCAGTTCCTCTCAGAGCAACGATCGGACAGTGTCTGTTTGTTTGATGGATGATTTAGGTTGGGGGCTATTATCCTGTAATATAAATATGCCTGTAATTACCACAGTCTCGACGTAAGTCTCCAGATAGTAAGTCATGTAGCAATTTCTCTTCTCTAGCGCTGGCAAGACGAAGGAGCTACATTTATATAACCACTTTCACAGCCTCAGGGTATCCCAAACCATTCTGAGCCATTAAAGGACTTTTCATGTGCAGCCATCTTTCCTATTGCACAGTAGGAAATAGCAGCCAAATTATGCACATAAAGCACCCACAAACAGCAATGACTAGATATTCTGTACTGATGTTATGTGTTGATGATAACACAAAGTGCTGGAGGAACTTAGCAGGTTAAGCAGCATCTGTGGATAGAATGCACAGATGACATTTCGGGTCAGGAGTCTTCTTCAGACTGATTGGTGTATACAGGCAAGGGAGGGGATATGGTTGACATTGCATGGGGTAAGTGACAAAGGCTAAGGGTGAAAAGGTGACCAAAAAAAATCAGATAAGGAGGAGGAGTGAATTGTATAGCCTGAGGGAGGGATAAGGATGGAAAGGGAAAGGGGGAGGGAATAAAGGAGGAATAAAAGGAAATTGGGAGACTTGGAGTTGGGGGATGTGCACAAAGAAGGAAAAAGTAATATGAAGGTGGATGGGAGATGGTGGGGAAAATATGGTGGGTGGCTCGGGAAAGAAATAGAGAGAAGGGGTTATTATTTGAAATTGGAGAATTCAATATTCATACCATTTGGGTTGTAAGCTCTGCAAGCAGAATATAAGGTGCTGTTCCTTCAGATTGTGCATGGGCTTATCTGGCAATGGAGGAGACCCTGAACAGAAATAGGTTAAGAGCTGTTGTCCTGTCGTGTAAATGTGATTTCTGTGGTTTCCACGGGTAGTAAGTCACGCAGCATTCTCTATGCTCTAACACCAACAGTGAGGTCAGTGTGAGGCCACACGCAAACTGGCGGAACAGCACCTTGGCATTCCAGCAATAGATGTTGAGAATGTATAAGCAGCCAGAATTCGAGGAGTGCAAGATCTCAGAGAGCTGCAGTGCTAGAGGAGGGGAGCCAAAGTCATGAAGCAATTTGAACACAAAGGTGAGCATTGCAAATTTGAGGTTTTGTCTATTTTGGATTGAATTTTGTCAGAGATCACAGATCAGTGGGTGAGTGGGATGATATAGGTTCCAACATAGTAAATGCGATTGCAGCTTTTTGCTGCTATTGTAAGCTGCTTGTGTCTGACTTTCATGGTGAAAACTAGGTAGTTAGGCTGTGAAAATCATTCCAGCTATTTCCACACATCTCCACATTCCTCTCTCCTTAACCTCATTGCTCTTCCACTGCAGCTGCCTGGGTCACTTCCACAAAGGCAATGCAGTGTGCCATTTACTATGATGCCATTGGGACATGGCTGAGTTTTTATCAATGGAGAAAGAAGAGGTTCAAAAAGTTAACTTATTTTGGTTTCCTCAGGTGACAAAGATTTCCTCCTCTGATTGCCATTTGAGAAGGTTTAACCCAATAACTCAGCCTATATATCCTGCAGCAGTTCCAAATATCTTAATTATATCATACTCTCCCACCTATTTTCATGATATCAGCAAACTTGGATACCTTACACTCTGCCGCCTAAGTAATAGTAAATAATTGAAGGCTGAGTACTGATCTTTGGGCACTGCACTAGTCACATCTTTATAGCATGACAAAGACCCGTTTATTTGACTCTCTGTCTTCATCCATGTTAACGCACTTCTTCTAAAGACTATGAGACATTTATGTGGCATCTTGTCAAGTACGTTCTGGAAATGCAAATACACCATATTTACAGGTTTCCCTCTATTGAGTCTGCTTGGTACATCCTCCGGGGTTAGAGGAGGGGGAAGTGTGGAGAGGTTGTCATCAGGATAGTTAATTCTCTACATTACCATACTCTGCCCTATGTATATTAATTTCCAGACTTTTATTTATACAACTTTACATTATAGTATGGCTCATGAATTTGGAATATTGCTATCATATTCATCTCTTTTAAGAGAAGATTCTGTTGATTATCCACATTTCACTTGGAAATATATTGCCAGTTCTTCACCCTCACTTACTCTAAATTGTGGAACTCCCACATCAGTATTGTGGGAGTACCTTCACCAGAAGAGCTGTGGTGATTCAAGAAGGCAGATCACCACCATCTTCTCAAGGGGAAGTTAGGGACCGGCAATAAATGATAGCCTTGCCAATGTGTATGTGGATTCATAAAAATAAACATACAAGCAGATGAATACATCCATTGCAGCGATTCTAATCACCTGGCACTTACTTTGTTATTCTGTCATATTTAAATTGCCATTGTACTGGGTGTACCTGCTACATGTTTTATTATGATATTTGTATGATGTGTTACTGTTCACACATGACAGCTCACAATCTGTTTCTCAAGACTTGATATTTTTTAATCCAAAAGCACTCAAGATGTTATATAAAATATTTAACGTGGTTTGAATTGAGCCCTGTGTCGTGTACAGCATTCAGGCATTGGGGACAGCACATTATCGAACACTGCAGTCAAAATAACTTAATTTAGAGTCTAATTTTATTTAATCTATATTTCTTGTACTCTCTCCATCTTTGGACTCCTTCTGCAGTAGTGTGAGTGTGTGTTATGTGTGTTTAGCTGTCAGGAGACATACTGTAATGTGAATGAGGAGACAGATGTTATGGAGCCACAACTCAAGTAAATGGGCCTCTGGTTTGGAAGACGGTGCCTTATATTAGGCTCTTCATTATTAGCACTAGGATGATTAACACATCCATATGTAATTCTCCTGCCAGCTGTTTTAATGGAGATGCTAACTTTCAAATCAATTAACCATCGTTCCTGTTAAAATAGAGGAAATTCACATGGCTCTGCTAAAATCAGAAAACATTATCTCAGTCCTAGGAAATAAGCAGCACAGTGGCACAGCTGATAGAGCCTCTGCCTCACACAATCAGATACCCAGATTCAATCCTTGATCTCAGATGCTGTAGGTGTGGAGTTTGTACATTCTCCCTGAAATGACACGGGTTTCCTCTGGGTTCTTCCGTTATCTCCCACATGCCAAAGATGTCGGCCATTATAAATTCTGTAGGTATTGAAGGAAGGTGGCGTTTAGGAGAACACGGGGAAAATAAAAAAGTGATTAGTGTATGATTTGTTAATCAGTCGTTGATGGACATTGCAGCCGCAGTGGGCTGAAGGGCCTGTTTCCACGCTTAACTCTATTCTGAATAAGACACAGGAGTGCAAAGATTAGAACAGGAAAAGATGAAAGCACCTGGCAGGTCAAGCAGCACAGGTCCGTAGACAAAAGAAATTCATATTTCAGGTCTGTTAAAGACAGTTCTGCTGGAGGGTTTTTGAATTGAAACATTAGCTTGTTTTCTCTTTCAACAGATACTGCCTGAATTGTTGAGCATTTTCAGCATTTTCAGATTTGTTTTCCAGAATTTTAGTATCAGCCATGTTTTGATTTTCAATTACTGGAGAGGCAGAGCAGTTGACAACAGTTATTGCATGATTTCCGTGTTTTATTACTGTATTGTACTGGTGCTGTTTCATATTCATCCTCTCTGGAGTTTCATTCAGTAAACAGGTTTTCATACCAGCAACAGAAGAGGAAAATAAGAAAATAAGTACTGGAGTAACTCAGCAGGTCGGAAGCATCTCGGAGGAATAGATTGGTGATGTTTCGGGTCAGGCCCCATCTTCAGACATTGTGGTGGGGGAAGAAAGCTGGAAGAGAGGGGAGTTGAGGACAAAGCCTGCAAGTGATAGGTGGATAGATGTGAGTGGGGTTTTGAAAGGCTTAGTTGGAAGGGGTCAGCATGAGGGCAAAGGGGAGAAATAGGAGCAAATCTAGGTGGGGCACAGGGAAGAGAGGGGGGATATGTACGGGGGGGGGGTTGCAGGGGGGGGCGATGAGGCTGTGCCCCTCCTCTTATGCTGTTGGATGTCAGTTATACGAGAACAGGACATGGTCAAGAGATCATAAGTGATAGGAGCAGAATTACGCTATTCGGCCCATCAAGTCTGCTCTGCCATTCAATCATGGCTGATCTATCTCTCCCTCCAAACCCCATTCTCCTGCCTTCTCCCCATAACCCCTCACACCTGTACTAATCATGAATCTATCTATCTCTGCCTTAAACATGTCCATTGACTTGGCCTCCACAGCCTTCTATGGCAAAGAATTCCACAGATTCACCACCCTCTTATTAAAGAAATTCCTCCTCATCTCCTTCCTAAAGGAATGTCCTTTAATTCTGAGGCTATGACCTCTAGCCCTATGCTTTCCCACTAGTGGAAACATGCTCTCCACATCCACTCTATCTAAGCCTTTCACTATTCGGTAAGTTTCAGCGAGTACAGACCCAGTGCTGTCAAACGCTCATCATATGTTAACCCACTCATTCCTGGGATCATTCTTGCAAACCTCCTCTGGACCCTCTCCAGAGCCAGCACATCCTTCCTCAGATAGGGTGCCCAAAATGGCTCACAATACTCCAAATGCGGCCTGACCAGCTCTTTACAGCATTACATTCCTGTTTATGTACTCTAGCCCACTTGAAATACATGTTAGCAATGCATTTGCCTTCCTTACTACTGATTCGACTTGCAAATACTACTTTTTGGGACTCCTGCACCAGCACTCCCAAGTTCCTTTGCACCTCCGATTTCTGGATTTTCTCCCAATTTATAAAATAGTCTACACCTTTATTCCTACTATCAATATGCATGACCCTGCAATTTGCTACACTATATTTCATCTGCCACTTCTCCAAACCTGTCCAAGTTCTTCTGCAGAGTCCCTGCTTTCTCTGCATTATTTGCACCGCCACCTGGTTTTGACATGTGGGTGATTTCTTCAATTATATGCTCCCATCATGATGAGACACTGGGTTGGAAAACCAATGATCAGGTGCAGCCTTGTGACTTAGAAACTCCTCCTTTGAATATCGATGCTTAGTTGGAACCTGGATTTGGGGATAGTGAAAAGTAATCTAATAGAGGATCTTAAAATGATGAAAGGGTTCAAAACAGCAGGTTTAGAGCAAGCAGTTTCACTACCAGAAGACATAAACAGTGACCAATTAATCTACCGGAGATGTCAGGACAAACTTCTTTCCTTAGAGTGTTGGGCGTGGAACTCAATCCCACAAGGAGCAGTTAAGGTGACCTGTTTAGACAGATTTAAGGACAATCTGCCAAAACACAAGGAATAGAAGGACAGAATGGAGGGAGATGGAAAGGGTGGGAGGAAGTTCATGGGGAGCATTAATGTGCCATAGACTTATATTGATGCTTAATGTTATGGAAGTGAACATCTAATTTGCTGCTCACAATGTTGGAATCTGAAGATAGTTGATGAGAATGTGGGGAGAATTAAAATAAATGGGATTAATGTAGGATTATTGGAAAAGGGTGTCTAATGGTTAATGAGGAGTCAGTGGACCTAATGGCCTGTTCCTGTACTGTGTGTCTTTCAGAGTCTATGACTTAAATTTTAGGGGATTAAAAAGGCTTGATTCTCAAGATAGATCATTACTTAGTTTCAGGTGGATTGAAATTAGTCAAACACACTATATCATTTATCCAAAGGAATGTTGGTGCACACCATAGTCACCGTGGGTCAGAATTTAAGGTAACATATTATGCTTCAGAGAGTGTTAAGTTGAATCTTATACCAAGTGTCTGTTAATGTAGTATCACACTCATCATTCGGGGTTCATTACATAACAGATTTATTTGGGCATTCTGTGCTGAGATCAGAGAACAGTGTGTATGGTGGGAGATAATGTGGCAATTGTACACAGCCAGATAACTATTGCAGTCCCATCTGTTACAAAGCAATTTTTACTGTCATCCACAATGAGCAACAATATCAAAATATCTGTTTTCATCTTTCTGTGTACATGAATAGCTATGTCAAGAGGAGACATATTCCTTTGAAGGTTTGCGGTTATCTCTTCACTTAAAATATTCTGTGGAGGATAAAATTGAATTGTTTGGGAATTTTCTTTATAAGTGTGAAAGTTCAAGATAGGGTGTTTATTGAAATTGGTGAAGAATTAAGCCTGAAGATGCTGGAGTGTGACAGATGTGGTGTAGAACCTTCCGAGTGTTAAGTGTGTGGGGTTTACGAGGAAAGAGAACATATTGGAAAGTGTAAATCTATAGTTGAAAGAGTTTCAGGAGCAACAAGGATTAAGGAAGAAGTGAGAGAAGATCAGAGAGGAATGCTAAGACGAGGGAAGGGGGTTGGAGTAGATGTGATGGAAACATGCAGTAGGTAGATAGAAGGATTAAGATTGGCTCTCCAACTCATGGCTTGAAATCACCATTCCTTATGTCCCTGGAGTGGAACTTGGATGTCCTGTACGGCTATGGACAGTGAACTGAGAAGGTGGAGCACCTACTCCATTGGCAAGCATGGATGTAATGGGTTGAATGGCCTGTACCTGTACTGGAGTTCCACAAAATTCTATGTGTGTTCCATTTGAGTGGAGACCTCTAATGTCAGGAACCCCTTGCTTTCAAAGGATGTACTGATTCCAATGGAGGATTCTTTATCAGCCTTGAAGCAAAATTATCTTAAAGGCCAAGTTTATGCAGTGTCCTTTGTTGGAATATTGTGGTACATTGACTCTGAGCTACTGCTTCTTGATACACATTTGATTAAAATGCTCAACAACTCCTGCATTGTAAAGTGATAAACCCAGCAGCCACATAAAGATCATCCCCTGATAAATAAAAAATGAGCTTCATTTATGATAAATAAGCTTCTACATTATCTTCAAAGCTCTTTGTAAACAGCTAATACTCTGAGAGGCAGGCATCACCATGTAGAGAATGGCCTTATAGTTAACATAAAGGTCCCACTGAAACCGTGCACAATTAATCCACGGCATGGTTCAACATATTGTCCAATCTCTAACGTGATCCCACCACCAGTCACATCTTCCTATCTCCACCTCTTTCTGTCTTCCACAGTTTCTGCTCCCTCCGAAATAGTTTAGTTCTTCATCCCTTCCCACCCAAACCATCCCCTCCCCAGATATTCCCCCCCCACTACCTCAGGAGATGTAAAACCTATTCCTCCCTTGCCCCCATCCAAGGACCCCAGCACCTCTTCACAACTCATCTACTACATCTGGTGTTCTCGATGTGGCCTCCTGTACATCGGCAAGACCAACTAAAGACTTGGCGAACGTTATGCCGAATACTTGTGCTTGGTCTGCCAAGGCCTACTGGATCTCCCATTGAGATGGTTGCTAACCATTTTAACTCTCCTTCCCATTCTCATACTGACCTTTCTGTCCTGGGCCTCCTCCATTGCCAGAGTGAGGCCACACTCAAACTGGAGGGACAGAACCTCATATTCCGCTTGGGTAGCTTACTGCCCAACGGTATGAACATTGAATTTTCAGTAACATCTAACAACCCATCCCCTCCCCTTTCTCTCCCACACCCCACTTTCTAAACCCCTACTCCTCCCCTGTGCCCCAATTGGACTCACAGCTATTTTCCCCCTCCCCCTCCCCGCTACCTCTCCATGTACATTCCTTTCTCTGGGTTCACAATTCGCAACTCTTCAATCCTTTTAGTGTTTTTTCATCTCTGGTCTTTATCCAACCATCTGCCTATCAACCCCCCCACCCCCTTACCTGTGTTCACCTATCACCTTCCATGCTTTGTCCTGCTCTCTTCCCTCCCCTGTCCACCCTCAATCAGTCTGAACAAGGGTCCCAACCTGAAATGTAACCAAAAAACGCTCTCCAGGGTTGCTGCCTGACCTGCTGAGTTACTCCAACACAGCGTGTCTTTTCTTTTCCATGGTTTGATCCCATTTGAGTTTCTGCATAATCCAGTGACTTTATGGAGAGACCCGAAACTACAGATGCTGGAATCTTGAGCAAAACAAAGTGCGGGAGAACCTCGGCAGATCAGGCAGCATCTGTGGAGGGAGTGGACAGGTGACGTTAGGTGCCCTGACCTGAAACATCATCTGTCCATTCCATCCATAGATTATCCCTGACCCACTGAGCTCCTCCAGCATTTTGTGTTTTGCTCCAGTAGCTTCATTACCATCATCACTGATACAAGTTTTTTTTAAATTCCTCTCAGTGTTCCTGGTGGTTGTTTCTCACTGTTCTCAGAACTGAGATAGCACCTGCTCATTCAGGCCATTCCACTCCAAAACACACACTCCCTCCTCCATCCCACACCCATATCGCTTCTCTCTTCATCCTTCCCTCCATCCTTCATCTAACCTTTCGACCTCCCCTGCCCCTGTTTCCCCCTCATCTGAACCTCTCCTCCACCTCTTCCTCTTCCCCCAAACTTACATTGTTGTGTTGCTCTCCTTTGTCCCCTCCCGGTCCACAAATGAACACTTGACATGTACCTTCCCACAGCACCTTCATCCTCTCCCTATGTTGTTACCATCTTCTTCCTTATTCTCCTCATTCCCGTCCACATCCCTGTCCCACATTTCTGTTCCCCTCCTCTGTTCTTTCCCTATCTCTGTCCCTCATATCCCTCTCCCCTTATTGTGCATCACGTGATAGGAATTCATTAGTTCAACTAATGAAGCATGCTGTCAGCACATTTTCTGATTGGCTACCGACAGTATTCAGAGTGATGACTAAACGGCTTTGCTGTCATGAAGTTGCCATGGAAACCCTGGTTACCTTCTTGATGGTGACATATCCTGAGCTGACTCATTGGAGATGAGTTTAATGCTTTTTAATCCAAAGTATTGAATAAAATGGAGTCGCTCCTTAAAACATTGCAGGGTGTGATGACAGGCCACCGGCCTTGACCGGTGCTTGAAGTTGGGTAGTTAGACGAGCAGCCAGGGTTTGAGGCCAGGGGCACATCAGTACTGTCTAACTGGGACTGAGGTGGTACTCGGTGGGCCCGGTGCCTGGCGTACTCCCAATGATGATTGAAGGTAACTGAGGAGTTGAAAACCTATGGCAGCAATACTTTACTTGAAGGGAGACACGTAACATCACGTTCAGTGCACAAAGTGTGAGATGGTAGCAGGTACCTTACAGTCAGAAACAGGTGAATTTATAATGGGAAACAAGGAAATGGCAGACCAGTTAAACAAGTACTTTGGTTCTGTCTCCACTAAAGAAGACCCAAACGATCTCCCAGAAATACTAGGGGAGCGAGGATCTAGCATGATGGAAGAACTGAAGGGAATCCACATTAGTCAGGAAATAGTGCTAGGTAAACTGTTGGGACTGAAGGCAGATAAATCCCCAGGGCCTGATGGTCTGCATCCCAGAGTACTTAAGGAGGTGGCCCTAGAAATCATGGATGCATTGGTGATCATTTTCCAATGTTCTATAGACTCTGGATCAGTTCCTGTGGACTGGAGGGTAGCTAATATAATCCCACTTTTTAAGAAAAGAGGGAGAGAGAAAATGGAGAATGAATGCCCAGTTAGCCTTACATCGGTAGTGGAGAAGATGCTTGAGTCGATTATTAAGGATGTAACAGCAGTGCATTTGGAAATCAGTGACAGGGTTGGTCAAAGTCAGCATGGATTTATGAGGGGGAAATCATGCTTGACTAAGGGAGAGCCAGTGGATGTAGTGTATTTGGACATTCAAAAAGCCGTTGATAAGGTCCCACACAAGAGATTAGTGTGCAATATTATAGCATATGGTATTGGGAGTAGGGTGTTAACATGGATAGAGAGCTGGATGGCAGACAGGAAGCAAAGAGAAGGAAAATAACGGGTCCTTTTCAGAATAGCAGGCAGTGACTAGTGTGGTGCCGCAAGGCTCAGTGCTGGTCCCCCGGTTATTTATAATATATATTAACAATTTAGATGAAGGAATTAAATGTAACATCTCCAAGTTTGCAGATGACACAAAGCTGAGTGGTAGGGTGAACTGCGAGGAGGATGCTATGAGGCTACAGGGTGACTTGGATAGGTTGGGTGAGTGGGCAGATGCATGGCAGATGCAATATAATGTGGATAAATGTATGGTTATCCACTCAGATGGCAAGAAGAAGAAGGCAGATTATTATCTGAATGGTGTCATTCAGCTACCCTCCAGTCCAATGGGGAGGTGCAACGAGACTTGGGTGTCCTTGTACATCAGTTACTGAAAGTAAGCATGCATGTACAGCAGGCAGTGAAGAAAACAAATGGCATGCTGGCCTTCATTGCGAGAGGATTTGAGTATAGGAGCAAGGAGGTCCAACTGCAGGTGGGACCATACCTGAAGTATTGTGTGCAGTTTTGGTCTCCTAATTTGAGGAAGGACATTATTGCAATTGAGGGAGTGCAGCATAGGTTCACCAGGTTAATTCCCGGGATGGCTGGACTGACATATGATGAAAGAATGGATCAACTGGGCTTATAATCGCTGGAATTTAGAAAGATGAGAGGGGATCTTATAGAAACATATAAAATTCTTAAGGGATTGGACAGGCTAGATGCAGGAAAAATGTTCCCCATGTTGGGGGAGTCCAGAACCAGGGGTCACAGTATAAGAATAAGGGGTAGTCCATTTAGGACTGAAATGAGGAAAAACTTTTTCATCCAGAGAGTTGTGAATCTGTGGAATTCTCTGCCACCGAAAGCAGTGGAGGCCAATTCACTGGATGTTTTCAATAGAGAATTATATATAGCTTTTAGGGCTAACGGAATCAAGGCATATGGGGAAAAAGCAGGAGCGGGGTACTGATTTTGGATGATCAGCCATGATCATATTGAATGGCAGTGCTGGCTCGAAGGGCCCAATGGTCTACTCCTGCACCTATTTTCTATGTTTCTATGTTTCAAGAGTCAGGAGTCCTTAGCTAGTGTATGTACCGGGAATCGAGCCTGCACCGCCATTCAATATGATCATGGCTGATCATCCAATTCAGCATCCTGTACCTGCCTTCTCTCCATACCCCCTGATCCCTTTAGCCACAAGGGCCACATCTAACTCCCTCTTTAATATAGCCAATGAACTGGCCTCAACTACCTTCTGTGGCAGAGAATTCCAGAGATTCATCACTCTCTGTGTGAAAAATGTTTTTCTCATCTCGGTCCAAAAAGATTTCCCCCCTTATCCTTAAACTGTGACCCCTTGTTCTGGACTTCCCCAACATCAGGAACAATCTTCCTGCATCTAGCCTGTCCAACCCCTAAAGAATTTTGTAAGTTTCTATAAGATCCCCCCTCAATCTTCTAAATTCTAGCGAGTACAAGCCGAGTCTATCCAGTCTTTCTTCATATGAAAGTCCTGACATCCCAGGAATCAGTCTGGTGAACCTTCTCTGTACTCCCTCTATGGCAAGAATGTCTTTCTTCAGATTTGGAGACCAAAACTATACGCAATACTCCAGGTGTGGTCTCACCAAGACCCTGTACAACTGCAGTAGAACCTCCCTGCTCCTATACTCAAATCCTTTTGCTATGAATGCTAACATACCATTCGCTTTCTTCACTGCCTGCTGCACCTGCATGCCTACTTTCAATGACTGGTGTACCATGACACCCAGGTCTCGTTGCATCTCCCCTTTTTCTAATCGGCCACCATTCAGATAATAGTCTACTTTCCTGTTTTTGCCACCAAAGTGGATAACCTCACATTTAACCACATTATACTGCATCTGCCATGCATTTGCCCACTCACCCAGCCTATCCAAGTCACCTTGCAGCCTCCTAGCATCCTCCTCACAACTAACACTGCCCCCCAGCGTTGTGTCATCCGCAAACTTGGAGATGTTGCATTCAATTCCCTCGTCCAAATCATTAATATATATTGTAAATAGCTGGGGTCCAAGCACTGAGCCTTGCGGTACCCCCACTAGTCACTGCCTGCCATTCTGAAAAGGACCCGTTTACTCCTACTCTTTGCTTCCTGTCTGCCAGCCAGTTCTCTATCCACATAAATACTGAAACCCCAATACCATGTGCTTTAAGTTTGAATATTAATCTCTTATGTGGGACCTTGTCGAAAGCTTTCTGAAAGTCCAAATATAACACATCCACTGGTTCTCCCTTATCCACTCTACTAGTTACATCCTCGAAAAATTCTATAAGATTCGTCAGACATGATTTACCTTTCGTAAATCCATGCTGACTTTGTCCAATGATTTCACCACTTTCCAAATGTGCTGCTATCCCATCTTTAATAACTGACTCTAGGAGTTTCCCCACTACAGATGTTAGACTAACTGGTCTGTAATTCCCCGTTTTCTCTCTCCCTCCCTTTTTGAAAAGCGGGGTTACATTAGCTACCCTCCAATCCTCAGGAACTACTCCAGAATCTAAAGAGTTTTGAAAAATTATCACTAATGCATCCACTATTTCTGGGGCTACTTCCTTAAGTACTCTGGGATGCAGCCTATCTGGCCCTGGGGATTTATCGGCCTTTAATCCATTCAATTTACCTAACACCACTTCCCGGCTAACCTGGATTTCACTCAGTTCCTCCATCTCATTTGACCCCCGGTCCCCTGCTATTTCCGGCAGATTATTTATGTCTTCTTTAGTGAAGACAGAACCAAAGTAGTTATTCAATTGGTCTGCCATGTCCTTGTTCCCCATGATCAATTCACCTGTTTCGGACTGCAAGGGACCTACATTTGTTTTAACAAATCTTTTTCTCTTCACATATCTATAAAAACTTTTGCAGTCAGTTTTTATGTTCCCTGCCAGTTTTCTTTCATAATCTATTTTCCCTTTCCTAATTAAGCCCTTTGTCCTCCTCTGCTGGACTGAATTTCTCCCAGTCTTCTGGTAGGCTGCTTTTTCTGGCTAATTTGTATGCTTCATCTTTTGTTTTGATACTATCCCTGATTTCCCTTGTTATCTACGGATGCACTACCTTCCCTGATTTATTCATTTGTCAAACTGGGATGAACAATTGTTGTAGTTCATCCATGCAGTCTTTAAATGCCTTCCATTGCACATCCACCGTCAACCCTTTAAGAATCAATTGCCAGTCTATCTTGGCCAATTGACGTCTCGTACCCTCAAAGTTACCTTTCTTTAAGTTCAGAACCCTTGTTTCTGAATTAATTATGTCACTCTCCATCCTAATGAAGAACTCAACCATATTATGGTCACTCTTGCCCAAGGGGCCACGCACAACAAGACTGCTAACTAACCCTTCCTCATTACTCAATACCCAGTCTAGAATAGCCTGCTCTCTCGTTGGTTCCTCTACATGTTGGTTTAGAAAACTATCCCGCATACATTCCAAGAAATCCTCTTCCTCAGCACCCCTGCCAATTTGATTCACCCAATCTATATGTAGATTGAAGTCACCCATTATAACTGTTTTACCTTTGTTGCACGCATTTCTAATTTCCTGTTTGATGCCATCCCCAACTCCACTACTACTGTTAGGTGGCCTGTACACAACTCCCACTAGCGTTTTCTGCCCCTTAGTGTTTCGCAGTTCTACCCATATCGATTCCACATTCTCCAAGCTAATGTCCTTCCTTTCTGTTGCATTAATCTCCTCTCTAACCAGCAACGCTACCCCACCTCCTTTTCCTTTCTGTCTATCCCTCCTGAATATTGAATATTGAATATTCATCTTCATCTGGACTGAAAGGGTAAAGGGGAAATAGCTAGAATAAAGAGGTGAGGGGGAAGGGAAAGAGCAAGAGCTGGCAAGCTTGTGGATGATGATGATGATGCTGATGATGATGATTATACTTTATTGTCACGTACCTAGATACAGTGAAATTCTTTATTTTTGCAAATAAAGTACACAAAAGAGTCGCCATAAAGGTGCCAACAAAGTGAAAAAATTACAAATTCCTTCTTCGCTCCCCCCTCCCCCCCCCCACCGGCTCCCCCTTATTTCTGGGCGGTCCCCCCACGCTGGGTCCTCCGTTGTTCTTGGCAAACGCGACCCGTCCACTTCGGCGCGACCTCGAGATTCCGACCTCGGCTTGATTCCGACCTGAGGAGTTGACTGGCAGGTGGAGTCAGATGGGAGGGTGGAAATAGTGACAGAAGCTAAGAGGAGAGGGATGGAGGCAACATAACGCTGCAGATGATGGAATCTGGGTGGAAAGGAAGGAGACATGGAACCAAATAATATAATTAAGTTGGGGAGATGATAACAATGGGGGCAAGAGGGTGTTGTGGATGGACAGAGGATATGGGTGGGGGAGGGGGTGGAGGGGTTGAAAAATGGGTCCATGTGAGAGGACTCCAGTTTGCTCCAGATTCCACCATCTGCAGTCTCTTGTCTCTCCCTGTAACATTGTCTAGCAGCTTGAAGCTTTCCTCCTTACTCAACTCACTGCCTGGCCAACTTTCAGGTCATTTGCAAACCTCTTTATTGTGCTTTCTATATGTAAAACAACGTCAATATAAAATGCAACAGATGTAAGGCACAAAGTACTGAGCCTGTGGAACCCATTGTCAGTGTTCTAGTCACAAAGCACCCATCACCTGTTACAATGTTTGTGTCACTGTACTAGTTATGAATTCTTTCACTCTTTCTTGAATCCCAGGAGATTTATTTTGTCAGAATTCTTACTGTAATCCATGTGGACTCCATCTAATGCACCACTCTTAGTGGCCCTCCTTGACATCTCCAAAATAAACAAATCTATTGATCTTTGATTTGAGTATACTCAGAGAATGAGCCTCCACATCCCTTTGTGGAGAGAAGATTTCCATTGGCTGGTTGAAGAACCCTTTTCTGAACAGCCTCCCCCCAATTTTTAAACCGTGACCCCCTGGTTACAAACACCATAGTGCAGGGAAACATCATCTTCACATCAAGCCTGTCAAGCCATGTAAGAATTATATAATTCAATGGGGTCATTTAAATGGGGTCAATGGGGGTCACTCAAGAGAACATTGGCTTAATGTGCTTAATCTCGTGTCCGTCCTCCCTCCCTCCCTCCCTCCCTCCCTCCCTCCCTCCCTCCCTCCCTCCCTCCCCTCCTTCCTTCCTTCCTTCCTTCCTTCCTTCCTTCCTTCCTTCCTTCCTTCCTTCCTTCCTTCCTTGATATCAATCTGGTGAAACTCTCAATATTCCACACATAGGCAGGGGGCCAGACTTATGAACGGTGTTCTTGGTGAAGTTTCACTGGGTCCCAAACCATTGTAGCAAGATGTATTTGCTCTTGTACTCAAATCCTCTTGCAAATAAAGGCCAATGTACAATTTCCCTTCCTAATTCATTGTTTTTCTTCCTAATTTAAGACAAACTCATCGCTCACTTAGTCACTCACATTCACATACACTTACACACACACCGTTCTTATTATGTAAAATCTTTTAATTTGGATATAGCATGTTTTTGGGGCTTGGAAACCTTTCAATATAAATGAAAGACTTTCAATGAAACTACAGCTCAAATGTTAACAGAACCCAGTAATCTTACTTGAAATAGGATTATATTTTGAAAGATGCACTTAGTTACAAAGGAAACTTTTTATTTTCTGTTTACCAACTGAGGTGTAAAATAACCTGAGAGATTGTGCATCAGTCGGTGGTGAGAAGGATCCTGAGAGTGCCGATGGTGTTGCACGTTTTGTTGCATCCATGAGTTTATTGCTCCTCTGAGGATGGTGATAGACTGGCACTTAGCCGTCTCACTCTGCACCGTTTGGCACCATCCCTTTCACGAATGAAACCAAATCTTGAATAGGTGCCACACAGTGTGGATAAAGCATGAACCAGCGATGCATTCCTGATCAATTGTTCTGTGCCACTTCAGGTACAGTGTCCTGTACTCTGCTCCCTACAAGCCTGGATATCCCAATTCTTTCTTCCCAGTCTCCCATTTCCCAATGTTGGTATACCTGTCCGCACTAAGATCAGTTCACCCATTTTTTCTATGATTTACATTGGCTCCTGATCTCGCTCATCCCCATTTTTATAGCCTTATCTGGCCCTTTAGCCTTATGAGACCCTTAGAATCATCTAGTTCTGCAAAGTTTCCAATTCCCTGGAATTTAATTGTTCCATCACTGGTAAGTGTGCATTCAGCTACATGCGCTGAATTCTTGGATTCTTCTGCAAAATCCCTCTGGTTCCCGTTCCTCCACGAGGATGCTTACACATTCCACTTTGACCAAGGTTCTGGCCTGATATCATGTCATGCTTAAACTGTTTTCCATGATGCTAACAGTGGCAGATGAAAGCAAAAGCTTGAGATTCTTTCGCTACCT
The DNA here is from genome assembly GCA_038087875.1 of Malacoraja senta. Classification (NCBI taxonomy): domain Eukaryota; kingdom Metazoa; phylum Chordata; class Chondrichthyes; order Rajiformes; family Rajidae; genus Malacoraja; species Malacoraja senta. Next base: position 12,099,395 of record CM075989.1, on the reverse strand, counting down.
CTTAAAATATTCTATTGTTACTTTGTAATACTGGAAGTGTGCAGTCAGCAAGTGCCTACCATGGTGAAACAATTAGATTATTCATTAGTGTTTAGAAGCTTTGATCAAGAAATAACTACTAGTAGTGTGATTGAGGGGAACACTTCTGCTCTTTTCCAAAATAACCACTTTTACATTAACCTTGATTTACAAGCAGTTTAAAAAAAAAGCATCTTTGACAGAGTTGGGCTCCAGTTTTGGACAAGAGTATCAGCCTGAATTCTTGGGCTCTACTCTTTGAACTGAGAAGTGGTATTTGGAATGTAGGATGCAAGAGCACCTCCTGCTGAGACACAGCTGGCAACTGGTGCTACTAAAACACTCAGATCTTTCACACATTCCAAATCGCTTGATCCATAGCTATGTCCACTGTCAAAATCTAAAGAAAGATGTAATGGTGTACCACAGATGCTGCCTGACCTGATGAGTATTTCCAGCATTTTCTGTTTTGTATTTTCTTGGTTGGTGCTTGACAAGCTTCTTTTTCAGGCTGTACTTTGAAAAGGTATTTTTAACAGGATGAATCAAATTATCTCATACCCAGCTAATTTATCTATAAGATCATTGTTTGAATATTGATCGTAATTTTGCACACCACAACTTCAAATAGCCATTGATGATGATTCTGAGGAGGGATGATTGTTGTGGATGAGGTCTGGAGTTAGCATGGACTGGAATAATTGAACTTATTGTTATTAGAAAAAGATTTCAAGCTCGCACACTCTGGGACTTCTGCTGAAAGGCATGAATAATGTAACTATAATTAGGTTCTTTAACTTAAACATTCAAATGTAGCTCCTGAGGATATGAATACAAATCGGCAACCGTTTCTCTCCAGAGAAAGAAAAGCAGTTAGATATACCGAAAGATACAGAAACAGACCAATGGTAATGGATATAAGCAAAGATAGACAGAGGCAGAACAGAAAGGAATCACATTTGGAGAAAATTATATCATGAGTAGCAGAAACCTCCAATATATTTTGGTTCAGTTCAGTTTAGTTTATTGACACGTGTACCGAGTTACAGTGAAAAGCTGCATGCAAACCAGCCATATATGATTACAATCAACCAGTCACAGTGTACAGAAACATGTTAAGGAAATAATGTTTAGGGCAAGGAAAGCTAGATAAGTCCAATCAAAGACAGTCCGAGGATCGCTGATGAGATAGATAGCAGTTCAGGACGGCTCTTTGGTTGTGGTAGGATGGTTCAGTTGCCTGGTAACAGATGGAAGAAACTGGCCCTGAATCTGGACGTGTGCGTTTTCACACTTCTATACCTTTTGCACGACGGGAGAGGGGAGGAGTGGCCAGGATGCGACTCGTCCTTGATTATGCTGCTGGCCTTGTTGATGCAGCGTGAGGTATAAATGGAGTCAATGGAAGGAAGGTTGGTTTGTGTGATGGTTTAGGCTGCATCCACAATTTGCTGCAATTTCTTACGGTCTTGGATGGAGCTGTTCCCAAACCACACTGTGATGCATCCCGATAAAATGCTTTCAGCGGCACATCTGTAAAAGTTGGTGAGGGTTGTTTGGGGACATGCCAAACATCCTAAGCCTTCTCACGAAGTAGAGGTTGATGTGCCTTCTTGTGTATTACATCAATAGACAATAGATAATAGACAATAGGTGCAGGAGTAGGCCATTCAGCCCTTCGAGCCAGCACCACCATTCAATGTGAACATGGCTGATCATCCCCAATCAGTACTCCGTTCCTGCCTTCTCCCCATATCCCCTGACTCCGCTATTTTTAAGAACCCTATCTAGCTCTCTCTTGAAAGCATCCAGAGAACCTACCTCCACCGCCCTCTGAGGCAGAGAATTCCACAGACTCACCAATCTCTCTGAGAAAAATCCATCAATATGGGTGGTCCAGGAAAAGTCGTTGGTGATATTTACTCCTAGACATTTGAAGTGTTCCACCATCTCTACTTCAGCCCCGTCAATGCAAACTATGGTATGTCTGAAGTAGATCACTATCTCCTTTGTCTTGCTGACATTGAGAAAAAGGTTGCTGTCTCGACACCAGGACATGAGGTTCTCAATCTCCTTCCTGTACTCCGACTCATCATTATTTGATATTTTCTATTGTGGATCATAGGGCATCCATCAAATAGCAGGAGGCAATGGTTCATCTCCAGAACAATACAACTGTAATCCCTGTATGAGTCAGGGTGATCTATGTATAACCTTGAGTTGCAAAATTATTTTTGAGCTGAAGGATGTGGGTTCAAGTCTCATTCTAGATGAGAGTCAAATTGGCATTGCAGTTGCAGTGCAGAGGGAGTGCTTCATTCTTGGAGGTGTGATGTGAAGCTAAGGCCCGGTTTCCTCTCTTAAGTGAATGTAGAAAATTCCAGGGCACTAATTTGAACAAAGATTTCTTTGTTGCATTATGTTTCAAAGAGGGGGAGGGGGGTCGTCCATGCTGTCATGACTAATATCTGTTCCTCAACCAGGATCACAGAAACAATGATCTGGTCTCCATGTTATAGCTATTCATAGGAGCTTGATGTGTGAACATTATCTGATCTGTTTCCCACGTTACAGCCGTGGCTTCGCTGTGAAAGTGCATTTGGACACTCTTCCTTTACTTTCTTGTTATTGTAGAGGAACATGATTTATGGACAGTAAAGCACCCTCCTAACATAAGGGTTAGAAGAAGGAGTTTACCATTCGGTCTCTTGAGCCTCCTCTACTATTTATAAAATGATGGTAACTCATCTGACATGCCCTACCTCCTGCTCGATACCCAAGTTACTTGATTCAATTTGTGGCTAAAAACTTGTCCATATCGGCTGTGAATATTAATTGGCTGATCTCTGAGCTCGAGAATCCCAAAGATTCATATACCAGGGTGAAGACTTCAGCCCAAAGTTCTTGAGACTGTGTTCCCCTGTTTGCGATAATGACTGAGTCTGGTATCTGGTTTTGGGGCATTCCAATGGAATCATTTTTGTGGATCAAGTCAGTGAAACACGAAGCCATTTGTGGATATGATTTCCTTCTCTGAAGCAGTGAGGATTGGCCAGGTGATGGACTTAGGCATCATTGGATTCATCTGTTGACTGGATCAAAGGATCCTCCATTCTCCTTGATCCCAATCGCATGAGCTACATCACCTACAGCACACCCATTGCTCTCTTCCTCTTCAATAGACTATTCCACATGTCATGACCTTGGCCACACTTTGATAGACTTAACCAGGAGCTTGTTTGCATCTAGCCATTCAAGAGCTACGATGCCCAGTTCTAGAAAACCTGTCCCTCGCCAAACCTTCCTCCACCAAACCTCACCCCATCAATGTTCCCCTCCACCAAACCTGCCCTCCAACAATCCTCCCCCACCAAACCTGCCCCCCCCAATGTTCACCCCCAAAACACATCCCCAGCACCAAACTTCCCCAACCAAATGTCCCCCCACTAAACATGCCGCACCAAACCAACCCCACAGATCTCCCAACTAAACCTCCTTGCAGCAAACCTCCTCCCCCATCAAATGCATTCCCCACCATATCTCCCTCCCACTCCCCACCTAGCCTCTGCACCAACCCCTCTCCAAATCTCCTCCCCACTAAACCTTCCCACCACCAAGCCCCTCTCAATCAAACCAACCCCCACCCCCACTCTAAACCTCTCCCTCCCCACCAAAACTCTGCCCTGCCAAACTTCCCCTAACCATCATACTTCCCACCTCCTTGATAAACGCATACACTGTGCATTGCAGAAATTATAGTGTCAATATTCAGTTTCTTATTGAGGAGCCTCACCCTGTGCAGGCACCATCGCACATTGGGCTCTATCCTTCCTCTGCTAGAATAGAGAATCCAATCAGATTGCATCTGTACTGCCATGGCTATTACTTTCTGCTGAGATTCATTAATTCTGACCAAGCTGCAGATTGTGAATTAATGCAGACTCCTACACATAGGCAGTGTCAGAAAGGAACCAGACCCTGTGTTGCTGTGGAAACTGTCAGTTTAAAAATAGTTCCGCGGCAATTTTTGGGAGTTGCTGGGCTTGAGATTAGAGGAGCCTGCAGGAATCGGGCTGAGGAGATAGAGGGAGAGAGAGAAATTCTTAAAGTGGGGACGATAGAATTTTGCTTCTTAAATGCTCTATTTGCAGCCAAGCATTAATGGGTCATACAAATGTACTGCATTGCAATCCATTAGCTTAGCTTAGTGTGTGTTTTTATCCTAGAGACAGAAGGTTTTGAATTCAACTCTCACTCTGGAGACATGAGCACAAATTCCAGCTGCTATTCAAACACAGTGCTGAAGGACTGTCGGAGGTGATAATGATTGGTGTGCCACAGGGATCAGTATTGGGCCTCAACTCTAAATGACCCGATGAAAAGGAAAATCGGGAGACCTTGCACAAGGTTTCATTGGCGTATTGGCGCTATAGAGAATTTGCAGCTTCAAATTATTAGACATTAACATCTCAACTGACCTGTTCTGGGCCCAGCACGTACAGAAGATGCAATCAAAAGGAAGGCATGCCAGCACATCCACTTTCTCAGAAGATTATAGAAATTCGACATGTCACTAAATACTCTCACAAACGTCTGAAGATGTACTGTAGAAATTATCCTGACTGGTCACATCATGACCTGGTAACACAATTACAAAGCGTAGGAATGTAAGAGCCAGTTCTTTATATATGACCTTAAATTTAAACTGTGCCTGTTCGCTGTGATTGATAAGATCCCATAGCATGAGACAAGAAGAGCATGGGGTATTGTCCACTGTGCTCCAAGACCAACATAGTCTCTCAATGTCACAGGAAGGATGTTATTAAATTGCTTTTGTGAGAGCTTCCTATGCACAAATTAGCTGCTAGAGTTTCCAACCTTGCAACAATGACTGCAATTCAGAAACATCTCATTGTCTGAGAAACTTTGGATGTCTAGAGTATTGCTTTCTCTTGGCTATTTTATGAAGAATATCAATTGGATTTTGCAATTGATATTCTGGCATTAAATACCTTTCTTGTGTTCAGGCATGATGCCGCTGGTGTGATCAGTGAACCCTGTCAGTGTGGTGGCTGAATACTGACACTGTGGGAATCATTTGGTATAAATGAATAACATTTTGTTTCATGATGTGGCTGGTGCTCCACGTTCTACGCAGACAACACTTGACTAGGACACTCACCTTTGTCCCCAATTGGCACAAATGTCACTCAGCTTCTGCAGGAAGTTCCAACTCTAGTGTGACCCTCCCTTTCTTCTGTGACACCAGCTGCAGATGGAATAGAGGGCTTTTTGGGTGACTTTTGGGTGAGTGGTTTCAGACCTGTTTATGACAAGAAACAGAGCAAAATATGGTGCAGTAGTGGAACACTATGCTATTAGAGGAGCAGTTCTGAGGTACTATAGCACCTTTGGAGGTATAGTACTGAGGGCGCACTGCCCTGTGAGAGCACCAGTACTTAGGGAACGTTGATCAATTGGAAGGACAGTACTGAGGCAGTGTTGCACGTTGGAGGGCGAGTGTTTAGTCAGCGTATATTATTGGAGGGCAATGTTATTATCAGCTTATATTATTGAAGGCAGCGTAGCACTGTTGCAGGAGCAATACTAAAAAGACAGCACATTGTCGAATAGGTACTAGTATTGTAACTGTAGTGGAATAGCTCGGCTAGAGGTGCAGCTAGTTCTGGAGCACAATTCTTCAGTACTGCAGCCAGGATGTGGTTGGGTCACATAGTTGCTGCATCCAGTGTTCTTGGCCATTTCTAGATTTAACTAGACTAAGTGGGACCCTTGGGTCCCTGTCACAAGGGAGGACTGGTCCCCCAACGTAACCCGTTCCCCAACGCAATATTCCACCACTCACCTGTTTCCCCAACGCAACCCATTCCCCCAATGTAATATTCCACCACTCACGCCTATCCCGCTCCCATCAAATCCACCCTCCCTGTCCCCCTCTCCCTCTACTCCCCCCCCTCTATCCCACCTTGCCCATCTCCCCAGACCCCTTCTACCCTCCTCGCTACCCCCCTGGACTCCAGCTCCCCTCTACCCCACTCCCTCTCTTTCCCCCCTCCCTCATCCCTCTCTCCCCTCTCCCTCCCTCATCTCTCCCTCCCTCATCCCTCTCTCCCCCCTCCCTCTCTCATCCCTCTCTCCCCCTCCCTCCCTCATCCCTTCTCTCCTCTCCCCCCCCTGCTGTATAACGGCGCGGTGCGTTATCCCTCGCCAGTGGGTAGACAGCGAGGCCCCCCAACCCTCCCCCCCACCCATCTCCCTCTACCCATCCCATCTCCCTCCTCCCCATTTCCCTCATCCTCCTCCCATTCCCTGCCCCAGCACCTACCCATGTAGTAGAGCAGCGCCAGGGCCTTGAACACGGCCTGGTTCTCGTACTCGGCCTGGCCCTGGCTGTAGGCGGCCGAAGCACTCGTGGACCTGGGTCTCGACGGAGCCGGGCTCGCTGTGCCAGTGGCAGGGTGAGGGTGGCCGGTGGCTGAGCCAGAGCAGGAAGCAGAGGCTGTGCTGCAGGATGGCAGCGACCGGGTGGCACCCAAGGCGCTGGTACACCTTGACCAGGCCCCGGGTTTGGCCACGACTCCAGCCCTCAGCTCGGCCGCAGCCTGGGATCCAGTCCAGGCCCCGACTTCATCTCCGGGCTCGTTCCTGATGCTGGACCCACGCCCAAACTCCGATATTAATGCCGAGAAATTGGCCCTCTCACACATGTTGTTTTCACATGCAGTTTATGCACATTAGATTTTCACTGCTGAGATTTCTGCATGGACCAGTGGAGAAGGGAGAAGTGTCGCTAACTCCAGTGGCAATTCAACAGTGCTTGCAGCGCTGGAGACCCGGGTTCGATCCTGACTACGGATGAAACGCAGCAGCTCTGGTGCCGCGAATGTTTATCTCGAGTGACCTATGACCTGGGCATGCGCAGTTTAAATACCGAACTCGCTTATTTCTGCTGAACATTAGTTGTGAATGCTTCAATTTTTAAATTTAGCAGTCAGATGCATGTCCCTGCCATTGTGGAGGATGGGGATGTGTCTAGGGTCTCCTGGGTTAGCTGTTTAATTGTCCACTACCATTCCCGACTAGACGTGGTAGGACTCAGAGGTTTGATCCATTGGTTGAGTGTATATTTCTGTATGCATGTGCATGTGTACACACTCATGGGAGTGTACAGTACATCAGGGATTATTGGATTATCTAAATTCATTTTTCCACTTTGATCTTATTAACATCGCCTCCACTTGCACAGGGGCTCACATTGTCCTTTTGTTTTATTTTTACCGACATTACGATCTGTGATCAGAGTGAGCTGCCGAGGTATCCTAGGAGATTGCTACTGCACTCTAATGTGTCTTCAATGCATATTTGTTCATTGCCATCTCCTTTAATAAAGCTCTACTGACATTTTACAGCGTGGAGACTTACATATTCCCTTTATACTGCTTTGGTTCCACAACCGTGCTTGCACACTACCAGTACCTATGAATGGTGGTACCTCTCCTTGTATTATTCCCCTTGCACACCACTCCTGTGACACACAGCTCACCTCGCACACTACCCATCACTTCTTAGGCAGTCCCTTGAGACCGAGTGTGACTTACGTCCATGCTGTTTGGTAGGTTCTGAAGTGGCTAATGAGGCTAGTGCGGAACACAGACTCTTCCACAAATGAGATAGGAGATGCTTCCACTGTTAATACTGGTATTCTTTGTGCTTCTGATGCATGGACTCGAGTTTTACAATATCATCCTGAAGGCTCCTTTGCTACTTTGAAAGGTCATGAGTCAGAGATTCTCAGGAGTCAGTGAAGATGTTGTGTTTCTTGTTTTTCTTCAAAGACACTTTCAGCACATCCTTGAATTTTTTTCTTCTGTTCACCTGGTAATCCCTTCCCGTGACAGACCACGGAATAGTGTCTATTTCGGGATTTTTACGTAGGGTATGCGAGGAGGTCCTACATCTCTGTCTTGTGAGTGATCGAATCTGGGAATCTCAAGGGAATGTGGGGAGAATAAAATAGGATTAGTGTAAATGGGTGCTTAATGGTTTGCACAGAATCGAATGGCTGAACAGTCGGTTTCTGTGTTGAATGACTTTACCATTTGAGGTGCTTGCTTCATGACACGTAGAATGTGGAATAGTCCCGTATAGCCGAGGAACAGGCCCTTCAGCCCACAATCTCTGTGCTGACAATGATGCCAAATTAAATTAATCCCTTCTGCCTGCATGTGATCCATATCCCTCCATTCTTTGTACATTCATGTTTCTGTCTAAATGCCATTGAAACACCACTATCATATCTGCTTCCATCTTCACCCTTGGCAACACATTCCAGGCACTCACCATTCTCTGTGTAAAAAAAATTGCCTCGTATGTCTCCTTTAAACTTACACCTTCTCACGTCAATGATATGCCCTCTGATCTTTGACACTAATCTCCTAGGAGTAACACTTGACGGTTCACCTTATCTTTGCCTGTCATAATTTTATAAACTTTTATCAGGTGTCCCTTCAGCTTCTGAGGCTCCAGACAAAACATTCCAAGTTTGTCCAACTTCTCCTTATGGTTAACACTCTCTAAACCAGGCAATGTCCTGGTGAAACCGAAGATAGACACAAAAAGCTGGAGTAACTCAGCGGGACAGGCAGCATCGCTGGAGAGAAGGAATGGGTGACGTTTTGGGGCGAGACCCTTCTTCAGACTGGTTAGGAATAAGGGAAATGAGAGATATAGACAATGATGTGGAGAGATAAAGAACAATGAATAAAAGATATGCAAAAAAGTAACGATGATAAAGGAAACAGGACATTGTTAGCTGTTTGTAGGATGAAAATGAAAAGCTGGTGCGACTTGGTTGGGGGAGGGATAGAGAGAGAGGGAATGCCGGGGCTACCTGAAGTGAGAGAAATCAATATTCATACCACTGGGCTGTAAGCTGCCCAAGCGTAATATGAGATGCTGTTCCTCCATTTTGCATTTAGCCTCACTCTAACAATGGAGGAGACCTAGGACAGAAATGTCTGTAGGAATGGGAAGGAGAATTAAAGTGTACAGCAACCGGGAGATCAGGTTGGTTCAGGCGGGATGAGCGAAGGTGTTCCGCGAAACGATCGCCCAGTCTGCGTTTGGTCTCGCCGATGTATAAGTGTCCACATCTTGAACAACGGATACAGTAGATGAGGTTGGAGGAGGTGCAAGTGAACTTCTGTCTAACCTGAAAGGACTGTCGGGGTCCCTGGACAGAATCGAGGGAGGAGGTATAGCGACAGCTGTTGCATCTTCTGCTGTTGTAGAGGAAGTACCTAGGGAGGGGGTGGTTTGGGTGGGAAGGGATAAGTTAACCAGGGAGTTGCGGAGGGAACGGTCTCTGCAGAAGGCGGAAATGAGTGGAGATGAGAAAATGTGGCTAGTGGTGGGATCCCGTTGGAGGTGGTGGAAATTTCGGAGTATTATGTTTTGTATGCCACGGCTGATGGGGTGGAATGTAAGGACTAGGGGGCTCTGTCTCTGTTGCGACTAGGGGGAGGGGGAGCAAGAGTGGAGCTGCGGGGTACCGAGGAGACACGAGTGAGGGCCTCATCTATGATGGGAGAGGGGAACCCCCGTTCCCTATTGAATGAGGACATCTTAGATGTCCTGGTATGGAACGCCTCATCTTGGGTGCAGATGCGGCATAGACGGAGGAATTCGGAGTAGGTAGAGTCTTTGCAGGAAGCAGGGTGGGAAGAAGTGTAGTCGAGATAGTTGTGGGAGTCAGTGGGTTTGTAATAGACGTCAGTCAATAGTCTATTTCCTGTGATGGAGACTGTGAGATCAAGAAAGGGGAGGGAGGTGACAGAGATGGTCCAAGTAAATTTGAGTGCAGGATTAAAATTGATGGTGAAGTTGATGATTCATGAGTTCTGCATGGGTGCAGGAGGTAGCACTGATGTAATGGAGATAGAGTTTGGGGATAGGGCCAGTGTACGCCTGGAACAGGGATTGTTAATCTCTATTCCACCCTCTCCATAGCCTCCACATCAGAAATACATAGGGGAGATCTCTGCTGCCTAGTAGATCAGGGGCTTTATGTTGGGTTTGAAGTCTCAAACTTCCAGCACCTTTTTCCTCGAGTGGCCAAAGATTGTGTTGGTACATGAAAGGTGGTAATAAATGTAACTGTTGACACTTGCCAAGACTAAGGAGGTGGTCATGTGTTCAAGGAGCCCGCTGTGAATCTTTATATTGGAACGAACTGTTCTACTGCTGGGCAGGTTGGTCAGGGATGTTTGTTTCATGGATTTTGGATGCACTCTGCTGATCTATTTCAGTGAACAAGTTGGCAATGACTTGGAGCTTGGCCGCTACGCGCAAGTGCTGTCTGCATAAGGTTGCGCAAACACTCAGGTAGGAGTGGTCGTGGTTCTCGAGTGTAAGTGCTGTATGATAGACTGTTTCCTATTCATCATAGAATCATAGAAATATGTAGAGCATGAAAACAAGTCCTTTGGCCCACCTTGTTTATGCCAACCAAATTGGCATTCTGGGTTAGTCCTATTTGCCTGTATTTGGCCCATATCCTAATCCCTTCCTATCCATATACCTGCCTAAATATCTTTTGAAAGTCGTAATTGTATCATTTCTCTAGTTACCTCTGGCAGCTTATTTTAGATATGGCCTATCCTTTGAATTAAGGTCATCTGAGGTTGCTCTTAAATCCTCCCCCCTCTCACTTTAAGCCTATGCCTTCTAGTATTAGAATCCTTAGTCATAGATTAATTCCATTCCTGTGAGAAGCTTGGTGTAGGTGAGGTGCAGCATTGCAAAGAAAAAGATTGAAAACAAATCAAAGTTATGATGTTCCCTTGCTTGTCACCGATCTTCACATGGAATAGGATCATGGCTTGATCAATCATCATCATTAGATTTTTGTGACCCAGATTTTTGAGAGTGGCTGAATCTGAAAAAGGTTCTCCACAGTTCCACCTAATAAACAGAATCAAAGTAATAGGTCAAAAAAGGCCACGTATGTGGTTGGAGCTTCATTTCTCTCTATTGTTGCACATAATCTACACTGGGAGTAGTTCTTTGGACACCAGGAGTTGAGGAAGATCCTTGCGTTGACCTTCCTTGTGGTAGATAGCAGGGAGACCACTCTGTAGCAAGTGCAATTAGTAAAGGTTCTATGTGAGGGTGACAGAAGGTCAAAGAGCAAAAGTAGCAGAGATACCCAGTGGCGGATTGGGTCTAAAAATATTGGTAGCCAGGAGACAAAGGGGGCCCACTTCATCAGGGGCCCACTTGATATAGGGGGCCCACTTCATCAGGGGCCCACTTGCCATCGGGCAAGCTGACACCCAGGCCAGTCCGCCACTGGAGATACCCACTTATATCTCACACCTATTGCCACTCTTCTTCCATGCAACCATTCCAAGAGATTTTGAGGCTAAACCTTGGGGTCAATGTTGAAAGGGTGGAAGAAATCAGTTTCATTGGGTTTCCATTTGATCAAAGCGCTGGGGGCAGATTATAAACAAATCTGACTGCATTCTACGTCAGAGTGGTTTTGAGCTGACAGCTCACCAGCTTCAAACTGCTTCCAGAGAACTGTTCTGTTTTGAAAGCCAGCTTACTGAGCTCAGCTTCACATCAAAATGCTTTCTGTGGGATTTTATCTCTTTCAGAATTAATCTTACAATAAGTCTGTGAAGTTGCAGGTTTTCTCCATTAATTTACAGCTGGATTTGACATGTTGTTCAACCTTTCTAAAAGATTGTTCGAGATTGGTGAAGCTGGATGCTGCACTGTGACACAAGTCTTCAGCCAACAACTGAACTATTATATATAATGAAAAAGTAATTAGCAATAAATCGGAGTAACATTTACCACAGTTGCATTAATCTCATTAACTTCTGATTTGGGTTTTATGGGGTCTTGGAAGGATTTAATGATTGGAGACCAGCGTGGACCTCCAGATGCGTGGCCAAATCCCTATGGTAGAAAACAAACTGCTTGACAAATTCACTGGGTCAGGCAACATCTGTGGAGGGACCGACAATGAGGAAATGGACCGACAACATTGGATGGAGACCTGTTGAGTTGTAGACAGCCAGGCAAAATATGAGGTACTTTCTTCCAGTTGCATTTGGCCTTGACCTGGCAGTGGAAGTGGCCAAGGCAAGACAGGTCGTTGTTTCCACAGTAGTTTGATTTTTGCTGCCGATTCCAACATTTGCAGTGTTTTCTGTCTCTCAGTGGAACTGAATGTTGATTCCCTTTAATGGAGGCAATAATCCAACGAACAAGAAGTATGGGAGCTGCATACTCATCTCATTTCTCTGTTCAGCACTTTAAGACAAATTACTGCAAAGCAGCCATGTTGATGTTCACTCCTGCCATTGGACCACCCTAAGCCCATCAGCATTCTTCAATGAGTTTATCTAATTATCTACCACAGCCCAACTATTACCTGTGGTAATGTTGTCCAGATCCAGGCACACACCATGGTTTTCCATGGTATAATTTAAAGGACAGCAGAAATCATACCCGCTATTTTGCCCAGTTTTAGTTCCTCCAGCAGTTTTTTTTTTTGCTCAAGATTCCAGCTTCTGCAATCTTCTATATCTGCTTGCTGTCCATGACTTGCTTGGCAGTAGTAGTCACAGCATGTGATATAGTTCTTCACAATCAGGTAATGAATGGTTTCCAACTGCTCTCATAGACTATAGCAACCTATACCCGGCCACTGACACCCTCCTCCGCCTAGCGGAGCTGGTCCTTACCCTCAATAACTTCTCATTTGACTCCTCCCATTTCCTCCAAATACAAGGCGTAGCTATGGGCACACGCATGGACCCCAGCTACGCCTGCCTCTTTGTCGGGTACGTAGAACAATCCTTTTTCAATGCGTACCAGGGCCCCATCCCCGACCTCTACCTCCGCTACATCGATGACTGTTTTGGTGCCACATCCTGCACCCACACACAACTGACTGACTTCATCCGCTTCACCACCAACTTCCATCCGGCACTCAAATACACCTGGACCATTTCCGACACTTCCCTACCATTCCTTGACCTCACTATCTCCATCGCAGGTGATAGACTTCTTACCGACATCCACTACAAACCTACCGACTCCCATGGCTATCTGGACTACACTTCTTCCCACCCTGCTTCCTGTAAGGACTCCATCCCGCACTCCCAATTCCTCCATCTACGCCGCATCTGCTCCCAGGATGAGGCGTTCCACACCAGGGCATCCGAAATGTCCTCATTCTTCAGGGAACGGGGGTTCCCCTCCTCCACCATAGATGAGGCTCGCACCAGGGTCTCTGCCATACCCCGCAACACTGCTCTCTCTCCCCATCCCCCCACTCACAACAAGGGCAGAGTCCCCCTAGTCCTCACCTTTCACCCCACCAGCCGTCACATACAACAAGTGATCCTCCGTCAGTTTCGCCACCTCCAACGTGACCCCACCACTCGCCACATCTTCCCATCTCCCCCTATGTCTGCCTTCCGCAAAGACCGCTCCCTCCGTAACTCCCTTGTCAATTCTTCCCTTCCCTCCCGTACCACCCCCTCCCCGGGTACTTTCCCTTGCAACCGCAAGAGATGCAACACTTGTCCCTTCACCTCCCCCCTCGACTCCATTCAAGGACCTAAGCAGTCGTTCCAGGTGCGACAGGGGTTCACCTGCATCTCCTCCAACCTCATCTATTGCATCCGCTGCTCTAGATGCCAGCTGATCTACATCGGTGAGACCAAGCGGAGGCTTGGCGATCGTTTCGCCGAACACCTCCGGTCGGTCCGCAATAACCAACCTGACCTCCCGGTGGCTCAGCACTTCAACTCCCCCTCCCATTCCGTATCTGACCTCTCTGTCCTGGGTCTCCTCCATGGCCACAGTGAGCAACACCGGAAATTGGAGGAAATGCACCTCATATTCCGCTTGGGCAGTCTACATCCTGGGGGCTTGAACATTGAATTCTCCCAATTCTGCTAGCCCTTGCTGTCCCCTCCCCTTCATCAGCCCTCTGGTTGTCTCCTCCCCTCCCCCAGCTCTCGGGCTCCTCCTCCGCCTTTTTTCCTTTCTTCTCCCCACCCCCTATCAGTCTGAAGAAGGGTTTCGGCCTGAAACGTTGCCTATTTTCTTCGCTCCATAGATGCTGCTGCACCCGCTGGGTTTCTCCAGCATTTTTGTGTACCTGCTCTCATAGACTAATGTTTGCTCTCATTCACACATCAGTCAGGTCACTGGATTTAGTTGGGGCCAGAAAATACAGAATAGAAGCTGTTTGTTAGAAATCCACGTGTTAACAATGCGTGAAGTAGAAGGTATGAAATAGTGGAATGGTGAGACAGAAAGTCGAACCGAAGGCAGGGGGAGAGGTAAACGTGTGAAGGCACAATGACAGTGTAAGGTTTGAAAATGGGGCAGATATAGCCGTGAATGAGAGTGAAATTAAGTGTTCTTTTTTCATTGATGTGCAGATTGTCTGGGCTCAGCAGCAGGGATTAATAATAAATATAAATTTGACAAAAATATTACTGAAGAAAAAGAAAGGTCAGTGGTATAGTCGGAGGATTGGCCATTGTTAGACAACTCGATAGCAGCTGAGTCAGTTCCACAGTATATTCTATATTTCTGTCTTTGTCATGGGTGGAGTGGGGGTAGGAGATACCGTCATAAAACGATACAGTATTGAAATAGGCCCTTGGGCCCTCCAATTCTGCACTTACCATCAACCACCCATTTAAAATCATCCTACATTATAATGGAGAAGAGTCATTTTCTTTGGATCATTGAAAGCAAAAGAATTTTGTAGTCTGCTCCTGCTTTGTACATTTTATAGCAGGTTACCTAGACATAACAAGATCCCATGGAAGCAGTAAAGCTGTTTCAGGAGCAACTAATTCCAACCAGGTACTTTTTTTAAAATACAGGAATGGGCAGGTCTGAATTTTTCCTAGCAATCTCACTATTAACCATGTTTAAGAAGGAACTGCAGATGCTGGAAAATCGAAGGTAGACAAAAATGTTGGAGAAACTCAGGGGGTGAGGCAGCATCTATGGAGCGAAGGAAATAAGCAACATTTCAGGTCGAAACCCTTCTTCAGACTCACTATTAACCATATGGTTTGATACAATGAAGTTATGAGGAAAGGCTTTGGTGATAGAGCTGAAAATTCTGTCAGGCAATGTGATATTGTATCTGGGTCATGTGCCCTAAACGCCTCACAGAATTATATTGGGTGTACAGCACAGAATCAAACCATTCAGCACAACAGATCCATATTGTTGTCTATCTCCCACACAAGCTTCCTCCTATCCCTCTCCTTCTAATCAAATTAGCGCAACATCCTGTTCATTTCTTCTTCATCTATTCTTCATAAAATCACAACACACAATGTCATTCAGCCTGTTGTATCCAACCAGCTTCACCATTCCAATTCCCAACTTGGATCCAGGTGGGGAGTTATCCTACACAGCAGGTCTCCTCTGAAATACCGCATCAAGGTCCTCCTACCAACAAAAGAGATGTGCCTGATATTTCCAGGAATGGGTGTAGGTTTAACACTGCACCTTCCACTTCTCGCCTCCGAGCAGGAGCATGTGATTACTAGACATACTGTGTGTAAACATCAGAAACTAAACAATGAGTAGCATGGGACAATGTATTAGATCTGTGCAACTTAAAGCAGAGCTAATAAAAATATTGTGTCTTATGGAGACATAATTGTTAGCTGTTGAATTGTTCATTTTAATGATAGGCTGAGATTCAAGATGAAACATTTTTTGTGTGATTTCGCCACAACACAAGAGAAGGTGCTGGGGCAAAGGCACTGAGATTACCAGCATGTTGCTTTGGGAACAATGCAAACTGCATCCTAGAAAATACTACCATACCTGACTGCTCAAAGCAGGATATCTGAGGCCAATATTTAATCCTCAAGTAGTACCAAAAACAGATTATGTATGTCATTGTTTATTATGGTAGCTTGCTGTGTGCAAATTGTCTGCTACATTTCCTGCAATGTAGCAGTGACTATTTTTCAGAAATAACTTTATTGGCTCCAGAGAATGAGGCAATGAATGCAACATCTTTCAGCCTTTTGCTTTAAAATAAAAGGATAATAAGATGAAAGATAAATATCTTTAATAAATGATTATTGACTCTACTGGTCTTTACAAAGCTAACCATGTGAGTGTTGGAGGCACTGGTGAAATTATTTATTTTAGACTGTGGCTATAAATAGTGCCCACATTGTATTCTCTGCACTCAGGCAGTCTCTGATAGAATTGAGCAATGACTGACTTGCTGCAATGACTCATTCTTCAACAGCAAGAAAATAAAAACAGCAAGAAAATAAAAAGCTCCAAGGGTTACAGATGTGAGATTGAAAGTGGCACCAGTCTGTGGCAGAGGTATACCCCCCCATGGCTGAGCACTGGAAGGAATCAATCAAAGGGAGATAAATAACTAGTTTGGATTAAACTGAACAAAGAGCCCATGGCCTTGCCTGAACGTTGACTCAGTGCTGGGACTGGTGGATACTGCGCAATCTCTACTTTTCTGTCAAGAGGCACGCATTTCTACCACCCTGCACAACCCAGGACATCCCAATTCACACTTCAACTGATGAACTATTTTTGAAGAGTTGTTATCAAGGATCTTTGGTTGTTATGGCTGATTACATGTGTAGCAGCCAATTTAATCACAGCAAGTTCTCACAAGCAGCCTTCGCAAATCTCTGTGATTAGTAATAAAATCATATAGCCCATGTTGATCGTGTTGACTAGTGAAAGCACACACTAACGCTATCCTACCTTTTTAATTTCCTCACATTCTCATCAACTCCTCCTGTTCTTCCACTCACCCAACAGGTACAATTTACAGCGGCCAGTTAATCTACCAATACACACGACTTTGCGATGTGGAAGAATCTAGAGCACCCAGAAGAAACCCGATCAGTATTCGCGCAGACAGTATCCTAGGTCAGGATCAAATATGGGTCGCTGGAGCTGTGAGGCAGCAGCTCTCTATGCTGCACCACTGTGCCACCTTATGCTAAGGAATGAATATTGGTTCAATGGCATTGAGGAGAAAATCCCTATTCTTCAAAATATTCACATCCTCATCTGGAGGGCAGATAAATCAACATCTCAGCTGAAAGAAATAGGAAAGAAGGCAAAGAGGAATCCAGTCTCATTTCTCCATCATCATTTATATTAAAGGATGAAAGCAGTTTTTAATCAGCTACTCAGTGTCAGGAAGTCCTGCTGTGTCTAGGCTTGTGGGTGACCAGTCATTAACTTCAGATAGCTGTGGTAAAACTCTGAATGAAACGTTCAAAAGTTCAAACAAATGCAAAACTGCAAGTGGTTCTAAGGAAGGAACGCCACCTTATCCAATCTTGCCAGCCTGTTCTTCCTTGATTTTTGCTGCCACTTTTCTTGGGTGGTAATGAAAGGTTCCCATGGAACCTTTAGTTTCATCTGACCTACAGTAAATGTGATGTGGACACTTGACTTAAATAGAAAGCACTGGCTGACCAGAGAACACATTGAGCACCCAGTCAATGACCAGGTCTGGCCTGCCCTTGGAAGCTCCCCACAGACAGTGCCAAGGCTTATTAAATGTTGGGAAATACAGCAAAGCTGTGAAATTAGCCAATTGTGTCATAGAATAGCATGGAAACAGGCCATACAGATCAACCTGTCCAGGCTGACCAGGGACATTCTTTCATATTTATCTCATTGCCCAGCCCTTGGTCCATAGCCCTCTGTGCCCAAGCTATTCAAGGGCTCATCTGGACATTTTAATGCTGTCAACAACCCAACTTCCACCACTCTCTCCGGCAATATTCCTGGTACGCATCATACTCTGAGTGAAAAAGGTCCCCTTCAAATCCCCCTAATCCTAATTCATCTATTTTTTATCTAACTCTGTGACGGGGAAAATAATTCAGCAGTCTATGCTATAATTAAGCTAAACTAAACTATCTATACATCTCATAATTTTATATAACCCATCATATTCCCTCTTAATGCCTCTACTCCTGGGAAAACAGACTTCGACTCTCCAGTCTCTTCTCAGAACTGACAGGCTCTGTTCCAGACAACATCCTGGTGAATTTCCTCTGTATCCCCTCCAGTTCTATCACATCCTTCCTATATTTGATAATCAACTGCAAGCAATGCTGCAGTTGAAGTCTGACAAAGGTTTCATAAATTTAGAGCATAACCTTCCTTTTTCTGTATTCAGTGCCCTGACTAATGAAGGCCAGTAAACCAAGTGTCTTCCTAACCATGCCACCACTATGGATGTACTCTAAGGTCCTTCTATTCCTCAATATTAACAAAGACCCTATCATTCATGGTATATGTTCTAGCCATATACAAAATACATCATCACACGTTTGTTCGGATTTAACTCCGTCTGCCATTTTTTAGCCCATTTCACCCAGCGATCTCTCTCTGACGCCTACTCTCCACACTGTCAACAACTCTACCAATATCTGTGTCATTTACAAACAGTGATCATGCCCCCCATATCCACGTCAAAGTCATTCACCTATATTATTGACATCAAAGATCCTTCTAGGACACCACCAGTTATAGGTATCCTGTTGCAAAAAAACAAACTCAACCACACCTCTCCGTATACTATTGCCAATCCAATTTTGGATCCATTTTGTCAAATTACCCTGGTTTATTATGGCCCCTAATCTTTTGAACTAGTTTTCCATCTGGGATCTTGTCAAAGACGTTTCTAAAATGCACGTAAACCATATCTGCTGCCCTGCCTTCAAATGATACATTTTTAAAAAACTTTTCAAAGATTTAATTAAATTGGTCGCGCAGAATTTGCCCTTGACAAAGCCATATGGGCAGTCTCTGATTAGTCCCTGTCTTTTTAAACATTCATTAATCTTCTCTTTCAGAATTTTTTCCAGAATCTTCCCTCCAACTGATATTAAGCTTGCATCTCTATAAATGGTGAGCTTTTCCTTGCTGTCTTCCGTGAGTTGGGGGAAGACATTTACTGTTCTCCAGTCAGGGGATAAATCCTGGGGAGTCCTAAATGTGCATAACATTTAATGGACAAAAAATTAAATATAAAATCTCTCTGTTCCTTCAGGTGGATGTAAAAGGTTCTACGGAAAAATGAAGATGAGTTTTTCTCATCAATGTACATTCTTCAACTAATAATACTAAAAACAGGTAATTTGTTGATTGTAACATCCTTGTTTGTGAGAATTTGTTGTGAACAAATTGGCTGTCATATTTCCCACATTACGTTGGCGAATAAACTCTGAAAGTACTTCCTGGCTTGTGAAGTCTTATGAGGTAGCAAGAAGCATTGTTTAATTACAGGTTCTCTGTTGTGAAGGTAAACTGGATTACAACGAGTGTGTGTTATAGTTGAGGATGAAGATATTCTGGAATAGACCATGGTTTACTCAGCTCACATTGAATACACTGATCATCTTAAATGACCATTAATGAATTCTAGGTCAGAAGAAAAGCATTTGGTTTGAGATATTAAGCATTGGTAAAATGTCAGGATCTGCCATGCATTCATTTTCTTGAGATGTTCATTAACACCTACTCTGCTTGATATTTAATAAGGTCAGCATCAAGGCAGTTGGTACATGTCTGGCTTTACTTGCAATAGTGTTTGGAATAATGATTTTTACCTTAAATAATTCAGATAATTGTCAGACAATATCTTGGTAAGTTTGAATGCTATTGGGAAACTCTTCAATGGAGCAATGTGGCAAATAGAAATATTGACCCACTACATGCGACATAATTATAAATTGTGGCTCCTATTGCCATCATCAATTTGTTATATTTACGTGTTTAAAGCAAATCAAAATGATGAAGTTGGCTTAAATCAATTTAAGTCAAAGTATCAGGTCAAATTTGCTATTTTACATGGACCTCATATCAATGAAAGTTCATCAGATGTAATATGAATTCCATTGTTTATTAAGGATGAATAAGCAGTGTCTTTGTAGCCACTAGCATACAGTATCTATATTGTAGCAAAACTAATATTTGAAAAAATAAAATAAATCGAGGTAGATTTGCACCTTTGTAATGCAACCAAAGTGCATATTTGACTGTGAGATCAGTATAGTATAGGGCACATGGGTGTTAATAGGGCCACAGAATGGCTTCACAAAATAACGACATGACACTATTTAATCTGTTTTTAGGAATTGGATTTGTTGTAGGAAGCCTTATTAAGATGGTCTTCTGTAGAGAAGTGCTTTGTGCTATAATCTAGTATAGTGTAACTTACATTGCCTTAGCCGAGCTTTTACATTAAAATAACTATTTTGGCACAAAAGGGTGGATTTAGGAGCAGAGAGGCATGGGGACACATCAGAATGATTGGTGCTGAACCTGTGCACGTGGGTGTCTTAGGTCCCACACCACCCATGGTGGGGGAGTGAGGAAGTGCTAATGTCAGGTAGGCAGAGAGAGGATGAAGTCTAAATGACATTGCATAACTCTTTGTTGCATGAGGCGTTTGATGGGAAACTTTAGGCAGCAGGACTCTTTGTCTGATATTCAGATTAGTCTGGGAGTATAATTACTGGAAACCCCAATTGGTCCCACATGGCCTACGTTTGGCTTTAAACGTAAAAACTCTGATCTACGGGTTTCAAATCAATCACCTGCCTATTGATAGATTGGTTCTCAATCTACATATGATGGGAATCAAAATCTCACAGGTTCTGCACTGGTTCCTGTAAGTTCCTGCAGTTAACCCCGTCCCCACTGCCATGCCCTGGTGAAACCTCTCACCCCCACCCTGAACCCCACTATGTTCGAGTCTGAGTCAGGAGTAGACTTTTCATTAATTCCCTCCACAGCAATATTACTTGGGGAGATGATTCACACAGAAATATTGATTTTGCCCCGGTTCTCTTTTTAAACATCTCACATGTGTATTGTAACAGATTTTCCCATATTCCCCTTTTATTGTATTACACAGAATATTGGTTTCTGCTGAGAACTGCAACTGTAAGCCATAAGCCCTGGGGTGTTGGAAGCAATATTGACTGTGATGTTGCACCTGAGACTAACTAGTTCAAAGCATCGCTGCAAGAACTCTGTCAAATTTAATAAAGCATTTGTTACATTGAGCCTGCAGAACCAAGACAGGCCATTCACTCCTTCTGCTCTATGCTGGTGTTGCTGCTTCACACCAGCCTCCTCCCACCATTCTTATCACCATATCCACCTCCTATTTATCCAGTTCCCTGTGAAATGTATTTTCACAGTCCCACATTCTCACAGTGTTTACAGTGTTTACAGTGTTTTTCCTGAATTCCCCTCTGAATTTTTTAATGACTCCCTTATACTAAAGCCCATTAGTTTGGTCTCCACAAAGAGGATATTTTAAATACATCCTTCTGATGAAACTACTTCACAAACTTGAAAGCCTTGACCTCGTTAACTTTCTGCTTGTTTCTAAGGAAAATATTCTAGTCTATTTTGGGGATTTAGGTCTGCTGGCAAGACAGCACTTCCTGACACTACGGAAAGTAATTTATTATATTATTTATTTATTCCCTGTCCATAATTGTGGTGGTGGTGAACCACCCTCTTGATCAGCTGCAGTTCTTCAAGTCTCACAATGCTGTGGGGGATCGAGATCCAGAAGGTGATGATGTGAGATGATGAAAGATTGGTGATATATTTCCAAGTCAGAATGGTGCGACTTGGAGGTTGCCTGAAGGTGGAGTGTTCCCATATGCTCGCTGCCCTTGTCTTTCTTGATGGTAGAGGTTGTGTGTTTCAGAGATGCTGTCAGAGGGGCTTGACTGAGTATTGGCCTGCATTTTGTAGATGGTGCTCATGGCAGCCACAGCATACCAGTGGTAAAAAGAATGAATATTTAGGCTTGTGGATGGAGTGTCAATCAAGTGGGTCCTTTGAGCTTCTCGAGAATTGGTCATATTGCACTCATCGGGCAAGTAGGTAGCATTCCATCACACCTCCTAACTTAATAATGGTAGTAAAGCTTTGGGGTGTCAGGAAGGGAACCACTTGCTGTAGAATACCCAGCCCTGTAGCTATAATATATATGTGGCTATTACAGTTGAGTTTCTGATCAGGGGATTCCAGGTTACAGATAGTGGGAAATTCAGTAATGAATGTTATGGGTAGCCGGTTAAACTCTCTCAAACATGGTCAATGGCTGGCATGATATTACTTGCCACTTATCGCATATACATTCTCAGTTCAGGTGTTGAGACAATAAATCATGTTTGTATCTCCTTTAATATCTCCATGTCCTTATAGGTCTTTGTCACGAAATTGTAATAACACCATTTTAAATTCTACCCATATTTTGTCCTAAATAATTACAGTTTAGAAAAAAAAAGAAAATGCTGCAATGAACCTGACTATATTTTATGAAAGAAAATCCTGAGAGCACTTGCTGGTGAAAAGCTTTGCCTACTGGTCCATCTCTCTGTGTCCTTCGTATCCCAGGAACCTTCTTGTTAGTTGAATGGGAATCAGCTATAATGATTGGGAATGCAGTTCAGTCCATAAATATCTACAGTTAATTTCTTTTGAATGTAGTGGGCTGATTCTACTTCACCTAGTGTCACTATCAAATTAACCCAAATGTTTGTGCCCCAAAACTAATGGAACGTGAGGGGGATAGTGAGTGCGGTAGGGGAGAGAGTATGGGTTGGTTAGGGGAAGCAATGGGGCAGCTGAAACATCAGAGTATGACAGGTCCAACAATCACCTCCTTAATAACTAGTCAGGGTTTGGACCAAGATGGAGGCAAACGGTGGAGGGGGAAAGAAAGTTGTGAATTAGAGCACACCTGGTATAGAAAGAGATATAAACATAAGATAAGGAATGTGCATCTAGGTTTAAATAAAATCTGAAAATGTTAAAATCTCTAGTGAGGATCTATTGTCTATAGGAATAAGCTGCAATAGTTTAAACTGCCCCTTTCTGGTTTGAGTGGTTGGCTGCTGTCGGAGGATCGCACAAATTCTATTCACTGTGATCTGCATAATTGATGGCCAATTAATGTGCATCGCAAGAAGCTTGTAATTAGGGAATATTTAGCATGAGATGGTGCTTGCGGAAAGCAAACGGCACGTAGCCTAAACTAATCAGAAGGTTCTGAGGATTCTTAACTCTTGTTATAGCTCTTCACCCCTTGAACTTGCCCTCTTACTTAAACATTAGTGGAAGGAATTGTTTGTAGACTGGCACACGTTGGAGGTGAAATGGCACATTGTCTGGTGCAGTGAGATCACTTTCAATTTTAGTTTCAGTTTTTGTTTGAAATGTGCCTCATGCTGAGTTGAGGATCACATGACATATCTTCTTACAAAGGCTGTCTAAGAAATGTGTCCTACCATTTGGCACATTTATTAATTGGCAGTATAGAGATTTTCTGCAGATGGATTGTAGAGAGGTGGCCTGTCACAGTAATTAAAGTTCATGAAAAGACATGCTTGAAAATAAACATGTATCAAAAGGAATAGATCACAGGTTAAAGGTGAGATGAAGAAGTTTTACAGGGGTTCTGAGGAGTTAGATTTTTACAAAGGGAGTGGGTGATATCAGGATCGCGCAGTCAGGGGAAATGGTGGAATCAGATCCAATGACGATGTTTAAGAGTAATTTAGACAGATAAATAGGTAGGGCATAGAAAAATATGGTTCTAATGTGCACAAGTGTGGATGGGCAGCAAAGTTGGCCTAGACATGGTGTGCCAAAGGGTGCATTTCTGTGCTGTACAACTATACAATTCGTTGAGTAGATAATTGAGTGACTTGTTAGATCAGTGGAGAGATAAAAGTAAACAATATTAGTTTGGGGATTGAAGTGGTATATAAGCCCACACAGTAAGACCACAGGTGTATACCCTAAATACATCAGCAATACAACAGCTTTATGATCATGTTTACTTTTAGTTCCAGATTTTGGAGATAATTCAGATTGTCAGGCTGTTGTTAAATTAGGCATCTTGTTCAGGAATGAAGTACATTTGTACATCAGCCGTAACCATATCAAGGGGCTACATAATACAATTAAATTGTGATTTCATATATATATGACATGCATACAAAAGACACGAACCATTAGATTACAATCTTGTAACCGCACTCGATTATTCTGAAGTTTGCACCATCTGAAGCCCAGTACCACCACAGCTCATTGTTATCCCCATATATTCACTGTTCTATACACCACCATTCAGTCGTAGAGTCATAGAGTGATATAGTGTGGAAACAGGCCCTTCGGCCCAACTTGCCCACACCGGCAATCATGTCCCAGCTACACTAGTCCCACCTGCCTGCATTTGGTCTATATCCTTCCGAACTTGTCCTTTCCATGTACCTGTCTAATTGCTTCTTAAATGTTGGGATAGACCCAGCCTCAACTATCTCCTCTGGCAGCTTGTTCCATACACCCACCACCCTTTGTGAGAAAATGTTACTCCTCAGATTCTAATTACATCTTTTCCCCTTCACCTTAAACCTATGTTCTATGGCCCTCAATTCACCTACTCTGGGCAAGAGAGTCTGTGCATCTACCCAATCTATTCCTCTCTTGATTTTATACACCTCTATAAGATTACCCCCTCATCCTCCTTCACTCCAGGGAATAGTCCCAGCCTCCTTAACCTCTCCCTACAGCTCAGACCCTCTAGTCCTGGCAACATCCTCATAAATCTTCTCTACCCTTTTTAGTTTGACAACATCTTTTATATAACATGGTGCCCAGAACTGAACACAATACTCTAAATGCAGTCTCACTAACGTTGTATTCAACTGCAACATGACCTCCCAACTTCTATACTTAATACTCTGACTGATGAAGGCCAATGTGCCAAAAGCCTTTTTGACCACTTTATCTACCTGAGCCTCGACCTTCAAGAAACCATGTATCTGCATTCCTAGATCCCTCTGCTCTACAACACTCCCCAGAGCCCTACCATTCACTGTGTAGATCCTGCACATGTTAGACTTCCCAAAATGCAACACTTTACATTTCTCTGTATTAAATTCCATCAACCATTCCTCAGCCCACCTGGCCAATCAATCAAGATCCTGCTGCAATTTTTCACAACCAGCTTCACTATCTGCAAAACCACCCACTTTTGTATCATCAGCAAATTTGCTAATCTCAGATGCAATAACATTCAGTGTAGTTCCATTCTCACAACCTACCTCATCGCAGCCCTTACACTTTCTTTAATCTGCACTTTCTCTGTAACTGTAACATTCTAATACTATAACACTATATTCTGCATTCTGGCATTTATCTTTTTGCACTAGCTATTATACTTGATTGTACTCCTGTATAGATTTGACTGAACGGCGTGAGCGTTTTTCACTGTATCTCCGTACACAAGACAATAATAAACCAATAGTACTAATACCAACACATCACAACAGATGCTCACATATCATCCAATCCTGACAACATTCAGAACTATTTTTTGCATTTCCTATACTCTATATTAAATGACGAAAGCTTCTAAAAATGGTTTGCTCCTGGATTATAATTAAGCATCAAGTGAATGTAGACGACAAGCTCTGAGCAATTCTGTAAGGAAAATGTATAAAAAATTAACCATTTGGGTGAACTCTAAGAATTATGAATTCTATTCATTAAGAACAATTGGGAGTGGAATGAGTCATTGAAGAGTGAGTCTTCAAGGTGTCATTCTATTTCCAGAGTGGCTCTGGGCCTGTACTCATTGGAGTTTAGAACAATGAAGGGGGATCTCATTGAATCCTACTGAATAATGAAAGGCTTAGATAGAGTAGATGTGGAGAGGATGTTTCCAACAGTGGGAAAATCCAGGACCAGCAGGCACAGGATAAAAGGAGTACCTTTAGAATGGAGGCGAGGAGGAATTTCTTTAGCCAGAACATGGTGAATCTGTGGAATTCATTGCCACAGATGGTGGCAAAGGTTACGGGGAGAAGGCAGGAGAATAGGGTTGAGAGAAAAAAACATATCTGCCATGATCGAACGGCAGATAAGACTCGATGGGCCGAATGCTCCTATGTCATATGATCTAAAGAGTTTGATGGGTTTACAAAATGGGAATGAGTTGGAAGTAACGCTGAGTGACCACACAGGAGGGAGAGAACTCATGACGTGGTCCATCACAATGCACTACAATTGGCTCTGGGTTTGGTTTGTTTGTAAACTGTACCTGTGTGTAGCTGCTGACTGTGATGGAATGTCTAGAGTGCACAAATACACACAGTTTAATACAAAGGGACACAGCTCAGCTTCACTCACTTTGATCTATTAGATTTTCATTTGAACTCTGCTGCTTGCATATTGAAAAGCCATGTTGTTGAAAATTTAATCATTTGCATCCCCCAAAGCTGTTTGTGTAAGCCTCGTTTCACACAACAAAAGAAAATATATGTAATATATACTACAGAAGAAAAATAAATGTAGATATATTTACTTGCTCTGATTTCAAGCAGAAAAATCAAGTGATGATACTAAATGAGAGGTGGAGAAGCTAATTAAAGGCTGGTTTATTTCCCTTGCTTCTGGAGTCTGTGCTTCGAGATGTCTCCATAGTGACTCTCTGACTTAGAAATTCACACATAATAGACTGTCATCAGGAGGCAGAATGTGTTTTTGCAAGTCTCAGCTCAAGTCAACCATTTATTACGGTCATCAAAAGCACGGCTCTTGATTTAGTCTATGTTATTTGTCATGACGTTTATATCCGAATGAGCAACGTGAAAACAAAGGTGCTGGCTGGTGAGTTTGACAAGGCTTTGCACAGATGGGGTGACTGACTCCTGTGTGAAGCATCACACATGTATAATCAGTTATAGAAACAATTGTCAGAGAAATAAAGCAGTTGGAATTTTTTTTTTTAATTGAATCAGGAACTTTTTCATCAACTATTGCATTGATTACTGAGACATAAAGACAAGCTTGCATTTCAATAGAACCCATTATGTTGTCATCATTATCCACAGCAATTTGCCATCAGTGAAATGCAGAAACTGTTGTACGAGGGGAAAATAGCAGCTAATTTACTCAGAATTGGGAGGTTAATTTAATATCTCACTCAAAACATGACCCCTCAGGGATGGTGGCACTGTCTCAGTATTGTACTGGACTCTTTTGACAGATGCTTCGCAAACCTTAACACATAGGGAGTAGAAGTCCAGCAAGTTCTGTTCCAGCATCCCTACTCAGAAATATATTGTTGGTCTTTCACCATTGCGGTGTCCAAATTCTCATAACTCCTCTCATTAACAGCAGCCTGAGAGCAGAAGGACTGCAGCTGTTCAAGATGGCAGATCAACATGTAGGAAGTGGTAATAAATTCTGATCTTACAAGTGACACTATAATCTCACAATATTCCAGATTTGGAAACGCTTCCAATGAAAATGATTAAAATCAGTGGCTGCATTCAGAAACTCCATTGTCTGCAACATTAATAATATCCATTCAGGCACAATTGATTTTAAATAGATCTTTTGTAAGATCAGAGAAAATCTATCTGCAATTCAGAATAATATTCCCCTTTCATTGTTAAACACAATGGTGTGAAATTTGCAATTGTTAGTACTCTTTAACAGAGGGCAGCTGAAATGCCATGCATTGTACCCTTGGCCAAGCTCTTCAGTGGGTGAGATTTAAAAATTATTAAAATGTACACAATTCCAAAAATCTGAAATAGGAATCGTATTGATCAGCACGTGCAAAAAGGGATGAAGTTAGTGTTTTAACTGGGAGACCTCAAAATGTGGAAGAGCAATGATTATTGTTTCTCTTGAGGCAAGAACGATGTTGTGAGTTATAGAGTCATACATGGGGTTTTCAGCCCAATTTCAGTCCATCCCAACAAGTGCCCATCTAAATTATTCCCATTTGCTGGTGGTTGACCCATATCAACCTTTTCTATCTATGTATCTGTCCAAATGTCTTTAAAATGTTGTTAATATACTTGCCTCAATCACTTCCTCTGGCAACTTGTTCCACACATGTTCAACCTCTGTGTGAAAAAGTTTCCCCCCTAAGTTCCGATTAAATCTTTCCTCTCTCACCTTAAACCTCTGCCCTCTAGTTCTTGATTCCCAAATCCTTGGGAAAAGACTGTGTGCATTCACCCTATCTATTACTCCTATTTTTCTACTTCCAAGGAATAAAGTCCTAACTTGCCCAACATCTCCTACTTTTCACTATGAAAGTCCTATCCTGTTTTGACTTCCCAGAGACACCTTGTATTTATCTGTGTTAAACTCTATCTGCAATTCCTCGACTCATTTATTCAGCTGATCAAGATCCCGTTCAGGTGTGGGGATGCATGTTGAGGCTGGGGGTGGGAAGACCCGAGGGTAGGGAGGAGGGTGAGGGGGGTTGATTCTGGCATAGATTGTAGGAAGGACATTGAGGGGGTAGGAGTGAGCCTGGATATGATTTTGAAGGGTTTAGGGTGGGATGGGAATGGGTGAGGCATGTGGGGTGGTATGTGGAGGAGGTTGTTGGAGAGGGATATGATGATTCTCGTGTGGGGTTTGGGAGGGGCGGTGGTGCTGGGAGATGGGGCCAGGAAGTTGCGGGAGTGGGAGTGAGATTTGTATGGGAATGAGATAAAGGTGGATTAGATGAGGGTGAAAGTGGAACAGTGATAGAGCTGAGTATAGGGATGGACTAGAAGTAGCTCGATAAACAGTGTCTCTGTCCTTGCCTCACTTTCCTTGTTCAGTAACACAGGGTTAAACCAGACTATGGCCAAATCAAAGGATTAACAGTGACAGGCGCAGGTCAGTTTGTTTCAAACATTAATTGATCAAGAAACTTTGCTAAATGACTCCCGGCTAAATGAGGCCATAGGTTCTGCAGCCTGACAAGCAATCAATGGGAGATAGACACAAAAAGCTGGAGTAACTCAGCGGGACAGACACAATCTCTGGAGAGAAGGAATGGGTGATGTTTCAGGTCTTGATCGGTTTACACCAGCATCTGTGGTTCTTTCTTACTCAAGTAATCAATGGGTGTGATTTGTAAGAAGATGATGGCTCTGTCTGGATAATAAACAAGGGTTCAGGAATCAAAATAGAAAATTACAAAAATGCAGATTTGTTTTACTATTGTCATCATTTGAAAAATGTTGAGTTGCTGGCTTGGATGTACGATGCCCATGTCAGCTACACTTCAGCCTGAGAAGTCTCTTCCATTTGTACAGTTGCCAAGCTTATCGGACATGCTCAGCATTTCAATCCTGCTCCCTCTGCAGCCTTTGTAAGCAAACCAACTCCTCCTGCTCTTGATATACACCTCCGCTTTTCTCAGTCACCTTTTCTTGCAGAAAGTGGGATTCTCTGCCATCAGCAAGGATGCGGTATCAAGGCAGACTGACCACAATGATCGAGGGTTGTTGCAGTTTCCTAAGGAGAGGAGACACTGCAATTCTTCTCACTATAGTGAAGTTAAGAGGGGGGCATTGGTAAAGGTGTTCAAATATTTGAGGGTTTTTTATGAAAGAGTCAATGCAACTCTGCTTCTAGAGGCAGGAGAGCAGGAAGCCCATAGAGAATAACTAAAAGGATCTAGCAGAACATACCGAGATAGAGGAAATATTATACCCATGAGCTTGTTGTAATCTAGGCAGTGAAAGCAAGCTACAAAATTAACTCTTCAAAAGGGAGTTGAATCAAAAATTGAAAATAAAAGGGAGAGACTTTTGCATTCATCCCTGATTTAGCCAATCATAAACTGGGCCGTTACAGACTTCATTA
This sequence comes from Malacoraja senta, assembly GCA_038087875.1. Lineage (NCBI taxonomy): Eukaryota > Metazoa > Chordata > Chondrichthyes > Rajiformes > Rajidae > Malacoraja > Malacoraja senta. Next base: position 12,069,581 of record CM075989.1, on the reverse strand, counting down.
AGAAATGTGTGGAGGACTGCATCCCTACAAAAACCTTCCGAGTGTTTCCCAATCAGAAACCTTGGATGAACTTTGAGATCCGCACTCTTCTGAAGACCAGACACCGGACATTCATGTCTGATGATACAGTGGTCTACAAGAAGTCCAGATACGACCTTGGTAAGGCCATCAAAAAGACCAAAAGGGACTTCTGCTCCAAACTGGAGGATGAGACAGATGTTCGGCAGCTGTGGCGGGGCCTGAATACAATCACCTCCTACAAGGCGAAATCAGGAGGCAGCTCGAATGTCGGCGAAACACCACTCCCTGATGAGCTCAATGCGTTTTACGCACGCTTTGATAGGGAGAACACCAATGTGCCTTCCCGAGCTCCCATTCGCTGTGATGGTATTTCAGTCTCAGTCACAGAGGCCGACGTCAGGAAATCCTTCAGAGGGGTGAACCCTCGAAAAGCGCCTGGACCTGATGGTATACCTGGTCATGTTCTAAAAACCGGTGCGGACCAACTGGCTGGAGTTTTTATGGACATTTTCAACCTCTCACTTCTGAGATCTGAGGTTACCACCTGCTTCAAAAGGGCATCAATCATACCAGTGCCCAAGAAGAGCAAGATGACGTGCCTCAATGACTATCGACCTGTGGCACTAACACCTGTGGTGATGAAGTGCTTTGAGAGGTTGATCATGGTGCAAATCAACCCCTACCTCGACAAAAACCTGGACCCACTGCAGTTTGCTTACTGCCACAACAGATCAACGGTGGATGCGATCTCGCTGGCCCTCCACTCCACTCTGGACCACTTGGACAACAAAAACTCATATGTCAGGCTGTTTTTCAGCGATTACAGCTCGGCATTTAATACAATCATCCCCTCCAAGCTGGTTACCAAACTCGCAGAACTGTGTATCTGCGCATCCCTCTGCAATTGGATCCTCGACTTCCTCATTCTCAGACCACAGTCTGTTCGTATTGGTGGAAATGTGTCAGACTCGATAACAATCAGCACGGGAGCACCTCAAGGCTGCGTGCTCAGCCCCCTGGTGTACTCACTCTATACTCATGACTGCGTAGCCGGTCATGGTGCGAACTCGATCATCAAGTTCGCTTATGACACCACTGTTGTGGGACGTATCACTGATGGGGATGAGTCAGAGTACAGAAGAGAGATCGAGCAACTGTCCATATGGTGCCAGCACAATAACCTGGCCCTCAACACCAGCAAAACCAAGGAACTGATTGTGGACTTTGGAAGGAGTAGGATGGGGACCCACAGTCCCGTCTATATCAATGGGTCGATGGATGAAAGGGTCAAGAGCTTTAAATTCCTGGGCGTGCACATCTCTGAAGATCTTTCCTGGTCCGAGAACACTGATGCTACTATTAAGTAAGCACATCAGTGCCTCTACTTCCTGAGAAGATTACGGAGAGTCGGTTTGTCAAGGAGGGCTCTCTAAAACCTCTACAGGTGCACAGTAGAGAGCATGCTGACCGGTTGCATCGTGGCTTGGTTCGGCATCTTGAGCGCCCTGGAGAGGAAAAGACTCCAAAGAGTAGTAAACACTGCCCAGTCTATCATCGGCTCTGACCTCCCTTCCATCGAGGGGATCTATCGCAGTCGCTGCCTCAAAAAGGCTGGCAGTATCATCAAGGCACACACCATCCTGGCCACACACTCATCTCCCTGCTACCTGCAGAAGGAGCCTGAAGACTGCAACGACCAGGTTCAGGAATATCTACTTCCCCACAGCCATCAGGCTATTAAACTTGGCTCGGACAAAACTATGAACATTAATAGCCCATTATCTGTTATTTGCACTTTATCAGTTTATTATTCATGTGTGCATATATTTATATAATGATACACTGATCTGTTTTGTAGTCAATGCCTTCTGTGTTCTGTTGTGCTGAAGCAAAGCAAGAATTTCATTGTCCTATCACATGACAAAATGACACATGACAATAAACTCACTTGAACTTGAACTTGGGGTTCTGGTTCTACTTCCAATCAAGTGAGCACTGAGAATGAGTGCATATGTTGTCAGTGAGTGAATGTCAGTGTAAGTATGTGCCTATCATGGATTGTATGTGTAATGGTTTGTGTGTAGTGGTATAAAGTGTGTGGAGATGTAAAAATAGGAAGACAAAAAGGGGACAGGAGATAGCTCTGGCAGATAACATTAAGAGATTTTATAAGGGGAAAAGTGTAACCAGAGAGAAAATGGGATTCTTCAGGAATCAAAGCAGTCAACTCTGTGTGGAGCCACAGGAGATGGGCAAGTCCTCAATGAGTATTTCTCCTCTCTTTTTAGCATCGAGAAAGACATGAGGATCAGGGAACTTGGAGTCAGTATTTCAGTCGAGGAGGCGCTAAAGGTCCAGACGCGTATAAAGGTAGACAAATCTCAGGCCTGATCAGATATATCTGAGAACATTGTAGGAAGCTAGAGAGGAAATTGTAGGTCCCCTAGCTGAGATTTCAAGTCATCATTAAATACAGGTGAGGTGCCGGAAGTCTTGAGGATGGCAAATGTTGTGCCTCAACTCAGGAAAGGCTTAAGGGAAAAGCATGAGAACTGCAGGCCAGTGAGCCTAACATCTGTGGTCAGAAATATACTATAGAGTATTCTGAATGACAAAATATGCATGCATTTAGATGGTCAAGGGCTGATTAGGGATGGTCAGCATGGTTTTGTACATGGGAGGTTGCGTCTTAAAAAGCTGACAATGTGACCAAAAAAGGTTGATGAGGGCAGTGCTGTAGATGTTATATTGGATAGAAAATTGGCTTCATGGATGGAAGCAGAGGATGGTTGAAGGTTGTTTTTCGGACTGGAGGCCTGTGACTAGTGGTGTGCCTAAAGGTTCGGTGCTGGGCCCATTGCTGTTTGTCATCTATATTGATGGTTTGGATGAGAAATTATATGGCATGATTATCAAGTTTACAGATGACACTAAAGTGGTTGGTATTGTATAGTTAAGATGGTTGTCAAAATTTGTAGCAGAATCTTGATCAGTTGGGCTGAGGAATGGTTAATGGAATTTAATAGAGAAATGTGAGGTATTGCATTTAACGAAGTCTAACAAGTGCAGGATCTACACAGTGAATGGTAGGGTTCTGGGGAGTGTTGTAGAGCAGAACGATCTTGTAGTGTAGGTACATAGTTCCTTGACAGTGGTCTCACAGGTAGATAGAGTGGTCTAAAAGAGTTTCCGCACATTGACCTTCATCAGTCAAGAGTATTGAATATAGAAATTGAGGGGTCATGTTGCAGTCATGCAAGTGGTTGATGAGCCCACATTGTGTTGTGTTGAGTTTTGTTCACCATGTTATAGGAAAGATGTTGTCAAGCTGGAATACATGCAGAGAAGATTTAGGAGGATATTGCCGAGACTCGAGGGCATGAGCTATAGGGAGAGGTTGAGCAGGCTAGGATTTTATTTCTTGGTAGGTAGGTTGATCTTATAGAGGCATACAAAATCATGAGAGGAATAAATCGGGTAAATGTACAGAGTCTTTTGGCCAGGGTAGGGGAATCAAGAACCAGAGGACATAGGTTTCAGGTGAGGGGGGGAAGGTTTCATAGGAACTTGAGGGCTAACTTTTTTGTTTTACACAAAGAGTGGTGGTTGTATGGAACGAGTTGCTGGAGGATGTAGTTAAGGCAGGTACTAATGCAACGTTAAATAAATATTTAGATAGGTACATGGATAGGATAAGTTTAGAGGGATGTGGGCCAAACGCAGGCAGATGGGACTAGTGTAGATGGGACATGTTGGTCGGTGTGGGCATATTGGGCTGAAGGGTCTGATTCCACACTGTATCACTCTACATGGCTGTATACTGTAGGGGATGAGCACGTAGGTGTTTGGGTGAGGTGTGCACTTGTATGTGTGTAGGAGTGGATGGGGAAGGTGTTTGTGAGTGTGTGTCTGGGGAGAAGCTCAGGCTGCTCAGTGGCTATAGGTTTTTGTTGCATTCTCCCAAGCTTGACCTCCCAATACTGTCCACACAGCTGGATATTAGGGGTGGGGAGTCGGGGGGGGGGGGGAGTGATGTCAGGAGCAGCAGAAGGAAGGAGACAGTTTTGGGGAATCACTGACTGGAAACTGAAAGTATACAGGGGAAGCAGTGGCAGACATAGTGGGCAGGAACCACTACAGGCTGGGCCATAACCTGTGGATAGCTATCAGCAGCTGGAGTGGGCACCCTACATCGACTGCTCTCTGCCACAGAACAGAGAGACAAAACCAAGTCTCCCACAGAGCAAGACTGAGGCACTGCCATGGAAACCACAACCAAAGACCACATAAGATAATAACTTCCAGCGTAATGCACAGTAAACCGAGTCTCCTCATCCTCTGGAGAGATTTGAAGACGGTACTTTAAGATCTGCCTGACAGGTGGGCATACTGAGTCAGTCAGGGCCCTCACAGTGAATTGGTTAGGCCCGTGAAGGAGACTGATTCATAGGGTATGAGAAAAAAGCAATGGAGTAGCAATGATAGGATAGTTGTACCAGAAGTGAGCGTAGATCCGATGAGCTGAATGACGTTGTTCCATGCTGCAATGATTCTTTGATTGTATTTCTTAGTTTAGGAAAGTCACCTACCTAAACCCAGCAGGCTGTGGCCTTATGCAAAGCACCAGCATTTCCCTAGCTTGAGGATCTCCCAAACCACTTACTAGCCTGTGGAGTACCTTTCATGTGAGACCACTGTAGTAGTAAACAAGGCAGCCAGTTCATACACAGCAAGCTCCCACGCACAGCAAAATGACTACAGCCTATCATTTGGTTATGTAATGTTGGTTGTGGGGGATATATTGGTTTCTTGATCTTCTCTAGAATTCGATCTACAAAGACAACACATGGCATCTCATCCGAAAGGCAGCACTTCCAACAGTGCCACTCTCTCTCTCAGTATTGTGCTAAGAGTTTCAGCCTACAAGAAATGCCGATCCAGCCGGAGTGGGACTTGAGCCTAGACATCCTCGGGCTGAGCTTGCTCAGTGTTGAACACTGACCACCTCCTGCTGAGTCAGGCACCGTGCTGCTTATATTCTTCCCCACAGACACCTCACCACAACAAATGCTTGAAATTTGTCACGTGATGCGCTGCTGTGATTGGAAACAACTGTCTGGAAGGCAGTGTGAACAGATTCAACAGATACGTTCACAAAGCAATTAGATTAAGGTTTCAAGGGGAAGAATTTTGCCCAGGCCACCAGGAAAAGTGCAGGGTAATTGGCCAACTGTATCAGTATAGGCAAAATGGGCCAAATGGCCTCATTTAGTGCTGTAGGACATAGTGATATTGAAAGAGGTGTATTAGGTCTGAAAGCAGATGGCTGGAAATGTTTTATAGCAGTTTATAAACCACAATGTTCTAGGTTATTATTGTATTGTTCTCCCTTTCGTAACAAGACAACTTCTGCCTTTGTGCTGCACATTTTCCCTTCATTTCTATGCTGGAAATATCACAGTTAAGTGGTGAGAGGAAGAGTGTAAAACAGGAACCTAGGCGTGGGTGAATAACACCTACCCACTCCCTCCCTCTGGAAGGTGTCTGGGGGCAGAAGCGACCTTTCCTTGCAAGAAGCAGTCCTTGTTCTGATTAAATAATACAGAATTTCCCATAAAGCTGCATTACAGAATCATCTCCTGACAATCAAACCGTATACATTAGCACAATAGATTTTAAGATTTAACACTTAAAGTGTTCGATGGTCGAGCGAAGTCTGTAAGCCAGACAGTGTTGTGAACCAACACTCAGGAGGAACTAATGTACCTGCGCGAGTTCTCAGATTCTAAGTGTGTTCACAGAATTCTGAGTTCCTCGGAGGAAGTTACTTCCAAAAATGTTATAAAGATTTATTCTTATGCTAAAATATCTCCATGGCCTTGTGTGACCTCCAGCCCCACAAGCTCTGCGATGTCTGTGCTTCTCCAATCCTAGCCTTCTGACCATTGACTAATTTCCATTGCTCCACCATACAGCCATACTGTCATGCCTTCAACTGCCTGGGATCTGAACCCTGGAATTTCCTCCTTAAATCACTCCCTCCCCCTCCCTTACTCCCCCTCCCTTACTCCCCCTCCCTTACTCCCCCTCCCTCCTTCAGATGCTCCTTGGACTGGTACAGTGGTGCAGTTAGAGTCATAGATTAACAGTGTGGAAACAGGCCCTTCAGCCCAACTCGCCCACACCAGCCAACAATGTCCCAGCTACCCTAGTCCCACTTGCCTGCGCTTGGTCCATAACCCTCCAAACCTGTCCTATCCATGTACCTGTCCAACTGTTTCTTAAACAATGGGATATCCCCAGCCTCAACTACCTCCTCTGGCAGATTGTTCCATACACCCACCACCCTCTGTGTGAAAAAGTTACCTCTCAGATTCCTATTAAATCTTTTCCCCTTCACCTTGAACCTATGTCCTCTGGTCCTCAATTCCCCAGTTCTGGGTTAAAGAATCTGTGCATCGACCCAATCTATTCCTCTCATGATTTTGTATACCTCTATAAGATCTCCCCTCATCCTCCTACGCTCCATGGAATAGAGACCCAGCCTACTCAACCTCTCCCTATAGATCACACCCTCTAGTCCTGTCAACATCCTCGTAAATCTTTTCTGAACCCTTTCAAGCTTGACAATATCTTTCCCATAACTGGGTGCCCAGAACTGAACACAATATTCTAAATGCCGTCTCACCAACGCCTTTACAACTGCAACATGACCTCCCAACTTCTATGCTCAATTCTCTGACTGATGAAGGCCAAAGTGCCAAAAGCCCTTTTGACCACCTTATCTACCTGCAACTCGACCTTCATGGAACCATGCACTTGTACTCCTAGATCCCTCTGCTCTACAACACTAACCCAGTTAGTGGACTTGTTAAGTCAATGCCAGCAATCCAGGTTCAATCCTGAGCTCCAGTGCCATCTGTGAGGTTTACACATTACTCCGTGTGCCTGCGAAGGTTTCCATGGATGCAGCAGTAACCTGCCACATCTTATGCGGGTTGGTAGGGTAGTTGGCAACCATAAATTTCCCCTAGTCTATAGCTGAATGGTAAAATCTGGAGGGAGTTCATGAGAATGCAGGGAGAAGTATATGGATCTGTATAGGAATAGTGTAAACCGGTACTTATTTCACTGGGTTCCTGATGGGCCAAAGGGCCTGCTTAAGTGCTGTATGATGCTATGACTGGGGTGGAAGATTGCAACCTTCACGTGGTCCGCCCTGTTTTGACGAATGCAATCAACCCGGCGTGCACAATCAAATAGAACAAGTTGTCCTACAACATTAGGCTGTGCACGCTATACGCAAGAAGATGCTATGACTTGGAGAAAGTATCTACCCTATTTATGCCTTTCATAATATTATATGCTTATATCAAGTTGCCCGTCAGCCTCTGATACTTCAGAGAAAACAACCCAAGCATTTACAATCTCTCATTTTAACTAATGCTCCCTAATCCACGTAACGTCCTGGTGACCCTCTTATGTAACATAGGCAACTCTTTCTCCTCCCCAGCTAATCTCTACTGTGGGGTTCCACAAGGTTCCATCCTTGGCCCCATTCTCTTCTCCCTGTATATGCTCCCCTTAGGCCAAGTCATTGAAAGGCACGGCATTTCCTTCCATTGCTACGCAGACGATACACAACACTATCTCCCCCTGAAGCCCAAAAAACAATCAAATCTGTTTAACCTTACCCACTGCCTCGAGGATATAAAGTGCTGGATGGTCCAGAACTTCCTCCAACTAAACGAGAGTAAGTCTGAGGTCATCCTTCTCAGCCCCTTGGACTCAATCAAAATGATAGCAGGCAGCCTTGGAAGCCTTACCCCACTACTCAAACCTCATGTCAAAAACCTTGTCGTGATATTTGACTCAGCATTAAAATTTGACAAAGTCAATGCCGTGGTAAAAGCTAGCTTCTTTCAGCTTCGGACGATAGCTAAAATAAAACAATTCCTCCAGTTTGATGACCTCGAAAAGATCATCCACACATTCATCTCCTCCCGCCTAGATTACTGCAACTCCCTTTACACTGGCATCAGCCAATCTTCCCTGTCCCGCCTGCAACTGGTCCAAAACGCCGCAGCAAGACTCCTGACGGGCACCCGAAAAAGGGACCACATCACCCCGATCCTGGCCTCTCTCCACTGGCTCCCTGTGCGGTTCCGTACAAACTTCAAGATCCTCCTCCATGTCTACAAAGCCCTCAATGGGCTTGCCCCCACCTACATAGAAAAGTCTTCTCACCCACCACTCCACCTCCAGGCCCCTCAGATCGGCCGACTTGGGGTTGCTGAATATCCCACGGTCTAGGCATAAGCTCAGGGGCGACCGCGCCTTTGCGGTTGCAGCCCCTAGACTGTGGAACAGCATCCCCTTTCCCATCAGAACTGCCCCCTCCAACGACTCTTTTAAGTCAAGACTAAAGACTTATCTACACTCCCAAGCCTTTCCTGACGTCCTCCTACATGTATATATGTATGTAGTTTGTTTTGTTTGTGCTATTCTTATAACAAATGTAAAGCACTTTGGCCAACGAGAGTTGTTTTTTAAATGCGCTATATAAATAAATGTGACTTGACGACTTGATGTACTCTCTCCTAAGCCTGTAATCCAGCTACCGGGACTGGACACCATACAAATGCAGTCTATACAAAGTTTTATATAGTTGCAACATGACTTCCTGACTTTTATACTTAACACCCAGACTGACGAAAGCACGTGTGACGTACACCTTCCTGTTCTACATATGTAGCCACTTTCCAGGCACTTGCAGCCTAAGATCCTTCTGTGCACCAATGCTCCTGCCAATTACTGTATAATTTCCTCTTGCATTTGACTCCCAAAATGCTTTCACTGAAGCTCCAGTTAGCCAGCCTCATTTTGTAATGACAAATGTCAGATGCTGTGGATTTTGGGATCTTCAGGACTGAGATGGGTAGATTTGTATTGGATATTAAACCACATGGAACTCAAACAAGTAAATGTAAGCCATAATCTAAGAGAACCAGAAGAATGATCTAATGGCCTCCTCCTGACCCTCATCTCCTGGCCTGTAGCTATTGTGGCAGGACGAGGTCTCATTTTAAGCAGCCTCCTGGGGTTCATTTCAGAGAGGCACTGAATTCTCAGACCCTGAAATTATAATCGATAGGATCTTTGCATTGCAACCTGCCAGGACCCAAGGCCAGCTTAGGCTCATCGTCCTGCACAAATTTGTCATGTGAAGAAACCAAATTCATTTAACTTGGGAAATAGGAAGAATGTGGAAACTACTTTCACAGAGAGGGGAATGGGAGAAATGTGTATTCTCAGGGAATTGGATATATAAATGAAAGAGAGGGGAAATGGAGAGCAACAGTGTGAGGAAACCACCAAGGACAGTAACACCAGCTACAGCAGTGGGGCTAAATGGCCCATTTCGCAAAGTCAAAATAGTAACTGAAACAAGAATCCATCGTACCATCGATCCGGTCGGACTGAAATTCATTGATGCGAGAAGCACAAAGTTTTGACTCAGATGGTTCTCTATAATCTTATAGCAACATGACAGTGCAGTGCTGTCATAAACACTCAGCCCGAGAAGTCCTTGTTCTGAATCTCCAAAGTAACAAACAAGCTGAGACATTAAATAGGCTGCTGATGCCTTATCATCTGCAAACACCTGACTTAGCTTCCTTTGAACAGCAGAGGCACCTCTAGAGGATTAATGTAAGATTCCATGAAAAGGCACTTGCTGTGAGCAACCCCTACACTCACTGTCCCATTTGTGAGAGGAATCTGATCTGTTCCGACCTGAAAACAACCAGACCTTGCCTGACAACCTATCTGATTCCTACCTGAATGGCAAATGAAATTTAACTCTGACAAGTGCGAGTATAGATGCACAGTTCCCTGAAAGTGTTGTGCCAGGTGGACAGGATACTGAAGAAGCATTTGCTATGCCTGCCTTCATCAGGAAGGGTATTGAATACAAAAAATGGGACATCATGATGCAGCTGTACAAGTTGTTGGTGAGACCACACTTGGAGTATTGCAGATTGCTCTGGTTGCCCAGCTATAGAAAGGATGGTTGGAAAGGGTGCAGAAGATATTCATGAGGATGTTACCTGGTCTTGCATTATAGAGAGAGGTTGGATAAACTGGAACTCTTTTCCATGGAGTGCAGAAGGTCGAGGGGTAACCTTATTGAGGTACATAATTTCTTGAGCGGCATGGATAAAGTGAACACTCAGTCTTTATCCCAGGTTAGAGGATTCCAAATATCGAGGACATAGGCTAAAGATGAGAGAGGAGAGTCCATATCTGGAATGAGCTGCCATAGGGAGCTATAGAAATGGATACAATTATGACCTTCAAAAATAATTTGGACAGATATATGGATAGAAACAGTTTGGAGGGATATGGGCCAAATGCTTGCAAATAGGACTAGCCCATAATGCTAACTTGGTCAGCATGGACAAGGTGATCCAAAGGGGTAGTTTCTGTGTTGTATAGTTCTACGACTATGATAATAGGGTGTCCATAGAGTTAGAGGACCACACAGCATCATTCAAGGCTAACATTCGACACCTGACCCCAATCTTACTGTGAGGATTGCCAGAGTCTGCAGCCTGTGGTTTGTAGTTAGTGTTTGGCATGATACAAGTTCAGTCAGGTAGATGTGGAGATGCTATCATTGGATGAGACCATTACTGAGAGCCATAGTTTAAGAAGGTCACCAATAAATCCATTGGGGAATTCAGGGCAAACTTCTTTCCCAGAGCAGGGAGAGCATGGTAGTTGTTCCCACGGTGAAGGTTGGGTGAGCAGTGTGTATATATGTTAAAGGGGAAGCTGATGGACATGAGGGAAGGAGGAAGTAGTGGTGAAGCAGGTGGGAGGAGACTGGTGTAGGGCAAAATGACTGGCACATAGCAGAGGGAGCAGATAGCTTCTTTCTGTTGTGAGAATTAAAGCAAATGTACAAGTTTGGAACAGGAGTAGTGAGCTTGTCTCCGCAAGCCTGCTCCAACATTTAATAAGAGCCTGGTTGATCCAACTAACCTTAGTTCTCCATTTCTTGTCTACTTGCAATAACCATTCATCCCCTTGCTCATTAAAAATCTCACTCTGCATTAAAAATATTCAGACTGTTTCCACCACCCTTTGAAGAAGATAGTTCCAAAGTTCTAGGACCCCCTGTGAAAAAATATTCACCTCATCTCTTTCTTAAATGAGTGATCACTTATTTTTAAACCACCGGTTCTACATTATGTCTCAAGAGCAAGCATTCTCTCCAGACAACATTTTCTCATACAGCAATCTTCCCATTCCCATTATCAGTCTTGTAGACCTTCTCCAAATTGCTTCCAATGCATTAAAATTCTTATTTAAAAAATACTCCACATGTTCTCACCAATGCACTTTATAACTAAATTATAAACTCTTTACTTCTACATTCATTTATTTTGCCAGAAACAATAAATTATATTAGTTTTTCTAATTACTTGCTAATTAGTCAACCATGCACTGGGACATCCAGAATCCCTCAGAGCTCTGCAATTTCTACTTTGTCAATGGAATAATTTCATGTTATGTTCCACATCTTTGCACCACTCACTTATCAATATTTGTTGGTAGCCTCCTTATGCAGTCTTCACAATCTTTGGTCCCTTCATTATTTATATATATTTTAAAAAATACGCAGGACCAATCCTTGTGACGCACTATTCACTACATGTTGCCAGACATTTATCCCCACTCTCCATTTGGTGTTCACCAGATGATCTTCTATCCATACCAATATGTTACTTCCTAAAGCAAGAGCTTTAATTTTCTATAATAACCTTTTACGAGCCTTCTCATTCAATGTAATACGCAGAATAAATGGTTTTCAGGATAATGTACTGCAAAAATCTGAAAATATAAAATTAATGAAATGACTATTTATTTTTCAAATTTTAGCAGGAGATATCGAGTAAATAGCAAGGATTTTAGTAGGATTGAAGTACAGAGGGACATTGGCAGGCAGAAGGGAAAGATACAGTGGGTCAATAACGCCTGTTTCTGTACAATTCCACGATTTGGCCTGTCTCTTTGGCATTTCCCCGTTTCCTGCGTCAATTGTTGAGGTTCTCATCGGATGTCTTGTCACAGCTCTCAATTACTTAGCTCTGTTCAGGGGTACAGAGAAACCCTAGGTACCCATGGAGAAAAACAAAGGTATTTCCTCATCCTGGCCAAATTGTTCATTCATGCAACATCTGATCCAATCCTTGTTGACCATGTTGCCATTATTGGGATATTACATTGAAGTCACAGGCCATGTGGCCCACCTGGTGTTCACTATACCACCTTAACCTATGTATACTTTCTCAAATCCAGTTACCCCATAATTTGTCCTCTCCACCTTCGTTGGCCAAAGAAGAAACTCAGAATTCATCACACAATATTTATTAATGATTCGCTTTAACTTGCAGATCTTGGTTTTAGACATCTCACTGCTCACTGTGGACACACTTTCATCATCTCTATCTGACATTTAAAGATCTATTTTACCTACTCAAGAGTGTTCAATCTTCCCTGGTGCCTATAAACTCTCTGTTCCACTTTTATCCTGTAATGTTTTTATTTGCATCTTCACCAGTAGGTCTCTATTGTCAAAGAGAGAGTAGAACAGTGCACAATGTTGTACATCTGTCACTGCTGTAGAATTTTTGCTGCTGAGATTTTTGGGACACTGCAGTTGTTCTATTAAAACAGATGTTGCTCACCACACTCCTGATTACCATCTCTCCCAGCACGCACTTAGCACTGGAGCGCCACCCAGTGGTGTATAAATTCGAATTGGACAGAGGGCTAATAATGCATAGAAAACCAAGCCACAGTGGAGATACTAGAAATGTAACAACAGGCAAAATATACCAGGCTCCAGGGTCTTAGCTGCATGAGAGAGGAGACCTGAAGGACGTGGATCATCTCAGCAGCTGTGTTTTAGTAGAGGATCCCCACTAAACCTCCAAATGCCTTCAGCTCCCCCATCCATCTCCAGTGGTACTCTCAGAACACCAGAATGTTAGGAGCTGCAGATGAGTGCTAGGAGTTATAGTTTTCAAAGAGCAGGAAGTCTGCTCAGAATTGAATTAAACTGTTTGCTCAGCTGGAGCTGTGGTCTCTTCTAGTTTCTGCACTGTAGGGAGGTAGGAGACCACTGGAGGGAAGACGTACTGCACCATTTCCAGAGATAAATGATATAGCTATGAGGAGAGGCATGCTGGACAGAGTTGTGGGTTAATCCCATTAGACAGACTAAAGAGTAATGTAATCGAAGTTATAAAATTATGGGAGACAGGCAAAAACAAGAGGGTTTATTCTTGAGGACACATGAGACTGCAGAAAATGTGGAATCTTGAGCAAAAATAATCTACTGGAGGACTCAGCAGGCCAGGCAGCATCTGTGAAGGGCCATGGACAGACGATGTTCCAGGTTGTTTCCCCTCTTTAGACTGATCAGATGCCACCTGTGACCGTTGGTTTCCTCCCGTTTCCAAACACATCCCAAAGATGTGCGGGTTGCTTAATTGGCTATTGGAGATAGTCCCTAATGAGTGATAGAATCTGGGGGGTAATGATGGGAATGTGGAGAGAATGAGATGGGATTAATGCAAGTGGGTGATTGATGGTCAGCATGGGCCTGGTGGCTGAAGTGACTGACCTCCTACTGCATCTCTCTACAGTTCTAATACAATTCTTCAAAGATGGAAGCAGAAGTCCTGAGCCGGGAGGTGGCATTGGTTAGTGGAGGGCTCAGATCCCGAGACCAGGACCTCTTGTGGCTAGTGCTGAACCTCAGAGGGAGGTCAGGGATGAGGAGCCAGACAGAAGGATGCAAGTGCGAGATCATAAATATTCCCAGATGAAGCACTGTTGTGCAGAGATTATTTTGGATGAAATTAATTTTTCTAAAGATTTACCTTCAACAACCAAGCAAATGTAAGATTTTTTTTGCTATTTGATTAATAATATTTTTCTAAAATGTTGGCTTTTGAAGAATGTAATGTCTCAGCCAGAGGCGGTGTATGGACTCATGCTCTGCGAGTGCCAGCTGTTTGTCCGACCACAGACATGTGGTCCTGGGTCAGACACAGTTCCTAAGGCATGGTCCAAGGACTGAGTTGTTTACTCACGATCACATTTATGAAAATATATCAAAAGCAGAGTTTCTCTTTCCGGCCACCTCCTCAGCTCTCAAGACTGCTACTGCTGCCTAGAGGGTGCCAGTAAAATGTGGAGCAGACTTCAAACTGCTGGAATTGCAAGCCCAAAAGCCAGAGTGGGCAGATTCATAAGGAGCTGGATCTACCACACTTCCACATGCCTTCCTGACCCTCTGGTGCAGCCAGTGTTTCTCCTCCACCCGTGCCACCTACTTAACCCTTCATCTGCCCCATCTTCAGTGTATTTGTAGTAATCAACTCAACTGCTCCCCATGAGAAAAGGTCTGCGCACAACCCCTCTGCTAGTTCGAGTCGACATACTACTCAGGGCAATACTGGAGATGCACAAATGATAGAGAGAACCAGCTTTATGAGGTTCTGCTCCAGGGTCCTGAACCAGCAGAGTCTCAGATTGTGTAGGAAGGGACTGCACTCTCGACCCGAAACATCACCCATTCCTTCTCTCCAGAGATGCTGCATGGCCCGCTGAGTTTTTTCAGCATTTCGTGTCTATTGAGGATATCAGGTTATGTGGTCAGGAGGGGTTGAGGGGCTGAGGCTCGTTCCTCTACGAGGAAGAGATGGAGGGCTGAGCTTTTAGATTATGAAGTGGTTCAGTTGGGATTTGCTCACTCCCACAGTAGCAGAACAGGTGAATAAATTGGATTTTAAGAGGGAGCTGGAAAGGGGCATGCATGAAGCAGAGAGAAGGAAATGAGGATGAAGAGGGGGGGGGGGCGAGGGTAGGCTGGGTTGGGCAAGTACATTGGCACGCAGTCGAGGAACTGAAGCTGCGATTCGCTGCTGTACATTGTATGCAGTCCCAGCCCAGCCCTTGTTGCCCACAGTGTTTGCCAAGAGACACAGCCCTGGGCTGGATTTGCATGCTCAGACCAACGTCGAGACACCCTCTGTTGGAAGGTCATGGGTTGATCGGGGTCTGTGTGAACGGACTCCATCCACGAAAGATGGTCACATCTCCGGAGAAGAGGGTGATGTTGTCCTCCCAGAGTGTTGTGTCGCAGGCTGGGAGCATCTCCGTGGCTGGAAGGAGGTGCGAACATGTGCAGAGTGGTCCTGTGGATCCGACCAGGAGAAACGTCTCATCTTCTCCTGCGTGGAGTGTGTTGAAAGTGATGCCAGGAGAAACTAACTCACAACTGTCTGATCATTCTCAGACAATGTCAAGAGATCAACATTAGTAGTTAAATGCAAATTAACTCAAAACTAACATATTTTCATACAATGTAGGAAGCCATTCAGCCCATAGAGATGCATCAGAACAATCCCTTCCCCCATTTATTTCCATGTAACCTATTAATCCTCTCCCCCCCTCCTCCCAATTCTCTTGACACTACACAATTTACAGCAGTCAATTAATCCACTGACCCGCACATCTTGGGGACATTTTGTGAAAACTGGAGCACCCTTGGGAAACCCACACAGTCACAGGGAGAACATGCAAACTCCACACAAACGGTACCAGAAGTCAGGATTCAACTCGGGTTGCTGGAGCTGTCTGATTCTCTTGCAGTCAGTGCCGGATTTACCTACAGGTCTGGTAGTCTGAAGCCTAGGGCCTCAAAATCTAGGGGGCCTCCGGCCAAGGTGTATAATATTTTTGACACTGTCATAGGCCTTTCTTACATATGCTGTCACAACGCACTGTAGTCTCTAAACAACCCTTTAGTAAATTTCCTTGCCCTCCATTTCAGAATAATACTGTTTTAAGCCGATAACTCGACACCAGCACAGGCAATAAATAAATGTTTAAAAAGCGCAGCTTTCCAGCCCCTTATCTCATTGGCCACGCTCGGCTGCACATCGGTGTCAATCTGGTGGCACCAGCGTCTGGCAAACTTTCACACGTGCTCCAGTAAGCAGCGATGGCGGGTGCAGGGAACATCTTTGGATACTTGCAGGCTTCAAAAGTCAAAACTCAGGGGTAAGTAGGAAAGTGCAAGATATTTGAACTAGGAATTTGGCAAGGAGCAATGCTAGGGGTAGAGCTGATAATCGTTGCTAGAAACCTACTGTTTAGTGCTGTGGCTGCCACTGTCAGGTTAGTAATAAAACTAAGTTTATTTGTAGCATCCTTGTTAACGATAGGAAAAAGCATTCTCGTTTTTGGAAGCAGGTTTGATTCAGATTTTACAATATAATTGTCCAAAAGGAACAATTCTTTAAGAAATATTTCCCAAATATTATACAGATTTTTTTTTCTTCACTCAAATGGACCCCATTTTGTGAGAACACCCCTTCATGTATTCTTTTCTAATAACTGTTGAAGATTAATTTTACTTTATTTGTTTGTGTTTTTTTTTAATTTAATATAACAGTAATCTTACAATTTTATTTTCCTAAAAATTCCTGCTTATTCCACAAAATGTTTACAGTTTGGTTATAGCAAAAGTTTTTCACTGTGTTAATTTTAACATTTATAAAAAAAATTAGATCACTACGGTATTTAACAATAACATTTTATGTCCTTTAGAGAAGGAATTGCGAATTGCGGAATTTTAAACATCCGTCATCATCTTTGGCTTTACTCAAATTATTTAAAACACTCTTCCATCTTCCTCTAGTCGTGGGCGGTGGGGGATTGGGAGGGGCCTCACAAGTGGAATAGCCCAGGTCCTCTCTTCATCTAAATCCGTCACTGCTCGCAGTGAATTGTATTGGAAATCCAAGGATGGTGAAGGAAGGAATACCATTATCTTTTTACATTAAACAATAGCTGAGTGCACAGGTGTGAACTGTGGGATCAGTCTGATGAATGGTCCTCACCCAAAACATTACCTATCCATTTTCTCCAAGGATACTGCCTGACCCATTGAGTTACTCCAGCATTTTGCATCTTTCCTTGGTAAACCAGCATCTGCAGTTCCTTATTTCTACAACTCTGGCATGCTGTTGCCATCTTGTGGTAGTTCCATTCAGGAAGCAAGAAATGAAATGCATTTCACAAACTTGCAGTGCAACAGTTCTGCTGCTGGTGTCGGGCAGGAAGCCAGGGGTTCAGGATGGTGCAGTTAATCTCTCCTCCAGTTAGCCCCGGGGAGTGTGGCCCTGATACATACAAGGTCAGCTATGATGGTGGGGCGTGGATTTTACCCAAGTTCCACCAAGGTAATATTTTCAAAGTCAGGAACAGGCCCCATATCCCACCATGTCAATGCTGACAGTAGACAAAAATGCTGGAGAAACTCAGCGGGTGAGGCAGCATCTATGGAGCGAAGGAATAGGTGACGTTTCGAGTCAAGACCCTTCTTCAGACTGATGTGGGGGGGCGGGAAGAAGAAAGGAAGAGGCGGAGACAGTACACTGTGGGAAAGCAGGGAAGGGGAGGGGAAGGAGGGAGAAAGCAAGGACTACCTGAAATTGGAGAAGTCAATGTTCATACCGCTGGGGTGTAAACTACCCAAGCGAAATATTAGGTGCTGCTCCTCCAATTTGCAGTGGGACTCACTCTGGCCAGGAAGGAGGCCCAGGACAGAAAGGTCAGATTCTGAATGGAAGGGGGAGTTGAAGTGCTGAGCCACCGGGAGATCCGGTTGGTTAATGCGAACTGAGTGGAGGTGTTGGGCGAAGCGATCACCAAGCCTGCGCTTGGTCTCACCGATGTAGAGCAGTTGACACCTAGAACAGCGGATGCAATAGATGAGGTTGGAGGAGGTGCAGGTGAACTTCTGCCTCACCTGGAAAGACTGCTTGGGTCCTTGGATGGAGTCAAGGGGGGAGGTAAAGCGACAAGTGTAGCATTTCCTGCAGTTGCAAGGGAAAGTACCGGGGAGGGGGTGGTTTGGGTGGGAAGGGACGAAGTTACGGAGAGAGCGGTCTCTGCGGAAAGCTGAAAAGGGAGATGAGAAGATGTGGCCAGTGGTGGGTTCACGTTGGAGGTGGCAAAAATGTCGGAGGATTATCTGTTGTGACGGCTGGTAGGGTGGAAGGTGAGGACAAGATGGCCTGGGCCTCCTCCATGGCCAGAGTCCCACCGCATATTGGAGGAGCAGCACCTCATATTTCGCTTGGGTAGTTTACACCCCAGTGGTATGAACATTGACTTCTCCAATTTCAGGTAGTCCTGGCTTTCTCCCTCCTTCCCCTCCCTTTCCCAGCTCTCCCACAGTCTGTCTCCGCCTCTTCATTTCTTCTTCCCGCACCCCCCACCCCCCCCCCCACACAAGTCTGAAGAAGGGTCTCACCCGAAACGTCACCTATTCCTTCGCTCCATAGATGCTGCCTCACCCACTGAGTTTCTCCAGCATTTTTGTCTACCTTCGATTTTTCCAGCATCTGCAGTTCTTTCTTAAACATGTCAATGCTGACCATTATTTATCCATCCGAGTCACATTTACCCACATTTGGTCCATAGCGTTCAATGCTTTGGCATTTCAAGTGCAGGTCAGATGCTTCCTAAATGTTGAGAGAGTTTCTGCCTCCTTCACTCCCCAGAATTCCAGATTCCAAGCACTCCCCATAAAAATAAATTGTCCTCAAATCTCCTCTACACCTTCTGCACCTCACCTGTACCTTAAACAGCTTGGGAAGAATATTCTTACTACCCACCTCCTCAATTTTGTACACCTTCATCAACATTCTTTACTCCAAACACACCTCGGCACCACTCCCCCACTCTTCCGCTAACTACATTGACAACTGCTTCTGCACCCGTGTAGAACCCGTCAATGTCATCAACTTCATCACTAACTCCCACCCCACCCTCAAGTTCACCTGATCTGCTCTGGCACCTCTCTCCTCTTTCTTGATCTTTCTGTCTCCATTTCAAGAGAGAAACTATCCGCAGACATCTCCTACAAACTCAGTGACTCCCACAACTACCATGACTCTTCCTCCTCAGATCCTGTCCCTTGCAAGAAATGTCTCAGTTTCTCTGTCTCTGCTACACTCGTTCTCAAGATGAACCTTTCCTTTCAAGGACATCTTAGATGTTCTCTTACTTCAGTAAATATGGTGCCCCCCCAAACACCTTGCTGTTGTGGATGAAGCCCTCACATGTTTCCTCCGTATCCTGTAGTTCTGCTCTCACTCCTCTGTTTTCTCAAGACAGAAATGAATAGAGTCCCCTGGTCCTTATTTTTCACCCCACCTTCTTCTGCATCCAATACATAATTCTCTGACATCGCCAATGTTATCCCACCACCTGTCACATCTTCCTGTCCCCACCCTTCCTCTTCCTTGTTTTCAGAGACCACTCTCTCCATGACTCCATGGTTTGCTCATCGCACCTCACCCACCCCTTCCCTCCCCCAGGCACTTCTGCCTTCCGATGCTAACCATCACCCTGCATTCACCTATTTCTCCCACTATCCATCCTTCTTCCCACTCTCCTCTTCCACCTATATCCCGCTTTAATTTCACTCATCTCTCATTATCTGCACACTTTTGTCTCATTTTCTTCAGCCATTGTCCACCAATCGCCAATCAAAACCTCTCAGTGACACTCTATGACTATGGCTATGATGGAGGGTCAGGCAGTATCTATGGGGGGAATGGACAGACGCCGTTTCAGGTTGGGACTCTTTTTCAGACTGATCAGATTGTGAGTTTCAGTCTTCCAATATCTGAGCACAAATCTAAACTGTGCAATACCGGGAGAGTGCTGCACTGCCAGAGGTGGCATATTTTGGATGAGGTGATAAACTGAAAACCTTTCTGCTCTACCCAGACAATATAAATGGTAAAATAAGACAGGGAGTGCTGGAGTAACTCAGGGTCAGGCAGCATCTCTACTGAACATGGATAGGTTAGATTTCAGGTCAGGGCCCATCTTCAGTCTGATTAGGGTGGGGGGTAAGAGAGAGCTGGAAGAGAAGAGTGACAGGACAAAGCCTGGTGAGTGATAGGTGTGTGTGTGTGGGGGGGAGAGGGGTGTTGATAGGCAAATAATTGGACAAAGACCAGAGATGAAAAGACAAAAGGCATAAGATAAGGAGAGAAGAGCAAGTTGTGAAGCCAGAGGAAGGAATATAGGTTGGAGGGGAGGTGGAATTGGAGGAATGGGTATGAATCCGCTGAGACACAGGGAAGGGGAGAGGGAGGAAGGAAAGGTTGTTTGTAGCTTGGTTAGTTACTTAACATTGGAGAATTAATTCTTCATACCTTTAGGTTGTAAATTATTCAAGCAGAATATGGGTTGCTGTTTCTTCAGTTTGCATGTGGCCTCACTCTGGCAATGGAGAAGGCCCAGAACAGAAAAATCAGTATGATAATGGGAAGGGTAGCTAAAATGGTTAGCAACTGAGCGCAAGTGTTCGGCGAAATGGTCGCCGAGTGTAAATTTGGTATTGCAGATGTAAAGGAGGCCTGATCAGGAACACCGAATGCAGCAAAGATCCTATAGCAGAGATGAGGTAGTAGAGCAGTAGATGAGGTTAAAGGTGCATGTGAACCATGTCTCACCTGGAAAGAGCTGGCTCTGCATACATTGGCTGCTGCATTTCCTCCGCTACAACTGTGAACCCTCTTCAAAGGCGGTGAGTTATCCTGGGTTCATGAAAGGGATTAAAAGGAGCTGCGAGGAGCTGCAACCTTTATAACATGTCTTCCGCGGGAGTTGAGAGTGGAGCAGAGATATTTCTACCTTGACACCCGAGTGAGCGACAGCTCTCAGTGGAGCTGCACATAAACCAGTAATTCAAGAAATCTCATTAACAAACATTCCACGAAACCAAAGGATGGGTGCAGAGAAGGCATTCCTTCATGAGAGGAGTGACATGTTGACCATCAGCGGGGAAAGTTGCATTTCTCCGAAGGACACTTTTTAAAAGAGGAACCCTTGCCTATTTTCTGAAGTAGTTCAGGAACTTTTTATAAATCTTACCAGCTGAAATGCCCCAGGGCAAAGTTGAACAGAATGTGTTGCTGCCGCTGCTCACACGCAACACAACCCACATGCAAACGCGCCGCCCACTCACACATGCGACGCCATCCCTTCTTCACAAGTACGCGACTATCTCTCGCACGCTTCGCCAATGTCTCGCACATACAAACGCGCGCGTCGCGACCCTGCCACTGGTGCATGTGTACGCGCGTGATGCCACTGACTGGTGCACGCGCAACACAACTCGCGCGCAGTGAAACTCAATGCAAACGATGTAGCAACTCTCTCACACCGACACCGCAGCCCCACCCGCTGCCCAACTTCCCCTTCCCCCCCGCACACTCACTGCACCCTCTCACAGTCCGGCAGCAAAGCAGCTCGTCCCCCACGTCTCGAAGCTCAGCTCACCCGCATGCCCTTATCAATTCTCCGTCCAACACATGGCGGAGAAAAGTTGGCTGGAAAAGTGATAAGGTGATGTGGGTGAAAGGGTGCGGACGCCGCGTGCCAGTTCCCTCGCTCTCCTCTCTTCTCCTCTCCCGGGCCGTAGTTGTACCGCGGGGCTCGCAGCCCTGCTCCGTGACTGGCGACACCTCGTCCGGGATGGATGAGCGGCAGCGACTGAGCGAAGCCCGGTTCTTCACTCGGCTAAAAGCAGCGCATCGGCCCATTGACAAACTCCCAGCTCCAACTCCGCCCTCCAACCCCGCCCTTCCCGCCATGATTGATGTTAGATGAACCCGCCCATCCCGTCCTGGGCGAAAGAAGTTTGTCGGGATTCGGGGTTTTGCAGTGTTCGGGGTCCTGGGCATCAAAGGAAGGGAGCTGGACACAGCCCAGACCGGAGGTTACAGCTCCAACACCTACTCTCGGAGTACAGAATTTCGGCACACAGAGGTGGGACGGTGCTGAAGGGGCAGAACTGAGGGGCACTGAACTGTTGGAGAGGATTTGTCCTCTGGGGAGAGATTAAGCAGAGTGTGCAAAGTGTCAAGAGTTTCAGAGCACCAGAGGTGATTTCATTGAAACCAAATTCTTATGTGGTTTGATGGGGCAGATGTAGAGATGGTGTTTCCTGTGGCTGATGGGGTGAGGTTGCAGTGGCTTGAAGCAGAGATTACATTTTCAAACGAATGGCTGTCCATTCGGGGCAGAGAAAAGAAGAAATTCCTACACCCAGCGGGCAGTGAATATTAAGTATTCTCAAAGATAGTCAGAGAGTCAGCGATTGATATAGCACAGAAAGAGACCCACCAACCCATTCACACAAAGGATGGTGGGTGTATGGAAGGAGGTGCCAGAGGAGGTAGTTTAGGCAGGGACGATTGCAACGTTTAAGAAACAATTAGACAGGTACATGGATAGGACAGGTTTGGAGGGATATGGGCCAAATGCAGGCAGGTGAGATTTGTGTAGATGGAACATGTTGTTCACTGTGGACAAGTTGGGCCAAAGGGCCTGTGTCCATGCTGCATGACTCTAAGACTAACCCACCTCATCCATGCCAACCAAGTTGCCCAACTGATCTAGTCCTACTTCCCTGTCCTGATCCATATCCATCCAAACCTTTCCCATCCTGTCCTTTCCCAAGTGTCTTTTAAATGTCATAATTGTACCCGCTTCTACCACCTCCTCTTGCAGATCACTCCATGCACATATCACCTTCTGTGTGAAAATGTTACCTCTCAGGTATCTTTTAAATCTTTCCTCTCTCACCTTAAACCTATGCCCTCTAGTTTTAGTTTTTTGTTTCATAGATACGGTGTGGAAACACCTCTTTCGGCCCACTGATTGCACGCCAACCAACGATCACCCATACATTGGTCTACCCAACAGACTAGGAACAATTTACAGAAGCCAACTATCTATAAACCTGCATGTCTTTGGAATATTGAAGGAAACCAGAGAAAAAACACATGGTCACAGAGGGAACATATAAACTCTGTATAAACAGCACCCATAGTCAGGATCAAACCAGTCTCCAGTGTGTAAGGCAGCAGCTCTATCGCTGTACCAATGTGCGGCTCTGTTTTCATTTTAGTTTAGTTAATTACTCTAGTTTTAGACTCCCTGAGGAAAAGAATGTGGCTCTTCACCTTATCTATGCTGCTCATGCTTTTATAAACCACTAATTATTTCCCCTCAGCCTCCTATGCTCTATGGAAAAAAGTCCTAGCCTATTCAGTCTCTCCTTAAAACTCAAAATCTAGACCCAGTAACATCCTTGTAAGTCTTTTTTGCATCCATTTGCAGTTTATTAACCTCATTCCTATAGAATAGCATAACATCATTCCTGAACACAAGTTTACACATACTGCAAATATCTTGGATAGCTGTAACCTATACTCAAAACCCTGATTGATGAAGTCAAACATATCAAATGGCTTCTTCATCACCCTGTCTACTTTCATAAAATGATGTACCTGCCCCACTAGATCTCTCTGTTCTATAACACCTCCCAGGGCTCTACAGTTTACTGTGTAAGTCATGCCCTGATTTATCTTACCAAAGTGCAACACCTCACATTTATCGGAATTAAACTCCATCTGCCATTCTTTGGCCCATTTGTCCAGTTGATCAAAATCCAGTTGTAATATTAAATAACCTTCCTCACTGTCCACTATACCACCAAGTCTAGAGTCATCTGCAAATTTATTAACCATGCCACCTACATTCTCATTGAAATTGTTAAATATAAATAATGAACAACAGTGGACCCAGCATTGACCCCTGTGGCACACCACTTATTACTGGTCTCCAGACTGAGAAACTGCCCTTTATCACTACCCTCTATCTCTACCTTCAAACCAATTTTGTATCCAATTTTCTAGCTCGCCCTAGACCCCGTGTGATCTAACCACCCATTTGCACATGTTTTTATTGAGTGGACGATTCGGGTGAGGTTGAATGCCTATTTTCTGCTCTCATTTCTAATGTTTATCCGTAGTTCTGGTTGAGTGCCATACTGTTGAAGATGACCATTTCCAGGCAAGCAAATTATTGCAAATAATTACCATCAATTCAGAGAAGAAGGGTCTGGACCCGAAACGTTGCCTATTCTTTTTCTTCAGATGCTGCCTGACATACTCCCTCCCAGCTCCACAGTCGTTAGGAGCTGATTTATAGTCCAATGTGTCAGCATCACTCCAGGCCTTGCCTTCTTCACGCCCTAATCCACAGATAAATTTGCCTGTCACATCTCAGGCATTTGAGACAACAAACTCCCATCCCTCTGTACATTCAGTTGGCTGCAGAGAGGTTCCTCACACCTGGCTAACTGCTGAATTCACTCTCAGCCATCCTTGCACGTCTTTCTGCCTTTCAGCAAAAGTTGCCCCATGCACAGCCAAGCCACAGTCAAACATGGTGTCTGGACCATTCTGGGCACACAAACAGCAGGGGTCCCAGTCTGGATAGGTCTGCTCAGAGCAGCTATTGCCAGATGCTTTCTGAATGGGCAACGGCTGCTAAGATTTGCCTGCTTCCGCTTGTTTAAACACACGCCCAAAGCTCACCATGACTCATATACCTGCAGCCTGAACTCTCACAAGCCTTTATACCTGACAAAATGCTTCTAAATGGAGATATTGGAATCTTCAGCATAAAACAAACTACTGGAGGAACTAAGCTGGTCAGGCAGCAAGGAAACAGAGTGTAGAATATTGTGTTACAGCGACAGAGAAAATGCAGATTAAAAATATGCAAGCAGTTGCAGCGAGTTAGATTGGGAGATTGGCAATTCATCCCTGGCATATGTGAGGACTGGCCCAGAGTCTGATAACAACTGGTAAGAAACTGTTCTTAAATCGAGTGGTACAGTATGTGATTTTAAGCTTCTGTATCTTTTGACCGGAGGTGGAGGTGAGAAAAGAGGACGACCAAGGTGTGAGTGGTCATTGATTATGTTTGCTGCTTTCCTCAGGCAGTGTGAAGTGGCTGGATCAATGGGGGGGGGGGGGGGGGTGCGGGCAGAGGAGGAGGAAGACTGGTTTGAGTGATGGAGTGGGATGTGTTTATAACTCTCAGCAAGATTGCAATGGAGGGAAATGGACAAACCATGTTTTGGTTCAGGACCCTTCTTCAGACTGAATTCTGAATGCTTCTCTTGTTCAACAGTGAATTTGAGCACAATTACTGGATATTCTCTATGGAAATAGCAGCAGAGGAAGTAGCTGAGGCAGATACAGTAATATTTTAAAGTATTTTGAAAAGGTACATAAATAGGAGACGTTTAAAGGGATAAGAGTTAAATGCGGGCAAATAGGTCTAGCTTAGATGTGCCATCTTGGTCAGTATGAACGAATTGGGCCGAAGGGTGTGTTTCCGTGCTGTATAACTATGACGCTAGTTTGTTTTCGGTGATTTTTATATCATACCGTGGACAGAGCCCCTGCTATTTAAGATTCACACCACAATGTTTTTATTAAATATTCATGACAGTACCTTGGTTTAATATTTCCTAACAACTGCACAGTGTTCCCTCTGAGCACCTGACTTAATATACCCTTGTTTGGAGTTTAATTGTCTACTGTAAATTGCCCCTCGTATAGGTGAATGCAGGGGAACTGGTGTTGACCCGAGAAGAAGAACAGGATTAGTGTAGATGGGTGCTATCTCAGAAGGCTAAGGAAATCGGGCATTCTCTAATGACTCTGACCAGTTTTTACAGATGCACAATAGAAAGCATCCTATCTGGATGCATCACAGCTTTACCTTGGTCATTCTCGCTTCTCGCCCCTCCCGTCAGGCAAAAGATATAGAAGCTTGAAATCACATACAACCAGATTGAAGAACAGCTTCTTCCCCGCTGTTTTCAGACTGGGAAAGTCCTCACATATGCCCGAGATGAATTACCGATCTCCCAATCAGACTCGCTGTAACCCTTGCATTTTTTTATTCTGCACTTTCCCTGCAGTTGTAAAACTATATTCTATGCTGTTTCCTTTCTCTTTGTACACTACCTGTAGTCCTTGCGTATGGTATGATTTGCCTGGACAGCATGCAAAACTAAGATTGTAATTGTATCTTGGTACACGTGGTAATAAGAAACAAATAATGATATTTCATGGACAGCACGGACTCGGGGTCTGGAGGGCCAGTTCAGTGTTGCATGAGGCTATGGCTCTACTATCTAAAAGTGCCTGGAGTGGGACTTGAACACACAACTTTCTAAGTGAGAAGTGCCCACTAGGCTACAGCATAGAGACCCAGCTGCAGGTTGGAATCTTTACACACAGACAAAAGCATAAGTAAAGTCACAAGGTAGCTTTGAAACTGAGGCACATCACTGAGCCCGACACCCTTCAATGATGCTGGAATAGGGGGTTAGTGAAATATGATGAAAGGATGCAATGGTTGCCGTTCAGACCCTAAGAATTAAATCAGCTTTAGCAAATGTTATTGTTCCTGCATCCCACTTACACATTTAAAAACAACAACTGATTTGTCCTGTCTGCAGTCATCCTTACTGTGTTAGTGATTACTGCTGGTCCATTCTTTTAGTGTCTGATTATTCAGCACATTTGGACAAAAGATGTTCACCGTGGGATTTCTGTTCACAGCCTGGAATTTGCAGCCTCACCCACGCTCATCCCAATACCAAATAAGTCCCCACCTCTCCCCAAAATCACCTCGTCCATTACCCCAGTAATCACCCCTCCCCAGACGAATAACCAGCCCACCGCCTGCCACCCCCACCTCAACCCAATACCCAGCCCACCTTACGCCAGCCTACCCCACACCTCAGCCCAATAAGCAGCCCACCTTACCCCAGCCCAGCCGCTCCCCAGCTCAAAACCAGCCCACCTTACCCCAGCCCAGTCCCACCTTCTGCTGCCCCCATCCTAGCCCAATACTCAGCCCACCCCATCCCAGCATTCAACCCAACGAATACCCTGGCCTAAAGCACCCTGTACTGTGCTGACAGATCATTTTGGCAGGGAAATGCCAAAGATCATGCAAACTACAGCCTATTTGTCCCATCGTGTTCCTGGTGGCTCTTTGGAAGACTCATTGATTTATGCCACTCAACGGCACTTTTCATAAATTTATTCCTGTCAAATATTTAGCCACCTCTCTGTATTGGATTCATATTTGAATGATGAAATGGTCAGTATGACTTTGTTAGGTGCTCCTGAGACCACTTTATCCTTGCTGGGCTGTGGTGCCCAGAGCTGAGATCATCCTGCTGCAGGATCCCAGGTGCAGGTCAGACAAGCAGCTTCCTGCATTCCAGAGTCCGATGAGCCCCGTGCTCACTGCCCGTCTCTCACAGTTTCACGAGCCAGAACTTGCTAACTCTTTGCACTGACACACGTCAGTACAGTAAACAAAGAACTCTGGTTCGGAAAAGTCTCCTGAATTACTTCTATTTATCCATAAAGGAGATTAAATTTTGCAAATTCAGCTGCTTATATTAAATGAGGTCATATTCAAATGGGACATCAGAGCATGGGATTGAGGAAAGCAGGTATTGTGCATGATAGGCTTCCTCAAAGTAACTAAGTGCTGTTGGGCATGGTGGCGCAGCGGTAGAGTTGCTGCCTTGCAGCGCCAGATACCCGGGTTCGATCCCGACTGCAGATGCTGTCTGTCTGGAGTTTGTACGTTCTCCCCATGACCATGTGGGTTTTCTCCAAGATCTTCAGTTCCCTCCCACACTGGTAAGATGTACAGGTTTGTGGGTTAATTGGATTTGGTATAAGTCTAAATTGTCCCTAGTGTGTGTAAGATAGTGTTAATGTGAGCCTGTTTCCATGCTGTACCTCTAAACTAAACTAAATTAAAGTCCTCGTGTTAGCCTGAGTACGCCTCAAAGGACAGTACTTTAGAGCAGCAGGCAGCGCTGCTGCCAGTAAGATCTGGGGGGTTGGGGGGTTCGAACTTGGCTTCTGGTTGAGTTTGCACATTCTCCCTGTGATTCTGCCTGGTGCTCCGGTTTCTTCCCACATCTCAAAGGTGTGCCAGTCGGTAGGTTTATTGGCTGCTGTAAATTATCCTGGGTGCAGAGGGTGGTTGGAGAATCAGCGGAAGATCATTAATAAGCCATTGTTTAGTTTAGTTTATTATTGTCACGTATATCGAGGTAGAGTGAAAAGCTTTTTAGTTGCGGGCTACCCAGTCAGCGAAAAGACTACATGATTACAATCACTACATGATTACAATCATAGTGTACAAATACTGGATAAAGGGTATAACGTTTAGTGCAAGACAAAGACCAGTAAAGTCTGAATATAGATAGTTCAAAGGTCTCTAATGAGGTAGATGGTCTAAAAGAGAATGTTAGAAGGAACTAGGTGGGGAGTGCAATTGCTGCCTGCAGCTGGATGATGGGCAGAATGGCCTCCTACCTTGCAATAACTAGGTATCCAGTGCATATTGGAGGCCTCTGAACCAAAAATATCTAAGGCAAAGATTGGATATGGTGGGTTTATTCCTTGACAATGTTGGCTCTACTAGCACAGTCTCAGAAAATGAATGATACCTACTGCCCTTTACCTCAGCAACAGTGTGGATGCCTCTCTCTGCAGTGCTTCCAAAACTTGAAGACATCCCAAAGCACCACACACGCTGGAAAGATGTTGACTGAAAGATGTGTAGGGCTCAGGTACCTTTGTCCTTCTTCACAACTGTGCCGGAGTGTCCCTTTGAGGCAACACTGAGGGTCTAATGTTTCAGCTCTGACAGTGCAGCTCTCCCATCGAGCCAAAAAACACACGGTGAAGATTAGGGAAGGACTGGTGCAGTTAACACAAATCAGCATAGTCACACCACTGCTGAGAGAAGCAAACAAAACTCCTGTGTTGCTCAAATGCCTTTTGCCCCCTCAAGACAACCAAAAAGGGTTCAAGTCAGTGATGTCCAGTCAAAGTGAGGTTGTGGTCACAGAGTTATAGATTCAAAGGGAGAGCCTGATGATTTTCCAAACAGTCGAAGGGAAACAACTGATCTCAGTTATTTCTCACTCACAATTTAATGTCTCAGTGGGCAGCGGTCCAGTCCAAGCTGCAGGTTTACTGTGGCACAAGGTGACAGTCTAATCCAACAGACACTGGGAATCAGGCCATCAGCACATGGTTGAGTAATATCTGACAGCACCGGTCTCAGGGTTAGGGATGAGTTATTACAATCTCAAGTTCAAACTCACTCTAGGCAGTTGTGCACAAAATGCAGGCTGCCAAATGCTGTACAACCGAGGGAATGCAGCACTATCAGAGGGGCAGTACGGAGGGAATGCAGCAAATTGTAGAGGCAGTAGTGAGGGAGTATTGTGTTGTCAGAGGGGCAGTAATGAGGGAGTGCTGTACTGTCAGAGGGTCAGTACTAAAGGAGTGCTGCACTGTGGAGGGGCAGTACTGAGAGAGTGCAACACTGTCAAGGGGCAGTAGTGCGGGATTGCAACTGCTAGTGGGGAGTAATGAAAGAATGCAGCATTATGGAGGAGCAGTACTGAGGGAGTGCTCTACTGTCAAGGGAGAGTACTGAGGGAGTGCTGCACTGCCGATGGGCAGTACTGTAAGACAGTACTTAGGGAGTGCTTTTGAACAGATTCAGAAACAAGGAGAAGGGAAGTGCACTATTCTGGAAAATTCCAAACTGGCAAATTTTGTATTCTCGACACTATCTTGTTTGGTGCTGTGCTGCTGAATTATTCTGAGTCTGTCAGCATTTTTTATCAAGATTTGCATCTGCCTAATCTGTGTGCCTAACAGGCTCTGATGTGC
Organism: Malacoraja senta; assembly: GCA_038087875.1. Taxonomy (NCBI): domain Eukaryota; kingdom Metazoa; phylum Chordata; class Chondrichthyes; order Rajiformes; family Rajidae; genus Malacoraja; species Malacoraja senta. The sequence goes on along the minus strand of CM075989.1, from coordinate 12,039,795 downwards.
TCTCAGTCAGGGAGTTGCAGAGTTTTATTATTCCTGATCACTCAGGAATGTTGGCTCCGGGCGTTTGATATCCCTGAGAACGAGACATGCCCAGTGATCACAACATCGCGCTGACTCGGCATCAGGCAATGTAACCTTCTCTACCTATTCCCACTGCTCTTGCCAGCCCTGAATGACTCGCACATTCTTCATCCCTCACGAACATCTGGACCCAGCACTGGGAATCATGCTTCCATATGCCTGGGTCCTGAACTCTAGAATTTCCACTGCATCTCCCCATCACCTACATTTCTATGAGTTCTGCCTCTCCAAGCTTCAAATCATTGGTCCTATGAGCACTAACAGAATGCTGCATTGTGAGAGGGGAGGTACTGAGGAGCTCGGCACTGTGGGAGGACCAGTATTGAGGGAATGCTGCACTCTGAGAGCAGTACTGAGGGAGCACCGCACTGTTGGAGGAACAGTAGTGAGGGAGCTCCGTGCAGTTGGAGGGGCAGTACCGCATTGTGGGAGGACCAGTAGGAAGGGAGCACTGCATTGCACTGTGGAAGGAGCAGTACTGAGGGAGCACTGCATTGTGGAGGGACCGTACCAAGGGACCACTGCATGGTGGGAGACCAAACTGAGGGAGCACTGTGCTTGTTTATGTTTACTACTGAGGGAATGTCACACCTTCAGAGGGGCAGCATGAAATATTAACAGAATTAGCCAGACTAGACGCAGGCAGGCTGATGGCTGATGACCTCAGGATGCAGGATTTGTCATTTGGAACTGATATTGGAAGTTTCTTCACCCAGAGGGTAGTGAAGCTATAGAATTTTCCCCCAGAGAGAGTGAAAATTCAATAAAGGAGGTAATGCCAGAGGGATCCAGGGATACGAGGTGGGCAGGAACAAGGTAGGAGAGAAGATGACCTTGTTTCATGGCGGAACAAGCCTGAAGGGCTAAATGGCCTCCTTCTGCTCCTACTTTTTATGTTTCTATATTGTAAATTTGATAATATCCCAAGGTGGGGGTTTGAGAGGTTCCCCCAGTGATCTGGTTTTACCACATTGCTGTGCATGGAATCGTTCCATATACCCCACCACCCTCTAAGTGAAAAAGTTGCCCCTCAGGTTCCTATCTTGCCTTTTTCACCTTAAATCTATATCGTCTGGTTCTTGATTTTCTGTACATTCAAAAGACAAAAGACTGTACATTCACCCTGCCTTTTTTCTCATGATTCTATACACCTCAATAAGATCACCAGTCTCCTGCTCTCCAAGGAATAAAGTCCTAGCCTGGCCAACCCTTTCCTATAGCTCAGATCCTCGAGTCCAGGCAACATTCTCGTAAATCTTCCCTGCACTCTTTCCAGCTTAATAACATCCTTCCTGCAGTATTAGTTACTAGTGTCAGTACACTGAAGAAGAGTCTCGACCCAAAATGTCACCCATTCCTTCTCTCCAGAGATGTTGCCTGTCCCGCTGAGTTATTCCAGCATTTTCTGTCTACCTTCGATTTAATCCAGCATCTGCAGTTCTTTCCTACACCAATCCAATGTGGCCTCACAAATGCCTTGTACAACCGTAACATAACATCGCACTTCTATACACTATATCCTGACTGATGAAGGTCAATGTACCAAAAACCTTTTTTACCATCCTATCAGTCTGTGACACCACTTTCAGGTAATTATGTACCTGTACTCCTAGATTGCCCTGTTCTACAACACTTCCCAGGGCCCTTTGATACTGAGACAAAGCTACACCAGTGTTACAGAGTATTGACTCCAGTGAAGCTCCTCTGCACCATCTGAGGTGCGTACACAGTGGTGCCTAGAACTGACTGTAATCCTCAAACTGAGGTCTGGCCAGCATTTATAAATTGCTTCTGTGTTTTTGTTCAGCACAGATAAAGCCTGCAGGTTGACATTTACCTGTCATTTACCTGTTCTGCCACCTTTCACAGATGTGTAGATTAAGCCGCAGGTGTCCACTTCCTGTAATGTATGATGAATGCTGCCTCTCCACATTCTTCCCTCTAAAGTGCATGCCTGCATTAAACCAAATCCAACAGGTTCTCTGTCCCCTTTGCTCCTCTGTCTGCACCTGCATCTCCTGATGGCTGGAGTGATCACTTTAACCATGTTTGGCAGACTCCCACCTCAGTCAAAGCCATATTCCCGATAAACTTCCCACTGCCAAAATATGCATCAATGGCTGGTGGCATTTCACACTACTGAGAGCACAGAGCCACCAACTCCAGTTCCAGGGGTGAATGGGCAGAAAAAATATATACAAAGTACTGGAGTAACTCGCTGCGTCAGTTGAGTTACTTCAGCATTTTGTGTTTTTTTTAGAAAACCAGCACCTGCAGTTCCTTGTTTCTAGTGTGAATGGGTAGAGCACTGGTCATGACTATATGAATTAATTACACACTGATTGTGGCCTGACCTGAATGCACACAAGGACATTTTCCTCCTCCTGAAATCCAGAGTTCTTTTATAATCAATTAGATATTCTGACGGTCACCATTTTGAATTGTAACACTGTAGGTGCAGAGCAAGATTTCGTAAACACACTGATGATTTTGGATTGGGAGTCTACAGGACTAGGTTCACTAGGGTGAGGTTCGACACAAAATGCTGGAGTAACTCAGCGAGCCAGGCAGCATCTGTAGAGAAAAGGAGTAGGTGACGTTTCAGGTCGAAATCCTTCTTCAGGCAGTGTGGACTCCTATATATATTCCCCTGCCACAACTGTGCCTTTCCCTCCTCCCTCAACTCCATCCAGGGATCCCAACAGTCTTTTCAGATGGGGCAGAGGTTCACTTGCACCTCCAACAACTTCATCTACTAAATCCGTTGTTCTCGGTGTGGACTCCTATATATCGGCGAGCCCAAGTGCACATTGGGCAATCGTTTTGCTGAACACCTACAGTACGCTCAGTCCGCCTTGGCCTACTTTCCCATTCTCATACTGACCTTTCTGGCTTGGGCCTCCTCCACTCAGAATGAGACCACACGGAAATTGGAGGAACAGCACCTCATATTTCGCTCGGGCAGTGGTCTAATTTCTCTGATTTCAAGTAATTTGAAGTAACTCATGCATTCCTTCTCTCTCTGCCCTACCCCCACCCTTGTCATTCTGCCAGTTCCACTGTTCGCATCCATATGTCCCTTTGCTATCACCTCTTCCACAGCCAGCAAGAACCATTGTGGGCTCCACCTTTCCTTGGTCATCGGTGCCGACTCTGATTTGTTCTGAAACTTTTCATACTTCTAGTTTCCCTCCCCCTGACTTCAATCTGAAGAAGAGTCTCGACCCGAAACGGCACCTATTCCTTTTCTCCAGAGATGTTGTCTGGCCCGCTGAGTTACTTCAGCATTCTCTGTCTATGCTCGGTGTAAACCAGTATCTGCAGTTCCTTCCTACACTCGGGGCGAGGTTGATTAGTTGTGTCAGGGGCGCAACACGTGGTCTCAATCCAGAAGGAAAAGTTTTGTTGCCACGATTATAATGCAGGAACTGTAACATCATTTTGCAGAGCAAGATCCCACAGACAGCAGTGAGTTGGAGACCAGCTCATCTGCTTTAGGGATTATAAAGTGCAGGTTAATCACTGCCCAGGACTCCGGCCAGAACTTCTGTCCTTACTTGAAGCCATGTTTTGGGATGTTATTTTATGTCCGGTTCATGATTTAACGTCTCAACTGAAGAATGCGGCGCTCCCTCAGTGCGGCCCTTCCCAGGGTGCGGCGCTCCCTCGGTGCAGGCAGCACTGTTGTTCTCTGACAATGAAGCGTTACCTCAACGCTGCTCCCTCCTGTGAGTGCGTGGACGAATGCTGATGTATTCCGGGCCCAGGTGACTGCCTGCCCTCTTTGGAGCTTTAGTTTAGCTTGTTTGCTTTAGACTGGCGCCTTGTCACATCGGATCGGGCCGGCCTGAGTGAGGGGGATCAGGGAGCTGTCGCCGGGGATTAAGAACGGATTTCTGCGCAGGCTCCAGTTTATTCTAGTCATCATTCCTGCATCGTGGAGCATCAGGGTGGAGGACAGAAGGGCAGGAGAGGATGGGATGTGGCGAGGTAGCGGCGCAGGGGCCTCCGCACTGTACTGCCTTCCCGTCCCCTCTCCCTAAAGGGGAATAGTCCACGACTGCACCCATCATCCTCCCATCCCCAGAACCATCTCCCCCACCCACTGAGACCCAGCCCTGGCCCACCTCAACCTACAAGTATTGAGGCTCTGAGTCTCCACCGAGACGTGAATGCATCGACCACGCTGACATCTAAAGAGGTCCCGGGGAGGGGGAAGGTCCCTTGATATAATTTGGACAGCGACCATGGGCGTAACTCGCCCCTCAGCATCTAAACATATCCAGCCACTACCACATGGGATCTTGCTGTGTGCGAATTGAACCCATTGTGGAAAAGGACATCTGCGGCAGATGCACACTGGGGACTGTTGTTCATGAAAGTCATTTCCCCATTGAACCTGTTGGGGCGTCGCAGCTCCAGACATGGGGTTTGATCCTGACCTCGGGTGCTGTCATTGTGGAGTTTGCACGTTCTCCCTATGACCGCGTATGTTTCCTCCCATATCTCAAAGATGTGCGGGTTTGTAGGTTAATAGACATCTGTAAATTACCCCTAGTGTTCAGGGAGTGGATGAGACAGTGGCATAATGTAGAACTAGTGTGAACGGGTGATCGACAGTCGGTGCTCAGGCTGTAAGATCTCTTTCACTCTCTCTAAGCCCTGGGGTCCCTCCTGACCCTGGCCCGGTTCTCAGATGAAGACCACCCCCACCCGAAGACCTCTGGGGTTCTGTTATAACCGCATCGGGGCTGGGGCACTCTGTGGGATTGTGGCCCGCGTTGGTTTTGCCAACATACAGCCTGTCACCGCTGGCGACTCGCCAGCAGCCTCACAAGAAGGTCCAGCCACAAGAGCTTAATATCAACTCCAAGGTCAGAGGCACTAATTGGCCTTATCTACACACGGGTTATGATTGGTGAGAATGTAGGTAAAAGGGGCTTCTGGAATCAGCTAAGTGTCGTTTGTTCTTTGATTTCTGTCGTGGGATTCAGTAGATCCTACAGGATCTCTCTTGGTGCTCTCACGGGGAAAGTTGGGGAGGGGTTTTACACGTGGGGTTAAGGAGTGTGAGAAGCAGAGGGTTGGGGCAAGTGTCGGACGGGGTGGAAAGGGGGGGGGGTGGTGGTGAGGTTGGAGGGGGAAGTTGTCCCGCAATGTTTTTATGATCTGGGAGCAGATTCAACAGGAACCTTCCAAACAGGACGGAACACTTTCACCAAGTAGACACAGAAGAGGCGGGCCGAATGGCCTCCTGTGGCTGCGGGGGCTTGTTCTCATAAGATCATGTGATAAGAGCAGAATTAAGCCATTCGGCCCATCAAGTCTACTCCCCATTCAATCGTGGCTGATCTATCTCTCCCTCCTAACCCAATTCTTATGCCTTCTCCCCATAACCTCTGACACCTGTACTAATCAAGAAAAAGGAGAACGTACACATTCCACACAGACAACACCCGTAGTCAGGATCGAACCCGGAGTCATTGGCTCTGTAAGGCAGCAACTCCACCGCTATGCCGTCTAAATCCATTGTTCTAGATCCATTCCCAATGCCGGGGTCGCCGGAGCTTCGAGTACTCCTGGTCAGGGAACGTTCCCACGGCCTGCACCCCCACGCGCCCCAGTAATTCTAATTCGCTCCTATCTGCTGCCTTCTTTATTTGCCGGGTTTCACACCCTCGGGAGTGGGAGAGGGAATGATGAGCAAGCAGAACCGGTCCAGTCGGCCTCTCGCGTAAATCCAATCAGCACAAAGCAAAAGCTGCGAGGAAGAGACGAGCTCGAATAATTGTATTAGTGACAGTTCAGTGAAGGAATGAGAAGCGTCTGCTGGTGAATAGGGGCAGTCAGATCACATTAGCTGACACGGAGTCCCGCGGGCCAGGGCCAGGGCGTGTTCGCAATCCTCTCGCACGCTAGCAAGGTGGAAGATTTCCGGCGGTTATGGTCCACTGGGTCTGACTTCAGGAATGGGGAAGGGAGAGAGAAAAAAAGGTTGAAGGCAGGGAGGGTTGAGGGAGGGAAGGAGAACGCAAGAGAGAGTGAAGAGGGGTAAGGGAGAGATAGCCGGTCATTTATCGCAGAGTCTCTCACGACAAGTTGAATTTAATTGGATGTTCCGGTCCCTCCCTTCATAGCATTAATCAGGTGTGTCTCTGAACCATCTGACACGACTGCCGGGAAATAAGGGTTATCAAAACAGAACCAGTTCACACGCTGACATCGCTTTCCTTTGAGTCGCTGCAGTATCTCACTCTCTGAGGTATATGTGCTTCTCTGGCTCTGCCTCTGCCTCCTGTAAAGTCCCCGCTCTCACCCATCACTGGCGGCCCAGCTCTGCAGTTCCCGCCTCTCACACCCTCTTCACAGGAGCTCTTCCATCGAGCTTTTAGTTTAGTTTATTATTGTCACGTGTAAATGGTACAGCGAAACGCTTCTTGTTGCGTGCTATCTCAAGAAAAAACTACGTTATGGAATTCTCTGCCTCAGATGGCGGTGGCGGCCGGTTCTCTGGATACTTTCAAGAGAGAACAAGATAGGGCTCTTAAAGATAGCGGAGTCAGGGGATATGGGGAGAAGGCAGGAACGGGGTACTGATTGGGAATGATCAGCCATGATCACATTTAATGGCGGTGGTGGCTCGAAGGGCCGAATGTCCTACTCCTACACCTATTGGATTGTCTATATTGTAAAGGACGTTCTTTTAGGAAGGAGATATTTATTTAGTCTGAGGGTGGTGAATCTGTGGAATTCTTTGCCACAGAAGCTGTGGAGGCCAAGTCAGTGGATATTTTGAAGGCAGAGATAGATAGATTCTTGATTAGTACAGGTGTCTGAGGTTATGGGGAGAAGGCGAGAGAAACATAGAAACATAGAACATAGAAAATAGGTGCAGGAGGAGGCCATTCGGCCCTTCGAGCCAGCACCGCCATTCATTATGATCATGGCTGATCGTCCCCTATCAATAACACGTGCCTGCCTTCTCCCCATATCCCTTGACTCCACTAGCCCCTAGAGCTCTATCTAACTCTCTCTTAAATCCATCCAGTGATTTGGCCTCCACTGCCCGCTGTGGCAGGGAATTCCATAAATTCACAACTCTCTGGGTGAAAAAGTTTTTTCTCATCTCAGTCTTAAATGACCTCCCCTTTATTCAAAGACTGTGGCCCCTGGTTCTGGACTCGTCCAACATTGGGAACATTTTTCCTGCATCTAGCTTGTCCAGTCCTTTTATAATTGTATATGTTTCTATAAGATATCCCCTCATCATTCTAAACTCCAGTGAATACAAGCCTAGTCTTTCCAATCTTTCCTCATATGACAGCCCCGCCATCCCAGGGATCATTCTCGTGGACCTACGCTGCACTGCCTCAATCACAAGGATGTCCTTCCTCAAATTAGGAGACCAAAACTGTACACAATACTCCAGATGTGGTCTCACCAGAGCCCTATACAACTGCAGAAGAACCTCTTTACTCCTATACTGAAATCCTCTTGTTATGAAGGCCAACATTCCATTAGCTTTCTTCACTGCCTGCTGTACTTGTAAGCCAACTTTCAGTGACCGGTGTACAAGGATGCCCAGGTCTCGCTGCACCTCCCCCTTACCTAACCCCATTGAGATAATAATCTGCCCCCTTGTTTTTGCCACCAAAGTGGATAACCTCACATTTATCTATATTATACTGCATCTGCCACACATCTGCCCACTCGCTCAACCTGTCCAGGTCACCCTGCAACCTCCTAACATCCTCTTCACAGTTCACACTTCCACCCAGCTTTGTGTCATCTGCAAACTTGCTAGTGTTGCTCCTAATTCCCTCTTCCAAATCATTAATATATATGGTAAACAGTTGCGGCCCCAACCGAGCCTTGCGGCACTCCACTCGCCACTGCCTGCCATTCTGAAAAGGATCCGTTCACTCCTACTCTTTGCTTCCGGTCTGCCAACCAATTTTCTATCCATGTCAACACCCTATCCCCAATACCATGTGCTCTAATTTTAGTCACCAGTCTCCCGTGCGGGACCTTATCAAAGGGTTTCTGAAAGTCTAAATACACTACATCCACTGGCACCCCTTCATTCATTTTACTTGTCACATCCTCAAAAAATTCCAGAATGGGGTTCGGAGGAAAATGGGGTTCGGAGGGAGAGATAGACCAGCCATGATTAAATGGTGGAGTAGACTTGATGGGCCGAATGGCCTAATTCTACTCCTATTCCTTATGATTACACTCAAGCCATCAACAGAGTACAGATGAAGAATAAAGGACATTTAGTGCAAGATAATGTCCGTTAAAGTCCGATTAACGATAGTTCAAAGGACTCCAATGAGGTAGATGGGAGATCAGGACCACAGTTTAGCTGGTGAAAAGATGGTTCAGTTGCCTGATAACAGCTGGGAAGGAACTGTCCCTGAATCTGAAGGTATGCCTCCAGGGCGGCACAGTGCCGCAGTGATAGAATTGTTGCCTTACAGCGCCAGACACCCGGGTTTGATCCTGACTAAAGGTGCTTTCTATGCAGAGTTTGTACGTTCGCCCTGTGACTGCGTGGGTTTTCTCTGGATGTTCTAGTTTCCTCACAAACTCCAGAAATGTACAGGTTTGTAGATTAACCTTTAAAAATTGTAAATTGTCCCTAGTGTGTCGGATAGTGTTGGTGTACGGGGGTTGGTGCGGACTCGGTGGGCTGAAGGGCCTATTTCTGCACTGTATCTCTAAAGTAAAAAGTAAAGGCTAAAGTATGCGTGTTGTATGTGAGTGTGTGTGAGTCAGTGTGGGGGGAGGTGTGTGTGTGTATAGGAGGGATGGTTTGGGGTGAGGAGTATTTCCATAAAATGTCAAGGGTGAGAGGGAACAGTTGAGAAATGGCTGATCAGCTACTCCAGCACTTTATGTATCTTTGGTATAAACAAGCATCTACAGTTCTTTGTTTCTACACCAGAGTGTAGAACTAAAGAGTGTATTGCATGACGTACACCTCCAGGGGGCAGTGTCGCTCCATGCAAGGTTCAGGCAGCCTGGCCTGAAACTGACAGATGTGCCCAGCAACTGACAGATGTTGATGAGTTTTAACTGTAGCAAAGAACTGCAAATTTGCAGTGGTACGAACTCTGAATTAGTTACTCATCTGTCCGTCTCTTATCCATCATCTGAAAGTTTCTCCACCCCAGCACCTTGTGTCCCTGCCTCGGTGTGCTCACTGGGTGAGGGAGTTCCAGATTCCCACCCACCTTCATTTGAAACATCACTGCCCAGATTAATACACTCCAAACTTCAAACCTGCCCTTGTTCCCATCCGCTGGGTGTGGGATGTCACACGGTGAGGTGAAAGCATGTGAGGAGGCTAGTGTAGTGCACAACAACCTGGCATGGAGCTGGAGCAGGGGGAAATGGCCTTGCCTGCCCCCAGTTCCATGGTAAGGATGGATGGGGAGGGGCTCAGGGGCTGGTGCCACTTTCTACCAGCTTGATCCCCATCTCTGCCCTGGCAAGAAGGTGCTGTGAATACTGGTAAGCCGCTCTGACAGGAGATGACCTATTTCAGACCTGCATCAAAATCAGCTGCTCACTGACATTTTGCTGTTCAGTGTAGCTCAGTTCTCCAGCACTGCAACGTTTGAATATGTCACCTTAAACAGCATCCCCTGTGCCCTTTTATTCCTCATCCATGTGTCATTGTCCTTCGTATGGTTTTCACCTGGTACTGGAAGATGGCATTCGGCCCCTTGAGCCGGTACTGTTATTCACTCGGACGTTGATCTGTCACCCCTCCAAGAACCTTTCAGGTGTGACACAACACACTCCAGGTGCCTCACTGTACACTCCAGGTGTGTCACTGTACACCATAGATGTGTAGTTGTACACTCCAGGCGTGTCACTGCACACTCCAGGCGTGTCACTGTATACTTCAGAGGTACAGTATACGCAGGGACGCGCACACTCCCTCTCATCTAGTAGACGATCAGACACTAGCTTGGTGGCTCCCCGCCAGCAGGGATGGACATATGAGAATTTTGAAATACAGGATGGTAGAAATCTGGAACACTCTCACAGTGGGACGCGACAGCGAGTAGTCGCCGACTCACAGCTGCAGTGATCCGGGTTCAGTCCTGACCTCGGTGCTGTTTGTGTGGGAAGAGAAACAGAGTCAACGTTTAAGGTCTGACCTCTTCTCCGTTTCTTCACCTGTAGAAGCGGCCTGATCTACTGAGCGTTTTTTGCATTTTCTGTTCTTCTTTTAGATTTCCACCATCTGCAGTTTTATTTTATTTTCACTGCTATTGTTGTGGAGTTTTCACGTCATCCCTGTGACAGCATGAGTTTCCTTCCACATCCTAGAAACTTGCGGGTCGGCGGGTTAACTGGCCGCTGTAAATGACCCAGGCGCGTAGGTGACACACAAGGCCGCCGCTGCATTGTTCTGAAGGAGGGGATCCCTGACCGGTTCATCCTCCAACCAACGTCACTAAAACTGATTATCAGTTATTCCAACTTTGTATTTTGTGGGCGCTTCCTGTGCACACACTGGCTGTTGCGTTTTCATTGATATTCCAGATTTCCATTGTACCTGTATCTCACCATACTTGTGCAGATGGCAGTAACCTCGACTCGACTCGACTTGACATTTTCTATACAGTAGACTACAATATATACTGCGGACTATGAACTTTGAGATGTCTCTAGATTGCAATAGGCGTTTTGGAAATGCAGGTCCCTGTTCTTGCGGTGTTCCATTTTATGTAACTGATGTCAGAGGTAACCTTTCCTCTGCTTTACTTCGGCCGCTGGGAATTCTGTCTTACCCTGCTCACGATGTCTAACCGCGCACACGTTCACCGTCGCCCTATTGCGCTGGGTTTATGTGCAAAAAATATACCAAGTGTTGCAGTTTGTTTTAAAATTTCACTGCGGATGATGTGGAGTTTGTACGTCAACTCAGCGGGCCAAGCAGAGTCCATGGAGGGAAATGCAAAGACGATGTTTCGGGTGGGGACCCGAAACGCCGACTGTTCATTTCCTCCACAGCTGTGGCCTGACCCTATGAGTTCAACCAGCAGTTTGTTGTTGCCAAGTGTCTCTTCTCTCCTTGGAGGCTGTCGACATGTCACTGTTTCCAGCAGATGCCCTATGAAGGGGACCGGGATGGTTTCCTTCACTGAGGGCGCTCTGAAAACACAGCGCCCACCAGCTGTGACCAGCGGGAGGGCAAATGTGGGAGGAGAAAGGTTTGGAGTTGGGTGTTGCAGCTCTGATTCAGTCCGACCTCACACGGATGGTGAAAGCGCCTGTTTGCTTCTCCGTGCGCATCCAGACACGAATTGGTTCAAAGGCAGGGGAGGAGACATGTTGGCCGAAGCCCATCGACAGATGTGGCCACAGCAAGCTCCGCTTGTCACACTTACGCAGCACGGACATAGGCCCAAGTTGTCCATGCCGACTAAGATACCACGTCCATGTCAGACCCAGATCCCCCTCGATTTTTCCAATCCGTGTACCTGTACAAATATATTTAAAATGTTATTGTACCTGCCACTGGCAGCTCGCACATAACCATGTCTCCACTACCCTCAGTGAGAAAAAGTTGCTCCTCAGCTTACTCTCTTCTCACCTTAAACCTATGCTCTTTCGTTCTTGATTTCTCCTTTCTGGGGAAATAAAGACTGCGCATTGACCCTATCTGTGCCCCTCAGGATTTTATACACATACTTATATAAGACCATCGGCCTCCTGTGTTCCAGGGATAAAGTCCTAACCTGTCCAATCCCTCCATATAGCCTCGAGTCCTGGGAGCATTCTGATAAATCTTCTCTGCATTCATTCCAGCTTAATGGCATCCTTCCTTTGGAAGGGTGACCAAAACTGAACACAATAGTCCAACGGTGTAGGAGGCACAAAGTGCTGTAGCAACTCAGCGGGTCAGGCAGCATCTCTGGGGGAAAGGAACATAGATACATAGATACATAGAAAATAGGTGCAGGAGTAGGCCATTCGGCCCTTCGAGCCTGCACCGCCATTCAATATGATCATGGCTGATCATCCAACTCAGTATCCCGTACCTGCCTTCTCTCCATACCCCCTGATCCCCTTAGCCACAAGGGCCACATCTAACTCCCTCTTAAATATAGCCAATGAACTGGCCTCAACTACCCTCTGTGGCAGAGAGTTCCAGAGATTCACCACTCTCTGTGTGAAAAAGTTTTTCCTCATCTCGGTCTTAAAGGATTTCCCCCTTATCCTTAAGCTGTGACCCCTTGTACTGGACTTCCCCAACATCGGGAACAATCTTCCTGCATCTAGCCTGTCCAACCCCATAAGAATTTTGTACGTTTCTATAAGATCCCCTCTCAATCTCCTAAATTCTAGCGAGTATAAGCCAAGTCTATCCAGTCTTTCTTCATATGAAAGTCCTGACATCCCAGGAATCAGCCTGGTGAACCTTCTCTGCACTCCCTCTATGGCTATAATGTCCTTCCTCAGATTTGGAGACCAAAACTGTACGCAATACTCCAGGTGTGGTCTCACCAAGACCCTGTACAACTGCAGTAGAACCTCCCTGCTCCTATACTTAAATCCTCTTGCTATGAAGGCCAACATACCATTCGCTTTCTTCACTGCCTGCTGCACCTGCATGCCTACTTTCAATGACTGGTGTACCATGACACCCAGGTCTCGCTGCATCTCCCCATTTCCTAATCGGCCACCATTTAGATAATAGTCTGCCTTCCCGTTTTTGCCACCAAAGTGGATAACCTCACATTTATCCACATTATACTGCATCTGCCAAACATTTGCCCACTCACCCAGCCTATCCAAGTCACCTTGCAGTCTCCTAGCTTCCTCCTCACAGCTAACACTGCCCCCCAGCTTAGTGTCATCTGCAAACTTGGAGATGTTGCTTTCAATTCCCTCGTCCAGATCATTAATATAAATTGTAAATAGCTGGGGTCCCAGCACTGAGCCTTGCGGTACCCCACTAGTCACTGCCTGCCATTGTGAAAAGGACCCGTTTACTCCTACTCCTTGCTTCCTGTTTGCCAGCCAGTTCTCTATCCACATCAATACTGAACCCCCAATACCGTGTGATTTAAGTTTGTATCCTAATCTCTTATGTGGTACCTTGTCGAAAGCCTTCTGAAAGTCCAGATACAACACATCCACTGGTTCTCCCCTATCCACTCTACTAGTTACATCCTCGAAAAATTCTATAAGATTCGTCAGACACGATTTACCTTTCGTAAATCCATGCTGACTTTGTCCAATGATTTCACCACTTTCCAAATGTGCTGCTATCCCATCTTTAATAACTGACTCTAGCAGTTTCCCCACTACCGATGTTAGATTAACTGGTCTGTAATTTCCCGTTTTCTCTCTCCTTAAAAAGTGGGGTTACGTTTGCTACCCTCCAATCCTCAGGAACTACTCCAGAATCTAAGGAGTTTTGAAAAATTATCACTAATGCATCCACTATTTCTGGAACAGTGACGTTTCTGTTCTGAAGAAGCGTTCCATAGATACATAGATACATAGAAAATAGGTGCAGGAGTAGGCCATTCGGCCCTTCGAGCCTGCACCGCCATTCAATATGATCATGGCTGATCATCCAACTCAGTATCCCGTACCTGCCTTCTCTCCATACCCCCTGATCCCTATAGCCACAAGGGCCACATCTAACTCCCTCTTAAATATAGCCAATGAACTGGCCTCAACTACCCTCTGTGGCAGAGAGTTCCAGAGATTCACCACTCTCTGTGTGAAAATGTTTTTCCTCATCTCGGTCTTAAAGGATTTCCCCCTTATCCTTAAGCTGTGACCCCTTGTCCTGGACTTCCCCAACATCAGGAACAATCTTCCTGCATCTAGCCTGTCCAACCCCATAAGAATTTTGTACGTTTCTATAAGATCCCCTCTCAATCTCCTAAATTCTAGCGAGTATAAGCCAAGTCTATCCAGTCTTTCTTCATATGAAAGTCCTGACATCCCAGGAATCAGTCTGGTGAACCTTCTCTGCACTCCCTCTATGGCCATAATGTCCTTCCTCAGATTTGGAGACCAAAACTGTACGCAATACTCCAGGTGTGGTCTCACCAAGACCCCGTACAACTGCAGTAGAACCTCCCTGCTCCTATACTCAAATCCTCTTGCTATGAAGGCCAACATACCATTCGCTTTCTTCACTGCCTGCTGCACTTGCATGCCTACTTTCAAAGCCTGCATGTCTACTTTCCGACCCGAAACGTCACGTCTTTCTTTTCTCCAGAGATGCTGCCTGACGTTCTGAGTTGTTCCAGCACAAGGCGGCGTAGACAACTACACCTAACGTCCCATCTTTAACGTCCCAACTCAATTCCACGATGAAGGCCAGCGTGCCTAAAGCTTCTGCAGAACCCTGTCCATCTTGTCAGCATATGTCAGTGCCGTGGCCCTGTAGGGGCTGAGGAAGGAGGCGATGGACTACTTGAGGAGCCGCTGCACCGGGCAGTAGGTGGACAACCCAGCTGCACACTGACACTTCATGGTGGAGACAGACAGCGGCCGGATCCCCCCCCCCCCCCCCCCCCCCGGGACACGTCGCCATTCCCAGTAACACCCGCCAGTCACTAAGTCTCCTTTTAGCTGATGGATTTAACTCGGAATATTTCCTTAATATGAGGCTAACCCGTGGTTTTTAAAATACCGTCCTACCCCTCATTGAATTTCAGTTTTGGAAATCCCGTTTCCATGACAACTGTCCTAATGCATCGGAATCCGCAGAGGGGGCGGGGTAGCTGCAGAGAGCCGGGCCAATGCGCTGTGGAAACCCGGCCCGGGGGTGTAACACTCCCACTGCCCGCGGGGTTCACTGCCTACCCCAGCCCGGCCCACGGGGACGCTGCCTCCCACCGCGGCAGGCAGGCAGGCATTGGACACAATACACGGAGGGTCGTGAAAGCAACAGCCATTTGTGACTGCACTTTGTGGAATGGTTTGTGGGGATTACAATAGCCTGAAGCCCGACCGCCACACGCTCTATCTACACAACACCAGTTCAGCACACCATCACCAAAACCTGCCTCACTATTCCTGTCATCTCCTTTGGTTCTCATTCCCGGGACCATTTCTCTAAAGGAATTTCCAATGTAGGCACACGTCACGCCGCCGGCCCGTGGAGGGGTGGGGAGGCTGCTTCATGCGGCAACGATCGATCCCCCACCCCGGCGCACGACTCAGAACACACTTTTATACTCCATCGCTGCCACCCCCGCTTCCCAGAAACCAACAACTTTGCGCATAGAAAAAAATAGACATACGAGTCATAAAAGAGGCTGAAATATATATTTATATTGTGGCGATTCATCCTTGTTTCTGGCACCGTCCTACTGCACTCCTCAGTACTATTTACCCTAGATCCCACAACCAGCGTTGCACATTGAGTTGACGTTCTCTATCTCATGCACATCACACCGACAAATAATTGGAAATATTTCTATGGGAGGAGTTCAATCTTCATTTCAAAAGGCACTGGTTTAGCAAGTTATGCCAGCATGAATTGTTTAAGGGGAACCACCGTGGCACACTAAGATGATATTTTTAAGACACTATAAGAGAAAACACTAGAACATTGGAAACAGGAGTGAGAGACCCTGGGCGCTCAAACCTGCCCCCATTCAAAATGACAATGGTGATCTATCCCAGGCATCAAATCCTCTGCTGTACCAGGTCCCCACTGCCCTCAATTCTCTAATCTTAAAAAAAAAACTATGTTCTCTTTTAAACATCCAATGATCAAGCCTCCACAAAGCCAAGATTCACCACCCACTGAATGAAGAAATTGCTATGCACCTCGGTTTTAAATTCCCCTCCACAACTTATTTTGTAACGATTGCCCTTTGTTTGAGATGCTCCCATTATTTCAGCATCTGAATATTAGAGTCTGAGAGCTTACAGCATGAAATAGGCCTTTGGCCCAACATAAGTCTGAAGAAGGGTTCAAACTCGAAACATTACCTATCCATGCTGCTTGACCACTGAGTTACTCAACACTTTGTGTCTTTTTGTGTAAACCAGCATCTGCAGTTTATTGTGTCTACGCCTTCGGCCCATCTCGTCCATACTGACCAAATTCTTAGCCAAACTAGTCCCATTTGCCTGCATATATCCCTCCAAATTATTTATTATATATATTAATGACCTGGAGTAGGGGTAAGAAAAATATAGCCTATTCATGTATCTGTCTCAGTGTCTTTTAAATGCCTTAATGGCACCCACCTCTACCATTTCCTCTAGCAGCTATTTTCATGTATGCACTACCCACTGGTTGAAGAATGTTGCCCTTAGGTCCTTTTTAAATCTTTTCCCTCTCACCTTAAACCTATGCCTTATAGTTCTAGACTCCCCTATTCCTAAATGGTGTGGCTGTTCACTCTATCTATGCCTCTCATGATTTTATAAACCTCCATGCCTATATGTTTCAATAAAATCACCCCTCACCCCTCATTCTTCTAAACTCAAAAGCATACAGATTCAATTGCTTGTGACAGGCTAATCCTCTCATCCCATAAGTTTGTTCAGGGAATCTCTTCTTGATTACCGCCAATAAATTTGTATCCTTTGTTAAAAGAAGGCCAGGTGTGCTCCAGGTGTGGCCTTGCCAACAGCCATTAAATTTGCTGCGCTAAACTCCAACCCCCTTTGTAATAAAGGCTAAATATTGCATTTGCTTTTCTAACTTCTTGCTGCACTGGCATGGTAACCTTTTGCACTTCTTGCACATGCGAACCTAGATCCCTCTGTTCTCCATTCATTAAGAGTTTCTCCCCATTTAGATAATAGTCTTCCTATTGGAAGCTTTTACCACAATATGATCTCACACTTTAAATCCATTTTCCATTCTTCACACTCACTCAGTCGATCTATTACCATTTGTAGAGACTTTAGGAGAGCTCCCCATCCCCTCCCCCCACTCACCATCCACAACACCACAGTCACATCTGTAGAGTTATTTAAGTTCCTTGGAACCATCATCTCCAGGGACTTTAAATGGGAGGCCTCCATCGACTCCACAGTCAAAAAGGCCCAACAGAGGATGTACTTCCTGCGGCAGCTAAGAAAACAATCTGCCACAGGCAATGATGGTCCAGTTTATACTGCCATTATAGAGACTGTCCTCACCTTCTCCATCATGGTCTGGTTTGGCTCAGTCACCAAGCATGACATCCGGAGGCTGCAGCGCATCTTTCGATCAGCCGTGAAGGTTGTTGGCTGCAACCTTCCCCCATCGATGAACTGTACACTGCAAAGGCCAGTAAGCGAGTGGGTAAGATCATCTCTGACCCCTCTCACCCTGGCCACAAACTCTTTGAAGCACTTCCCTCTGGAAGGTGACTCCGGACTGTCAAAGCCACCGCAGCCAGACATAAAAACAGCTTTTTGCCACGATTAGTAGCTCTACGCAATAACCAAAAATCTGTAGCCTCCTTTTGCTCTGGTATTTTATTTCATTCCTCACATGTTTAAATTATAATGTTTTATTCTTAATTGTTTACTGTATATTATGTTGTTACTTGCGAGCAAAGCACCAAGGCAAAATCCTTGTACATAACCATACTTGGCTAATAAAATTTATTCAATTCAATTCAATTCATTACAACTCAAATAGACCAGTCGCATCAGGCCCTTCCTTATATTTTCATATAATCAGCAAACGGGTGCTTTACATTCAGACCCCTACTCCAGGTCATTGATATAAATAGTTAATAATTGCAGACAAGAACTAACCCCAGTTGTACTTCACTAATAACATCCTTATAGACTGAAAGAGACTCATTTATTCCGACTCTGTTTGCTTTGTCATAGTGATAACAAGTCTTATATCCATACATTATCCCAAATCCTATAAGCGTCTTTTGTTCGCATCAACCTTTAGTATGGCACCTTGTCAAATGCTTTCTAGAAAAGCAAATACATTACATCTACAGGTCCCACTCCATCTCACTTGTTACACCCTCAAACAACTGAAAACAATTGTCAAACATGTTGACTGGTTTGATTTAATTAACCTTGTCAATTATTAATTATTTCTTCATCAGTTTGAAGAAGGGTTCCAACCTGAAATGTCTCCTATCCATGTTCTCCTGAGATGCTGCCTGACCTGCTGAGTTACTCCAGCACTTTGTTTCTTTTTTGTAAACCAGCATCTGCAATTGCTTGTTTCTACATAAACTATTTCCTCTTTGATTCCAGAGTACTGGATTTTGCCAATAACAGATGTTAAATTTACTGGTCAATAGTTTCTGCTTTTTGCCTCGGTCTCATCTTGAACCCACAGGTGCCCTTTTGAAACTTAGTGTGGTTTAAAAATATTCAACATTATCTCAGCACTCACTGGATTTTAACCCCTTCAGTGGTAACCACAGACTGTGTACAGTTCTGGTCACCACAATGCAGGAAGGATGTGATTGCACCATAGAGGGTGCAGAGGAGACTAGTGGCCAGAGCTGGAGATATTGACTATGAGGAGAGATTAGCTGGATGGGCTGCCGGGTTGGATATCTTGACAACAAAGGACAGTAAGGTAAATAAAATTATGAAACCTCAATAGGTGCAAGAAACTATTAACCTCTACTGAATGATTCATTCCAAAATGCAATGAGCACAATAAAGAAGTTTGCTGAGGATCCACAACTTGCCCAGTGAATAGGGAAATATTAGATATCAGATAGATCTGGTCAAGTGGAATATAATTCAGAGTGTAAGCTAATAATTAGAGGATCAACAAAATTACTGGAGATTGAGCGCAGACATGTGTACATCTACAAATCATTAACATAGACCCGACTATCAATGTGATTGAAGCGGGGAAAACTCATTTGCATTATGGACAGAGAGAGTGTACAACTCTCTGTAATTTCTCGTGGTCTTAGGCAGAGCAGTTGCCATTTCAAGCTGTGATGCATCTGGATAGGATGCTTTCGCTGAAGCATCTTTGAAATGTGATAGTACTGGAAAGGGTAGCGAGGAGATTTATGATGTTGCCAGGATTGGAAAATTGTATCTATCAAGAAAGATTTGAGAGGCTAGATTTATGTTCTTTGGGACAGAGGAGGCTGAAGGGGACTTGATTGTATAAAACAACATGGGCTTGTGTACAGTAAATAGGAAGGAGCTATTTCATTTAGTAGAGGGGACGAAAACCAGGGGGGAGATTTAAAGTAACTAGCAGAAGAGGAGATGAGAATATTTTAAGGTAGAGAGTAGTAGAGGCAGAGATTGCTCCACAGTTTTCAACAAACCTGGAGCTGTACTTATGGAGCTGGGAACTGCTGGGCTCTTGAGCACAGGCGGAAGGTGAGATCAGGCTGGGCTACTCTCTCTCAATCAGCATGAACCTGATATCCTGAGGGAGTGGGGGATTATCGGGAACTCACTGCCTGGAAGGGTGCTGGAGACAATCAGTCGCTCCTCATTTGGAAAGCATCCGGATGAGCAGAGCTCCACTGTAAAGGCAAGGAACATGCAGATGGAGAAGGGTCCCAACCCAAAACATCATCCATTTATTTACAAACGTTGCCTGACTTGCCAAGTTTCTCCAGCACTGTGACAGGTCAGGACCTGGGAGCCAGAGTTTGGATGATGACATTGGGCCTACTCGATCATTTAACCCCTTTGTGCACCACAAACCTCTTGGGCTCCTTACATTACTGCTCTCACTACATGTAACACTCTTTACGCTGCATATCAGAGTAAGCCATGCCCTACATATTATCAAACATTCTGTGCAAGAATAGATGTTTCAGCTGCCTGACTTCCTGCCTCGTTCCCCAGAGATCAGGAGATTCAGGCTGGTTAGATTTGCTTTACTCTTGAACTGTTGCTGTTGGCAAATCAAATCATGTGCAAGCTGCGTGCATCGTGTGAAGATGAAGGAGCTGAACTGATCAGAGCGCCCTCTTCAAAGTGTCAGTCAGTGTTGAGGTTAACGAGCTGGGGTCAGACGGGCCGGCGCTGGCAATGGGAGCTCAGAGACTGCACGTGGAGTCCGCACCTCCCTCCTTCCCCTGGGATTAAGGATCTATTCCTCTTTCTAAATCCAGAGCAAATGCATGGCTGCGGAATACACAATAAATGGCAAGACCCTGGAGATCAGAGGGTGGGATGAGGGGCGGGGGATCATGGAATCCAACGGTTGAGAACCCCCACAATTGTGCAATAGAATGAATACTCTTAGTACAATGTAGCCTGAATTACTGCAGCTCGGAAACTGGGATCTCACATATCATTTTGAATGTAGTCTGGGTCGGCACAACTTTATATTTGATGTAAACCTTAACACTGCCCCTCCCGTTTGTGTGGTGGGACAACAGACACCAGCTCCGGTTCAGCATCAAACCTCAAACCTGAGCTGGTATCATTTCTCCAGACCCAAGGGATCTGCTGTGCAGACCAACCTTTTAACTGATACTTCAGCCCACGTGGCAATGGGCAACAGGCAGGAAAGGTGCCGCATCTTTCTGTTTCAGGTGGAGTTGGTATTAGTTTAATGTCTTGGGCACGTCTCGAGTCAGCATGGACAAGGTGGGCCAAAGGATTTGCTTCGGGGGGTATAGATTGATGATTCTATGGCTGTGAGGGACAGATCATACGGGATGCTTATTTGTAGTGACGCCATAACCCGAGCCAAGATTACACTAACTTCATTGTTATAAAGCTCACAAGTTGCTGAGGGATTTTCGCAGACCGTGATGCTCCCAGCACCAATTGGCACTCTGGTTAGTTCAACAACAATCTGATGTGGAATTTATTGTCATATGCACAAGTGCGGTGAAGAACAGGTATGATGTAAACCTTGCTTGTAGCAACATCACAGGCACATAATCTTAGACAATACACAAAAAACATAAATTATACATAAATTACACAAGTTCTATAAGACAGTGAAAAGAAAAAAGACTGTGCAAAAATCAAGATATTAGTGGAAGCACAATTAATAAACAAGTCCATGTGGTGGTCCGCGGTGTTCTGTTGTCAAGGTAGGATTAGGGCTGCGCAGGTTGGCTCAAGAATCTGATGGTTGTAGGAAAGTAGCTGTTTCTGAACCTGGTGGTATGGGACATCATGCTTCTGTACCTCATGCCCAATGTTAGCAGCGCGAACAGGGCATGGCCCAGATGGTGGGGATCCTTGATGATAGATGCCGCCGCCTCGAGGCAGTGCCTCACGTAGATGCCTTCAATGGTGGAGATGACTGTTCTCGTGATGGACCAGGCTGAATCCACCACTGTCTGCAGCCTTTTGTGTTCCTGTACTTTGGAATTGCCGTCCCAGGACTTGATGCAACCAGTCAGAATACTTTCTACAGTGCTTCTGTAAAAAATGTATTAGAGTTTTGTGTGACATGCCAAATCTCCTTAAACTTCCAAGAAAGTAAAGGCAATGCTGTACGTTGTTTGTGATTACATCTATATGCTGGGCCCAGGACAGGTCATCTGAGATGTTAACACCCAGGAATTTCAAGCAGTTAACTCTCTCCACCACTGACCCGGGGTGGAACATTGCAACCTTCACGTGGTCCGCCCTGTTTCGACGAATGCAATCAACCCGGCGTGCACAATCAAATAAGATCAAATAGAGCAAGTTGTTCTACAACTTTAGGCTGTGCATGCCATACGCAAGAAGAACACCACTGATCCACCAATTAAAGTCTCCTAACTTCCCCTTCCTGAAGTCAACACTTAGTTCCTGATTTCCCTTTATATAGAACTTTTGACGTAAAACAATGGCCCGGGGAGTTGAAATGGGGCTTATCCAACAATAGTTCCCGTCAAGCCCCATGAGAAGGGCAACATTTATTGGGAACATAATGGGGATGAAAAACATAAAACGAATAGCTAATTGTCTCGCACATTTTTGCTCGCTATTGTACTTGTGTGTTAAAGGGACGTGCCCAGGGCAGACAGGGACAACATTAGTTGTCCTCTCCTTGCACCTGGGTGTGAATTTGATGACAAGACACAAACTCAGCAGCAATGCATCCAGAGGCTGTGTCAACAAAGACCTCCCACCTCTGCAGCTGAGTTCTCAATCAGGCAACAGCCCCGGCTGGTCTGCCCCTCACCCTGAATGTCTTTATCCTCCAATCATTCCAGCAGCTTGTAATTCAACTGGTATCATGGTGGTCAATTAGAGACAGGAATTTATCTCCCAGGCCTCAGCAGCGAGGGGCACACCAGTCTGTTGGGACTGTGGGGTCCAGGAGCTTTAGGCATCGACAGACTGACTCATGTCAATCCTGACAGATATGTGAAGGTAAGCACTCTCCCTGGGAATCTGATCACCATCTCTTCCACGTGCTCAGATCACCATCTCTGGCAGCTGACCTGACCTTCACCCTCAGTCCATCCACCTCGGCAGTCTCACCTCAGTCCCTGTGTACGGTAGAAGAGGAGGCTCTGGGTCAGAGGTTGTCCCCTGTCCTCTCTCTCCTTTTTTCCGCCCTATTCTTGGCTCCTCAGGGCACTCCCAGGCTCTGAGGTTGCTGGACAGAATCAAGGAGCCATCAGATGCTTGGTGCAGTGACATCAGTCCTGGGCTGCTTTGCTGAGCTGTCTGGAGCTAGCATCAGCAGTGAGCTGAATGTCTTCCTTGTGTACTACAGGATTATTTGGTTTTCACCAACACTATTTATAATATGCAGGTCCTTGACTCAATTGTAACCCTTACTCTTAAGCATCTATCACTTGATATTTAAACTATCTTATACCTGCAATTATAACATAGCATAGTTATTACCACTAAAGTGTTTGCTTTCCATACGAATCATCTGAATTCCAACTACATATTTGCCTTATAATCAGTCTCTGGTGCCCAACCATTTGGTCATAAACCATCTGAATCTCTCAGCTAGTTTACTATATTTCATCAGGAATCTCTTGTCAGCAGTCATTATGTGATTTGGAATTATTTAAATACGTCTAATTCAGTCCTTTAAGGATCCTGATCATGGTAAGTGTTTCATACATTTGAACACTCACTTAGGTGAGAACCTTGAATTCACCATTGGTGTCCGTTACTCGGCAGGTACAAGCTATTTCATCTTCACGATTCAATTATTGCCACATAATCGCCCCCCAGAAACATCGATTCTTCAGCTAATTGATACCTTTGGGGTGGAATGGAGTGCCCTTTAAATATTTAGATTCAAATACATATTCAGTTTAGTTTATTGTCATATGCACGAGGGTTCAATTAAATTCCTAGTTTGCATGAAGCTCATGGAGTAAACAATAAGTACACAATAAATACATTGACGAATGCAAAGCAACGGAATGGTATAAAGATTGTATTGCAAACTGAAGTCGTACTAAAGTGCAATAATGGAATAATCAAATGAGGTAGAGTTAAACGCAAGAGTAGGTTGCAGTATCTTCAGGAAGGAGATGGGAAAGAGGTGATTGCTTCAGGATTCTGATAAAGTGGAGAAGTTGTTTTTAAGACAAATTGCCTGGGCTTTCAAGCTCCTGCATTTTCTCCCAGAAGGTAGAAGAGAGAAAAGGGAATGGCCAGGATGACAGGCATCCTTGAGGATACTTCCAGCCTTTCTTATGCCACACACCGTGAAGTTGGACTGGGTGGAAGGAAGTGACAAGCCTGGGCTGTATTCACCACTCTCGGCAGATTCAGGTGGTCAAGAACAGAGTAGGTACCATACTTGGCTGAGATGCATCCATCAAAATACATTCTATAGCACATCAGTAGGAAGTTTGAGAGAATCCTTATGGACATGCAGAATCTTCTCAGACACCTAAGAAAGTAAATCCACTGATGCACTTTCTTGATCATCCCATCACTGAAAGGACCAAGTTAGGATACTAGTGATATGAATGCCAAGAAACTTGAAGCCGTTGACCCTCTCCACAGCAGATCCATTGATGAGGTCAGGGTTGTGTTCAAATCTCTCACCCCCGCTGCCACCTGTCGTCCTGCTGACGTTAAGGGCTAGGTTGTCGTCCTGACACCCTGACACAAGGTTCTTGATCTCTTACCTGTACTTCGTCTCATTGCTGTTGTTGATCCTCTGACAACAGTGGTAATAACAGTGAGCTTAAAGTTTGGGTTGATGCTGTACTTTGCCACAGTCATGGGTGTACAGGGAGAAGAGCAAGGGGCTGAGCAGCCAACCCTGAAAAGCACCAGTGTTGAGGGTGAGAATGGAGGAAATATTTTGACTAATTCTAATCAACTGAGGTCTGCCATTCAGAAAGTGACAGTTGTGATGGAGCCAGATGGAGACCCCAAGACCAAGGTCTAAGAGTTTAGAAATAGGCTTATGCCGTATAATGCCATTGAAGGCTGAGCTGTAGTCAATGCATATCATCCTGACATAAGTATTCTTATTGTCTAGGTAATCCAGAGCTGAATGAAGTGCAAGGGAGATGGTGAATTCCACAGACCTATTTTTCCTGTACGGAATTGCAAGGGGTCTACATTGTACAGAAGACTGGTGCAGATATGGATCATTTCCAATTTTTCAAAGTACTCTATTATGATTGATTTTAGAACTACTGAGCAGAAGTTATTGGGAGTAGTCATTTTATTTTGTAAAGCAGGACAATTGGTTCACCCCACATTACTGTTTGAGAGAAATAGTCAGAATTTTCCAGCCTTACTGTCAACATTTACCTTTCCAGAAATTGATAAGCAACTCGTACCCTTTCTTATAATAGGAGCGATAACATCCTCCTTGCCTAGATTACAAGGCCCAGCTTTATTGAAACACCTCAGTGTAGGCACAGAAAGGCGTTTAAACCA
Source organism: Malacoraja senta (assembly GCA_038087875.1). Classification (NCBI taxonomy): domain Eukaryota; kingdom Metazoa; phylum Chordata; class Chondrichthyes; order Rajiformes; family Rajidae; genus Malacoraja; species Malacoraja senta. Next base: position 12,014,925 of record CM075989.1, on the reverse strand, counting down.
CCTCTCAATAGAATGTCACTGGCCTTGAACTCAGAGAATTAGAGTCAAAATTATGATTCATCAACATGGCTCTGATGTATTCTGGCTACGTGACCAAATATGTACACGTGCATATGTTTGAATGTGCATGTGAGGTGTGTAAATGAGTGCATGGCCCAGTGTGTGTGATTGTTTGATCGTATGCCTGTACCTGACTGTCTATATTTGTGTTGCATGCTTGTGTCACTTTACGCAAGTATTCGTGATTGTGATCAAGTAAGTGTGATCAAGTGTGTGTGAGTGTTTTTAACATTCACACTTTTGTTATAACCAGAACTGGTGGCAAAACATTGCAAGCCCAATTTATCTCTTTTTTTTTGGATCCGTTGCCATGGTAATCACCTCAAGATGATAAATGTTAATTAGTTCACAAGGAAGCAAGATCCTATAACTTCTATCTTGAGAATAATTAAAACACAGTTAAAGTACCATTTTTCCAGATTTTGACCCAGATATTGTGCATTTTAACACTGCAATATTTTGTAAATGGGATTTAATCACCTGCAGGATGGATGATGTAGTGCAAATGTATTTGATGTAATTAGTTTAGACAGTCATATTTGAGCAGGAAATACTGAGGTTGTAATTATAACACTGTCACTTTGATTTCATAGCGGTTGTTTAACTAGTGACAAAATTGTTGGTTGTTCAAGGGTCCTCTTCTTCGAGGCGACAGGCAGCCTGTCACACCTTTCAAGGTAGCAAGATGGGAGGCAATCTTGGTTTCCACAGAGAGCTTCAAACTGTTAGAGCATAACGGGTGGTAATGAGGTGGAGGTAGGGGCGAGCAGCTCCATTGACACATGTCTGCACGCCATATCCAGTCACCGACTCTCCAGTACTGCACATCATCCTCCACATTCCTCCTACACCCGTGTCATTGCAACAAAACAGACCAATAATGGGCAAAAGCACCAGAAATTGTTTTCCTAAGATGATCAAAACCAATCCAAGCAAGATTTATGCTGTTTAATTGATTTAGAGTCAGACAGAGTGGAAACAGGCCCTTTGTCCTAACTTGCCCACGCCGACCAACATGCCCCATCTACACTAGTCCCACCTGCCTGCATTTGCCCCATATCCTTCTAAACCTATCCTATCCATGAACCTGTCCAAATGTCTTTTGAACATTTTGATAGTACTTGCCTCAACTATCTCTTCTGGCAGCTTTAAAAGGGTAAATTTATTAAAATAATTCTGGGACTTCTATTGGGTTGACTATTGTAGGAAATACTTTAATCTCGTCTTCAACACACATCTCCTGTCACTGAGTATGTTCCAAAGAACTGTAATTATCTGCACCATTCTTGGATGTGATAGACCAAGAAAGCCCGGAACTGATCTGCCAGTTGTTGTGAGATCATTTGGCTGTCAGATCCATGCTGTTGTTTAACAGCCATGTCTGTTTGTGTGCAGCTTCACCAGGTTGGCAAATTATTTTCAGGCATGTTGACTATTCTCCCACTCCCTCACACCCTTCTAAACTCCAGCAGACACAAGCCTATTCTGTACAACTTCTCCTCTTAACGTAGCCCGCGCATTCTAGATCAGTGGTAAACTTTCTCAGAACTGCTTCTAATGCATTAACGTCCATGCTTTCAAACACAACTGATTGGCCACATAAAGCTCTTTGGGATATCATGAAACTGTGAACATCTCAATAGATAGGAGGCAACCATAGTTTTGAGCTCCTCAACTCGATAAGCTAACCTGCAGGGAGGCAATATCCAGACCTCGTTCTTTTGTGTGTGTGTAAGCCTCCCGACCTTCTCTCCTTTCCGTTGTACACGAGGAATTATTTTGCAGGGTCTGACTGTATTTACAATGTTCCTGCTATCGCTCGGGCAGCTTGGCCTGATGACCTCCTCTATTGCTGCAGCTCCAAGACACCCACTCAGCCCTGCGTCACCGACAGAGTCTGACATCACACAGTTGTCCACAGCAAATCCACGCAGGGCAGACATCAAAGACGACAGCAGGAACTTAGCATTTTATTATTATAATTCATTTGTTCTGAAAATGAATATATTTATGATTGCAAAGTGGATCTTATCAAAGAATTAAAAGAGACTTGAAAACAACACATCCTTTCAGGGGGAGAAGCAAAAGTCCTTGCAAATTGAAGGTTCAATCTCTAATATTAAAATAGGCAGAGCAAAGGTTTTTAAGTGTCCGCTTTTGTTCATTTCCCTCCTTTTTAAAGGTTTTCAGCCCACAATCGTTCTTCCTGTTCCCAGTGAGGTCTGAGAGAGGGACCCATTCACTCAGTGAGCAGTCATACCTCATTGCCTGCTCGTGGCTTCCTATACCACTGCTCAAATCTGATCACACGCCAGGTGCTGGACATCATTATTTTTTATCCATTCAATCATTGTAACGACCAATCATCAATAACAAAAACAGCCACAGTAACTGGCAGTCATCCAATAAACTATCTGCCACTGTAACTAGCAATCATGACCTACCATCCACTCTTACGAGAAGTAACCTCAGTATGCACCAGCCAGTGGTAACTACCAGATTATGCACCAATACCTACTGACATTCACTGTGGGTTGGTACGAAACATAGGATGGATAGCTAAGCCTGTCATGCAGCGCCATTCTTGTAAATATCTGCTACACCTTCCAAAAGGTCTTTACATCCACCGAGAACACACTACAGAATTTCAGTTGTGTGGAGCTCTGACAATCTGAACTTAGGTGCTGTCTGTATGGAGTTTGACCATTATCCCTGGGTTTCCTCTCACATCCCAAAGGTGTGATGATAAATTAACTTGATGTAAATCAAGTTTTGCGTGGCAAAAGAATCAAAGGGAGTTGATGGGTAAGTGTGAGGGCTGTCGAGAAATAAGGAGAGGAGAATGGGACTAATGAGATTGCAATGCTGGGAGCTGGCATGGATTCACTTGGGCTCTTCCAGTGGTTATGGTGCCCAGATGGTATGAACTCTAGAGCTAAAGTCAAGATCCCATTCCTTTCAATAGCCACCTCAATACGTCTTACCACCTTTAAAGATGTGTAATGGAGATAGGGCTCCGGAGAGGCTGTAGAACCACCGAGGTACAAAAGGAGTGTGGTTAAGGGGGAGATGAAGAGAAGTGGGAGAAGGAAGGTGTGGAACAGTGAATTCCAGTTGGATTGAATGGCCTAGTTCTGTGTTGCACATTCCATCCTATCAGGTGCATGAACTCTTCCAACGTACGTGGCAGGAATGGGAACCTTGTTGCCCAATGACACTGTCATATCCAGGATGTAACCAAACAAAAAAATGCTGACCTTTTTCACAAGACCCTCAGAAAGCAAACGTCATTTGTAACTAGGCCTGCATTGTTATGGATTCTTGAACAATTTTTAATTATTTTCTTTGTTGGTTTTATTTTTCTGCAGAGATAAAACGGCTTTGTTTTCATTAAATATTAATAATAACTCATGTTCACACAACTAAGAAGTGGGAATTAGACTATCAACTAATCCTGTGAAATATTTATGTTAAATAAATTGCATAAGTATTAAACTGTAGCACAATAACCGTAGACACTGTGTGAGGATCAAGGCTGTGGGGTAAAGGTGACCAACTCCTCTGCTGCACCAAACTCCATTATTCAAGTTCCTCACACACGTTAAATGTCCAGCCCTTTTGTAGGTCTTAGTGTGACTTCATAAACCTCATTTCCCTTCTTGCTCCCTATATGTGTGTTCACCTGTCTAACTGCTTCCATCTCACTCCATCTCAGTCTGAAGAAGGGTCTCGACCCGAAACGTTACCCATTCCTTCTCTCCAGAGATGCTGCCTGTCCCACTGAGTTACTCTAGCATTTTGTGTCTACCTTCCATCTCACTATAACTTGCCTATGTGTGCTTGATATCACAAACATCCTGAGAGATATGAGTTCAAGGCACCACCTCAGACACTCATCAAGGATTAGAGCAAACACTAGGCCAACATTTCAGTGCAGCACAGAGGGAGTGCCACACTGTTGGAGAGGCAGTACAGAGGGTGTGAGGTGGGGTGCCAAGCAATACTGGAACATTGTGGAGGGAGTGCAGAACTGTCAGAGAGCCAGTACTGATGAGTGCTGCATGGTGGGAGGATCAGTACTGAGGGAGGGGCAGTACTTTGGGAGGGTCAGCACTGATGGAGGGGCAGTACTAAGTGATGGGCAGTACTGAGGGAGTCAGTAGTCAGGGAGGGTCCATACCGAGGGAGGGCTGTACTGTGGGATGGGAAGTACTGTGGGAGGATCAGTACTGAAGCAGGGTCAGTACTGAGGGAGGGGCAGTAATGAGAGAGGGGTAGTAGTGAGGGAGGGCTGCACTGTGCAAGGTGCCATTATTTGGATGAAATGTTTAGCAATGCCCTTTCTGCTCTGAAGTGAATGTATAAGAAACACTCCCTGTTCATCAAGGGAGAGCTGGGTTTTCCCTGGGATCTTGGCCAAACTTGTCCATGCCAATCATTATGTACTGTCCTTACTAATCCCAAAGGCCAACACCTGGTCTGTAGCCTTCCCAGCCTTGGCGATCAAAATGCTCATCTGGATACCTCTTAGATGTTATGAGAGTTTCTGCCTCCACCTCCTCAGGCAGTGAGTTCCAGTTTGCATCCACCTTCTGAGTGAAAGCAGTCTCCCTATATCTCCTCTGAACTCCCTACTCTACTTAAAACCGATCTCCTCTGGTTACAGACATTTTGGCAATGGGGAAAAGCTTCCCCCTTCACCACAGTCCTAATGCATGGTCTCAACCTGAAACATCAACAATTCCTTTTTCCCGCATAGATGCTGCTCGACTCACTGAGTTTCTCCAGTAGTTTGTTTTTGCTCCAGATTTCAGCATCTACAGTCTCTTGTGTCTCCCCTTTACCACATCTCTACTCTTCACTCAACCCAGCAGCAGAGTACCACACACTCCCAGCTATCTGGGGAAAAACGTTTCTCCTCAATTCCTGACTGGAATCTCGTCTATGACCAGACTGTGATCTGAAGCTATCTTTGAATTAGTCGACGATACCATAATTGTTGGTTGAATAATAGGCAATTATTACATAATGGTTAAGATTACATGGAGTACATGAATAAGAGTACACTGATAATCTGGTTGAGTGATGCCAGAATTCCAATCTTAGTGTTAACATTAGCAAGACCACGGTACCAATTGTTGACTTCAGAAAGGGAAAGCTAAGGAACCATGTATCAGTCCTCATTGCAAGACAGCAGTGCAGAGAGTCAACAGCTGCAGGTTCCTGGGTGTACTCATCTCTGCTGAGCTGTCCTAGGTCTCGCACATTGTGCTAGGCCTAGCACATTGATGCAATCACAAGGAATGTTCACCAATGCCTCTACTACCTCCTCAGAAATTTGAGCAGATTCATATTTAGTTCATACCTGGTGCATATAACAAATAAACTCTCTTGAATCTTTTGAATCTTGTTTTTATGGTCCAGGTTTTGATCTTTTCCATGTGATATTATTGCTTGGTTAATATGATTATGCCCCACTATAACTTTAAAGAGCCCACAGCGCGCCCATCATCAGAGTCTGTTTAATCTTCCTTGGTGAAAATAATGTCGGTCTTTACAGATCCTTGTTGAGTGAAAACTTTATCCCATATTGAATATTCTTCTTTTAAGGCTGACAATATATAAATTTGTGACACAGATCCAATGGATTACAAGATAAAACAGTGAAAAAGAAGGAAATGTTTTTTCTTCAAGCATCACTATAACTTTGTCCATAGTATCCATATAACTTTGTCCTTCCCCAGAGATATCTGTGTCTTTATCATTAAGATAACATCTTCCATTCTGTCAATTCCTGTTAGTTCAAACTTACATGGGAGAAACTCACTCCATGCTGGTGTGTTATCTTGTGCTAGGAGCTGCCTACTCAGCACCAAGGATCCTGTTTCCACAGCGACCCATATACGAGGATCGATTGGGTGCAAGAGTACGTATTTCCCCCGTGTCACACACTTTTTGTGCCATCCATTTACTGTCACTGGGTCAAAATACTTGCTCTCTCACCACTAATCAGTAAATGAATGTCAATATACTGCAGATGCTGGAAATGTGAAATCTGACACTGAGGAATAACAATATATTGCCAAGTCAGGATGGTTTGTGGCTTAGAGAGCAATTTCCAGGTGGTGGTTCCAATCCTATTACTGCCCTTGTCTTGGCGGGTAAAGGTGGTTGGTTTGGAAAGTGCTGTCGAACGAGTCTTGGTGAGTTAGTGCAGACCATTCTGTAGATGGAACTAACTGCTGCAATGTGCCTCAGTGGTGGAGCGAGTGAATGGTTGTGAATTGGGTGCCTGTCAAGCAGACAGCTATGTCCTGTATGGAGCATTGAGCTTCTTGAGTGTAGTTGAAGCTACTCTCTTGCAGGCAGCATCAGGCTGCTGGGATGTGAACCCACATATCAGTCATTGAGCACCGTAAATACTCTATTGGACTTTTACAGAGGAACAACTGACACTTGGATGGGTACTCAGTAGTCAGTGTCACTGCCTCTCACCTCCAGGGAACAGGTTCAATCCTGACCTCGAGTGTTACCGTGTGGAGTTGTTGAAGACAAGATGTTGCAGAGGTAAAGAGGATTAAGGTGAGGGGACATTGGACTGAGGGCAGTTCCCTGGGAGCAGTGTGGACCTGATATGCTGAATATATATACAGAAGTATAAAATAATTCCCAGCCCACATCGCAACTCTCTGGACCGAGCCGACCACTGGAGACCAAGTGTGCACAGCACAGTTAGCAAGGGTAGAAGATTGTTCTGTTACAACTTGCGGCATGTCACCGAATAATCTATTCAACTGCTACGTGGGTACAGTGGAGAGCATACTGACTGATTCTATCATGACGTGGTTTGGTAACTTGAACGCACAAGAATGAAGGAGGTTGCAGAAAGTGGTGGACACTGCTCAGTCCATCATAACTATTGACCTCCCCACCATCGAAGGAATCTAGAAGAACCGCTACCTCAAAAAGGCAGCTAATATATCATCAGAGACACACACCACCCTGGCCATGCTCTCATCTCACTGCTACCATTGGGAAGAAGGTACAGGTGCCTGAAAACCGTGACCTCCAGGTTCAAGAAGTGCTTCTACCCATCCTGCACAACGCTACCTCAACAACAATCTCTTATGGACTTTTTAAAGTTTGTACTACCAACTTTGGCTTACAGTATTCAGGTCTGGTTACCTATTATCACTGATAATGTATTGTATTATTATTAATTATTTGTTATGGTCCATTAATGTGCCTGAGAAGCTGCTGCAAATACGAACTTAATGGTTCCATTCACGATGCAAATAGTTTTAACTCTTGCCTCTTGAGAAGTGGTCTTTGCCCTGGCAGTGTGGATCGGAACAGAGGGGAAAGTGATAACAGACACTCAGGAACCCAAAGGAACGTTTAATTTCTGAATGACTTGTCAAGTTTACATTCAAACCTAGTTAGATACGGAATAGGAATTAGGCCGATGGCAAGCATTTCATGCTAATACACAGTTTAAGTACACACACATTCAATTAGTTGGGTCTTGTTGATGTGGGAAATAATGAGAGAAAATTTTCAATTTTATGTTCTGAGAAAGTGAATCACTTTGTTGATTTATGTTTCCTGTGAGAGTGGGAACTGACTGGGCTGTATGTTTCTCATACACAGAATGAATGTGCAGGAGGGACACACTGGTTATCGATCAGGACCTGTATTGCCCAGCAGAGAGGTCAGTAACTGTGGTCAATGGATTTCAGTGAATACAGAGAGAGTGAAAGAATTGTTTCAGTCCCTGTGAGGCAAGGACCTGGAACAGGCGGCCGAGGCAGATTGTGGAAGTGCCCGGCTAAGACTTAAAGTGCTGAAACTTGCACACCTGCCAGCCACCACTGTCTGTGTAAAATACTTCATAAGTTCATAAGTCATAAGAGCAGAAGTAGGCCACTCGGGCCATCAAGTCTACTCTGCCATTTAATCATGGCTGATCTATTTTTCCTTCTGAATCCCATACATCTCCTTTAAACTTTACCCCTCTGACCTTGAAGCTATTTCCCCTCTTTGACATATCCACCATGGGATAAAGCTTCTGACTATTTACCCTATCTATATGCCTCTCAGAATGTTATATACTTCTTTCATGTCTCCCCTCAACCTCCGACACTCCAGAGAAACACAATCCAAATTTGTCCAACCTCTCCTCATAGCTAATACTCTCTATTCCGCCAGGTACCATTCTGCTAAATTATTTTACAGATTTTATAGAGGATGAAAAGTCAGGAAGCTCGAGACTTAACAGGGAGACTTAACAGGGAGATGGTGCAGGAGGAAGAGCTTCAGACTCCACTAGGACCAGTTCTGGACAAGCTGGATCTGTGCCGATCTGACCGGTTCAACTTTAACAAGGCCAGTGCCGAATACTCGCAGGTGAGTTTACTGGAGTTGTTGAGAAAGTTTAAACTTGCTTAGCTGAGCAAAGATGCATAAAGGAGAAATATTAGACTTGGAAAAGGGTGTCAAGGAATAAACAGGAGAGTTTGGAAACTGTGCAAACTAAGGTGAAAAAACAGGCAGAAAAGCTTGGCAAAGTTTCACATTATACACCTTAATTTAAAGAGTGGTAAATAAGGCAGGTGAACAGAAGGCACAGATGGAACCTGAATACAGAATGGTATGATCACAGAGTAGATATAGCGTGCAAAGAGGCCATTCAGTCCATCAAATCTAGATCCTTGCTCTGTGCACTAGCTCCATGTTATAGCAATCTGGCTTGTCCCACTCTCTCACCCATTCCCACACACCCAAACCTGCACATTCCTTCCATTCCAATACTGCGGAGTGCCGCACTGTCAGTGGAGCTGGCTACTGATACCATTCCAGATCAGGGCCACACCTATAGCCCCAGATAAAGACTGACAATCTGAGGACACCAGGCAAGTCCTTTCACTGCCCTGACCTGTAATTTCCCCCCAATGGGTGCTGTCTGCATGGACTTAGCCTGTTCTCCTGTGACCACGTGGGATTCCTCCTGTAATCCAAAAACCATTTACTATTGAGCATGGAATCCTGTTATGCAAAAAGAAAAAAATAATAAACTTGCCACCTATCAATGACTAAATGTTGACAAGGTATTAAGCAGTTTTGGGGTGCCGCAGTGCTGTGAAAGGCACTATATAAATGCAAACACCTTCCTTATGACACAGCTGGTGATGTTTTGGCAGTTCCTGGTTCACTTATAAACAGACAATTTATCACGGAAACAGGAGTTAATAGAACCTGAGAGGTGAAAATAAACTTCCAGCCAAGGAGCCTGGAGACTGATCTAAATTACAGTAGCTGGATTCCCTTGGCAGCAACATATTGTGGTGATATTTAGCTGAAAAGAAGAACAGGAGATTGGTATTTTTAGATGACAATCTAGTTGTTCAGAATTGGATAAGTATGTGTGGGTATATTCCCTCGATCGGTTGGTTATCTGTGTTTGATCCTGAGTGTGTCTGGTGTGGGGGGAGGATTACGGTTCTACCTCATCTAGGATGGGAGGTCAAGTATTCAAACATGACCACTGTCTTGAGGGTGGAATGGACTTAGCCTGTTCTCCTGTGACCACGTGGGATTCCTCCTGTAATCCTAAAACATGCTAGATGGTGAACTAATTGGCTACAATAAAAGTGTCCCATGTGAAGGGGGGATTAATGAGCACACAAGAGAGAATAGGTTACAGATATATGTGGGAGAATGAGATTGCCCCAGGAGTCAGCATAGGCTGAATGGGCTGAGTGGTCTCCTTCTCTGTCATGTGTCAAGACTCATGGAGCAGCACAATCCAGAACATTTTTTTACAAGAATAGTGATAGCAGGTAACTGTTGATGCTAGATTAAATAATACACTAAATATAACTTAAAATGACAAGAATCCAGAATTAAATTTCAAGATGGCCTGGAGTTGCCCCTGAACCTTCCTCTTATAATATAAAAGAGTCAAGCATATAATAATTGGTTGACACAAACCCCTCCATTTGTAATTGTGCACAAAGTCCCACGAGAAGGTCTCGTGGAGCCACATGTGGCTGGAGGTCCCGGCCTTAACCCGACAGCAGGCGTGGCTTGCCCGCCGCGGATCCGGGAGAGGGAAGCTCTCCCGTGGATCCAGGGGAGCAGGCCTAGCCCCTGCTCTCCTGTCATTGAATAGGGAAAGAGAAGCTGCCAAACCTGACCCCTGCTCGCTTCAAAGACCGCGAATGGGAGAGGAGGTGGAAGGAGTTGGCGATGGTGGTGGATGCTGGACAAAGGACAGAAGGAAGAATCGGGGGTCTTACGTCCCACGTCTTGAAGGCTGGTTGTAGGAGGCACCCCTGTGGCATGAAGGCTTAAGATGGCCGGGCAAGGAGAAGGACGATGGTTCGCTGGACGACTGGATGGAGGCGACAGCTGCAACAGGCTTTTTGGCCAGCTGCAGTTGGGACAGTGAAGTGGCGCCAAAACCTGATGACCTTTTGCATTTAGACTCAGTGGACTATTTCTGTGCAATATGTGCTAACTGGGGATTATACTTATGTATGGCAATAATCTCACTGATCAGTGTGCAAAAAAATAATCTCACTGTACCTTGGTACATGTGATAATAAAGGAACCATTTAGCAAGTAAAAGGCCCTTCAGCCCCACAAATTCACACTGACTTTTATCTACTATATTCTCCCCATATTCCCATCACCTCCTCCCAGACTCGAGGGAATTTGCAGTGGCCAATTAACCCACCAACCTGCATTTTTCTGGTGTGTGCAGGAAACCAAAGCAGACGGAGGAAGGACATGCAGACTCCACACAGACAGCATCGATGGTCAGGAATGAACCTGGAATGCTGGAATTGTGAGGCAACAGCTCTACCAGCTGCACCATTATGCCACATGTCAAAGGAAGGGTTGATGTATCGAGGAAGGAGTTCAGTCAAGGTTCACCTGATTGAATCCTGGGATGAATGAAAGTTGTTCAATGAGGAGAGATGGAGTAGGAGGAGTCTGAGGTCGTGGGATATTGATCCCAGTGAGAGATTCGTATAGGGCTCAGCAGGCTAGATGGTGAGAGGGTGTTGCCCCTTTGGGGAGTAATGAAGCAGAAGGTCCAGTCTCAGGAAAACAAGTTAATCATTGAGGAGAAATGCCTTTACCCAGAGGGTTGTATGTCTTTCCAAATCGCTAGTCAGTCTTTGTAGATCAACTCTAAGGGGATCAGGGAAATAATGTGGTCTGAGTCAGAAGGTGGGATTGAAAAGAATCAGAATCAGCGGTGAGTAAACAAACAGGGAAGCAGGTTGAGGAATAAACGGCGTGTTCCCATGTTCAAATGTAAACCTCATGAAATGAATCCACTTTTACTGCTGCCAAAGATAGATGCAAAATGCTGGAGTAATTCAGCGGGTCAAACAAGACTCAAGTGTTTCGAGGCCCGAAACGTCACCTATTTTCCTTTTCACCAGAGATGCTGCCTGACTCGCTGAGTTACTCCAGCATTTTGTATCTATCTTCAGTGTAAACCAGCATCCGCAGTTCCTTCCTACACATTCTGCCTGCTGCTGCCAAGCTTCCCCTCATCAGCCTTGTGTTGCTGGGTCATTGGCTTCGGCTGGTTATATACGCCGGAAATGATTGGACTCAGTCAGATTACTGCCGGGTAATTAGATTACTCTCCGTGAGGGGCTCGGGGTGGAGACTGATGCTGAATATAGAAATTGCGTTTCTGAGCACATTCAGTCTCATCATCCTGCTCTTGCTTCCAATCCACCTGAATACTAACTGTGCATCACAACAATTTACAGAAAAAAACCCTGAATATTAAATGCCCTTAAATTGATTCAAACAAATTTTCAAATGTTTTTTGAGGTGTTTCAGCTTCAACTTACCACTTCAAAAAGCCTAGCCTTCCTGATTACCATATTCTGTCTTCCAATTTGCCGTAATTAACACATGTAGGTCCCGTAGTATCAGAACTGCTCTGGATGACAGATTGAAGTTACTGATGTAAAGCACTTTGGTCAACGAGAGTTGTTTTTTTGTGTGCTATAGAAATAAAATTGACTTGACTTGACAATTAACAAATGGAGTGAAGGATTAATTTGCATTTCTGATGAACCTTCCAATTTTTGGACACTGCACATCCATGAATGTCACCAGCGATGAAACAGCACACAAAAGGTCCCACAGCGAGGTTAGGACCAGTTGAGTTGTTTCAGTAGTTATAGCACGAGTACGAATTTGAATTTAGCAGCACCTGTTATGGGTATCTAGATTATTAATTTAGTGATAATCCCTATCTAGATTATTAATTTAGTGATAATCCCACTGCGCCATTGACACTCTCACTCAGGCCCAACTGGGGAGAGACAATAAATGCATGTGTTGCCCGTGAGACCAACAACCATGAAAGAGCGCATTCAGGGTTTATACAACAGTGAATGTTTTTACTGTTTCCCTTTCAATAACCGTCAAAATTACAGAAAGTCAATGGAAAGTTCAAGGAATGGGTTCCTCATGCCCTGAGAACCTGTGTATGTGAGGGATTTACAGCTGGCATTGCTGCCTCTTGCAGAGCTACACATACTGGGGTGAGATCCTCTTCAAAGCAGCTGGGGAGAACTGTTTTTCTCTACCTTATAGAGAGTCTCCTGGTTTTCTTTAAGGGTTCAGGCGAGGTTTGGAGGACTGGGAGCGAGGCCCCCAGTGCAGTGCCCTTCCTAATGGCAAAACCAAGGGGAAATTATTGGAATCACACAATAGTAAAGGGAGATGGGATGATGCTGGTGATTGGAGGAAGCTGGGTGTCTTTGTAGATAAATCACTGAAAGTTAATACGCAGGTTCAACAAGTAATTAGGAAGGTAAATAATGGAGACACAGGAGACTGCAGATGCTGGAATCTTGAGCAAAAACAAACTGCTGGGGGTACTCAGCAGGTCAGGTAGCGCCTGTGGATGGAAATGGACAGTCGACGTTTTGGGTCAGGACCCTTCTTTAGACCAAAGGTGATCAAGGCGTTGGCCTTTATCCGGGTGTTTTGGACGCCTGCCTTCCTTCAGTTCTGAGGCGCTGCTGAGGCCCACCTGGAATCTGGGCACCCAGTCAGTCCTTCCGATTCTAAGAAAAGGTGTTCGTGCAATGGAGGGAGTGCAGCAAAGTGTCACCATATTGAGGCCTGGGTAGAGGGATTCTCCTATGAGAGATGCGCCTGTACTCTCTGTGGTTCAGTCGAAGGAGAAGTGAAAAAGCATGCTTACACAGCTCCCCAGATATGGCAAGCTCATTCCAGGAGCTTTGATCACATGAGCCCCTCCCACCTCTTACAGTGGCCCTCCTCCACTGTGTGTGCCCTGGTGTATCTGTACCCAGGTGTGTGTGCCCTGGTGTATGTGTACTGGTGTGTGCCCAGGTGTGTGTATGCTGGTGTGTGCCCTGGTATGTGTGTGTGCCCTGGTGTGTGTGTGTCATTGCGTATGTGTGTCGGTGTGTGTGTGCCAATGTGTATGAGCCAATGTGTGTGTTCTGGTGTGTACTGTATTTGTGCCAGAGTGTGTGTGTGCCCTGGTGTGCGTGTGTGTGTGTGCCGGTTTGTGTGTTTAGGTGTGTATGTGTGCCAGAGCGTGTGTTCTGGTGTGTGTGTGTGCCGGAGTGTGTGTGTGCCCTGGTGTGTGTGTGCGCAGTGTGTATGTGTGTCGGTGCATGTGTGCCAATGTGTATGTGCCTGTGTGTGTGAGTGTGTGTATGTGCCTGTGTGTGCCTGTGGGCCAGTGTATGTGTGTGTGCCCTGGTGTGTGTGTGCAGGTCTGCCTGGTGTGCGTGTGCGTGTGTGTGCGCTGGTGTGTGTGTGCCAGATTGTATGTGTGTCGGTGTGTGTGTGCCCTGGTGCGTGTGTGTGTAGGTCTGCCCCGTGTGTGTGCTGGTGTGTGTGCCACTGTCTGTGTGTGTGTGTGTGTGTGTGCCAGTGTGTATGTGTGTGCGTGCTTGTCAATGTGTGTGTGCCTTGGTGTATGCCCTGGTGTGTGTGTGCTGGTGTGTCCTGGAGTATGTGTGGTTGGGTGTGTGTCCCTGGTGTAAGTCCCGGCGTGTGTGCCATGCATCCCGGTTCTGTGCTCCAGGTGGGGTGGGGGGGGGGGGGCGTGCTGTAGGCTCTGGTCCCTGAGGCTGCAACTTACCCCCGCCGCTGTGGCTGACAACACCCCTCCCTCCGCCCCTCCGATTCGCAGCTCCTTCTGGGTTGCTGACAGCAATTAAATATAGAAACAAAACATCTATTCTCGCCAGAGCGCTCGGTGCCAGATCCAGCCCCCCCCCCCCAAACACTGCACTTGTCATATCTGGTTGCCTAGCGACTGGATACATCTGCAGGTGAAGCTAATTCGGGGCAGTTGGAGCCAGAGGTTTGAACCTCCATCAGCCAGATGTGTGCACAAAGGAGAGGGTGTATTTTGGGGGAGGCGGTGCAGTAATGAGGGGTGTTGATGAGGCGGGAGACAGGCATAGGTGAGCTGTCTGCTCACCGCTGCACCCTGCCACTGCTGAACCCTGGTGACTGTAATAGCAGGCGTGTGCCACACTGTGCAGCGGTGGAGGGACTGGGCTGGCTGCACGCTGCTCACCGCAGTGCCAGGTTTCAATAGAAGTCGGGGAGATTGGTGCCGACTGGGCGATGGTCGAAGCTCACTGCACTCTCAGCAGTCGGAGTGCCAATCTGCTACCAGACACAGCCTGCCCGATGCCCTAACACCCCCTCTGTCCCCATCTCTGGAAAATCGGGGAAAATATCCCCGGAAATCCTTGGCGATTCATCTCCAAAAAGCAAAGTCCCTTTCTCTCTTTCCAGATGTTACCCGACCTGTTGAGTGTCATAACAGATCACTAATGATCTGACCAATGGGTACACGGTCAGCTTGTCTCACTTGGGAAGTGGCTCCACACCCTGTGCATGAGGGTTTGCGGTTGTCCAATAACTTGCTGAATGCATTTTTATTCATCTTGTTTTATACTGCATGAAACAGAGTTCACTGCATAAGAGAATGAATGGCAACATAGTATTGTACCTTGACGGAGTGATTCTCTGTCCACTTTCTCTTCTCTTGCAGTCTATTACTACTCTCGCTCATCCCGCTATGCCTCTCATTCCTCTCTTTCACCTCCTCTCCTCTCTCTATGTCTTCCTCTCCCAGTCCCTCTTCCTCACTTTTTTCTCCTCCTCCTCTCTCTCCATCTTCCTCTGTCTCTCTTTCCTGTCTTTCTTTCTTTCTCTCTCTGTCTCCCTATGTCCCTGTTTCTCTCTCTTTCTTTCCTCCATCTCTGCCTGTCTCTCCTTCCTCCTCTGCCATCTCCCCTCTCCTCTCTGCTGAACATTGCTGGTTCATAGTATTTTGCTGATAGCTGCTAACAAGTGGTTCAGACAGCACCCCTGCAGCTGCACTCCAACTCCCTTGTAATCCGCAGACAAATGAGCAAAGATTGATGTCTCCCACCTCCTTTCCCTTCAGGAACTCGCCATCTAAATGTCAGTGAAGATTGGGTTTCTACCTTGTGGGGGAGCTAACAACATAACTGTCCAGTTACCAGACCTTCAGTACGCTTGATATTCACAATGAGGTGTGGGCAACTAAACACCCATTTGCCTTAAGCAGTTCCTTATTAGATGAAATATTAAACACAATTATAATTCAGCAGCTGCACAGAATGAGGAGATAGATTGATGAAGGTTGTGCCATAATTTGTCTTCTGAATTTATCTTCATCTCCTTCAACAAACCTTCAGTTTCTGAATTTTTGGAGAAAAGATCTTATGAGGAATCTACGGGAGGTTGTTAACCACATCAGTACATTATCCTGACTCCATGCGTTCTAATCTTATTGATCAACCTCCTGTGTGGAACCTTATCAAAAGCCGTCTTGACAATCCAAATTCACCACCTTCACAGGCTCCCCCTTGCGCAAAGAGAGTAACCACGAGGTTAGAGAACCCCGGCCCAGAAATTTGTGTTCTATTTTATGGAATGTGAGTTAAACATGTAACCCAGAAGCAATAGTGCAGAGGAAGTAGGCAGTTCGTTCGCACGTGTGTCACACGATGTAGCTCGCTGTTGGCTTCTGTTGTCGTCCAACATGTTGACAGAATTGTCGCCCGATGCGTCACAGAGTGCATCGCGTCGTCGCTTCCAGGGATCGCCACGAGGAGGCTTCTGTCATGATCCCCAGTAGACAGTTACACATGCACATGAACAGGCAGGGAATGGAGGAATATGGACATTGTGCAGGCAGATAAGTTTAGTGTAGATTGGCATCATGGTTGGCACAGACAGGATGGGCTATAATGTTCTATGTTCTAAATTTATCCATCTCTTTCACTTCCCTTAGAACACTTCTTAAAAATCTCCATCTGGCCACAGGCTTGTATTTGAAGCTTTACAAGAAAGGAGGCAGAGAGAAAACAGGGAATTATAGACCAGTTAGCCTGACACCAGTAGCAGGGAAGATGCTTGAGTCAATTATTAACGATGTAATAGCGACGCATTTGGAAAGCAGTGACAGGATCGGTCAAAGTCAGCATGGATTTATGAAGGGGAAATCGTGCTTGACTTATCTTCTGGAATCTTTTGAGCATGTAACAAGTAGAATGAATAAGGGAGAGCCAGGATAAGGGATAATGGACAAGGCTGGATCTGGACTTTCAAAAAGCCTTTGACAAGGTCCCACACAAGAGATTAGTGTGTAAAATTAGAGAACATGGTATTGGGGGGTAGGGTGTTGACATGGATAGAGAGCTGGTTGGTAGACAGGAAGCAAAGAGTAGGAATTAACGGGTCCTTTTCAGAATTGCAGGCAGTGCAAGGCTCAGTGTTGGGACACCAGTTATTTATAATATATATTAACGATTTAGACAAAGGGATTAAATGCAACATCTCCAAGTTTTCAGATGACATAAAACTGGGTGGCAGAGTGAGCTGCGAGGAGGATGCTATGAGGCTGCAGGGTGACTTGGATAGGTTGGTGAGTGGGCAGATGCATGGCAGATGCCATATAATGTGAGGTTATCCACTTTGGTGGCAAAAACAAAAAGGTAGATTATTATCTGAATGGTGTCAGATTAGGAAAAGGGGAGGTGCAACGATTCTTGGGTGTCCTTGTACATCAGTCACTGAAAGTAAGCATCCAGGTACAGCTGGCAGTGAAGAAAGCAAATGGCAAGTTGGCCTTTATTGTGAGAGGATTTGAGTAAAGGAGCAAGGAGGTCCTACTGCAGTTGTACAGGGCCATGGTGGGACCACACCTGGAGTATTCTGTGCAGTTTTGGTCTCCTAATTTGAGGAAAGACATTCTTGCTATTGAGTGAGTGCAGCGTAGTTTCACCAGGTTAATTCCCAGGTGGCGGGACTGACATATGATGAAAGAATGGATCGACTGGGCTTATATTCACTGGAATTTAGAAGGATGAGAGGGTATCTTATAGAAACATATTAAATACTTAAGGGATTGGACAGGCTAGATGCAGGAACAATGTTCCCCATGTTGGGGGAGTCCAGAACTAGGGGTCACAGTTTATGAATTAGTGGTAGGCCATTTAGGACTGAGATGAGGAAAAACCTTTTCACCCAGGGAGTTGTGAATCTGCGGAATTCTCTGCCACAGAAGGTAGTGGAGGCCAATTCACTTGATGTTTTCAAGAGAGAGTTAGATATAGCTCTTAGGGCTAACGGAATCGAGGGATTATGGGGAGAAAGCAGGAACGGGGTACTGATTTTGTATGATCAGTATGATCATATTGAATGGTAGTGGTGGCTCAAAGGGCCAAATGGCCTACGCCTGCACCTATTTTATATGTTTCTAACTGCATGGCCCAGTGTCAGACTTTGTTTGATAAGGTTCCTGTGAAGTAATTGCACTTCCTCATGGAATCTGACATGCTACCAGCCAAAAGCTTTTTATTGTACACTTCCAGCAGGTCTGGCCCACTCAGTCCCACAGAGCCGAGTATATCGCTTCCGGGAGTTTTATTCGAGTCAAAAGAATGGATGGAGCCAGTTAGTTCCTCCGGGGTTAGTGGTTGGACCAGACTCTCCCACTTGCTGTCTCCAAGATGATTTTTTTTTCCAGAATAAAAAATATATACCAAACAAGAACTGTGCAAAAATTCTTCAGAATTTTATTGTATTTGGTAGTGTTCACAGAAATATCATTGTACCTGGCGTCCTTGCTACTCATGCCCCCCTGGGGTGATATCCCTTCCCTCGTTTGAGGGGCGTCTCCACCACACCCTGCCCTCCAATGTGCAGCAGCGGAAGGACCCTAGACTATGATCCTTCCCCACAAAGCCTTGGCGTTGGCTTAACCAAGCTTCTGTGCGTACCTCAGCACTGGAGTACTCCTGCATTCTGGATTGGGACAGCCCCTAACATTTCCCGATGGACATCTCGCTCTGCTGGGAGATCAACAAGGTTCGGGCAGACCAAAGAGGGACTTTCACTGAGTTGATAACCTTCCAGCAGTACTTGATGTCCGTCTTCGAATTTGTCCCTGGGAACAGTCACTAAATCGGATTTTCTAAAATCCAAAATAAACATTATTCAAAGTAAAAAATATATACAAAACAGGAACTGTGCAAAAATTCTTCTGACATTCACGGAGGCTTACAGTCCATAATTCAGATGCCAGTGTATTTCCAAGACAGGTCGGTGTTTAACTTGCAGGGTGACCTTGGGTGATGGTGTCTCTCCACCTGCCACTTTTAACCTTGATGGCAAGGCTTTGGTTTATGAGAGGACTTCTGTTTGTAAAATCTCGGTACTGGTGCTTGGACTGATGTGAAGGTTAGACCCAGAAGCTAAATGAAAGGATCAGTTTCCCATGCTGGTTTGATATTTGGCTGCACAATTAGACTGTTAGATCCCTAACTAATCACTATGCAAATCAGATGCACTCACTCATTAAAATTTAAATTAAGGTTGGGAGGCTACACATTTCTAATTGGATCCAATAGCTGAGAGTCAGAATCATGTATTTTAAACTGATTAAAATATTATTAGTGAAGCAAAGGATTGCCATCAGTCTGCTCGGCTGTGAGGCTGATGGGATAACATTACCGCCAAACAACATGTTTGTTTGCTGCTGTTTAACCTGACAACACTCTGTATGAATAAAAGATGGGTGGAGGTGAGCTGAGGCGGGTATCGATCTCGTTCAGGTCTTAGTCAGCAGGATGTGGGAGTCCAGACCAACCACCCCACCATAGAGGCATTTGAGGTGAATAAACCCCTTGGAAGTGATGACCAGCTGAGTTTTTACTTGGCTGCTGACTGGCACATTGCAGGGTGCAGGGGTGTGCGCTGAGGGATGCACTGAAGCTTTGTGCGGCCAACGCAAAGACTTTGTAGGCAAGCTCAGCAATTGAAGGTCCACTGGACACTGATGGGCCAGGTCCTGGGTAACCGCAAGGCCCTCAAACACCTGAAATAGTGCATTGTTCAAAGAGGCCACTTGAATGACATTGGTGCTTTACACAGAAAGTATTAAGTTGATGACACTATGAATGTATAGACAGCAATGCTATGCATGTATAGGCTGGACCACAACATGAATGTAAAGAAACCCGAGGGTTGATATGTAATTTGTGTTTATACTTGTGAATGAATAAAGTTTATTTATAAAAAATAATAATATAAAATGAGTGATTGCCATTGTGTGAGATGCTGGGGGAGA
This sequence comes from Malacoraja senta, assembly GCA_038087875.1. Taxonomy (NCBI): domain Eukaryota; kingdom Metazoa; phylum Chordata; class Chondrichthyes; order Rajiformes; family Rajidae; genus Malacoraja; species Malacoraja senta. The sequence continues at coordinate 11,995,163 of CM075989.1, read as the reverse complement.
CCCTTCTCACTGGCACTGACCCACTGATGGTTTCTGGGTTCAGACAGGTGGGGTCAGGGGGAGGTGTGTTTCACAGGAACAAATTCTCAGCAGCAAATAGATCGGGAACCTTATCAAGGGGTTTTAGTTATTGATGCAGCAGTGAAGACCGGGGTGATTACAGGCTGTAATCTCAATGAGATGTTCAGATGGCTCATCTGTAGAATAATGGAAACCTTGTATGTTTTCATTGTCTGATCTAATTGAAGCATTCAGATGATTCATTGTCACCACAGTTCAATATCAATGAACCATCCCATTATTGTATAAATAAACATATACCTGGGAGTGCTCATCTTCTGCATTCCAACTGCAGAATTCAGATTGTTTATACAGAGCATGATCTAGGTTGTGCAGTCATTACAGTCTGTGATCTAATTAAGGTTCTCAGGTGGTTCACATGAATAATAATCATTAGTTGGGAATGACTGAAGCGGCTGGATAATGAAGGAGTTCACATGGTTTCCGATACCAAGGTTAGCTAACTGATCTCGCTGAGTATCTGGGAGGTAAGAGCCACTGTGGATTGGAAGGAAGCAGGGTTAGAGGGCAGGAGATAATTGGACCAGGACTTGCAATAGTCTTTTATTTTCCTATAATGTTCTGAGTTGCTGTTATTAAGGTGCAGTCAAAAAGACAATTTGGGAATCAGTTTATTGGAATGTCAAATTTTTCTGTTCAGGTACAGGGACTACAACACCATCCCCCCACTGACAGAATGATGGAATTACAGCATTACAGCTCAACACTGCATGTTAGTTCCAGAGATCCGGGTTCGATCCTGACCCCTGGTGCTGTCTGTGTGGAGTTTGCAAGTTCTCATGGTGCCTGTATGGGTATCCTCTGGTTTCCACCCACATCCCAAATCATGCGGGTCAGCAGGTTATTTGGTAACATGAGTTGTCCCTAGTGTGTAGGTGAGAGGTAGATTCTAGGAGCAGTTGATGGGAATGTGAGGAGAATAAAATGGGTTTGGGTAAGAGCAGTATAACAGGGTAAGACAACACAGATTGCTGGAGTAACTCAGCGGGTCAGGCAGCTCTCTGGAGAGCATAGATAGATGACGCTTCTGGTTAGGACCCTTCTTCAGACTCATCAGAAGAACGGTTCAGACTTTGGCAATAAGGTCCCGGCCCAAACCATCACCTATCCATGTTCTACAGAGATGCTGCCTAACCCGCTGAGTTACTCAGCGTGTTAGGCAGCACAAAGCACTCTGTGTCCATTTTTGCAAACCAGCAACCTGCAGTTCCTTGTTTCTATTCTAAGAAAACTGGGTGCTTGATGGTCAGTGTGGACTCAGTGGTCAAAGGGCCTGCTTCTGTGCTATATCTGTCAGTGACTCGCGCGACATGTGGAGGTGGAGAGAGCAAGGGTACACCCTCCCCACAGACTAAAATGTGTGTGGTTAGATGCACCTCCACACATTTGGCCCTTGAGAAGGAACAGTCTGTGAATGCTCCCTGAGCCAACACATTAAATACCTGCAAACACAGTCAACAGACTCTGATCCAATGATATTTTTCCCTTAAACTCCATCTCATCGTTAAACCATCTTTGTCTTTGACTCGAACATGTTTCACATCTGCCATTCTGCAGATTTTTTCGCACAGATCAGGCCATTTGGCCCAGCAGGATGCTGTCAGTGCTTATGCCACAGCTTTCTCCCAGTCTATCTCTGTAACCTCAGTCAGTTCTTCAATATCTTGGTATCGCTCTAGTTCTGCCCTCTGACACATCCCCATTGATAATCGCTCCTGAACTGTGACTGTGCCTTTAGCTCCCAAGGCCATAAGCACCGCAATTCACTCTTCAATTCACTCCTTTATCACATTTGTCCTTTTGTTAATGTCTTTAATACTTGAGACACTGACCGAGCTCTTGGCCACCAGCCTCGATAGCTCCTTAGGTAGCTGTGTGCATTGCTCAGCCGATAATCAATTTTGTTAGATTGTGTGGGATGTTTTACTATGCTAAAGGTGCTATTTAAATGCAAGCTGTTGAAGCTCCAGCTATTTTACCCCAGATCTTTCTAATGAGCCGGCAGTATGACAGACAGCTTTACTCCAGCAGTGGCACAATCTGTCCAAAGCACTTGCATCGCTGGCACTCAGTCTTCCTGGGCTTTCCGCTCTGATTTTGTTTAAGTCTTCCAGGTAGATCTGTCATCAGACTTTGAATATCCTGGTAATCCTCTGATCCTAGCATCAGAAACAGATGCCTTTAGTTCCTGTTGGTAATGCTGTTTTCTGCGGGATGCGTTAGGAAGCAGCAGTCTCCGGAGATGAGTGAGACCATGTGTCAGCCTGTGTTTCTACAACGGAAACGGTTGTTTCCACAACGGTGGTACCACTGGAGTCTGACCCTGGCGTGCAAGCGCAGAAGGTGCAGCGTCACACTGTGGGAAGTGGGCTCATGTAAAGAAATTTGGTTTCAATGAAGTAAAATGATTGAATATTTAAAGAGGAAAATGGTGCATATTCTCGACCATGTAACAACCTCACAATCAAGGTAGATTTCAAACCACTGAATCTTGCAGCTGCGAAGTAAGCTATTCCCTACAGTTATATAATCCGTCCACAAATCTTTCCTTACAGCCGCAAATATTAATCTAACTCATTTTTGGAAATTCCTGTTGAATGTGGTTACATCGTTCCTGCAGACACACATCTCAGGTGACAGCCACTCACACGTTTTCCGTCACCGCTCTGGTTGTTTTAACAGTTGCCTTTGATCTGTGGTCCTCTGGTCCACCGGAAACAATTCCATCTTATAGGTATGTTACAAAACTTACCTTCAGTCGCGCTGTAATTCTGCCACTGGCCGTGTGCGTGATTTTGGCGCCTTTAAGGGGGGGCGGGGTTAAAACGCGGGTTTCTCCTCCCTTGTCCTGGGAATATTTTGTTGGAGTACAAGCCTTGGCTGACAAAATCGTTCCTACCGGCGTTTTGTGAATTTTTTATTTTTATTAAATCGTCAATGTCAGCGCTACAGTAATTTTAAAAGCAGCTCCTGAAGCGTCAACGCCGATAACGGGGACGGATTTCACACACGGGACAGGTAAACGAAAGTGCTTTCTTTAAATGTATAAAAGTGCTTCTTAAGAAGCCTTTAATTCACATTTTGTCATGCGAAACGGTGATTTTATTCCCCGAATTAACGGCAGTATTTTTCATGCCAATACGGGGTTAAATTCACCGCAAATCAACGTTCCAAAAGATCGCGTTCCAGTAATCCTCACTCGCAAGATGAATTAAATCCCCATTAATTTACAGGTATTAAACATTCAATTCCTTCCATTTGGCCTGTAAATTCATGAAAATTAGATTTAAAAATTATGTTATATTGTGAATTATTGTGTGAATGTTATTTGGACACTTAGGCTATTTAAAAATGTTAATCTATTCTTAAGAAATTGATAGATGTTTAGATCTAGTAATTGAATTTTGTAATTAGCTACAATTAGGTAACTAACTAATTATATGCTTTACTTTCATGTCTTCGAAGTAAGATTGTTTCATATTTGTTTCAGAATGCTTCAATCTATAATACCTGAAAATTTCTTTCAGTTATCATAATTTTTAAGAAAGTTATGGGCTTTTAACTGTCCTCGATCACAGCTTTTGTGTTAAGTCAATGGAAAAGCAATAGGGAACTAGATGCTAATTTCTGTATGATAATGGCCATAACTTTTTTAATACTGAAGATATGAAAGTGAATTAAGTGTCAAATTAAACTTCTTTTTATGCTTTATCTGATGGGATAAATTGCAGACTTTATTTTTTAAATCTCAAAATTTTGTAACATTGCTACATCTTACAGACCCTGTCAAAACTCCCATATGGCTTCAGTTTTAGTTTTAGAGATACTGGATAGAAACAGGCCCTTCGGCCCACTGAGTTCACACCAACCATCTAGTTCACACTAGTTCTATGTTATCCCATTTTTACATCCGCTCTCTGCACACTCGGGGCAATTTACAGAACCAACAAACCTGCATGTCTTTGGGATGTGGGAGAAACCGGGGCACCCAGAGGGTACACCTGCACAGGTAGAACATCAAACTCTACACAGACACCACCTGAGGTTAGGATTGATTTTTGTTCCTTTTATTAAATGTCCCCTTAACCATCTGAGATGAAGGCCAGCTTCTCCATTTTCTACAGATTACTGAAGCAAAATTAAATTCCAATAAACACGATGTCAAAAACAGGAGCAATCATATAACACGTGACCAAAACCAATGATTGACCTAAAGACACTTTATTCAGTTCCAAAGCTATAAATAGTTGCTGTGCATGCAGGAATTCAGTCACAAATAGCTAAGTAAGCACCAGATCGTTGTCAACGAGGATTCAGTGGATTGCATATAAAAAACAAATTAGTAGAGGAACTCAGTAGGAGAAGGCAGCATCTGTGGAGGGTAGATGATGTTTTGAATTGAGCCTGTTCTGCGGACTTCTTGTATCTGAAGGAGGTCCTGGCCAGAAACATCTGTCCATTTTCCTCCATTGATGTCTAACTTGCTAAGTTCCTCCAGCAGTTTGATTTTTCCACAAGATTCCAACATCTGCAGTCTCTTGTGCCTTCAATAGATCGCAGCGTCTCAGGACATAGGCACAGAGCAGAATGGATGTTTCCAGATCTGACAGAGCTTTGCATTGCCTGAGATGTGAACGGGAAGCAGGAGAAGATCCCTCAGGTCCCCTAGCTGGTCCACCAGAAAACACACAGCCCTGGACTTCACTCATTTTGTCCCTGATTCACCTCCTGCTCAGAATGAGGTTGGGAGAGGTGATATCAGGAGTCTAGTTTAGTTTAGTTTATTGTCACGTGTACCGAGGTACAGTGAAAAGCTATTGTTGCATGCTAACCAGTCAGTAGAAAGACAAACATGATTGCAATCAATCCATTTACAGTGAATAGATACATGATAAGGGAATAACATTTAGTGCAAGGTAAAGCCAACAAAGTCCGATCAAGGATAGTCCGAGGGTCACCAAAGAGGTAGATAGTAGTTCAGCACAGCTCTCTGGTTGTGGAAGGATGATTCAGTTGCCTGATAACAGCTGGAAAGAAACAGCCCCTGAATCTGGTGGTGTGCACTTTCACACTTCTATACGTTTTGCCTGATGGGAGCGGGGAGAAGAGGGAGTGGCCAGGGTGCGACTCGTCCTTGATTATGCTGCTGGCCTTGCCGAGGCAGCGCGAGGTATAAATGGAGTCAATAGAAGGGAGGCTGGTTTGTGTGATGGTCTAGGCTGCATCCACAATTTGCTGCAATATTTTGCGGTCTTGGATGGAGCTGCTCCCAAACCAAGGTGTGATGCATTCTGATAAAATGGTTTCTATGGTGCATCTGAAAAAATTGGTGAGAGTTGTAGGAGACATGCCAAACTTCCAAAGCCTTTTAAGGAAGGGTGAAAATGGTGATTCATTATGTTGGGTGCTTTCCCAATGCAGCATAAAGTGTAGATGGAGTTGATCGGGGTGGATGGTTTGAGTGATGGGCTGGGTTGATTACACAAATTCTTGCAATTTATTGAGATCTTGGGCAGAGAAATTGCCATACAAAACTGTGATGCATCCGGACAGGATGTTTTCTGTGGTGCATCTATAGAAATTGGTAAGAGTCACTGGAGACATACTGAATTTCCTTAGTCTTCTGAGGAAATAGAAGTACATGGTTTTTATGCTTTCTTGGCCATATTGTCTTTTAACCTATCTATGATCATGTGTAGAAAGGAACTGCAGATGCTGGTTTATATCAAAGTAACTCAGCAGGTTAGGCTGCTTCTCTGGAGATAAAGGATGGATGATGTTTCGGTTCTGAAGAAGTGTGCTGACCCGAAACGTTATGCATCCTTTTTCTCCAGAGATGCTGCCTGACCCGCTGAGTTACACCAGCACTTTGTGTCTATCTTCTATCCATAATCATGTTGGTTTTCAATCTTTATATAGTGAGTACTGGACATGAGAATGTTCCCTGGATGGTTAACTACAGGATAAAACATATCATCTGCCACTCTCAATCCACTGAGCCTATTCTCACTCAGCTTTGTGTAGCATTACCCATTATTTTCAGGCAGGCAGCCTGCAATGCAGGATTTATAGGCTCAAAAACACATACAATCTTAAGATCCACTTACGATGCTGAATTTAAAGCAGTCTACTTGCAATCTGTGCAAAAACCGAGTTTACTGAAATTCCACAGGGGCCAATCTCATCACAGCTTCCTTCAGCAGTTCCTGTCACAAGGATACTAGGTGCAAGGTTTGGCTCAAGCTCTGATTTCACAGTCAGCTTCTGATGCATGTTGCAGATGCCTGGAGGTTTTATTATTTATAGTAACGGCGGCCATGAGATTTGTTTGCTTGAATTTTTGTTATTGCTGAAATGCAGGAGGAAGATTGATGATCGTGCTTGAATGGGTGGAGGCCTCCTGGACAACAAAAACTGACAGGCCCCATTGTGACAAGCAGGGGCTGCTGCTCCAGCCAGCAACATCACAGACTGCTCAGTGGGACTTCCAGTTGGGCGATCTAATGAATATTTTGTACATTGCATTGATTGTCTCCAGAAAGAGATGTTGTCAAGTGCAATTGCGTTATACAGTCTCCGCTGGCTGAGATCAGTCTGCAATCCTTTCTGATGGACTGCATAACATGGTGTTGAATGACACAACAGCAACTTTTTGTTCTTATCATTTGGATGGGGTCAGGGAGCACATTGTAGGGACAACACCACATGGAAGACATCAATGTCTCCGTTGTGGTGGGATGATAGAGGCACAAGTTGAACTCCGCGCCTGAAATCCGTTTCAACATGGAAGCAAGATATGCAAAGGTTACTACACCACCGGTTTGTCTGACCCTTGGTGCTTCACTTTAGTGATTGTAGTGAAGAGGAATGTTAAGTTAGATGAATGGGTGATTAAGTGGCAGTCAGTCTCTCACAGAGTCCACATTGAGCCTGATTGAGCTGCTTGAGGCTGGCAGACTGCTGGAAGGCCAGCCTGAAAACTGAACTCGGCAGGAAAATGGGTCTTGTCTTGGACCAGATTACCCTGTGCTGGCTTTTGGGTTGGAATACAGTCCTCAGTTGAAAATCAGATCTCACAGCTCCACAATTGCCCCAGTCATGTCCCACAGATCTGCACCAGTACAAGAGTAGACATCCTGGGGCAGAATCAGGGAGTGTTGTCCTATTGCAAGTGGGATCTTAAACCGGGGGCCCCTATCTGACCTCTCAAATGGATGTAGAGAACCCCATGGCTATTCTTTAAAAAACGAGCACAAGACTTCTTGTTGGGGCCATGTGGCACAAGGAACAAAAATACTACAGCATAGACTCACAAAAGATCGTTCCATTTGTGGGAAAATCCAAAATAAGGAACCACAAGATTGATCCAATGGGAACTGAGAAGAAACACCTTTACCCGGTGAGTGGGAGGAGTGGAACTCCCTCCGACAGGTTGGGATGAATATCACAATATGGAGAAGTTGGCTGAGGACGGGAGAGATGAAGGAAGAGAAAATTCATCCAACCTAGCCCTGCCTCAGCTCACCTATTTGCCGCCAGACTCGACTATTTTGACACATTCCACTTCTGCCGCCCTCAAGGCCTTCAAAACTCTGTGTCCAAACTCGCCTGCCAGCCCTTGAAAACTCTGCAGTCATCGTAGTCCTCCAATTCCAGCCTCTTGATTATCCCTCAGTCATCATGGCGGCAGTGTCTTCAGTTATTTGGGCTCCAAGCTCTGGAATTTCTTCCCTAACCCTCTCCATCTCTCTCAGTTCCTAAATGTCCTGTTTCTGCCCTCCTGCCTGGTTTCTACTTGCTAATGCTCCAGGGTAGTATCTAGGACATTTTACTCTTTTGGCAGCATTACATAACTGAACGACATAGTCATCAAAGAGTCAAACAGGCCTTTCATCCCACTGAGTCCATGCTGACCATCAACCACCCATTTGCACTAATCCTATTGTAACTCCTTTTCTTTACATATTCTCTGCACATTCCCATCAGTTCTTTTGAAATTCTATCACTCACCTACACACTAGCGACAATTTATAGTTACAAATTAACCTTCCAGAGCACCCGGGGGAAATCCACACGGTCACAGGGAGAATGGGCAGATTCTACATTGACAGCACTGGAGGTCAGGATTGAACCTGGGTCCCTGGCACTGTGAAGTGATAACTCTACTAGTTGCACTGCTATGTTGCCCCTAGTTATTGAGACAAGCTGAGGAAAGCTGATTGAGGTTTGTGTGAAGCATGGATGGTATTTGTGTCCTGCAGCCGCACAGTTAATCAGTGTATATGCCTTTCTCCCTTTGAGAGTGGGTTTCAGTGCATTTAGCTCCTGCAATGTTTAGTGAGGGTATTCCTCTAGAGGGGGTGAGAGAGCTTCCTTCAAACAGGCAGGAAGACGCGGTTGGAGAGTGCTGTGGGAACTGTATAAGATTTCATTCCAATTGGCAGATTAGTCGCTCTGCTCTCAGAGCAGGGGGTAGAGTGACAATCTCTGCTTCAGGACCGTTGTCCAGTTATTCCTTGTGAGTGGCATTTGCCACCTGGGGCAGGTCCTTATTGACAGGAAAATAAATGAACAACTCACCTGAGGCAGAGTTATGCCCCCGTCCCACTTAGGCAATTTTTTAGGCGACTACAGGCGTCTAGGTTGTCGCCACATGGTCGCAGGGGTGTCGCCTGTATGGTCTCCTCAGTCGCCCAAAGGGTCTACCTTTGGTAGACAAAAGTGCTGGAGAAACTCAACGGGTGCATCAGCATCTATGGAGCGAAGGAAATAGGCAACGTTTCGGGCCGAAACCCTTCTTCAGGGTCGTACCTTTTTTCTGCTCGCCGCTGGATTTGAAAATATTCAAACCTTTTCGGCGACAGTCGGCGCCCGTGGGCTTGACACCAACGATCGTAGCCTGATGTAGGTGCTGTCGTAGTTTGTCGCCAGGATGATGTAGGTTATCACCAGGATGAGGTAGGTTATCGCTGGTGTTGACTTCGGTGAATTCCATTGGCGACTACCTACGTCAACCGGCGACAGGTACCGGCGACTGAATTGTCTTACCTTGTCGTAGCTTGTCGCGGGTGGACGTAGGTTGTTGTAGGTGTGGTCGTAGGTGGACGTCCTAATGGTCACCGGTTGTCGGTAGCTTGTCATAGTTTGACGTCGACTAGGAGGTAGGTTCTTGTAGACATTGTCGTAGACATTGTCGTAGACATTGTCATAGGGTTTGTCTAGTCGCCGCTTTTTCGGCGACCTGCTACGACTACGACAGTCGCCGAAAAAATCGCCTAAGTGGGGCAGGCCCATTACTTTCCTCCCAAAGAGACTGAATGAGGGTGTAAAGGGACACAAAGTGCTGGAGTAACTCAATGGGTCAGGCAATGGGTATCACAAGCTTCTCTGAAGAAGATGGATAGGTGACGTTTTGTGTCAGGAACCTACTTCATACCCATCACCAATCTATGTTCTCCAGAGAAGCTTGTGTTACTCCAACACTTTGTGTCCTTTTGTGTAAATCAGTTTCTGTAGTTCCTTGTTTCTACACTCACTATAAATACTGACACACACCCCTGGCACCCCCTGTAAACATGGATACATTGACACATTCCCTGGGACCCCCTGTAAACGTTGACACACATCGTGGTATCCTCTGTAAACATTGACACACACTTTGCTATCTGCTGTAAATACAAACACACTCACTGGGATCCCCTGTAACTACTGACACATTCCCAGAAATCTGCTGTTAATGCTGACACTCTCTCCAGGAACCCCCTGTAAATACCCACACAGTCCTGGGGACCCCCTGTAAAAATGAATACTTGGGAACGAACCCCTGTCAACTCTCTGTGCAGGGACTGGTGGTTAATGAGTGTGACCCTGAGACCTTCAGAGAGGCACCAAGGGTTCTTCACCAGATTTTCTTCAGGTAAGATGCTAAATTCGACTCTACCCATGTCAAGTCTACTGCATAGAAACCGGCCTTCATTAATTCACAGCCTTGATCTCTCTGATCCAGTGCCTGTGCCTTTATTTAGAGGGTCATGTAATATTAGACTATGCCCTGACCCTCTCCCACAGAGGCCGGTAACCAATCCTCTCTCATTTTTGGGGGATTGTGTTTGCGGTCATCAGTCTTGGTGTGTGTCCACAGTACCATTGCCCGGAGGCTTGAGAGTCAGTCTTTGACGGAAATTGTTTGCATCCTCTCTGGGCAATGTAATGAGGTGGTGGATTAAATGCAAGTCTTCTCCCTGATAGATGCTCACGGTAAAGTGACTGTGAGGACTCTTTATGTAAGCTCATTATTTATGGTCTGAATAAAAGGCGCTGTGTTCAACACAGGCTGCTACAATGGCTTCACTGCAGGGCAAATTAATTTCTCCTGTGCACCTCGGGTCCGCTGGCAATAATTTAATTTGTAAACCATTAGAATCAATTTTCCTCTCAACTGAGGGTCTAGATTTGCAATTAAAATGCATGCATTCATTAATAAAATTCCCTTTGAAGAGTGAGATAAATAAATAAACAGAATTCTCTATGCTTTAGTGGAAGACCAAATTGTACCTTTTCTTCAATTACATTTTCTTTGAAGGTGATTTGGTTCCCACACAAAATATATGGGTTGTCAAAAAAACTGTTCTACAGGGTTCTGCCTCCTAACTTGAACATTGCCCTCTTAGATTTCACCAATAACAGTCAACATTCCCTCAAAGTACAACACACCCTGAGGGTGTTTGAAGGTCCCCCCTCTACAATCAGCCTGGAAAATGGTCTCGACCCGAAATGTCACCTATTCATGTTCTGCAGTGATGCTGCCTGACCCGCTGAGTTACTCCGGCACTTTGTGTAATCTTTTTGTAAACCAGCATCTGCAGTTCCATTTTCTCCATTCTGGATGGTTGTGGCTCAGTTTATGACTCACTTGAGGAATGTTCCAGAAACCCAGACAGTGCCCTGTCATTCATCAGAGTGCAGATGGCATGGAGGCTGCCCCATTGTGAAGCCACAAGCCCCATTCATACTGTCCAGGGACTTTGTGAAGCTTGTACTAAGGTACTGAGGCTCTGGTCAAATCGATGGCGTAGTCAGTATAGGCAGCTGGGATTGTGAATCCCTTAAGTATTGGGGCTGTGACAGTGCAATTAAAAGGTTATCAGGAGGCCCAAAGGGGACATGATACAACTTTGGCAGAAAAGGTAAAGGATAATCCAAAGGATTCTACAAGTAAATTGAGGACAATAGTAACAAAGAAGAGAATAGGGCCCCTTAAAGATCAAAAATGTTATGTGGAGGCAAAGGAGATGGGTGAGGTGTAAAATTAATATTTCTCATCTGAATTTACCATGGATATGTACTTGTCACAGTGCCTTCATCAGTCCATGTAATGATGGCAGGAGTTGGGACGTCATGTTACAACTGTACTAGACATTGGTAAAGTCACATTTGGAGTATAGTGTACAGTACTTGTCACTTTGTAATAAGAAGGACGTCATTAAACTGGAAAGGGTGCTCGAAAGAGTTATGAAGATGTTACCGGGTCTGGAAGGTTTGGGTTATAAAGAGATGCTGGATGGATTGTTTTCTCCATGAAGCGTCGGAGGGTGAGGGATCATCTTATCAACGTTTCTAAAATCATGAGACACATAGATAGGGTCAGTAGTCACAGGCTTCCTCCCAGGATAGAGGGGTTTAGGTTTAAGGTGAGAAGAGAAAGATTTAAAAGGATCCTGACGGGCAACTTTTCTCACACAAAGGTACATGCAACGAGCTGCCAGAGGAAGTGGATAGAAAAGATTTGAAGGAAAAGGGTCGGCGCAAGTAATAGGACTAGTTCAGTTAGGCAACTTAGTGGGCCGAAGGACCTGTTGGGCCGAAGGACCTGTTTCGGTAGTGTATAACTCTATGACTCTATAACTGTTTATTCACAGACACTTACACACTTCTACATCATTGCACATACTTCGATACAATCCTACACATACCTTCACATACACATTCAGACTCACATTTCTGCACACTTACTCACTCCTTTCACACACACATTTCTGCACACTTACTCACCATTATTACACAGTTGCTCAAATACTTCTAAATCTTCAAATGCACTCCTGTAAATATACTTCTGAACATTCACACTTCAATACACTTAAACACACACCCTAACAAACCTCAAACCTCCCACAAACTCACACACATCATTACACACTCACACCCCTTTACATAAACCACTCTTACAAGCACACCTCCTACACACACACTCCGGCACACACATAGTTGTCACATACTCCACAATACACATCCTGACACACTTCTACACACTCACAGAAGAGTTCTATACAATGCGTGTATGCAAATAATCAAGAAAGACAATAGTTAATAGTCAGGGTATTTGTGGGACCATGTTTGGAGTACTGTGTACAGGACTGGGCTTCTTATTAAAAGAAGGATCTTAATGTGAAGGTTTACTACTAGTACCTGGAATGGACAGGTTGTTGTATATGTATGGAAACGTTGGACAGCAAGGCATATATATTTTGGGGGTGGATATGGAGTACATACTCTATGATACGATAGAACTTTATTTATCCCAGGAGGGAAATTAATCTGCTAAACAATCATAAAACACGAGATACATGAAACATGAAATTAAAGTGACGAGTGGAAAGGATTGGGGATGTGCAAAGATTGAAGTGGGGCGGGGGAGGGGAATCAATGTACCCCATGACAGAAGCGGGAGGAGTTGTACAGTTTGATAGCCACAGGGAAGAAGGATCTCCTGTGGTGTTCTGTCCTGCATCTTGGTGGAACCAGTCAGTTCCTGAAGGTGCTGCTCAGGTTGACCAGTGTGTCAAGGTGGGGGGGGAGCTGTATTGTCCAAGATGCTCCACAGTTTGAGGAGCATCCTCCCCTGCAGAACCATCTCCCATGAATCCAACTCTGCCCCTAGGACAGAGCCAGCCATCCTGATGAGTTTGTTAATCCTGTTGGCATTTGCGGCCTTCGCCCTGCTGCCCAGCACAGGACAGCGAAGAAGATGGCACTGGCTACCACTGATTGGTAGAACATCTGCAGCATCTTACTGCAGACATTGAAGGAGCGGAGCCTTCTCAAAAAATGCAGCCGGCTCCATCCCTTCTTGTACAGGGCATCAGCGTTCCTGGACCAGTCCAGTTTACTGTTCAGGTACACTCCAAGGTATTTGTTTCCTTCTGTGGAAAAATCTAGAACTGGGGGGTGGGGGGTTGGTTACTGTTTAAAAAGATAAGGGCGACCATTTAAGACAGAGATGATGGTCCTTGGAACTTTCTTGCTGTGGAGAGGCCAAGTGGCTTATCCTGCAACTGATTTGTATGTTTGTATTACTGTGACTGCTTCTGTGAACCCTCAATGTTGCGGTAGAATTACTGTGCCATACTTTGGCTATTAATTTTAGAATGATGATGTGTAATGACTCTTCTTTTCAAACCAGCCACGGAAAGTTAGGACATCACAATGATGAGCATGTGGAATGACCAATGGTGGTAGTGCGAGGGTGGGTCAGCACCAGATTTGCAACTCCTTTGGCTCGGCCCAGTTTGAGGTGGGGCTGAGATGGTGAGGTGGCTTCACTCCTCCCTGCTGTGCCGGGGATGCCTCTGTCCAGAAATATCCACTGCAGTGACACAGACACCAGACACTCATGGAGCTTACTCCAGGCCCACAACACAGTCAGCACTACAATCCAGTCTGCTCACTGCTGAGGAAATGATAATTCCCTACATTAATTGTTTAAGAAAATCTATTTATTGCCAGTTATATTAATAGAACAAACTATTACCATGGTAACTGCAAAAACCGTGCAACCCCGTTGTTCAAACTGTAATTGAATTTTATTTTGTGGCAATTTGGATCCACGAGATTGATCAGAGCACAGGATCAGGTAACCCCATTAGAGGGGTGAGGGCTGAGAGCTGGTTGACTACTCTGCGGAAGGACGTGATTTGATCTGGGTTAAAAATTTTGGTGGTGAACAGCAGGAACTATAGAGGTTCTCAGGGAGCACTGACCCAGAAGCTGGCCATTCAGCCCATTCTGCTCTGCTGGCACCGGAAATTCCCGCTTTTATCCCTCCCTTATTTTGCCCTCTTGAGAAAGTTGAAGCTGCCCACACCACCCTTCCAGGCAGTGGATGCAAGAGACTGCAGGTGCTAGAAGTAGGAGCAAAAAATAAACAGCTGGGCAAACTCAGCAGGTCGAGCAGCATCTGTGGAGCAATGGGATGGTTAATGGTTCAGGTCAAGATCCTGTATCAGTCTCTGGTTCACAATGGCAGGGTAGGACCTAAGTCCATTGTGGAGCCATCAGTTCAGCAATCTCTCTGGGTTGATTTTCCTGCCACTATTTCCTGCTGATGGGTCAGACGAGCCCTCAGCTGAACTTCCTTTGTGTCGGCTCTGCTGCAGTCACTGGCTGACAGCTGATGAACCTCTTGCAGCACCTCAGGGTCCATGATCTGCCACCAGGCTATCCTTGTAATTCACTGCCAGGTACCAATCATTCCAATCACCTGCAGAGCCCACAGTGTATCTATCGCAAGAGCAGAATGTGCACTCACTGCGCTCTTTTCCTATTTATCTGGTGTGTGACATGATGAATAGAACTGTGCAATTTGTTTTCCAGTAAACCAGTGTTTTTAATGTGGACTGATTTAAAGGACAAAGACATCAGACACCCTGTGGTGTTCGAGACTCCACATGTGTCACTCTTACTCAGTCTGCAGGTTATCTCTCAACAGCCTGCTTTAGACAAAATATTTAAGTGGGATTTGTTTGAATATTTATCTTAATTCGTGTTACCACATAGAGCTATGGCGTCTATCCAGTCCATTCAGCCTATCTGGTTCATGCTAGTGCTTCTACACACCAATCTCCTTCTCTTCCCTCTGCATCTGCTCCTATTCCCATCTCCTCCTCGTGCTTTCCCCCCTCGTGTCTTTATCCAGCCTCCTCTTAAACCACTCTCCATTATTTGCCTCACCCACTGCCCCACTTTCACGACAGAGGCTCGTCCCAATTTCCCCACTGGATTTATTTGTTGCTCTCATTATTTACTCCCCCGGTTCTGGCGGAGCCATACGTAAAATCATCTCTCCATCTCCTCATCCTCCCCACCCCTCGTTCCTGCTGATGATCCAGATGTAATGTAAAACACTTTGACCAGCTGCCCCTCAGCCTCTGGATCGGCTAAACTCCGCAGAGTGGGAGATCACTTGATGCGGGTAAGAGGAGAGTGTCTTGACATTGGCTGCTCACCTGCAGCAACTCCACAGCAATTAGCCCAAGGTTCCTTGCCTCTTGCCAAGGGCTGGGTTAATATGAACATTCCTAGGGAGTAGGTTATCACTTGTGGTCTATGCCCAAGTGTCCCCAGAGCTGAGTTGTCAGGCCACATTGCAAGGAAGTTAACGATAAGCGTTGGTGGGCTGGGAGTTATGCACAAGCCGGGTATCGACTCTGCTCCACTGGGGAATCAGGCCAGTTCGAGCAGTAATCTGGTAGTTTCATGTACTGATTTCTAGTTCTTATATAACATGCGTGTACAACTACAATGCTTAGAAGGCTTTGGATAGTTACATGGATCGGAAAGATTTGGGGGGATATGGGTCAAATGTGGGCAAATGGCACCACTGTATTTGGGTACCTAAGTC
The DNA here is from genome assembly GCA_038087875.1 of Malacoraja senta. Taxonomy (NCBI): domain Eukaryota; kingdom Metazoa; phylum Chordata; class Chondrichthyes; order Rajiformes; family Rajidae; genus Malacoraja; species Malacoraja senta. The sequence continues at coordinate 11,979,406 of CM075989.1, read as the reverse complement.
AACATAGACAAGTTGGGCCGAAGGGCCTTTTTCCATGCTTTATAACCCGATGCACCAATGGCTCTTTTAAATCCCATACTTAGTTACTCACTTGAAATCAAATTCCCATGCTGGCCCAGTGAGTCCTGAACCTGTGTCCCAGATCCACACGTATTGCTGCAGTTGTCAAAAATCTGAAATAAAACCAAAGAATTTTGGAGATCACCAGGTCAGGCATCACCAATGGAGGGAGCAATAGAGTTAATGTTTCAGGCTGTTGGCTTTGCTTCTGTTCAAGGCCAGTGGATATCAACTACGATGTTACATCTTCCTATTGGCGCTGGCGCAAGGTGTCGTTCCCGGCACCACTTGTCACCTACACAGTAATTACTCAAAGCAACTGAACAACACTGCAGTAATCAGTGAGGTGGTTGAGGCAGGTTTTATCACAACATTTATGACATATTTGGACGGGTACATGGATAGGATAAGTTTAGAGAGATATGGGCCAAATGTAGGCAGGTGGGACCAGTGTAGAAGAGTACACACTACACTTCTGAAAATGAGGCTTTGGCTGGATAATCTGTTGTGGGAGTTTGTGTGGAACAAAGAACAAACTACTGGAGGAACTCCGTGGAGGGAATATTCAGCTTGGGTAGCTTGAAATCTAACCGCAGGAACATTGAATTCTCCTGGGGTAACCCTGAGTGTTGTTTCCCCCCCCCCCCCCCCCACTCCTCATCTACCCAGTTTCTTCCCCCAACCACTCAGCGCACACCTTCCTTTCCGCTCCCCAATCCCTGTCACCCAGTTCTGTTCCCTTCCTCCATCTGCTCATCTTCCACCCACTCCCTATTCCAGGTGCCCTATTTACCTTCTCCCCCCCCCCCCCCCCCCCCCCCACACGCACACTATTCTCTTCCGCGACTGTTCCTCCCTCTGGGTCTGCATCTCATTCCCTACCTCTGAACTCTTTTGGCTTCACCACATCACCTCCAGCCTTGGTTTCTGTCCATTTCCATCCACAGATGCTGCCCGGTCACATGGTTCCTCCAGCAGCTTGCTCATTGCTTAAGATCCAAGCATCTGCAGTCTCTTGTGTCTCCAGTTATATGGCCCGTTTGAGGTCCCCTGCTTGGGACCACTCATAACTTTCTCAGGCAGTAGTCTAATCTTTATGGCGTTCCTCCATATTTGCTTCTGCTAGCCCCTGCTATTCTAACCAGTCTCCTGCCGCTGAAATGGATGTGTGGTTTGCATGTTACCAACTAATTATGGGAAGAACTTGTAGTTAGATTCATTGTGTGAATTAGCCATCACTTTAAAGTCTGTCTTACTTCAGCAATTCCATTTACTCATTCTTCTTCTGTCAAGACAAAAGCTACAAATTAACATTCCTGCAGTTGGCTTGCAATCAGAAATCAATTGTAAACTAATAAAACCACGCAGTGAATGATGAATCGATGCTTGTGCCCGATTCTGCGCGAGGATCTTCCCAGTAATCTTTGCAGCAGTGGCCAGGAGCTGAGTGAGGACAGCACAGGTCAGTGAGAACTCACAGAGAGGACCTGGGCAGTCAGAAAGCTCCTGTAGGAAGAATTTGGGAGTGTTTCCAATGAAGTGTGGAGGTACGGAAGAGTGGCGAACCTCAGTGTCCAGTGGAGTCATACCTGCCTGACCAACTGTACAAAATAGAGCTTAGTCCCAGAAAGAAATTACCTTCTTCTTCTAAAACAACACTGGGATCAGGATCCCCCAACATCAGGCCATGCACTCATCTCACTGTTACCATTGTGCAGGAGTTGCAGAAGCCTGATGTCCCTGGAATAGCTACAATACTTTCCTACAACCATCAGATTCATGAACCAACCTGCACAAGCGGAGTCCGCCCTCAGAAATGTTTTCTAATTGTGTTCTGATTTCTTTTCACTGTCTTGTATAATTTATGTTGACTTAATTTATCTTCTGTGTTTTCTGAGTCTGAGTGCCTGTGATGCTGCTAAAAGATTTTCATTGGTACCTATGCTTCACCGTAGTTGTCCATGTGACAATAAACTTGTGTTGCTGCAGCTGCTGTTTATACCGAAGATAGACACAAAATGCTAGAGCAACTCAACGGGTCAGGCAGCGTCTCTGAAGAAAAGGAATAGATGACACTTCGGGTCGGAAACCTTCTTCAAAGCTTCGGGTTGGAACCCTTCTTCAAAGTCTGAAATAGGGTACCGACCCGAAGCGTCACCTATTCCTTTTTTCCAGAGATGCTGCATGACCCGCTGAGTTAGTCCGGCATTTTGTGTCTATTAACAATAAACCTGACTTGACTCAGCCTCTGAAGTAAGTTCTACCATTTAATTAGCTCACACGTGCATCTTAACTCTATTTGCTGCCTCCGCACCCGATCAATCACATGGTTTTAGTTGCCGCTGCTGAGTCACAAGGTTGTAGGTTCAAGTCCATGCCAGGAAGTGAGCACAAAATCTCAGCTGACACATGGAGAATCCTGCAGTGCAGAAGCTGCTGTCTTTCAGGTCAGAGATTAATTGAGGCAGGTTTTATACTCTCTCAAATGGATATGAAAGATCCTGGTGCTATTTTGAAGATGATCAGGGCATTATTCCTGATGGCTACAGTTGATCCCTGAAAGCTGATTTTCTGTCCACCATTACAATCAACTAGCATTTCCCTGTACATTTTGGGCATGTTTTAGTGCCAATTGTGGGAGTTTGCTGACCACAAAGTGGCTGCTGGATCACCTACATGACAACAGTCTGCAGCCTAAAGCAAAGGCTACTGGAAGTTACAACGGAAACAGACTCTTTGTATCCTCAATCATCAGCTGCCACTCTCTTAGTCTTCACTGCCGCCCTCTCACTCAGGTTTCAAAGTGTTTGGGGAGCAAGACACACCAGCTTCCAGTTTCTGTGAAGCACCTGTGTAACCCGTCAATGACAAACTCTTGGAGCACGGCTGATAGCAGAGATAAAGCCAGACTGTTCCTCCTGCACAACTCTCTGAGTTACTGAATCTCTCGGGGGGTGGGGGGGGGGGTAGGGTAGGGAGGGGGAAGAGACCATACATAGCTCACATCAGTAGGTAGGTGAAACTCCAGGAGATCTCTCCCCTAGCCCCAGAGATAATCAACAAAATCTCCAGGCTATTTATCTAATATCCGTCATGCCCGAGCAAGCTGCAGCTTGCAGAAAACATCTGTATTCCACTGGATCCATGGGACACAGATTGACACAGATCGGGTGCTATCCTTCCTTCCCACTGCTTCACTCCCGAGAGAAATAAAGATTAAAGTCACAGACATCAATCTGCTGTCACTAGGTATTCCCTGATACTGTCTCAGTACTGAAAACGGTCACATTATAAGAGCCAGCTGTCGACATTATGCTGGAAGCAACAATGATGGTTTGTATTAGAAAGTCAAAAAACTGCAGATGCTGGAAATCTGAAATAAGAACTAAAAATGCTGGAAACACTAAGCTGGTCAGGTTTCTCTTTCCATTGATGCTCCTCGACATGCTGAATGTTCAGTATTTCAATTAATCCAAGTTTGTATCGGAGAAACAGGCCATTCGGGCTGATATTTACCCTCCAAATAAGCTCCTCCCCTCTCTCTTCCTCATCTCTATATCCCTCTGTTCCTTTCTCACTCATATAGTTATGCCACTTTCCCTTAAATTAAACCTACCGTTCCTATCAGCCTCTCTCCATGGGAGTAAGCTCCATATTTTCTCCTGAATTTACCGTCAGGATTTATTTGTGATTATTCTCTCTGTTCACCTTCGTTTCGTCAGACTGCGCCATAGCCAAGAAGCCGACCGGTAGCAAATGAATCGACATGCAAGCAGCCCAAGGTAGGTAAAGGCATGGGCTGGACATTACAAAGTGAGGCTCAGAGAGTTCTCTGGAATCCCACTGTAGTTTACAGTCACATTCGTATCCCAGTTCCTATTCAGTATTTGGAGCGAGCAATATTCACCATACATCCCACCGAGATAGATTTTTAATGCTGGTATTTATTTTGAATTGTAGAAATATTAAGGAGGAGTAGAGTTGTGTGACTGAAGGCGGGAATATCTGTCTGAGTGCCTCAGAGCTAATTACGAGAAGTGATCCATTGCACCTGTCATTGTGTGGGCATTCTACAAGAGCTCCTCACCCCCCTAAAGCACAGACATTTCAGTTGAATCTATGAATTATTCTGCTGTTGGTCTCATTTAACACTGTTAATACGATCCACCCTGACACAGAAATCTCCAGCCTCAGTTTTATTTACTTTCAATCAGTGGGGGCAGTGAGCATATTTTTAGATGATTAGGAACTAGAAATTATAGTTGAAGTTTCTCAGCTCTTCTTTTCAAATCTCTTGATGAATTATTTGCCCTTAATCAAACCTTTGGTCAGAGTCCAATATCTCTTTACTCTCTTAATATTTCCAGGGCTGCTTACTGAGTGTTGTATCTAATTCTGGGCGCTACACCTTAGGAAAGGTATAAAGGCGTCGAAGAGAGTGCTGAAGCGATTTACAAAACTGATTCTCGGATGAGAGATTTTAGTTATGTGGATAGTTTAGTTTAGTTTATTGTCGCGTGTACCGAGGTACAGTGAAAAACGTTTTTGTTGCATGCTATCCAGTCTGCGAAAATACTATGCATGATTACAATCAAGCCGTCTACAGTGTACAGATACATGATAAAGGAAATAATATTTAGTGCAAGATAAAGTTCTGTAGACCGACTAAAGATAATCCGAGGGGCTCCAATGAGATTGTTGTTAGGTCAAGACCGCTCTCTAGCAGGTGATAACATCGGAAGAAACTGTCCCTGAATCTGGAGGTATGTGTTTTCAAACTACTGTATCTCTTGCCTGATGGGAGAGGAGAGAAGAGAAAATGTGTAGGGTGAGACTCGTCCTTGATTATGCTGGTGGCCATGCCGAGGGAGCGTGACATGTAGATGGAGTCGATGGAAGGATAGTTGGTTTGCGTGATGGTCTGGGCAACCATCACGCAATAATTCTCTGCAATTTCTTGCAGTCTCGGATGGAGCTTTTCCCAAACCATGCTGTGATGCATCCCGATAAAATGCCTTCTATGGTGAATCTGTAGAGGTTGGTGAGAGTTGCTGAGGACTTGCCAAAGTTCGTAAGCCTTCAAAGGAAGTCGAAGCTTTTGTGTGTTTTCTTGGCCATTGCTTCGATATGGTTCGTCCAGGACAGGTTGTTGGTGATATTTACTCCTGGGATCTTGAAGCTTTCAACCATTCCCACTTTGGCACCACCAATGTATACCAGAATATGTGTACCTCTTCACTTCTTGAAGTCGATCACAATCTCCTTTGTCTTGCTGACATTGAGAGAATGTGGAAGCTGTGATGGCTCTCTTAGAATGGCCGAGGGGAGGTGGTTAAAACCATAAAGGCTATAGACCGAATAGATAGTGAGGATGTTCCCATTGGTGAAGAGACAAGAATAAGGAGACATAGAATGAACCGATTGCCAAAAAGCAAAGGTAATGCGAGGAAACATTTGTGTGTATCGAATGATTGTGGTCAGGGCAGTGGTAGAGGCAGGTTCAAATGTAACATCAGACCTTTCTAAACATAGTTGGCACAGAGTTGATTGGCCAAATGGCCTCCTGCACGCAATCATTTTGCAATTCCATTATTCTATGTTGCTTGGAGTCAACTTCAGGCTGAAAAGCATAAGAGATATTTTATTGCAGGTGCTATATAAATGCCCAGTTTCATGGTTTCTATCACGAAGGATCAAAGCCGCTGTTCTCTTAATACTCAGAAACAAATAATTGTTCGGGAGAGGAGAGTGAAGTAGAGAGAGCTAGAGAGGTTTAGAAACATAGAAACATAGAAAATAGGTGCAGGAGTAGGCCATTCGGCCCTTCGAGCCAGCACCGCCATTCAATATGATCATGGCTGATCTGTTCCCCTGCTTTACTCCATGTCCCTTGATGCATTGATACCCAACAGAAAAGCTACTGATCTCAGTCTTGAAAGATTCAATGGACCTCTGCGTCTTTGACCATTGAGGAGCAAGTTCCTGATTTCCACTCCTCTTGTATGAAATGTGGTTCCTCAGCGGCCTGAATCAGAGATACGTTATGCTTCTCACACCTCCATGAGATAAAATTATAAAGCACCAACGTTAACTATTCATCCATTAATCCACCATAATCTTTATTCTTAAGCTTGTTCTGCATTGAGATTGCTTTGTTTCTTTCATTGTGCTTACAGTTGTCAGTGGTCTCTGCGTATTACAGTCCATCATACTAAATGTGCAGCAGGCTTGAGGGGCCGAGTGGCCTCTTCAGGTCCTACTTCATATGTTGCCCTCTCCGAGTTTATGACAGAGTCACAATGTCATCAATTATTGAGCAAAATAATTTGTAACTCCAATCAAACTTTCCTATGAACTCCCATTTCTTATGTGTCCTGTATCACTGCCTCTCACTTTGCCACTTGTAACGGCAAGACTCCACAGTCAAAAAGGCACAACAGAGGATGTACTTCCTGCGGCAGCTGAGGAAGCACAATCTGCCACAGGCAATGATGGTCCAATTCTACATGGCCATCGTAGAGTCTGTTCTCACCTTCTCCATCATGGTCTGGTTTGGCTCAGCCACCAAGCACGACACCTGGAGGCTGCAGCGAATCGTCCGATCAGCAGAGAAGATTATTGGCTGCAGCCTTCCCTCCATTGATGAACTGTACATTGCAAGGGCCAGGAAGCGAGTGGGCAAGATCATCTCTGACCCCTCTCACTCTGGCCACAAACTCTTTGAATCACTTCCCTCTGGAAGGCGACTTCGGACTGTCAAAGCTGCCACAGCCAGACATAAAATCAGTTTTTATCCACGAGTAGTTGCTCTACTCAACAGCCAAAAATCTGTAGCCTCCCTTTGATCTGGTATTTTGTTGGTTCACATGCTTGATCAATGGTGTTTTATCATTAATGTTTTATTATTATTAATGTTTAGTGTTTTCTGAGTCATTCGTAACTGTCACTGTATGTCATGTTGTTACTTGTTGGCGGAGCACCAAGGCAAATTCCTTGTATGTGAGTACTTGGCCAATAAACTTACTTACTTACTTACTTACTTACTGTTTCAATGTGGATGAGAGCTGGAGATGGCTGTGTCCATTGGAATGTTTCCACCATCGGTGATTGGACTGTTCAGCTTGTGAAGGAAAAGCTGTTACATTTCATGGAATAGGAAAACTCAAGAGGGTTCAATTTCATAAATGCTGTCTGACTCCTTGGGTTCCTTGTTGTGTGAGTTTTTTGTTCAAGATTCCAGCATCTGCAATCTCTTGTGCTTTCACTTCCTTTCAGTATCAGCTGAACTTCAACACCCCAAGATCTTCCTCCGGTACATATCAAACGCTGGCAAATCCAGTAGGAAGTTCTAGGGAAAGTACTTTCCCTAGAGAGTAAAGAGAACGTGGTTCCATGGACAAAATCCACCTATTGGGCACACTCAAGATCCCCAAAAGCACTCAAAGGGAATGAACTCTAGTGATCTGGGGGGGGGGGGGGGGATATTGTTAGGTGGAGCTCTCCAAAATATGCCACAGGCTCTTCAGCACCAACCTAAGCCCTGGAACAGAGAGATCCAGGCTGTCAAATTATGAAAGCCTTTGTCAGGGCAGATGTGGAGAAGATAGTTCCAGTCATGGCAGAGACCAGAACCACGAGCTATAGACAGGGAGTCTTTAATAAACTCATCAGTGATTCAGGAGAAACTTTTTCACCTGGGGAGCTGGGAAAATGTGGGTTCCACATGGAGTGCTTAATGCCAATAGTAGAGGTGGATTTGTATGGATAAATACCTCGTTGGAAGAGGCTAGTGTGAAACAGAAAGACCAGCAGAGAGCAGATGGGCCAAATGCTCAGTCTCTGTGCTGTACATTCTATGCATATGCAGGTTGCCACTGCCTCTGATCCACAGTGAAACATGAAAGTTCAGGGCTGCTTCACGTTATTGGATTTTGAGTGGCATAATCTGTGCGACAGTTTAACTGTCTGTCACCTTTGTAGCTAAGATTTATAACCACACCACAAGCTGTCAGCTGCAGAGGTCAAAGAAAAAAATGAGTCTGAGGAATTTTCAATCTAGAGTGTGATGAGTCTGTCTGAGGTGAACACTACCCACAACTCCATCCACTGGCGGTCAGACACTAATATTAGCTTTAGAGAGGGCAGGAACTCGACGACTGTGTATACGGGCAGGCAGCCCTGGCACATAAGTGTTTGTTGCTGCACAGTATTGTAGAATGGTGCTGCATAGGAGGAAGCCACCTGGCCCACTGAATATGTGCTAGCTCTTTCAAAGACCATCAGTTAAACCCATTGCCCTGCTCCTTCTGCTCACTCCCCACATCCTGACAAATTTGCCTCCTTCAAGTATTTTCTTTATTCATTTTTCATTATCATGACATTGCTGGCTCGGCATTTATTTCCTCCGTGCCTAAATTGTGCTTTAGGAGGTTGTGGTTTAGCTGCCTTCTTTAACCACTACAGTCCCTCTGGTGAAGGTGCTGCCACACATTGTGCTGGTAAGGGAACTCCAGAGATTTAGACCCAGTGACGGTGAAGGACCAACAATTTGTTCCCAAGTCATGGCAGTGTGCTGCTGGAGGGGGACTCTGCAGCAATTGGTATTCTCAATTAATTCATACTCATTCTCATGGGGGGGGGGGGGGAGTGCAAGTTTAGCACTGAATGTGTGCCCATCATCTCAATGCACTGTGCCTTCCACATTCCAATCACCTGAAGAATTAACAAAAGATTTCCCTCCAGTGCTCAGATTTTTTGCCAATCACCTTAAATCTCTGCCCTCTGACCTGCAATTACTGGGAACACTTTATTTACCTGCCTGGACCCTTCCTGATTTTAGCACCTCTGCAAGATACCTTCTCTGGTGTAAGGAGAAGAACCTCGGCTTCTCCAGCCTCTTATCCCTGACTCCACTTTGCTCAGGATGGTCACCTGACCCCAGTCTATGTACCCTGGCTGTCAATTGCTTCAGGATGTCTTGCAACTCTGTAAGACGCTGCATATTAACCAATGTTATTACCCCATTTAAGAAAGCATTTTAATCATGTGAACAGTTAGATGACGTTCAAGAGGATTCTGACTGACCCTGTGGATTTGTCACTTTTCCAGCTGATCTCCACTTTCTCTGATTCCCAGTGTCCAAGAGTCAGTCGATGTTGCCTTTCATGTAGTCAACTATCAGGACTAGTGAAGTGATTTCTCCTGATCTCTGGCCCTTTCCCTGAGATTGAGCCTGCAGGTCCCAGTCTTTCCAGCCTGAAGAAAGTTCTTCACAGCATTTACCCTCAGTCCCTTTCAGTACCTTGTGCATCTCAGTGAGTTCACCTCTAAACTACAAACTTAGGTCGATTTTATACAGTCCCTCATCCCAGGAAAACCTTCTCATCCCAGGAATTAATTGTGGCCTAGAAATTCAATTACACCATGCTGATTCTTCCGTGTTAAGCAATTGAAAATTGATTCTTCATTTCATCTTGGGTGCCATAGTGCTCCATAGATACGATCACCATACCTGTAGGTGGGACTTGAGAGAAGCTCTCAACAAAGTTCTGTAAGGGGGCTTTCATGTCATCTCCTTTGAAATGACATACAACTTTGCTTCCTAACTGCTTGTTGCATCTCCACGGTTCCTTTCTGCGTTTCTTGAAGCAGTTGGCAATTTCATCTCAAGAGCAATTGAACTAGACAATAAATATTGCCTTTACCAGCTATGCCCTCATCACCAGAATAAACAGGAGCCGTTGCTGTTGATTTTTGGGCAGTTACTCCGGTGGAGTAATCAGCACACGCTCATCTCCATGTTCTGCCTGCCTCTGTCAGGTCCAAACAGCATCACAGCCTACGCTCGCCATACAGTTCCTCAGGCAGTGAGCAGGAAATGCCAGTGACCTGATTTGCTTTCTCCTCTCTGATCCGATGCTCCTGGCAATCTGGCTCGGATTTTCCTGCTCTACGGAGATAGTGACCAAATGAAATGAAACCAGGACAGCCTGGCCTATCCTGCACTGAGTGATGCCGTACCCGGAGAGGTTCCACTGATCAGCCATGATCACATTGAATGGGGGTGCTGGCTCGAAGGGCGGATGGCCTACTCCTGCACCTATTGCCTATTGTCTATTGATCACCTTCTGCCTCCCTGTGTGTTATGGCCCTGTCCCACGGACAGGCGGTTACTGGCGGTGTAGCAGGAAGTTGGGACCGCGCGTGGACCGCCAGAGGACCGCGCATGGCCCGCGGGGTCGGTCCCACGCAGATCGGCGGAACCGTATGTAGTTGGTCCCGACACCGCGTGGTGCTCAGAAAAACTGACACTGTCCAAAAATCTCGGCGTGCCGCCCAGCCGCCGCCTCTTTGCCGCGAGCACCGACCTGTACGCCGAGAGCACCGCCTGTACGCCGCGAGCCGTCTCGACGTCATCGCGTAGCGCGTTGCGCTATGACGTCATCACCCGACGCCGCGCGACGTCCATTCGCAGTCGGCCCGTGGGACAGGCCGTGCGATGATCACCCGGCATACGCGCGGCAACAGCTTCCGGTAAGGTTGAACTTGCCGCATGCTCGTGGGACCGGCCGTACGGTGATCACTTGGCCCCCGCGCGGCGCTCCTGCGGCATACGCGTGGCGCTCCCGCGGTAGCCGCGCGGTCCCCGCATCCGGGGACACCGCGCTTCACCGCCAGTAACCGCCTGCCCGTGGGACAGGGCCTTTATACTAACTCCACACAGTCAGGTCCAACCCAGTCACCATTGGTTTCAAATTGTGAATCTCGCTTGCTTTCGCTGCATCTTAATTGCAACACACATTTGTGAGTAGTATCCAGGAGCTCTGAAATGCAAATGTCGCTGTGAATGTGGTGAAGACAGCAGCTCCTTAGCATTAATCCTTTTCCAGTGGGAGGACTACAGTTTCTTTCAGAAGCACCCAGTGTCAATGGGATGAACAAAAGGGAGAAAAGATGTGTCCATCAGATCGCCGGAACCGTATGTAGTTGGTCTGTACTTCACCTCCCTGCCTGGTTTTGGCAGTTGTGGTTTTATGTAGAGACTCTGTGATGTTTCCATTCTGACAGTTAAAAAACACAGGGACAGAGAGGCGGAGTAATTATTCTCCCAAGTTTGATCATTTCACTGCTGATCTTCCAATCTCCCACCATACCTGAGCACATCCGAAACCGTGCTGCTCCAAACCAATCTCATGCAAAATCCCATTCACCCATCACTTCTGACCATGGTCTTGCTAACCATCATTGTTGTGCTGCTGCTGCTGCTGTGAGTAACAATGTCATTGTTCCGTTTTGGTACATAGGTCAATAAAACACTCTTGACTCTTGCCTCCTGACTTTGAAAATGTTCATCTTTGCTGAATTCCTTCCTGGTTCTGCCCCTCCTTTTCCCTGTAAACCCCTTCCGGTCCTGTCACTCTCTGAGATCTACGTGCATCTGTCCCAATTTCTTCACTATTCCCAATTTTACTCACTCCACCAACAGCAGCTATGCCTTTAGCTGCCTGAACTCTGGAATTTTACTCCCTCATCTCATTGCCTCTCTCTACTTGTTAAGGATGCTCGTTAAAAGCTCCCTCTTTAATTGAGATTTTGCTCACCTGTCCTGTTGATCTGGTTTGCTTTCAAACTGCCATCTGCTTGTATCCTATTATGAAGAGCTATGTAAATGTGAGTTGTTGCTATAATCTTAGCTATAATTATTGTATTTGTTCTATGGATTCTTTTATTCATCTGCAGGGTATGGAGATCCCTGGCATTGATTATCTGCCCCAATTGCCTTCCTAAAACATTTGGCAGCAGATCTTATTGGTGAATCTGGAGCCACATATTGTCCATTTTGGCAGTAGGTTTCTTTCCCAAAATGCCTTACGTCACAAGGGCATTTTTAAATTCTAGCAGATTCACGGTCGCTATTACAATAGTTCTTTTTTTCCAGGTTTATTTAATTGTTCAATGCTTCAATGGTACTTTATTGTCACATACCTCGGTACAGTGAAATACCTTTTCAGTAAAAATCTTACTATAGATAGGCACAATCACACTTAAGTACAATAGTGCAGAATAGTAGATTACACTGAGACAGTACAAGAAGAGTCGTCACATTTCCAGAGTCATTTTGTATGATTCAAGTCCAAAGTTGTTAAAAATATAGAGAAATGGCCATAAAGACCTGTTGTTCTAAAGGCGGGACTGGGTTGGCGTTGTAGAGGTCGTTCTGGCCAGGCGATGTTGTCGATGCCCTCCACCACGGTTCTAGTGCGTCATGCCAATGCAGGCCATTTGGAGCGGTGCCTGATCTAATCGAGCCCCAGGCTGCTGCAGGGCCTCCAGCAGCCAACTTCACCAATGCCTCGATCCATACACATCGATATGGGAACACGCTGTTCCACATCTCATGTGCCACTGTTCAACCTCTGTGGCCCAGAGCTATTTGAGCAGCCGACCTCGGAACACCTTGAGTACGAGAGGTTAAGGCCCCAGCCCGCTAAATGGCATTGTTGATCTCCTGCATCTGCCGCCAACACTATAAATTCACCCAATGCCATGGCATGATTTCAACTTGTGTAAACTTCTATGGCTAAGACTTCTTTTCATTATTCTGTTGCATTAGCAAACACACTCACTGCTTCTCAAAAGTTGACTTAAAATGTCACATTGATTTGAGGCAGAATGCAGAAGGAAATATAATTCCGGTAAATTTAGATGGACCCTTTTGCTATCAGCTGCTTACTTCAGACTCCAATACATAAAGCAAGCAGTGTGGGCAAAGCTTGGATTAGAGGCAGCTCTCTTTTATTGCACAGGTTGTCTGAATAAATTGAAATGTTTGTTTGATTTTGGCCTTTCTTTGCAATAATGATGCAAATTTCATTCTGCACTGCTCAATTAATTAGGTTGCTTCAAACTCTGCTGTCTTCTGGTTTCAGGAGGGTTACCATGGCGTTGCTATGGGATTGAATCAAATGAGATGTTTCCTAGGTGATTCCACTCAATATTAATAATAGAAACAAGTGTTTGATTGTAAGTTTAGTAATGGTAAAATTAGGGACACTTGTGTAAACCTGTCTGAAAGAAATTCCCTGCTCATTCATGCCCCATAATATGATTTATAGAGTTTGTGGAGAAATCTCATGGGTCTTCCAGCAGGATCAGTGCAGGGCAGCAAGCTCACCAAGATCAGTGCAGGGCAGCAAGCTCACAGATTGGGGGCTTGATGGTGTGAGCTGGGACGCCGGTGTTGGGACATTGGACGAGATGTGGTGTAAGCTAAGTTAAAGACAGGAGAGCAGCAGAATCGTGTTGGAATAGTTGAGCTTGGAGGTGCCAGAGGCATAGCTTATGGCTTCAGCTGCACCAGGACTGAAATATTTACTCACTGCCTTCTTTATTAGAGTATTGAATGGGCCCCACCAGGCCAGAATGGAGAAAGGTTCTGCTGGAACCCATTGGTCACAGGACACCAATCAGAAAAACAAACCTCCACCACCGTCATCTGACTCTTGCTTCTCGTTCAATTGTGAATCCAGTTAATAGCTCACCCTAGATCCTAGGTGTTCTAACCTTGTGGACTAATGTACCACACGGGATATTGTCAAAGGCTGTGCTAAAGGCCAATGTAGACAATTTCCGCCATCCTTCCCTCATCAATCCTCTTGGTTACCTGTAGAAAATCCTCAATCAAATCAGTAAGATGATTTTCCATGCAGAAAGCTGTACCGACCATATCTCAATAGTCCATGTCTATCCAAATATTGTTAAACCCTCTCCTTCAGAATCCTCTCCAGTAACTTACCTATCGCTCATGATAGGATTTCTGGCCTGTAGTTCTCTGCCTTGCAGCGCTCCATGCAGCCCTTTTCAAATAAAGATACAATGCTATCACGTTTAAAAAACATTTGGACAGGTACATGGATAGGAAGGTTTGGAGGGATATGGGCCAAATGCAGGCCGGTGCGACAAGTGTAGATGCGGCATGTTGATTGGCGTGGGCAAGTTAGGCTGGCCTGCTTCCACACTGCATACTCCATGAACCAATGACTAGCCACCCTCCAATCCTCCACGGCTATAAATGATAAAACATCTCTCTGCTGGGGCCCAGCAATTTCTTCCCTAGTTTCCCACAATGTCCTTAGATATGCATTGTCATGTTTTTTTTCACCTTAATATTCTTTAAGACTACTGGCAGCTCCTCTTTTGGAATGTGGATATGGACCAACTCATCATTACTAATTTCCCTCAATTCCTCTGCCTCCATAAACTATTCCTCAGTAAATACAGATAAGTATTCATATTACATCTACTCCATATCCTATGACATGGACAAAAATGACACAGTCCTTAGAATTGATTATTGACCACCAACTGATGAATATATCCAGCTACCACCTAACTGATGGATAAAGGCTGCCCGCTAGGAGGAGGGTGGGAGGGTAGTAGGCGCACACAATGTGAACTAATGCTGGGAGTGTGAGTGTGAGACTGAACCCTGACTGAGTTAATCCGCTGCCACATTTTACAACTGGCTACAGTAGCTGGTATTAGTATATTCAGCATATCCAATACAGGGTTTATGTTTTATGACAAAAATGTCTTCTTATCACAGGTACCAAACCGGTTTCCATCTTGTTGTGTCTCACCCTCACGTTTGCTCATCTGATCTAATCTTGGAGGTAAATTTAGAGGAGGAAAACTGAAAGGGAGGGGGCCGAGTGAGGGATGCTGTTAGAAGAAGGGGTACAGGGATAGAGGGACTGACGGAAAGGTGACTGAACAAGGGGAAGAATGATGGGGGATGTTGCAAGACTTGGGCCTGAATGAGCTGGAGTGTGTCCCATCCCTGTGAAAGAGTTTTGTCTCGACTCTGTGCCAGGTATTTCCATACTCGCTCACGACACAGGAGGCTATTTGTCCAATGGAACCTGCATCAGTTCACAGAACAATCCCAGTTCCCCAGTTATTCCCGGTAGCCCATTCTCTCTTACGTGCCCAGCAACTACTCTGGATTCTACCATTGACTACACATCACACAAGGAAACAGGACCAGGTATAGGCCACTCGGCCCCTCAAGCCTGCCCTGCCAATCAATATGATCACAGTTGATCTATGTGAGCCTCAACTCCTCTTCTGTGCCAGTTCCACATAACACTCAATTCCTCGACCTTTCAAATATTTGTCTATCTCCTCCATAAATATATCTAATGATCTGGCCTCCACCACCCTCAGGGGCAGAGAATTCCAGAGATTCATTAGCCTCAGTTTTAAATGAGCGGCCCTTTGTTTTAGAACTATGTTCCCTTGTTAGTGACACTCCCACTGGTGAAAACATCTCAACATTTAACTCATAAAGCCCCCTAGGGTCTTATATGTTTGAATAAGGTCTCCCCTCATTCTTCTAAACTCCAAGGAATAGAAACTGTCTACCACTCTCAATAGGACATCCCATTCATCCCAAAATATAATCTGGATTAATTAATCTGAATTTCCTTTGGATTACAGTACTTTCAATATCACTATATCAGCAGTGGCCAATTAACCACACTTCTTTGGGATGTGCAAGTAAAATGGAGCAGACCCCTGTGTTCACGGGGAGAATGTGCAAACTCCACACAGACAGCGCAGTGAGATCAGGGTTGAATGTGGGACGCTGGTTCTGTGAGAAAGTGGCTCTGCTAGCTGCACCATGTGGCACCCTACTACTTTCTCCCTTATCGGTGTTGTTTTAGTTTTGATCCTCAATTACTGGAAGGCTGTTTCACCCACTCGTCCCATCCTGACGTGCTGCAATGAAACCACGCAAGGCAAAATGATCAAGTCTCTAAACTGTAGAGTTGGCCCGGACCTCATCCTGAGACTAAAGTGCTGAGATCCTGAAATACAGCCTTCCATCGAGAGGCTGAAGTCTCCAGTGCAACTGGATTTGGCAACTGTACATGCACTGAACCTACTGTTATATTTCGAAATTTAACTAATGATAAATACAATGAACTGGAGGGGGAAGTTTCTTGAAATAAATAAGCTTTATATAAAGCAATTGATACTCTGTTTTTAATAAATCAACACCACAAACAGATTTTGTCAACGTTTTTGTGGTTTAATATGCTGATGCTTTCTTCTCGCACTGCAAGATAACTCAGTCAAGCACAATCTCATTATCCTCATGTATCCTAAACACTCCCAGTCTGAAGCAAAGGACCCTACTCTTTAAAATTACAAAATTATAATCAAGAAATGGGAATGTGATAAACGGGACCAGCCCACTGTGGGCCGGCATTGGCAAAACAGGCACATTCTCCTGCGCTGCAAAATGTTAAAATATATATCTGTCAAGCAGTCAGCTGGGTCTATAGGTAAAAGATAAACTGCTGTAAGAACTCAGCAGGTCAAGCAGCATCTATGGAAGTAAAGCATGGTTAATGCCTCGGGACCCGTGATGTATACCACACTTTTGCCTCCTCAGGTGCTGCTTAAAATGCTGTGTTCTTCCAGCAATTTATCTTTTGCTGGTACTATTTTCCACATTTGTTTCTACCCAGAGGGGTAACAGGAGTTTATAAACACCAGATCCCTGCTGTTTCATTGAGGGGTTAGAAACAAGATAAATAAAATCAAGTTGAGAGCAGCTGTTATCTCACTGATTGATGGAACGAGCTCAAGGGGCTGAATGATCTTTATTAATTTTACCTTGCCCTGTCTAAGGTGATTATGTATCTTCGAACATGGGAGAGCAGGTCCATCTACGGTTGCGCTCAGTACATTTATCTAGTGTGTCTTCTTGAGAGTATTGATTCTGTGCAGAACACTTCGCTATTACACATTGTGTGCATTCATCCTTGATAAACTGTGCCCTTTGCTAGCTGTCTGTTGCCATCTGGTCCTCTCTAGACTGTTCCTTCACGGGGTCTCTTTTGCAAACCACTTTGAATCTCAACTGTAATTTGCCAATTGGTCTAAGTGGACAATAGACAATAGACAATAGATGCAGGAGTAGGCCATTCGGCCCTTCGAGCCAGCACCGCCATTCAATGTGATCATGGCTGATCAGGGCCTCTCTTATAAGACGCCTTTGGCCTTTTGACATTGCCCTTTCTCTCTTTCTCACTCATTCACACTCAGAGGCAACACGCATTAAAGTTAATTATTTTTGACAGCTAAAGTTCCAGTGTTCTGATCAACTCCCCCAGTGAAGTTTGCAACAATTGCAGAGATAGGCTTTTGGTTGTGGCGTCTGTTTGCAGACATTCATTTGCTAGGTGAGGTCTTGATTTTTCCTTATCTGTGCATTTCAATGGAGCAGCAGATTGGCAGTGAGTGCTTCTGTCCTCTGAATGATGCCTTCTGGCATGGCACCAAGGACCATGCCGCAGGCATTAGGATTCTTTGCCAAGACTAGAAGAATGGATCTGAGTGACAGAGGAAATTGGGTCAGCAGGAGAACAAAGGAAGCCACCATACAGCCAGGTGACAGATCGTCCTTGGATCATTCTTGCCATCTAACACTGCCAATATTCCCAGCATGCACAGAGATGCTGACAGCAAGCAGTGACCTTCTCACCATCACTGACAGCTGACAAACTCTCAGGAATTCTCACAATGAGCCAATTAAATGAAAAATCCAGGAAAACAATGCCAGAGTCAGAGCTCTGAAACATATTTGTGGTTTGCTGCCTCCCTTGCTGTCAGATAACAATTCACTCCCGTCTACAAAACTTAACTTTCTACATCTTCTCAAATCCCCCAAAAAATGCTGCAAAGCAGTGAACCTGCGATTCCTCGGCTGGTGGCATCATGGACCAAATACCCCAGTCCTGGCGCATAAAATGAGACCTCACAAACCGTGTGAGGCTTTCCCACCGTCCAGCTGCAGGATTCACTTTAAAGATCCAAAACATTGTCTGCCCCTCAGCCCCAGCCCAAGGGGGACACTGGCGCCTTGGATTCATGCCGGCTGGCACATCCTAGCTGATTGAATTTCTATGAAAAATGTCCTTTATTTTAAATCAGGGATTAACCGGACGGATTACACACGATGATTTTCTGTGCAACAGATACTCCAACTTCTGAAACACACAGATGTGAGTCATGGTATTCAACAGCATGCAATGCATATTTGAATGCATAGTGGAATTCTCTGCCACGGAAGGCAATAGAGGCCAATTCACTGGATGTTTTCAAGATAGTTAGATTTAGCTCTCAAGGCTAATGGAAACAAGGGATATGGGGAGAAAGCAGGAACAGTGTACTGATTTTAGATGACCAGCCATGATCATATTGAATGGCGGTGCTGGCTGGACGGGCGGAATAGCCTACTCCTGCACCTATTTTCTATGTTTCTATGAACGGTTCCCTCTATGATTTTATTTGCACACGGACAGAATGACCATAGACTCCGGCCCCAGGGAGACCCAACTTCAGGTGCATCTACAATTCCCTTGCTGTGTGACGGATTTCTGCATACACCCCGAACCATTGGCCTCTGGCCTGTACAGCCACCACCCACTCAGACCCAGACCCAGTCCCAGTCCCAGACTCAAGTTTAAGCCCATGATCCAGAAACCAGACCCAGGCCAGACTCAGACCCAGAGTCAGATTCAGACAGTCTCACACCTAGATCCAGACCCAGCTCCTGACCTATTCCCAGACCCGTGAGCTACGTGTCCCCCTTTGCTTCCCTCCTCCGAGAGAAGAATTTTAAAGGCCTTTGTGAGTGTGGGTCTTTGAGGTTTCATCCACAGAATTTAGGCCTTAGTGCAATTCAAATGCTACGGTATCTGGTAACCTGGAGCACATTGATTGCGACTCAAATTTGCGAGTGCACTGTTTGATTGTGATGGACACCCCCATGGTATTTGGGTGATGGTGGAAGATAATGCAGACAACCAAATTTAATCTCACAATTTGGCAATGCAGCCATCACAATTCCTTTGCTGTTGTTTATGGCTCTTCCTGTGCGCTCATTTCATTTCTACTAAAGTGCTTCACCGGCCATGACGTGATTTGAGATCATCTGGGTCTGAGATTGGCACTTTTGTCAATCAAATTTTATATAATAAATAAAGAAACAGCAAATGAAAACAGAAGGGGCTTTAATTCATCACTGACTGCATTCACACGTGCAATATTACAGTGAGTGTGTGCTGGAAACTGCTCCCCAAATTGAGTTTGTAGGAAAGAACTGCAAATGCTGGTTTAAATCGAAGGTGGACACAAAATGCTGGAGTATCTCAGCGGGACAGGCAACATCTCTGGAGAGAAGGAATGGGTGATGTTTCGGGTCCCGAAACGTCACTCATTCCTTCTCTCCAGAGATGCATTTTGTGTCTACCCCAAATTGAGTTCCACAGTGGTATATTTTTGAACCAGAGCACAATGTAAGGATGCTGCTGCTGTATTCAAGCAGTCAAGGGCAGATCTTTAGCCCACGAACGGATAACCAACTAGGACTAAATATTCAGAGACTTCAAACATCCCAGACAAACTAACAGGCCGGTACTACTTGAGGTTTTCAGAGAAATGTTGCCAATAATGCATCCACATTAATCAATATTTAAACGTAATTTGTTCTCTCCCAATGTGGGGAATTAGCCTGAGCTGACCATCCCTGGATCTTCCATCTCCCTACAGCTTGACCCAGATCCAGAAAACAGGCAGTGGAATGATGTATGCTGCAGATTCATTGCACGCCTGATTAGTGTGGTGACATGTCACATTTGAGATTTGTAAAATTAGATAATAAGACTTTATCACAACAGCATCCTTTGTAAAATACTCTCGTCAGGACAGGAAGTTGTATGTTGCACTCAATTCAAACGAGCTATGTGGGTGGATGTCATTATCTGTGTTGCCTTTGCCACCTTCCCAATTATCTGCAGGTTTTCACAAATCTTTGAGGGACTTGTCACCTGACTGTTTAAATAACCTCCTCTCCTCTTCCCTGCCATAATTCTAGCTCACAGCCCAGGGCAATGTAAGCGCTTCTTATCACTGTACAGCATCTTTTATTCTCCTGCTGGGGAGGGTCATTGTACCAAGTCCATAATCCAGCAACGATGAAGACGCAGCTAGTATCTCTGGTCTACTGATCTGCTATTTTTTCTGGATATTCCCCTATCCTTATCTGCTTGAGGGAAAACTGTCCAAGCTTCGTATCCCTTCACTGAGCTGCTCTTTCATCACTGGAACCATTCTAGTAACTCTCCTCTCCAAGCCCTTGGCATCATTCCAACATGCTGTACCTGGAATTGGACTCAACATTTTTGCTGTTAACTAGCCAGTGTTTTGCTTAATCTGCACCAGGCGCACCCACACCTTCACTACAAGTTTAAAGAGATTTAGCATGCTCATGAATCGCAAAAAAACCTCTACAGGTTATGGTACTAGTTGCATCATGTACTGGTGAGGCAATTCCAAAGTATAGGAATACAAGATGCTGCAGAGTGGAGAATTCAGCCCAGTAAAATTCTGGGCACAGCTCTCCCTATCATCGAGATTATCTACATAAGATGCTGCCTCTTGAACTGATCTGCACAACCTTAGTCCTACCTTAGCTACCTCTTGCTAATTTGCCATGGACTTGTTTTCCATTTATGTTTTGCACTTATATCTTGTTTTTATTTGCACAGTCTTTCCCTTTTCACAGTCTTGTAGGTTATCTATAATTTATGTGTGATGTGGGTCATTTAAGTATAATTTATGCTTTTGTGCGTTGTCTGAGTCAATGTGCCTGTGATGCTGCCTCAAGCAAGATTTCCATTGTACATGTACCTTAGCGTACTTGTGTATATGACAAGTAAATTCAACTATACTACGAAAAACCATGAAGAACAGGAGGGGGCATGGACCATTTGCCCCCTCAAGCCTGTTCCATCTTCCAATACACTTATGACACTACACCCTCTCAATACCATACTCCTGGGCTCCCTCCATATCTGTTGATACTTTTTGTTGACTTGATATAGTTTTAATGCAGCAATACTTTATATAGACATATAGGTGTTGACTATTGCCTATCTACCACCATGCTTTTCAATGAAACTTCTCAGTCTTTTAGAACTAACTTGCTGCTCGTACTTTGCCAGTTTCCAAGTTTGCATTAAGGATCCAAATTAAACTTATTTTCAGTACCCAGTCTGGGATAGCCTGTCCGCTAGCTGACTCTTTTACAGACTGATCTAAAAATCCATGCTGCAATCCAGGAATTCATACTCAACGGTGTTATTGCTCATTTGATTTGATGGGTCAATATGCAGATTAAAGTTAGGAATATCCTTGCAACGTTGATTGAAATTTTCCTGTTTGATGCCATGACCAGTGTTTCTGCTTGGAGATCTGGAGACAACTCCCACTTAGACTTAGTTCTACCCAGAATGATTGAATCTTTTGATGGTCTGAGCCAATATCCTTTCTCACTATTTCTTCAATTTCCTTCTACAGTAACAAATCACCACCCTCTTTTTCTTTTTGTCTGTCCTTTCATGGATATTCAGCTCCAAAGGTACCTTCAAAGGTTTTGCATGTGGAGCCTTCTGTAATATACTGCCTCCATTGTGGGATGGACCTACCAACTATCACTTGGTTGATGATACATCACAATCTTCACTGGTCCTCAACTCCCTCAGCACATGACGAGCAGACATTGCTTACAGACAAAGACTTTGCTTGGTAGGAGAGGCTTGCAGGAGAAGGGCAGTGGGTCTCATTGAATGATGGCTAATTATACTTTCAGTCACTCTTCATTGTTCAACCCTATGGAAAGACCATCCCATCTTTCAAAAGTTTAGTGTGCAGCAGTTTCCCAAGATTTGTTGAGGACCATCATGGCGGGGGAACTGATATTGATGATCATTATTGCTGGAAACATATCATAGTTCTCCCACCAGTCTTACTGTCTTCGACTACATTCTATCTCTGTCCCGCCCACTCCCCTGATATCAGTCTGAAAAAGGGTCTCGACCCGAAACGTCACCCATTCGTTCTCTCCAGAGATGCTGCCTATCCCACTGAGTTACTCCAGCATTTTGTGTCTACCAACATATTATATTTCCAGCATTGTATATTTCTGACAACATTTTGCTGAGCTTTTAGCGAATTAATCATTAATTACCCATTTCTCGTGCTACGTTTCAGGAAATCTATTCAGTGAGTTTCTGCAAAGTGTTTCTCATTCATAGATTGATCAATTTCTCCAATTCAGGATGCATATCTGCTATTTTATTGATAAATGATTACTTGTATTTTATGAGCTACCAAAATATGATAGAAAGCTATCTTATGGAAAGGCGGCACGTGAATTGGTCAGATATTGCCATCTGGATTAATGTACAATATTTACTGGCCATGATCAGATTTAGGATTGATGACAAGCTTATTAAAAGTCATTCTGCAGATTATTGTCCCTGGAGCCAAGGCAGGCACTTGCTGCCCCGGAGGCCTCATGTGAACTTAATGGTGAGCTTCCTTCTTGAATTGTTTCAGTCTATATGGCAAAGGCGCTTGTTTTGTGATGTTGGGCAGGATTCTCCCCAGTGGGAGAATCTAGGATCAGAGACCATAGCCTCAGAATAAAAGGACATAGCTTTAGAATGGAGATGAGAATGAATTTCTTTAGTTAGAGGGTATTCAATCTGTGGAATTCATTGCCACAGACATGCAGTGGAGGCCAAGTCAGGGGATATTTTTAAGACAGAGATTGACAGATTCTTGATTAGTAAGGGTGTCAGGGGATATGGGGTGAAGGCAGGAGAATGGAGTTGAAAGGGAAAGACAGATCCACCATGATTGAGTGGTTGAGTAGACTTGTTTTGCCGAATGGCCTAATTCTGCTCCTTATGAACTTATGATTCCGACCCAGTGATGGAGAATTTCCAGAAATATACATCCAAGTTGGGAAAAGGGGAAGTACAACGGGATCTGGGGGGTCCTTGTTCATCAGTGTATGAAAGTAAGCATGCAGGTACAGCAGGCAGTGAAGAAAGCGAATGGCATGTTGGCCTTTATAACAAGAGGAGTCGGGTGTAGAAGCAAAGAGGTCCTTCTGCAGTTGTACAGGGCCCTAGTGAGACCACACCTGGAGTATTGTGTCCCCTAATTCGAGGAAGGACATTCTTTCTATTGAGGGAGTGCAGTGTAGGTTTACAAGGTTAATTCCCGAGATGGCGGGACTGTCATATGCTGAGAGAATGGAGCGGCTGGGCTTGTACACTCTGGAGTAGAAGGATGAGAGGGGATCTTATTGAAACATATAAGATTGTTATAGGTTTGGTCATGCTAGAGGCAGGAAACATGTTTCCGATGTTGGGGGAGTCCAGAACCAGGGGCCACAGTTTAAGAATAAGGGGTAAGCCATTTAGAACTGAGACGAGGAAACACTTTTTCTCTCAGAGAGTTGTGAGTCTGTGGAATTCTCTGCCTCAGAGGGCAGCAGAGGCCAGGTGTCTGGATACTTTCAAGAGAGAGCTAGATAGGGCTCTTAAAGATAGTGGAGTCAAGGGATATGGGGGGAAGGCAGGAACGGGGTACTGATTGGGGATGATCAGCCATGATCACATTGACTGGCTCGAAGGGCCGAATGGCCTACTCCTGCACCTATTGTCTATTGACCAGCTTGAGGAGCTGTGTGTTGTGTTCCTAATGTTCCATTAGCTTCCACATGTGTGAATTTGAATCCCATCCCTCTGCCATTAGTTTGCCCAATGCCAAAGTACATGCTGAAGAAATGCTGATTTTCTATTCATTAAATCCCTGTTGTTCAAAACGAAAAAAAAGGGGGACAGACAATAATCGAGTGATATCCACAGAGACCATTTTTATGTGGCGAGCAGAATTCATGTTGCTCTAATCTCCCTTCCGTGGAATGAACAGAGGGAGCCCAGAGCAGGTGGTTAAACTGGTATCAACTCCACTTTAAATGAAAATCTATGCTATGTGCTAACATAACAATTTGCATTTACACAACAAAATTAGCCAAAATACAAATTCCATGGATAAGATTGTCAGACAAAACCTGATATCAAGATTTGGATGGAGGGAATGCAGAGATGGTGCCAGAAAAAAACATCCTCCCACAAGGGCAGTACAAATAAGGAAGTTCTCTCTCTCTCTCCCCCCATCCCTCACCCCCGACCCCAACCCCACCCCCACCCCACCCCATGACCCCAAGAAAGCTTCAACCTGTGGTCAATTGAAATTACTGGGCTAATTGCATTTTCCTGCATTTGCCCAGATCCCTCTTAACCATTCCTATCCATGTATCTGTCCAATTATCTTTAATTGTTTTCATTTGGCAAAGGCTTTGAGGAAAACAGAACAACGACAAGTAGATGGAGGTAAGTCATAGTTCAATCATGATCTCACTGACCAGCAGTACAGACCTGAAGGGTGATTGGCTCTTGTTCTCATAAAGGTGCATAACTTGTGTGAAAGTGAGCTTTGAAGAGACAGTGCAAAACTCAGCAGGCAGTCCCCTAGAAACTATCACCCAGTTCCCAGCTTGTGCTTCCCTGCGAGGGGAAATTGTTCAGTTCCTTCTGTCACCAATAATTGCTTCAAGTAATCTGTCTCTAAGTCTTGCAGCAATCATTTCATCACTTTAGGAAAACATGTTACAAAAATGATGAATAAGTTGTCAGCTTGAAAATGCTTAAAGGAGTAGTTGGTGTAATTTTGGCACAGACACTGAGGAATGTCTAACCCCATGTTTCTCCTACTGTCAATCTTCCCAACAAACATCTTATTGCAGATTAAACTGATTTCAAGTGAAGAAGTCATCACTCTCCCTGATATCTCTTCCAAGGTACTCTCCTACCTCCTCTCTCCCTCCTACCTCCCTCTCCCTGCTTCTTTATTCCCTTTACTCCTCCCTCCTCCCTTTCTCTCCTCCACCCTCCTCCGTCCTCTGTTGTTCTTCTCATCCTCTCATCCCTTTTCCCACTTCTAACCTTACTTCTCTTCTCCCCTCTCCATCCCTCCTCTCCCTTCTCGCAATGCTCTCTTCTCTCTTGGCTACTCCCTGTCGTTCCTTCCTCCTCTCCCATTGTTTAGTTTCATACCTTAGTGATAAAGCCCTTGATGCATTCGCTTTCAGAGCACCTCTCCTGCAAACTATTGAAAACTTTGGATACGGATGAAGGTTTATCCTAAACATTTTCTCCGCTCAACGGTTACTGCCCACTCCACTGGGTTTATAAAATACCAACGTTCAATTTCAAAGAAGGTCAGCGGGTTTCTACATGTGTACCTGGGCCCATATATCCATCCATCGCCAATGATAATCATTGTCACATTACAGCGTGTAGGATCTCAATGTGTGCAGATGGGCTGTTATGTTCGAACAATGACAACACTTCAAATATACTTTACAGTTTTTCACTATATCCCAGTGCATGTGACTACATTAAAGCAATATCAATGCTTCATTAACAGTAAAGAACTTTGGGACAGCCAAACGGTGGAAACAGCCCAATCGAAATTCAAGGAACGTCAGATGCTGGAATCTTGAGCAAACACAAAGTGTTGGAGTAACTCAGTGCGTCAGGCAGCATCTATGGAGAGAATGGATAAGTGAGGGTTTTGGGTCAGAACTCACTGAGGGGTGGAAGAATGCAACCTTCACGTGGTCCGCCCTGTTTCGACGAATGCAATCAACCTGGCATGCACAATCAAATAAGATCAAATAGAACAAGTTGTCCTACAACTTTAGGCCGTGCACGCCATATGCAAGAAGAAGAAGAAGGACTGACTGAAATATTGCCTATCCATTTCCTCCATGGATGCTGCTTGACCCACTGAGTTGCTCCAGCACTTGTGTTTTGCACGTCCCTTTATCTTTCATTGGTTGCAGGATAATCAGATAACCAGCCTTTCGAGGCCAAGAATTGAGTTGAAATTAAACCCAGGAAAAAGGTGCAGGGTTTCTGGGGAAGACCAGGGCCGTGGGAGTGATTGGAAAACTTTTGAAGAGCCTCTTTCAGTGCCACAGGTTGCACTTCAAATCTTTCTCCTCTATCTGTCCCAAGGGTGGGAACTCCAACTGGTAGCTGAGTTGTTGGACAGTAGCTACCTTAAAAGTGACTTGGGCACAGAGCAGCCAACATAAATCAACTCAATAATCATCTGCCTACCACAGCTTCCCATACCCTGCCTCACATTCTTGTAGAAAAAGAGATGATACTGGAGGGTACCTCTATACCAAGCAGGGCTGTGGAGTCGATACCCAAAACACCTGACTCCGACTCCTTGATTTCTTGTGTATCCAACTCTGACTCTGACTCCGACTCTGACCCCTAGCTATAATAATTCTAAATCTGCTATGATGACATTACACAGGATGGCATTTCATAAGAACTACATGAATCATCAGGCTACCTTTTAAACCCATGTCCTTAAAGTTTTGAGTAATGGTTGTAGCTATGCTATTGTAGCTTTTTTATTGTTTATTCTTGAAAAAAATTATTCATTATGCTAAAATAAAAAAAAAAACATATAGGACTATGAAAAAATTTAAAATACCATTGAATTAAATAAAAATTATAAAGCTTTACTCCAAAATTTATTAAACGAAGGCCACAGGTATGAGCTAATTGGCTAAATTATGACAAAAAGAAATTCTCAAGTGCAAAAGAAATTAAAACTAAATGCATAGGTAGTTAAGTGGGATTTTTTCCGGTTTACGTTGTCTCTGATTTACGTAGTCTCTGAAATTTATGTTGAGGTCGGAGTTGGGACTTTTTTTTTACCAACTCTGACTCCGACTCAAGCAGCACCAAAATTTCTCTGACTCCGACTCAACGACTCCAAAGCCCTGATACCAAGAGAGAGTGCTCTGATTCAAGGCCAGGCCCATGGTTTTGAGCCCGTTGTCTACTTAGATGGTCCCTCGAGTTTGAGGATGATTTGTTTCCAGTTCCATGGGTTCTGAGGTGCCCAGCAATGTCTGCAGTTTCTGCCACAGATGAGACAGGTGGTGCTTGGTGAGAAGAGGGGTGGGTCTTTTGGGATTTGGCATGCTCCTTCCATTATAGGCATATGGCCATGGCATGGGAGAGACTCAGAAGTGTTGGCGCCTTCCACTCCGAGTGCTCTTAGTCATGGAAATGGCATAAAGTAGTGGGGACATTAGGTAGGTTGTAAGAATGTAAGGGAATGAGGCTAGATGTGTTAACAATTTATTATTGCAGCTGTTAAGTTTCATATTTAAGCATTGAGAGTTTGCGTAATATAGTGGTTCCACAGGCCAGCCTGTGGGTTTGATGATTCCAGTTCATCCTCAGACCCGTTTGCCTCCTTGCTCATCAGATCCATGTTGGCAAAATCGTAACTATTCATTGCTGTTCAATGTGTGGTGAATTCAATCACTGGGACCTGGAATGGATGCTGCAATGAAAACTCATCGTGAATCCTGCTTTCCCTATGCTGCTTTCCCTATCCAGCTATCACACAACGCTGGACAGCACCTGGTTTAGATTCCTTGCTAGAGAGCACACAAGGTTCGATCCCTGATGAGCGATTGGGGTAGGGACAGGCCAAGAATAGCTCAGGAGTTGAAGTTTAATGGACGGTAAACAAAAATGCTGGAGAAACTCAGCGGGTGAGGCAGCATCTATGGGGAGAAGGAAATAGGCAACGTTTCGACCTGAAACGTTGCCTATTTCCTTCACTCCATAGATGCTGCCCCACCCGCTGAGTTTCTCCAGCACTTTTGTCTACCTTCGATTTTCCAGCATCTGCAGTTCCTTCTTAAAGAAGTTTAATGGACGTTACTTGTAGAAAGGAATGTCATTTGACTGGTTCCACATGGAACACTGCTCCCACTCTTGGAATGAGGAAGTACTTTCTATAAAGACATGAAAGCCAAATCCCATTTAATCGCGGGTGAACAGAAATAATTCTCTGTATCTCTTGTCTACGATTGTTACGACAAGGCATCTGTCAATATCATAGCACAGTTTTTAGGAACTAACTGTTTGTGCGTTGGTTGCTGCGTTTGCGTGACCACAATAGTGACAACAGCACAAACGAACACTCAATACGTGTGCAATGTATTGGGCTGTCCCGAGGATGTCAAGGTCACTCAATAAATGCACAAGTTTTCAAATGACCCCGTTTCCATATTCATGGGAACAACCGCAGCTCGCCCCTCCTGTGAGTTCGCGGCTTTACACACACATCTCAGCTGCATCATTTCTTCAGAAAAAATTGTTTATCACTTTAATACTTCGAGCGTGGGGGGACCGCCGTGATGGGGGGGGGGGGGCAGGAAAAACAATGGACAATGGGGACCCGCCGTGGGGGGGGGAGAACAGAGGAAGAGCCAGCGTACTTTGTAAGCGCCGTAGGTGGCTGATACTTGCATACCTTGGGTATGAAAGTAAAGAATTTCACTGTGCCTCGTCACAAGTGACAATAAAGTATTCCATTCCATAATGTCTCCTAATTTGCATTTGCAGATTTATACCAGAGTCATTTTGGAAATATAAATTTCAAATACTTAATCATAATAGTTGAGATCTTCAAGTATCTAGGCATAAATATTACCAACAATCTGTCATGGACCAACAACATTAATGCATCAACCAAGAAGGCACATCAATGCCTCTACTTCCCTGGAACACTGAGGAAATTTGGCACGTCTCCAATGATTCTTACAAACTTATTCAGATGCACCATAGAAAATATACTCGGCTTGCATCACAGCTTGGTTTGGGAACAGCTCTGCCCCAAAATGCAAGAAATTGCAGAGAGTTATAGATGTAGCTCAATCCATCACACAGACCAGACTCGTCGCCATTGACTCCATCTGCAGTGCATGCTGCCTCGGTAAAGCAGCCAATTAAAGACTTGCCCCACCCAGTGATTCCTACTTCTCCCTACTCCCGTCACGCAAAAGATAGCACACACCACTAGCTTCTCTTCTCTTCTGTTATCAGGCTTCTGAACAATCCTTGCATAAGCTATGGCACCGTCCAACTCAATTCTACCCCATTGCCGACTTTGTCCATGGAACTGTGAGCGCTAGAATGCTGAGAACGATATTCTGCATTGTGTATCTTCCCCTTTGCTCTACCTATTATACTTATAGTTTGACTTGATTGTATTCATGTATGGTATTACCCGAATAGGATAGAACTGCAGATGTTGGTTTAAATCAGAGGTAGACACAAAATGCTGGAGTAACTCAGCAGGACAGGCAGCATCTCTGGGGAGAAGGATGTCAGGGGAGTGGGTAGGACAGAGTTAGAATGTAGTCGGAGACAGTAAGTATAGTGGGAGAACTGGGAAGGTGGAAGGGATGGAGAGAGAGGGAAAGCAAGGGTTATTTGAAGTTAGAGAAGTCAATGTTCACCCAAGCAAAATATGAGGTGCTGTTCCTCCAATTTGCGCTGGGCCTCACTCCGACAATGGAGGAGGCCCAGGACAGGAAGATCAGAATGGGAGGGGGAGTTAAAGTGCTGAGCAACCGGGAGATCAGGTAGATTAAGGCAGACTGAGCGGAGGTGTTCAGTGAAACAATCACCGAGCCTGAGCTTGGTCTCGCTGATGTACAGAAGTTGACACCAGGAACAGCGGATACAGTAGATGAGGTTGGAGGAGGTGCAAGTGAACCTCTGCCTCACCTAAAAAGACTGTTGGGGTCCTTGGATGGAGTCGAGGGGGGAGATAAAGGGACAGGTGTTGCATCTCCTGCAGTTACAAGGCAAAGTACCTGGGGAGGGGGTGGTTTGGGTGGGAAGGAACGAGTTGACCAGGGAGTTGCGGAGGGAAGGGACTCTGCAGAAAGCAGAAATGGGTGATGGGAAGATGTGGCCAGTAGTGGGATCCCGTTGGAGGTGGCGAAAGTGTTGGAGGATTATATGCTGTATGAGACGGCTGATGGGGTGGAAGATGAGGGGGACTCTGTCCTTGTTGCGAATGGAGGGAGAGGAAGCAAGAGCAGAGCTGCGGGATATCGAGGAGACCCAAGAGAGAGCCTCATCTACAATGGAAGAAGGGAACCCCCGTTTCCTAAAGAATGACGTCTCCGATGACCCAGTATGGAAAACCTCATCCTGGGCGCAGATGCGGCATAGATGGAGGAATTGGGAGTAGGGGATGGAGTCTTTACAGGAAGCAGGGTGGGAAGAAGTGTAGTCAAGATAGCTATGAGAGTCAGTAGGTTTGTAGTACTGCAGATGTCGGTCAATAGTCTGTCTCCTGTGATGGAGACGGTGAGATCCAGAAACGGTAGGGAGATATCAGAGATGGTCCGTGAATTTGAGTGAAGGATGGAAATTAGTCGTGAAGTTGAAGAAGTCAGTTCTTCAAGTGAGTTCTGCATGGGTGCAGGAGGCAGCACCGATGCAGTCGTCAATGTAGCGGAGGTAGAGTTCGAGGATAGGACCAGTGTACGCCTGGAACAGTGATTGTTCGACCTACCCAACAATGAGGCAGGCATAGCTGGGGCCCATGCGAGTGCCCATAACCACGCCTTGGATTAGGAGGAAATGGGTGGTCGAAGGAGAAGTGGTTGAGGGTAAGGACCAGGCGGAGGAGAGTATTGGTAGACGGAAATTGACTGGTTCTGCGGTCAAGGAAGAAAATGAGGGCTTTAAGACCTTCCCGGTGGGGGATGGAGGTGTACAGTGACTGGACATCCATGGTAAAGATTAGGGAGTGAGGACCTGGAAAACAGAAGTCGTTGAAGAGACTTGGACATAGGTAGGGAGGGAATGGTCCAGGGGGGGATAGGATGGAGTCGAGGTATGCGGAAATTAATTCGGCGGGACCTCAACAAGCAGAAACAATGGGTCTGCCAGGAAGATAAAATCGGGCTGTGTGGGGCTGGGGAATTATAAGGTTGGAGGCTTTAGAGGGCAGAGAGCTGGAAGTGATGAAATCAGAAATGGTGTGTGATATTAAGGTCTGGTGCTCGTCTGTGGGGTCATGGTCCAAGGATAAGTAGGAGAAGGTGTCTGAGAGTTGTCTCCTGGCCTGAGCTGGTAGAGGTCAGCGCGCCAGACTACCACGGCGCCTCCCTTGTCGGCGGGTTTGATTATCAAGTCGAGGTTGCTGCAGAGTGTGCAGAGGGCTGTACGTTCGGGGGTCGGGGGGGGGGAGATTAGAGTAGGTAAGGGGAGTGGAAATGTTGAGACAGTTGATGTCACGCCGGCAGTTGCAAATGAAAAGGTCTATAGAAGGTAGAGGCCCATCCGGGGAGTCCGAGGAGGGGGTCCAGTTGATGCGGGAGAAGGGGTCATCACTAGGTGATGAGGACTCCTTCCCATAGAAAAAGGCACGGAGGCAACGGAAGAAGTGCTCTTATCTGATAATACTTTTAAGAAGAGTATTATCTGATCTAATTGGATAGCATGAAAAGCAAAGCTTTTCACTGTACCTTGGTTCACGTGACAATAATAAATCTAAATCTGAAATTTCAAGTCATGCACATTGATAAATATGAGCTTAGAAAACAGTTCTAGAAGAACAGGTTACTAAAAGCCTACAGCTCCCAGAGTCTGTCAGATGGCAGCGTGAACTGATTCAGAATGCTGCCCTTTCAATACGTGAAGCAGATTTCCAATCCAACTCAGTCTGGCAGAGACTTATTTTCTGCTAAATGGTGTAATCAGGACAATAAGTAGAACTTATTACCCTTGATCATTGGGTTAAATTGCATTCAGGCCCAAATAATGCTGTAGGGTCATCGAATGATAGAGTACAAAAGATAGCCACACAGTCCATGCACCTGCATAAAGCTTCTCCTTCTTCATTGGTGTTTCGCTCTCAACACTTTCCTATCTGATCCTCACTGATTTAAGAAAAATAAATTTCCCCTTCTGCAATCTCTCCATTTACCGGCAGTTTTTTTATGTTCAGGACCAATCTGCTAAATCTCTGCACTCACTCCAATGCCTTGATATCTTTTGAAATGTGGGCCTAAAGTGGTGTCAACATTCCAGCTGGGGTCTAACCCAGGATTCGAGGAAGTTTTAAGCTATTGAAATCTTCCATGCTATTGAAAT
Organism: Malacoraja senta; assembly: GCA_038087875.1. Classification (NCBI taxonomy): domain Eukaryota; kingdom Metazoa; phylum Chordata; class Chondrichthyes; order Rajiformes; family Rajidae; genus Malacoraja; species Malacoraja senta. The sequence continues at coordinate 11,947,352 of CM075989.1, read as the reverse complement.
CTAATCTTTTACGTACAAATACGCGGATCCAGTTTTGTTTTTAAATGCTCTCCTATCCCTGCCCTGAGACTTCTGTGGCAATTCCAGCCAATCACATGTATGCCAGAGATGCTGCCTGACCCGCTGAGTTACTCCAGCACTTTGTATCCTTTTGTGGAAACCAGCATCTGCAATTCCATGTCTCTCTACATGCCCATTGTTCAGTGGGCAGGATCAGAATAAATCTAGAGGCTACAATTTTCTGTCAGGGTTAGGTTAAACCACTAAGCCATGCTTCTGCACAGTCAGTGCTTTAAAAACAGATAGCTAACAGTAAAAAAAGTGGAGCCCAGAATTCAGAAATAAAAACCAAAAATTCTGTTTCGCTCTCCGCAGATGCTGCCTGACTTGCTGAGTATTTCCAGCATATTTTCTAATTACTGATGGCCTCGGGGACGTGGTCACATTAGGATGGGTTTGATCTGGAATCGTGCTGCCACTTTAAAATCTTTAACATGCCATAAGCTGAAGCTGCAAAGTCTATTTCACCACATAACCTACCATAACAAAAGCTGATTATAATTATTACGCAACTCTGTGTCCATTTGCATTTGTCCTGAGGGGATTATATCAGATGCAATTCCAATCTCATTCTCATTGAAATTATGCTTTGTTTATTTTTTCAATTTATAGTAGAATGGATATAAACATTGAGTACACAGTGCTGCTGACCCGAGCCCAGTAATCTCTCCAGAATTCTACAGCAAGACCATCGTTACAACCGTTTCAACATTATCAGCAAATAATATCACACCTCAGCATTGTTTTGAATATATTTCCACAAAAAATAAGTTAGCTTTAACATATGTGATGGGAATTGTAGTCGGTTTGGTGAGATTAGAACTCTGACAGTGACTGGGGCAATGGGTGTGGGATATGCATCAACCAAGAAGTATTCCAGGAAACAATTTTTAATTTTAATAATTGAATTGATTATTGAAGTGGATATACGGTTGATATTGGATTATTATTATTGTGATATGTACCAAGATATAGTGAAAAACATTGTTTTGAGTGTTATCCAGTTGAATCATACCATACATGTATGCAATAATATCATACACGAGTATACAGGTAGTGCAAATAGAGAGAAGGAAAGAGTGCAGAATATATAGTGTTACAGCTGCAGAGAATGTGCAAATAAAAAAGTGCAAGAGTTACAACAAGGTACATTGGGAGATGCGGAGTGGGGATGGGGTGAGAGGGGAACATAAGATCGACATGCCTTGTGGGGCACCACTGAATGGGGAAAGTGGCAGAAGGACTGGCTCTCTTCTGTCGCGTTAGTGTGAGGAGAGAGAAAGGAAAACAAATAGCAAGAGGAATGAGATCAGGGAAGTTCAGGAGTGCTGAGAGTGAAGGTTGATCTGCAATGCTCGCTCCTGTTCCTTTGATTGAGTGAATGAATTGAGGGTCTATTCCTGCTGGAAGATGTGAAACAGTCAGAATGTCGTCAGCATTTGTTTCATTTGGGACGACTCCACACTGCTCACTGACTGGCCCACCACATCTTGTGTTAAATCTGCATGGAATATTATCATAGCTAGTGGAGTGATTGTTCCCAATACTTCCAGTTATGGCAATGGCTCAGTTGGTAACATATTGGCATCTGAGGCTGAAGTTGTGGGCTTCAGTCCTCAACTATCAGTCTTCAAATATCAGCACAAAGCCGATATTTTACATTAGTACATGGTTACAACAGTAACCACACGTCTGAAACACCATCGGCTGTGAGGCACCTTGAGATGTGTAAAATTCTAAATCTTTCTTTCTTTTTAATACAGGATAATGATCAGAAAGAAAGGCATGACGTTTTCTAATGGAGACATAATAAAGAATGGCGCGGCACAGTGGCACAGCCGGTGGAGCGGCTAGCCTCACAGCAACAGAGACCCGGGTTCGATCCTGACTACAAGTGTTATCTGTACAGAGTTTGTACCTTCTCCCTGTGACTGCGTGGGTTCGGTCCAGGTGCTTCAGTTTACTCCCACATTCCAAAGATGTGGAGGTTAGTAAGATAATTGGTTTCTGTAAATTGTCGCTTGTGTGTAGGTAGAGAACTAGTATACACAGGTGATCACTGGTCAGCGTGGTCTCGGTGGGGTGAAGGGCCTGTTTCCACACTGTATTTCTAAAACTAAACTAAACTGCAGATGCTGAAATCTTGATCAAAACACAAAGTGTTAGAGGAAATGATCTGCCGAGTTCCTCCGCAACATTGCATTTTGGTGCCTTTTTCTAATGTCCCTTCACATTTCATCATATGTATAACACTTTACCGCACTACCCCACCCCCCACCCCACCCCACACAGTGAATTATTTGGGTGCGACCACATATCGTGGGATGGAAAACAGCAACCTCACTAACTGCATCAGGTAAACAATGTTTCACTCTTTATTCATCACCCCTTTACCCATAACACTAGGGTAATCTGTTTATCTCAATTAAAGAGGGCTAAACATATTTATGTACCGCAATAAATGCAGTGGGCAGTGGGCAGTGCAGCTGTTTCACAGCTTCAGTGATCCAGGTTTGATTCTAACGTCTGGTGCCGTCCGTGCAGAGTTTGCACGTTCTCCCTATGACTGCATGGGGTTTCCACACATACATGCTCCAGTTTGCCTGCACATCCTGTCAATTTCTGCAAATGGGTGGTGGGAGAATTGGAAGGGGAAGTAGAGGAGGGCGGTGCAAAAAGTGCAGTTGAGACAGAATAGGTTATTTGGAAATTAAAGGAGGACTGGGACTGTTGGGATATCCCTTAGCCTGTATTCTCGATGGGTTGAATGGCCTCCTTCTCTGTTGGAAAATGTATGAAAACGTGGTCAGTTGGGACTGTTCATCGAATCTGGCCATCCAATAGGAAAAGTGAAAGAAATAATGCTGCTGGGCTTCTCACTGTACAATCTTTTAAATTATTTATATAAATAATTTCCCTTGGAATCTACAATCCTAAATATTCAGCCAAATCATTTTTCAAAGGGCTGTGAAAAAACATCCTCACTGACCTGTAACTTGGTGCGAAAAGTGTTTGACTCTCATCATTGCAGTTAAAATGAATACATACTTTGCTATTAACAATTAGCTCTATTTTACAATGACAGTAATTTCATAATTGTTCAAAACACTAAACGCAGAAAATTACACATTTCCAACTAACTGGCTTATTGAATCTCAGATAGTTATTATAACCTGTGATTAACATCCCAATATACAGCAACAGGGTAGGGAAAGATCAAACCATCCATGAAAACAAGCGTAGATCCCACGATGGTCAAAGAATAATGAGCAGACATATCCTTCCTCCTCTCCTTCACTCACGGTGAACACAAAATCATTAGCAATCCTGTACCATGGGGTTAGCGGAGAGTGCAGTTGCCTCGCAACTCCATAAATTCATAAGTCTTTGGAGCATATTTAGGCCATTCGGCCCATCAACTTTACTCTGCCATTCCATCATGGCTGATCTATCTTTCCCTCTCAACATAATTCTCCTGCTTTCTCCCCATAACCTTTGACACCCTTACTAATCAAGAATCTGTCAATCTCCACTTTAAAAATACCCAATAACTTGCCCTCCACAGCTGTCTGTGGCAATGAATTCCTCAGATTCACTACCCTCTGACTGAAGAAATTCCTCCTCATCTTTCTAAAGTTTTGTCCTTTTATTTTGAGCTCCAGTGACGTGAATTCGATTCTGACCTCAGCTGCCATCTGCATGTCCTCCCTGTGATTTAGTGGACTTCCCTGAGCATTCTGCTTTCCTCCCACCCCCAAAGGTGTGCCAGTTGGTGGGTTAATTGGCCATTGTAACTTATCCCTGGTGTAGTTGGTAGAAAAATTGGAGGGGGTGATAGTTAGAATATAGAACAGTACAGCACAGGAACAAGCCCTTTGGTCCATAATGTCTATGCCAAGCATGAAGCCAAGATAAACTAATCTCTTTTGCCTGCACATAATATATATCCCTCCATTCTCTGCATATCCATGTGCCTATCCTAAAAGCCTCTTAAATGTCACATCCCAAGCCCAGCATGAATGATGACCAGAGTATGACATGATTAACCTATAATTAAAACAGCCACCTTCCTTGTGCCAGATATAATTTCAGGCACTGGGGACTTTCCCCTCAATACACTTTAGCATCTGTCAAGAAGGCTCCTTGTGGCAGCAATTAGTCAAACACTGCATTAAACATCACTCTCCATATCCATGCCATTGAATTCATACAAGGAAGAATCTCAGAGTAAGAACATATGTCAAAAACAGAAGATATCCCGAATAATCACTGAAACAGTGGAAGAGAAGCCTGCTCATCTCCTTTCATTTGTTCCATTAGTCAACAAGCTCATGCCTAATCTATACTTTGCCTAGGTTTACCTTTTGTAATTTCAGAATCATTACTAAATAAAATGCAACCAGTCTTGCTATTGAAACTTTCCACTGACATTTCCCACTCTGTGCCAGAAGAATTCCTTGGGGAGGTGTTTTTTTTTTCCAGGATTCCAGACCTCCCCGTGTGAAGCCTTGCTTTTTCAGAATGGCCCCTCCAGCCCCACCCAACTCTGGTTTCCCCAGGCCCAATCAAGTCCATTAATTGCCTTGAACACCCCAGTTAGATTCCCCCTTATATAATCTTTACAAATCAAAAATAAGGTGCATGGTTCATTCTCCCTGTTAGTCCTTCAGTTTGTCAGACATATTTATTAATTTTTTGATTAATCAGAGTAACCTTCTACTCATCACTATTTTTCCCCACTATTCTTCCTCTGACCACCTATTACATGGCTGATTTATTACCAAGGTACTGCGATGACTTGTGCAGCCTGCAGTCAGTAATTCAGAGACTCTCTAATCTCCACAATCCGCTGCAGCAAATGCCAATTTGCTTTAACTGGACTTTAATTAATGAAGTAGTGTTTAATTTCAGATGTTAAATTGGACATAATAAAAAAGGGAATTAGAGACTGGGGAAAGGCGGTGATTATTCCCTGTGAAGGGAGATGAATTCTAAATTGGTGGCTTAAAAAGCTCAAACTTGTTGTATAACCCTGAGCTCATGTAATAGTGATCAGCCAACACCTGGGCAAAGCTGCATTACTCAACTCGCAGTCAAGAGCACTGGGGCTAAACCTGGTTGCAGTCCTTCAAAGGCAAAGCATGAATTTAAATTCAGTTAGTTAAATACATTTTAAATTTAAATTTAAAAATCCTAATATTGGTAAAAATGACCACAAAACCTCGTGGTTATTAAAGCTCATTTGGTTCACCAGTGTACTTTGCCATTCTAGTTCAGTCCAACCATAGGTTCCAGGTAGACAACAATGCTGGAGAAACTCAGCGGGTGCAGCAGCATCTATGGAGCGAAGGAAATAGGCAACGTTTCGGCCCAAAACGTTGCCTATTTCCTTCGCTCCATAGATGCTGCTGCACACGCTGAGTTTCTACAGCATTTTTGTCCACCTTCGATTTTCAAGCATCTGCAGTTCCTACTTAAACAACCACAGGTTCCAGACCCTCGACAATGTAGTTTGCCCTGTTAACTGTGCATTGCAGTGGCCCAGCAACTCAGTACAGGGGCAATTAGTGATGGGCTATGCAGGTGCAGAAACCCTTGTTCCTACACTGCACCAGTTAGCTGATCTGCCTTCCATTTACTCTGCTGAGTGAAGTTGCATTATATCCACTTAGATGCAATGCATGAATTTCTGACGGAATGGTGCTGTATCATCTGTCCACTATGGTACTATTTATAAAGAGCACCTTTGGTCATAAGGCAATCAGTCTGTAGTGTATTCTTACCCCCTCTCTATCCATCTTCATTCCCTTCTCTATCCCTCTAGTCCCATCTCACTCTCTGTATATCTTGTCCCTCACACTACCCTCCCATCATTAGCTTATCTCTCACTTCTTTGCTCCCATTCTCTCTCCCATTTCCTTCTCTCCTTTCTTCCTATTTCTCTCCCCTTTCTCATCAACCCGTCGTCCCAATTCTCCCCATCTCCTTCCTTCTCTAAATATTCCCTTTCTCTTCTACATTCATCTCTCTCTCTACCCCCCCCCCCACTCCTTCCTCTCTCTCTGAAAGCACCATTTCTATCTGTATCCCTTTTCCTCTCCCAATCTATTCCCTTTTCTCTTCCCACCCCTCCATCTCCCAATCCTACCCCCATCCCATTTCTATCTCTGCCCTCTCTCGCTCTAACCCCCTAACCCTTCTCCCTAATAACCCATTTCTTACCCCCTCTCTCAGTACCCTCGCTTCTTGCATTGCTTGTCTCTTCCCACCTCACTGTGTGTCCCTGTTCTCCCCCCAGCCTCCCTCCCTCTCCCCCACTCTCTCTCTCACTCTCTCCCCCCGCCCCGTCCATGGTACTGAACTTGTCCCGCAGCGGCGCCACGTGACGCGGTGCCGCCGGTCCCGGGCTGCGAGCAGTCGGAGTTCGGAGCCTGCGAGTCCCCGTTCAAGGCAGGGGCAGGGCAGGGGAGCGGGCTGCGCAGAGGAAATGATGTAGAGGCACATCTCTGGCGAGAATCTGATCTAATTACAGTTTGGTGGCTCGGCGAATTGCTCGGGCGGCAATGTGAGGCTTGTACCGGCGGCTGCGGCAAGATGCAGAAGGCAATCCGCCTCAATGACGGGCACCTCTCCTACCTGGGGCTGCTGGCCAAGAAGGACGGGAGCAGGAAGGGCTACCTGAGCAAGCGGAGCTCCGACAACACCAAATGGCACAACAAGTGGTTCGCCCTGCTCCAGAATATGCTGTTTTATTTTGAGAATGATTCCGCCTCGAAAGCCTCGGGTCTCTACTTGCTGGAGGGGTGTGTGTGCGAGCGGGCACCATCTCCCAAACCATCGCTGTCCGCCAAGGAATCCTTGGAGAAACAGGTAGGAGGCAAGCAGTCTGACTGTCAAAGCCCAACGCGCAGTGCCCTCTGTTCAATACCCAATGGCCAATACCCAGTGTACAGGGTTTGAAGTCCAGGACCAACTCCTCATTATCCAGTGCTTAATCCCCAGCGTTCAATATCGAGTACCCACTGGCCACTGTATAACATCCAGTGCCCACTAACATCCAGTGCCCGTTCATCACTATCCAATATCCATTGCCCACTAAGTAACATCCAGTGCCCAGTCCCTGCCATCCAATATCCAGTGCCCGGTAACATCCAGTGCCCAGCTCTCACCATCCAATATCCAGTGCCCACTGGCCACTGAGTAATATGTAGCGCCCGCTCCCAGTGATCAACAGTCCACGCTCACTCCCCAACGTCCCTTACTCAATATCCAGTGGCTGCACTCCAGTGTTCAATACCCACTGCCCATGTCCAGCTCATGGTGCCCAGTGCTCAGCCACGGTTCACCTGGATCCCCACAGGCTCCAAGCGAGCGTTGCATTGCATTGCCTAAAAGGCGCCAGTCTTCACACGAGGGCGGACTGTTTCAGTTATCGCAACCCCAGTCTGTGTAAAATCCCTCTACTGGATCATTGGGCTGTTTATTTTCCTAATAATCTGAGTGCAATTACCGCAGAGACAAAGCAACACACGCACTAGAGGGAAAGGTTGGAAATGCAACAATTTAAATGAGTTTAAATCTATAATAGAAATGGGATTTCATATCGCTAACAGCAAGCAACAACCAAAGCACCTTTAATATTATCGTGAAATCAACTTTTATTTTTGCACAAATGACTGCATACTTCTAATGTTTTGCCGGGACCTGTAATTCTAAATAATTAATCGGTAGTTCGCTTTGGCGAGAGTCTATTTTTACCGGTTAATCAGTCACAACACGTTTGCTAATGAAGGAAAACGAAGAGCAAGAGGGAGCGCGCCCGGCATCCGCGAATTTTAATTAATCTTTGAAGTGAAGCCTCTTCCTGCTGAGAATCCAATATTAAGAAGGAGCAAATCAATAAATTATGCAACAGGCCAGATGCGAGGTTTATCAAACTAGACAAAGTTAATTAACTGTTTCTTGGGCAGAGTGGGTGTAGGTGAGCGGCAGAGCGTGATCGGGGTGTTTTTTTTTACCGTGTCAGAGGGGGCAAAATCGCGGGGCTCTCCAGCGCCTCCTCATGTACTGAGAAGGGACTGCGGTCCCTGCAACCCCTCGCTCCAGCGAGCACGGTGATATATTTCCTCTCATATATTTTCCTTCAATATCCAATTACATTTTTTTATTACTGATGTCAAAACACTTAAATCAACAGCAGCTGTGTTTTATTCTAGAGGATGAAATCGTGCATTTGCAGGGGGTGACGGGGGACATTTCCCCCTGGAATAGACTTTCACTGTGGGAATGTTGTTGATCGATTGTCAAACATCGATACAACCAAACCTCTACCCCCTCTGTCACTGATTAAATATCACTGAGCCTCTGCGCTGTATAACCAAGTGTGCAAAAGTATTCCCAAATTAAAACATCTCCCCGTTGTCCGTAGTCTCACTGTTTATATGTTGTCTTTATTTCAGGCTCCAATATTTATGTCAATGTCTGACACATTAATGTTCCGCAGTGTCAGTGAAACACCAAACTGCAGCCAGCTGCCACTCCGGGATTACCGTTCATTTTTAGAGAAATCGAAACAAAATTAAAATATCCACTGGATTCGCCGCATATAGATTGTACATAAATCAAAACAGGCGCGGATTAATCTGAATGTGACGGATTGTCGGAGTCTGGCGGCTGCGGTGGGAAGTGAAGCGGAGGGTGATTGCAGATCATTGCAGGGGGTCAGGACCGAGCCGCAGACGCCTCTGCCAGGGTGATGAACACAACAAGGCGACGCGGCCACTGGGGTACATCTTCCTTCTTCAAAGGCTCCAATAGACAGTCACCTATACACACAAACACATGCGCTCACTTACACTGAAACACACACATATTGAGGCAGAGGCACAAGCACATATAGATAAACACATATATAGACATATTGAAGGACACAGACACACACACAATATGAGTGATTCGTTCTTTCAAATTGAACGAAAAAAACACAAACACGGGATTAGTTCGGACCTTAGTCCACGGGGACCTGGAATCGAACAGTCAAGTGAAGCAGGGCTGTTTCTATGGCAGTGAGGACCCAGTCTGTCCCGCTGAGATCAAGGTTACGCACAATGCCACCTGTGCAAAGGGAGCTTCGCCCTGCCTGGTCCATGTGGATGTGAGAAATCTCCCTGGTGAGGGCAAAGTGCAAAATGTAACAGAGGTAAGCTCCTTGACTCCCACTAGAGAATGACAAGGTGCCAGAGGTGGCAGGATGGGAGGGGAAGGCAGCTGGAGGTGGGATGGGGCTGATGGATTGAAGGGGTGGGGCTCAGGGCTGTGATGGAGGCAGTATCAAGAGAAATCTTCAGGCATCCATGAGATGTTGTGAATGTTTACTGTGCTTTTGTTACCTGTGCACTCCCCTATGCAAGTCTGGTCTACATCGTAAATGCACATTAACCAGGCAGCTCGGTTCCTATTTCATGGACATTTATTATTGCTCTGATTTCTTCCTGCCATTGAGGGAGATTTCACAGGAGATTATGTGAAATAACCTGTGACTGCAGTACCTTTGTTGATAGTACACTAGCACAAAGCAGCAGTGACCGTGGGCTTATTGCATGATTATCAGGGAACCTGTGTCCCTGTTTTCTCCCAGTTCTTCATAGGCTTTCAGCCTCAGCCTTAGTCTGGTACGCATTGGAGGCTATGCCCTGGGACTTGTTAGTTGTGGCTGCAGATGGTGTTCCCTTCAGTCCCGACTCTCTGCCAAGATGTTTGCAGTTCATTCTGCTGCTCACTGAACACAAGCCCTGAATCGTGGTCTTCCTCCACTTGTGCCATTTTGCCCCTAAGACCAGGGTTACAATATGGATTCCAAAAGGGCTGGATAGCATTGCCAACCTTCGGAATACCCAGTAATGAAGGAATCACTGGAAAACCGACATGAGTAACAATCAAAGTGCAAACGCAGCCGCTTTAAGTGGAGTGAGATTTTAATTTCTGTTTGACTACTTTTGATAATTAATTACAAACAATGGGACCTGGGGTGAGGGCTGTTTGACTGAAGGCAAAGCTTCAACCAATCACTTAATATTGGACCTTTACTTTATAATTGGCTGTGGAAAAGCAAGACCACATTAGCATGGGTGTTAGCTGACAAAGGGTGAAAAGTTGGGAGGTGATACTGTTGGGGGAAGAATAAATCCAGGATAAATCCAGGATATCATTCAACTAGGAGGAAGCCACCTGACCAACCTTCATAGATAGAGAAAGTGAGTGAGTCGGGTTCCTGAAGGATCAGAGCCCCTGTCTTTGCGCACATCTAACTCTTGTTTGAGACAGTGGATATCTGCATATGTGCACACAGAGCCTTGCCCAATCAACTGCAAATGTTTACACTATTGGTCTCTGGTGGCAACATATACAGGGGAGTCACTCTGCAATCCACTTCAATTAAGTTTATTACTGGGTATATTGGGAACTTGCTGTGTGCAGAAGCACGCTGTCATGTATCCTACATGTAACTGAAATGAAACTTTGAAAGCACTTTATTGGTTGTGATGCGTTAGGAGTTCCGACAGAGGACACTTATATGACCGCACCCCTCCCTACACAACCCCCTACATCTCTACAGTGCTTTTCCAATTCTGGATTTTTTTTTTCCAATTTAATGTTTGCACCCACCTCTCCTTAAAACTTCCCTCTCTGACCAGGCCTTTACTCAATTGCTTTTATATCTTCTTCTTAACTGCATTTGCACCAATGTTCGTGTTCTCTTGACAATCATTTCTGTGAAATGCTTTGGTCCTTGCAAAATAAATGCAAGTTGTCGTTGTTGACAGTGCCTGTCATTGGATGTGACATTTTATCTCAGCCCTGCCCATTCTTATTAGCACCTAAATTGGCACCTTGCATCCTGTGAAAGCTGTGTTGTGGCTTCAATATCAAAATGACTTAAAGAGCTTTTGAAAAGGCAGAGAATAAGGAAGTGGTTATCCTGAAATTGGTATTGGTTTATTATTGCCATGTATACAGTGAAAATCTTTATTTTGTGTAGTATCCAGGCAAGCCATACCATACACGAGTACACCGGGTCCTGCAAATGAGAAAATAAACGCATGCAGAATATAGTGTCACAGCCACAGCGAATGTGCAGATAACACAGGAAGATCAGGAATTCATCCTCGTCATACAAACGGCCCGTTCACAAGTCTGATAACAGCAAAGAAGAAGCTGTTCTTGAACCTACTGGCCTGGCTTATAGATTGCTAAATATTTATATTCCATATCGGGATACCTGAGCACAGGTATACAGGGAGCTATCTGTGTGAACAGATCATGGAGCCACCGTGACTGCTAGGGGTAGCAGTCCTGAACACCTCTGCACAGAGATGTTTAGATTCTGGTCAATTCTTCATCCCTGCCTCAGAAACAATTAGAGATTTTCCTTTTCACCAAAACTAATCATATGTCAAAATAGTATTGCAAAGTAAGGATTGTACATATTCACTTTTAAATTTAAACTCTATTTCAGCTGTGTTCTCCAGTCTAGTCAGCCTCTTCACCTGGAGACCATGATTGAAAGAATAAAACAGAAGGATTTACATCTGCATACGAGCACCACTCCAGCACTGTAAGAGGTGCTGTCTTTCAGATGATTAACTGGAGGCCTTATCTGTCTTCTCAAGTATTTTGAAGACCAAAAGGAAGATTGCCAGGTGCCTGGCAATATTCTTTGTTGGCTGGAGTGAAAGATTATTGAGTCATTTATCAGTGTCATTTGTCGGAGCTTGTTGTGTGTATATTGGCTTCTGCATTTCCAACATTATAAAGCTTCAAAGATACATCATCGTGAAGTACTTTACATCATCTTGCGATAAAGGTGCCATAAATATGTAAAACAATGTTTTGTTTCTTGTTGTGTTGTTAGTTATTGAAATATATTCAATGATTTTTGTTTTACTTATGGGAGTAAAGTCATTTTCAATATTAGCAGTTAAATGCTTAGAACAGACAGTGTTGTCTCTCTGAAATTATCACATCTGACTAGTTTGTTTTTCTTGTTCTGAGTGAATCTCGTTGTCAGCAGCATTCGACAAGATGACAATATTCATACAGCGTTGAGTGCACCAAGCCTTGTACATCTATAATCACTGCATAATGTTCAAGATCTGATTACTCCAGTCATTTGCTATTATTATCATAAATTATGTTTTCTCTTTTTGTAAATAAGTGTGGAGAATCTCTATTGTCAGTGTATAATTCATCACCTGTTAAGCTGAACAAGATCAGGAATATACAAGCATCGATTCCCGAGCTGTGCTGAGTTCACTGACTTCCCTTTAAAATTCATTCTTGTGGAGCAGTGGTTGCTGCCATTTATTGCCCACTTTTAGTTATCCTTGAGCTGGTGGGAATGAGCTTCCCTGAACCACTGCACTCTGCCATCTTTGCTTTGTACAGACTGAGGGGTTCATAAGGCAGCTATGGAGGGGTTTTGAGGCATGTGGTGGGAGATTACATGGTCTAGCAACGATGTCTCTCCATTGGGCAACTCTCCTGGCTTCAGACGGTGACTGGGAAGTAATAGAATTCTGGAGTATTGATCAAAAGACATAAGTTCAAATTCCATTGCACAGATTGGGCGAATTACCCATTAGAACAATGGTGTGCCATTTCAGAAGACAGTTAGATGTTAGGTGATAGATTGTAGGTCCATAGTCTAAAATGTAGATTTCCTTCCTTGAACCAGACAGGGTTTACAACAATTCCATTGCTCCATGGTTACTGATATTGATAATACAGCAGGAGAAACAACATTGTGGTAATTTAATAAATCTAAAACTAATAAACTTATCATTAAAGGTAACCATGAAGCTATGGAATTGTTGTAACCCTGCCTGGTTCAAGGAAGGAAATCTACATTTTGGACTATAGATCTACCGATCTACCACCCGACATCTAACTGGATGTAATTAAAATGCCCACACCAATATTCTAATGGGCAATTGACTTGATCTGTGCATTTTCATGCTGGTTTGATATCCAAGATCAACACGATTTTGGGATCATTTCTCCATTACAAGCTGAGACAAAGCCTAGGGCTTTGGACATCCCAGCAGTTGTTGCTAACCAAGCACATGGTTAAAAAAAAATAATCAAGAGATTTTGCACTGGCACTGCAGAATATGTGATTGCCAGAGGCACTCGGTAGCATGTATGAGGGCAAGAATGGACGAGTGGGGCTAATTGCAGTGAGCTAGCATTGACACATTGGGCTGGATGGCATTTTGTTTATGTGTTTTACTCCTCTTACCTTCCCTATTCTAGATCAGAAACTGAGAAACCATAAACTAATCTTTGAAATTCTGCCCCCACAGCCACTTGAATTTTGTAACTACTGTGCTGGCAGATCAATATTAACCAGGGCTCCGTGGCGAGAATGTTAATCTGACTAGTTTATTTTAATTACATCCAGTACAGTGAAATTCATGTCATTGCAGTAGTATGGTGAAACACGTACAGGAACTCTGTGCAGCAATAGTTTAATTGAATCTAAAATTGCCTTATTCTATTATTCTGCAGCAACTCAGTAAGATTGCTGCAACATCACTTTCTCCCCTGTAGCTGCTGCAAATGGAGGACCACAGCATTGTGATGGAAACTCCATCAGCTCCCAAGTTCCCCACCAAAACTCAGGCGTGTCTTACTGTGGAGTTACATCAGGCATTCCTTCCTCGGTGCTGGGTTGGTATCATGGAATATCTTATCCGTGTCTAAGGGACTCCCTGGAGGCACTTGGTGAAGCTCCCACATACAAAGCGCACCAGGTGTAGTATGGAGGTTCAACTCGGGCAGGAGAGGGCAGCCTTGTCAGCAACAACCACCCTCGAGAATGAGTTTTAAAGTGAGGTCAATTAACTCGGCACAGTTTGGGAATCAATGCTTGCTCACTCCTGGTACCTGATCTTGGATAGCCAAAAAGGTGGTGAATTAGTCACTGACTAGTAATGTGACTTTCAACAGTTATATATAATCAGTATTCTAGGCTTCTGGATACTAATGCATTTATCCTAATCATAAAATGTAAGGCATTTTAAACCAAAGTCCGGCACCAAGCCAGGCAAGTAGATATTAAGACAGGTGACTGAAAATTCGGTCAGTGGACCCTTTTAAAGGAAGCAATGAGGGAATTAAGAGCCAATGGCCTTGGCTACCAATAGTTGGGGCAGTTAAAATCCAGGATGATCTAGAGGCAATAATTGTAGTAGTACAAAAATCCCAGAAGGTTGTCGGACTGGAAAAAATTGCAGTGGTAGTGAGAAGCCAGAGAGGAATTCAAAAGTAATAAGAATGTTAAAATTGAGATGTTGTCAGATCATGCTGCCTGCATTAAGTTACCTCTCTCCAACGCCATCTTTACTATGACTTGATTTTCTAATTTGGTCTTGTATTAATGTCTTGTTTTCTTGCACCATCTTTTCTTCCTTCTTCTGCCTTACAAAGTTTTATATCTACGCTATGTATAATTTATGTTTTTGTTTGTGTGATGCGGCTGCAAGCAAGATTTTCATTTTATCTCACCTTATTTGTGCATGTGACAATGAACACTCAACTTGCCTTGATCGGAAGCTAGAGGAAGCCAGTGAATGAAGTGTGAATAGGGCAGTGTGAAAGGGACGTGCAGCTGAGCTCAGACCCGTGGAGGTGGGAGGAAGTCAGCAGTTATGGGGCCAGAAGTTTATGCTGACATGGGTGTGAGTACCCACAGTGAAGGGGCTATGCCATGGGAAGACAAGAGCTGGCAACTTAAATGGTAGAATATACAGATTCTCCTGCACTTTGAAGGAAGATCATTGTCCTTCATTCTCAGCAGATATCAGGCCTCCAAACCCCATGGAACATATCACAGAGAATCGCAGCAATTGCACAACCGAGAAAGAGACCAGTCAACTGTCAGCCCTTTGGAAAGGATCACTCCCTAGCTAGTTCCGTGTTCTGCAAACTTCCTCCCTTGTTATTTATCCAATTCCTTTTGGAAATGCCCTGTTAAATCTGCTTCTATCATCCTTTAAGGCGTAGCTTTCCAGTTCACAAGAACTTGTGGTGCACAAAGCAAATTCTCCTCATCATCTCCCTGGTATTTTTGCCATTCTGCCCTGACTGCGACTCACACTATGGGCTTGACTTTTAATCACCATCTGAAATCACCCAGCAAGCCACTCAGGTGCATCGTAATCACCACACTGAAGCAGAGAAAGAATAAAACCAGACAAAATTGGTCAGCATTGAATCAGGCACTGAGTTTGGACTCAGCCAAGTTGACTTTACAAACATCTGGGGACTAGCATGCAAATTGAGGGAGTTGCTTCACAGTCTAGTTGAGCAACAGTCTGACTTGGTTGTACTGAAGGAATCATCTTTACGTAAAATGGTGTTGTCAACTAAACTGTTACGTGTTACCTGCTCACTGATGGAAGAAACTCTCAGGTCCAGACATCGTCACAGCCTTGGTCCAAATGCAGCCGAAAGAGCTGAGTTCCAGAGATGGTGGATGAGTGACAACCTTTGATATCAAGGCAGAAATTAATCGAGTGTGGCTCTGTGACCCCTGGTAAAACGGGTTAATGAACAACAAGGGGAAAGCACTTCAATTCTTGGAGTCATTTTGTGCACAAAAAGGTTAGCTGTGGTGTCGGATATCAATCATCCTATCCCCAGTAGATCTCCGCCATTTACAACCTTCCTTCCCTCGTAAGATCACAAGTAGAGATTCTGCTGATGATTGCACCATGGTCAATGCTCAGCAAATGAACCTGTCCATATCTGCATTACTGCAACACCATCCAGTCACAGGCTGAGAAGTGATAAGTAAGATTCACACCACATGAGTGCTGGCCAATGACTTGTTTCAACAAGGGAGTGTCTAATTACATACTTTTGATATTCAAAAGCATTACCATTTCTAAGCCCTGCACCATCACCATCCTGAGGTCACCACTGGCCACAAACCCAACCAGATCAGCCATCTACAAACCTTAGTTACATGAGCAGGTCAGAGACTGGATCCTCTGAGGTAACTCACTCCTGATACCCCCAAAATCTCTACCTACAATATACAATTCAGGAGTGTGCTAGGATGAGTGTAGCTCCACAACTCTGAAGAAGCTCCTCAGAGCAAAGCAGCCCATTTGATTGGCATCCCATCCAGCACCATAACTATTCATTCCCTTCTCTGCACACTGGCTGCAATTCTATCATCTGCAAAATGCACCTTGGCTACTCTTACAGCATCTCTCAAACCATGATCTCTACTGTCAAGAAGGCGAAATGTAGCAGATGCAGGTTCCTCTCCAAGTTGCACACCATCCTGATTTGGAAATATCCTTCAATCCATCATCGTCACTGTGTCTAAATCCCACTGCACCATGGGGCTACCTTCACAAAGGCAATTAGTTGTTGTGGGCAATAAATGCTGGCAGTGATGCCTATACCCAAATAAAATCTCCAATCCATTGATCCCCCTGCTAGGAGGAACCTTTTTTTCTCTGAGCAAACCCTTCATGATATTGAACAGAGATAGACAAAAAAGCAGGAGAAACTCAGCGGGTGAGGCAGCATCTATGGAGCGAAGGAATAGGCGACGTTTCGGGTCGAGACCCTTCTTCAGACTTCTTCAGTCCAAAACGTCACCTATTCCTTCGCTCCATAGATGTTGCCTCACCCACTGAGTTACTCCAGTTTTTTTGTCTACCTTCGATTTGCCCAGCATCTGCAGTTCTTTCTTAAACATGATATTGAAAACATCTTTCTCAAACCTTCTTTGCTCTGAAGATAATCCCAACTTCTCCAGTCTCTACATTGAGCTGAGGTTTGTCACCTCCTCAACCAAACTGGTAAAGCCTCTGCATTTCCCCCTTCCAAGGTCTTAACACCCATCCTCCAAAAATGCAGTGCCAGGGTTGGGCACATTAGTCTAGTTCGGGTCAAAGCACGGTTAATGTGGTTGTGTACTGTTCTCTTATTTTTGTACTCTGTGCCTCTACAAATAAACCCATGGATCATTGTTATGTAGACTCCTTAAATCTGTCCTTCAAAGAGTATGTAGACACACTGTATGGTCTTTCTGTTTCCTGCAAGCACTTCTATCATTTCACACGAGTCTGTGCTAAATTTCAATGTCTGTTAGTCTGCTCATTTCTCCAGTCTGCCTTAGACCTCCTGAAGTTTGTTACGTTCTTCATTACCATTCATTATATTTCCTTTCATTGCACCTCCAACAAACATTAAAATATTGCGCTGTGTATCCAAGCCAGATCACAATCAGCTACCAGCAAATGCTGTGGTCCAAATTGCAACCACCCGGGAACACCACAGTCATCTTCCCTTGGTCTGAGAAACAACCACTCACCACTATTCACTGCTTCATGCAGCAAATCTTCATCCGATTTATGAAGAATTACAGTAGCTTTGCATGATAGAGCTTTTAAAAACACAAAGACTGAACATTTTGTGTAACTGTCAGTTCAAATCTGTGGTAATTACAGAGTACGGAAATCTCGCTGCCCTTGTTTCTCCGCCCTCTCTACCAATCTTTATATAGACCCAGGCAAGCTTCTTCTGCCAAACATGAACATTTATGGCAAGTGTACAGTTTTACAATCAGAGTCACACCATTCGATAGTAGGTGTATCCAGAATATTGTCTCCCAGAATCAACTCCGACGTCACAGTAGGGACTACATTTCAAAAGCTTTTTGGAATATCCTGAAGCATATTCAGGATATTCAGGTGCTATAAAAATATATATTTTTAACACCTTTTATCAAAGGTCTGGAAATATTCCAGATTCAGGTCAATGTACGATTTGTGTAGAATGAAGGAGTATGGAGCAAAGGCGAGATCAAGATCAAGAGAGTTTATTGTCATGTGTCCCTGATAGGACAATGAAATTCTTGCTTTTCTTCAGCACACCAGAACATAGTAGGCATGAATACAGAACAGATCAGTGTGTCCATATACCATTATATAAATATATACAGACATGAATAAATAAACTGATAAAGTGCAAATAAACAGATAATAGGCTATTAATGTTCAGAGTTTTGTCCGAGCCGAGTTTAATAGCAAGTGAGTTTAATTCCAAGTGAATGGAATGAGGAATTCAACTGTATTAGATAGAATGGCAGAACAGGATCAAAGGTATGAGTGACCTCCTGTTGCCCATGAATACACATTTTGATTAGTTTACAGTGCCTTTGCTGTGGAATGAAATGTTTGGAAACACCATCTGCTTCCTCATCATAGGTAGCATGGACTGGATTCAGAATACGTCTGTCCTATTCCCTTGACAGCTTAGAACACAGGCCCATTCACAGCTTCTCCAGATTCAATTATACTGGCAACAGAAAATCAACCAACTTGACCTGGTGCCACCTAACTTTGCACTGATTGATCTTATTTACTGGAAAATGACCAAATGGAGTAAGGGCGACGTTATAAACATTAGGCATTAAGTATATAAAATCCAAGCTAAAGGATTGATGCTACACCTTATCATGTCTTTAGATCCTTGTAATTAAAACTAAAGGTTTCTCTCCTCTGGGCTGCATGACGATCTAATTTATATTCAATGACCAAATGCAAACGGTCCTGAATCCATCATAGAAAGCTGAATGTTTGCTGCACCCACAGCATGGCTGGCCACTGTAAATTGCCCCTCGTGTGTAGGTGAGCAGTAGAATTTGGAAGAGCTGATGAGAACGTGGGCAGAATTAAAAATGATTAATGTAGGATTTGTGTAACTGGGTTGTTGGTGGTCAGCACAGCCTGGCTGGGGCAAAGGATTTGTGTGTAACATAAAAGCAGAAAATACTGGTAATACTCAGCTGGTCTGGTCACATCTATGGGAAGAGAAACAAAGCTAACATTTAAGGTCTGCAATGAAAGGTGCTGAACGGTCTTTGACCTAAAACATTAACTCGGTTTCTGACCCACTGTGTATTTCCAGCATCATAGAGAAGAATCACTGTAACCTTGCTTTCAATAAATGGCTGCAGTCAATTTGTGCGATCTCTGACCCCAACACTGGGAACTGTGATGTCCCCAGTATCAAGCCCCCCCCCCCCCCCCCCCCATACCATGCATCAATGCCAGTAAATGTGCGATGTTATGACTAGCATCTGCTCAAAATACTGTGGTTCTCCTCACTTCCATGAGCCCAGATTTCTGAAGTGGAATAGAATGCACACATAATACTGCAGGGCTAGAGATCCAGCTTTTAGGCAGCTGTATTAGAGTTTCCATAAAGCTCCCAATAAATTAGTCATTAATAAGTCCAATGGAAAATTCAGGAGAAATATATTTGGTCAGAAAGTGGTGTCATGCTTCCACCTTGCAAGTGCAACTCACTCACAAAGAAAGTGGTTGAAGCAAGTAGCAGAAATGTGTTAAGGCAGAAGTTTAATAGAAAGAACGAGAAGACCTACTGATGGGGTGGGATGGTGGTGTGAGGTGGGAGCAGTATGCTGTGCAGCATTGGCATTGCACGCTGCACTACAAATTCCATGGGAAGACATCCAGTGCAATGGAGCCACATGCAAGTGGAATGACTGTGCAGGGTCAGGGGGAGGGGAATCAGCAACTGATGGATTGCATGCTCGGTGACAATAGAGCAGGGATTCTGTCGCCTCCTCAGGATACCCTAAGTATTCCTGGCATTAAGTCCTCCTGAAATATGGTCATTGTAGTTCTGTTGACACACAGTAACCGGACTGTACACAGTAAGTTGACACAGCTATCATGTCCCAATAATCCAAATGATGAAATAGAAATAAATATTGACCAGACACCAGGGGGAACTCCCTACTTTTAAAAAAAATGTCCACCTTCACAGTGAAAGAGGTTCTCCGATCATCTCAGCTGAAAGACAGCACCTCGCTGGTACTATCTGCATTAGATTAGGTTGCCTAGTTCCAGAGCGTGATCTCCCACAACTCCCGCCCCCTCCCCCCTCAATTCAGTAGACAGACTGCTAACCAAAGAGCTCGACTGATGCAAAAATCTTCCCGTCGCATTAGTAATGAATTGTGAACAATCTGTTGCTCTGACCTAACAAACCATGAACAAATATAGGATTAGATATGCCAAAATGATTACACGTAGATTTAGTGATAGCCTGCGCATGGAAAACGACTTACAATGGACTTCAGTCCAGCAGGTTTGGTTGAAAAGTATCAAAGGAGTACATCAGTGGAAATGTACCAGTACCATCTGATTTCTAAAGATGGTCTCTCCTGATATTATTCACTTACAAGGAGCCAGAAGAATACACTCCAGTACATAAAAGTACATTTAGGAAATCTTTAATTGGTTACCAGGGAAACCATATTCAGTACTATAATTAACTAGAACATCTTGTAACTGAAATAAATAAATTGTTTTTAATCAACTCACTCATTAATATTTTCTCCATGACAGTAAATAGCACCCATAATTCAGTATTTGTTAGAACTATTTGAAATGTAGACACATTCCTCTCCTTTCATGAAACAGTGGCTACTATTATCGAGTGTTGAATATAGGCTGATGTCAAACATCAGCTCAGCACAATTGGTGAGGAATGTGTCTAAATTACAGCTGGTCCACGTCAGGATCCCCTCACTGGCTACAGAGGGAACGTAACAGAGAACGTGCAGGTCGCAAGACAATTAATGTTCCCTCACATTTCTCTCTCCCTCGCTCACACACACACAGAAACACAATTCAAACTTAATAGGTAAACACCACACCTGTGCAATAGACCCTATGCTGCCAACAAGCAATCTCACAGGAAGCCAAGTGCTTAAATATAATTATACTGATAAAACAGTAAGCTTGATGGATAAAATGCAACAGCTTTAGATCCTAATCTGTGAGGCAAGATCATTTATGAGAAAGCTGTTGCATTGGGAATAATCCATTTTCTATTAATGTCCATCTGATTCCTGCTCTTGATATAAAATGGAAGGACCAGAGGGACACCGATTTGTGTGCACACTAATGGCAGTGTGAGGAAGGAGGTTCGCTGTGATGAATATTGCTCATTATTGCTGAAGTGATATAGTTTAAGGATTACATTTCCAACGGCAGATGTAATTGAAGGAAGTAGTTACGTTTAGCATCTTTACCATCTCAGAAAAGGCCACAACACTTTCTGTCTGTGACCTGGTGCAGTCACTGTGGTAATGTAGGAAACACAACATTTTATTTGTGTATATCAAGCCTTCATAAACAGCACTGTGTTTATGACCAGATTATGTGATGCGAGTGATGTTAGTAGAGGGATAAGTACTGGTTAGGACAGGGAAGGGACCTGAAACGACATCTTTCTGACTCCAAATGAACTAAGGCAATACATTTTTAACAATGCTTTGCTCCAAATGCCCTTTGTTGCTTCAAGCAGAATGACTTACACTGCAGCATCACAATTGCTAGTTTACAAATTTTAGTAAGAGAACTAACTATTAACCAGGTCCTATGGTTTGTTGGTGGCTTACTGTTGTACTTTTACATAACATCCCTCACTCCTTCCCCGCTCAAGAAACTCAATGGGCGTGCAATAACAATAGTGAAATTGCTGTTCATATATATCAAATATGGGGTTCCAATTAGTTCACCTTCTCTCATCCATGTGATACAATGATGATAGAGTTGTTAATTAGTCTCTGTCAACAAGTCTATAACAGTCCCTATGGTAAAGAGACTAGAAAAATGATGTCTGCCGAATTTGCAAAGAGTGTTAAAGATCTAAAGCTCCCTCAGTACGGGCTCTGAGTCTCACATCACGGGAGATGATGAACCCTCGGTTTGCGTGGGCATTACAGGTACCAAGCTGTGTCTGTACAGAGGCAGTGCCCTCTTTGAATCTTACACTCAATTGTGGTTGTAAGATCTGATAACTCCCGGGGTACATGACAGCGCTGCTTGTTGTTGGGTGATGTCATCAACCACACGCTGGATAATTTTAAACTCTGTCTCCAGACTCAGTAAACAAGTCAATAAGTGCATTGTGTCAATTGCTGAAGTGATGCGGTGCTTAGCGCAAAATGTTACAAAAATTGCTTGCATAAATTTCTCAACTTTGATTTAAATATGTTTGCTATGATCATAATGATACCATAGGTTACATGGCGAATCTCATCCTAAATCCACAGACAATTATAGAAAACATACCAAGACAAACATTGACTGCTGCTGAAAGATCATCATCTTGATTAGTGATGCACTTATATCCACTTGAAACATGTTGGTCATTCCTAGGTGCAGGAGTATAAGCTGAGGGATGCATTCAAGTCTATCAAAGACTCGGGAGCGGGTGGGGGGAATCTTCAGTATCGGGTTCTCGCACCACAGCACACTGACGGAATGGCTGGGACTGAAAAATATTAACATGCTGTAAATATTGTAAACTTATTTAATAGAATTGGAATAGTATTATCATAAGTACCAAGAAACAGCAAAAAACTGTTTACTTGCCCTCCAGGCAAATACCACTCATAAATACATCAAAGAGAGAAAAAACTGAATGCAGAATATAGTGTTCCAGGTGCAGAGAAAGTGCAGATAAAAAAGTGCAAGGGCTGCAACCAGGTAGATTGGGAGATCAATAATTTATCCTTAGCATATGAGAGGTCAGTTTAAGAGTCTGATAACAGCAGGGGGGAACCTGTACTTGAACCTAGTGATACGTGGTTTCAGATTTTGTATGTTCTGCCCAACGGCAAAGGGGAGAAGAGAAAATGGCCGGGGCGTGCTGATAATGTTGTACTTAACACTGTTGGACCCTTCCTCCTTATAGTTGAAGTGATTTTAATTTGCTTCATTGCATCAGTGACTACATTTCTGAACTGTAAATTGCTTTGGCAAATCCCGAGATTCTCAACTAGTGGATTTCTAGATTGGGTCCCGAGCAAATAATCCATGAGGAATTGCACAGCTCTAACTCTCTAAATGAAATCTTCTAGTGAATTTCTTGAATAAATATTTTGAAGTATTGAAGAAGTCTTGATAAGATGTCACAAAAAGTCTCTCAATGTGTTCATAAATCTTCAAATCTCCAGCAGCAAGTGGACAGTAAAGTTGCAGACTCCTCGTTGTACAACACATTAATCTACATTAATCCCATTTGCCAGCATTAGGTCCATATCTAGCGATGTTTTGCTTGTCTAAAAGGTTCAGAAATGTTGTAATTTCCATTACTTCCCCTGTCAGAAAGCTATCAGCCCACTCTTTGCATAAAATAAAGTTCCCATCAAATCCCTCTAAAAACTCCTTCCCCTCACTCTAATCCTGTTGCCTTTTGTTTTAGAATCCTTGACCATGGGATAATGATTTTGACTATTTACTCTATCTATGCCTCTTAGAATTTATATAGCTCTCTCAAGTCTCTCTATTTTCCTCAGCTTTCTTCACTTGGGGAAAATAGGCCCAGCCTATCCAATCTGTCCCCATAACTAAAGTTTTCCAATCCGGGCAACATCCTGTTAAATCTCCTCTGCACTATCTTCCCTCGTACAGTGTGGTGACCAGAACTGCACACAATACTCCAGGATTCTGTAAAGTTGCAACATAATGTCCCTACCGATATATCCGATGCCCCTTGACCTATGAAAGCAAGCATGCCGCAAGCCTTCTTCACCAGCCTATTTACCTGTGTTGCCACTTCCAAGTAAACTTCATGGCCTTAGACCCAAAGGTCTCTCAGTTCATTAACGTGTCCTACTGTTGGCGGTACTCAGAAGTTATTAGTCTGAAGAAGTGTCCTGACCCAAAATGTTATCTCTCATTTCCTTCGACAGGTGCTGCCTCACCCATTGTTCCTTCAGTAGTTAGTTTTTTACTAAAAAAAGACTAGTTAAATCTGGCAATGAAAGTTGAGGGAGGGGTGTACGGCAGAGCAGGAGGTCAGCCGTGGTCTTAGCTGATTAGTTCAGCAATAACGCTTGGATCTCCCTGAAAGCCGAACAGGTTCTCAATTTAATATCACTTCTGAAGCCTTAGTACCAATGCACAAATGGTGTTGGGGGTGCAAGGTTAGGGAGTGTAGTTGGGATAGAAGGAGAAGGGATGTTACATTTTCAATTTATTTTAGATAGCATGGGAGCATGGTGAGTTAAGACTGAAGGTCAGTTATGGAACAGGGGAACAGCATTGAATGGTCAAATGGCCTTCTCCTGCTCCTGTTTCTTGTATGGAGTATTCCACAAATGGCTATTAAATCACAGTAACAGTTGTAATTCACTGGTATCTCGCAGATATCGGCCACTACAGGTGAGTAAAGATGACCTGGGACGTCTGCCAGGAATGTGGCAATCCCTTAAACATTCATGAATTTCTCCTTTCACATTCCTTCAGAACATGATGTGTGCAGTTTTGTGATCTAAACATTGTTCATCCTGACTGAAAGATGCTATTTTTGCATTCTGCAAAAAGCCCTTTCAGACTTTTCATTTCCAGTGTGAATCAGAGCCACACAATATTGACTGGATTCTCCAATGAAGAATCAGCTTCAGTCTTCTGCACACTTGCTCACATGACCCAGTCCATATCTTCTTTACCATTTCCTTGAAGAAAGAATTGTATTGATGGGGCTTTCTCTAAAGCTTAAATACACTTATGGATATATACAATGGTGAAAAGAAAAGATGGCAGGTTAAATGTGAACTAAAGCTCTTTCAAGCTGTGCTATTTCTTAGAATTAGCATTTGGAAACATCAAACTTGGTAAGAATTACTCCTTTTAGAGGACTCGGATATATCCGAAGACATTGTGGGAACCAGAGAGGAAATTGCGGGAGCCTGGTTGAAATTTATGAGGCATCTTTAAATACAGGAGAGGTGCCGGAAGACTGGAGAGTGGCAAATGTTGTGCCTCTATTCAAGAAGGGCTGCAAGGAAAATGCTGGGAACTAAAGGCCAGTGAGCTTAACATCTGTAGTTGAAAAGTTACTAGAGAGTATTCTGAGGGATAGGATATACAGGCATTTAGACGGACAAGGCGCAGATTAGGGATAGTCAGCATGGTTTTGTACGTGTGAAGTCGTGTCTCACAAATCTGATTGTGTTTTTTGAAGACGTGACCAAAAAGGTTGATGAGGGCAGAGCTGTAGATGTTGTATATATGGACTTCAGCGAAGCATTCAACAAGATTCCTCATGATAGGCTGCTCTGGAAGGTTAGATCGCATGGGATCCAAGGATAGATAGTTGAATGGAAAGAAAATTAGCTTCATGGAAGGAAGCAGAGAGTGATGGTGGAAGGTTGCATCTCAGACTGGAAGCCTGTGACTAGTGGTGTGCCTCAGGGTTTGGTGGTGAGCCCGTTACTGTTTGTCATCTATATCAATGATTTGGATCATTGATGAAAACATACATGGCAAGATTAGCAAGTCTGCAGATGATACAAAAGTGGGTGGTTTTGCAGATAGTGAAGATTAGTTGTGAAAAATTGCAGCAGGATCTTGATCGATTAACCAGGTGGGCTGAGGAATAGTTGATAAAATTGAATGCAGAGAAATGTGAGGTGTTGCATTTTGGGAAGTCTAACATGGGCAGAACCTACACATTGAATTGTAGGGCTCTGGGTAGTGTGTAGAGCAGAGGGATATAGGAATGCAGGTGCATGGTTCCTTGAGGGTGGTCGCAGGTAGATTGGGTGGTCACAAAGGCTTTTGGCACATTGGCCTTCATCAGCTAGAGTATTGAGTATAGAAGTTGGGAAGCCGCATTTATTGAGTATTGTGTTCAGTTCTGGGCACTGTGTTATAGGAAAGATGTTGTCACGCTGCAAAGGGTGCAGAGAAAATTTATGAGGACGTTGCCAGGATGAGGGTCTGAGCTATAGACAGAGGTTGAGTAGGCCTTTGACTCTATTCCTTGGAGCGCAGGAGGAGGAGGGGTGATCTTATAGAGGTGTATAAGATCGAGAGGAATAGATCGGGTAGATGCACAGTCTCGTGCCCAGAGTAGGTGACTCGAGAAACAGAAGACATTGGTTTAAGGTGAAGGGAAAAAGATTTAATAGGAATCTGAGGTGTAACCTTTTCACACAAAGGGTGGCGGATGTATGGAACAAACTGCCAGAGAAGGTGGTTGAGGCAGGGACGATCCCATCATTTAAGAAACAGATAGACAGGTACATGGATAGGACGGGTTTTGAGGGAGATGGATCAAGTGTGAGCAGGTGGGACTAGTGTAGCTGGGACATGTTGGCCAGTGCGGGAAGTTGGGCTGAAGGGTTTGTTTCCACACTATATCATTCTATGACTATGAATCTCTGACTGAAAGCAGGGATGTCTCCCAAGATCAGTTATCTGCTATTAACCTCTTCTGCAATTGTTTGAGATCTCCACACTCCTCTTATTGTAGACTCCCATTCATTCCTGAATTTAATCATTCTGCCAATGCTGGTCTTGCTTATCTTGTGGCTTTGTTATCCTGAGCTCTGAATTTCTCCTCCTTGATTCTTTCACCTCTAGACTTCTGTAAGGTGCAAGCCAATCTCATCACATCATATCTCATCACATTTCCAAATTTCTCCATATGTGGGTCAGTGTCAGATAATGCGCATCAGAAGTGTTTGGGAATTTTCCTTGTGTTGTACAAATGTCTGGTATTGTTGTTACTGACTAGTAGCCCAACAACCAGAGAGTGGCATTGCCAATAGTGATGCACCAAACGTTCAGCTGATGACTATGCAGGCCAATATGTGCCACTGTCTATCCACTAACTCCTGTGGAAGAAGCAAGTTCTCCAATTGACATCCTTGAAATTACCAAAGGACAATTTAACATGTGGTACAAGAGATAACAACAGAGTGGAGGTATAGACAGACCTCTGCTCCCATTCTCTATCTACCTTACTAAAGTAACATCAAATATTTGCGTTAGCAATGCGTTAAAACCAATGATAAATAGTAGCTGGTAGGCCACCAGGTCTTTCAAGCCTGCCCCTCTACCTAATATGATCATGGCTGATCTGCCCTGGTTTCAACACCTTTTTAGTGCCAGTGCCCCATAGCCTTCAATTCCTTGATCCTTAAAAAAACTGTCTAACTTTAAATACCTTCAAAACTCTAAGGTCTGTGACTCTCTACTTGAGAATTCCAGACATTCGCCACTCTCTGAGACAAAAATCCCAGCACATCTCAGACATATATCGTACAGCTTTAATTCCTTCATCAAGACTTTCCATCTGGCATCTACCCCTTAGGATCTTAAATGTTCCAATGAAATTACCTCTCATTCTTCTAATTTCCAAGGAATAATTTTGTGATTAGAAAACTCTCTGATGTGAATCTCTTCTAGACCACCTCCAATGCTGGAATATTCTTTCTTTGCATAAGGGGATCAAAACTCTCCACAGGATTATCAGTGCAGCCTCACCAATATCTTGTACAATTGTAAGAATATGTTTCTATTTTTAATTTCTAAATCGCTAGCAAAAAAAGGCTAATGTCTGATTTTAGATTAACTCTTCTTTCCATCCTCCTACATGTACCAAGTAAAATTCCCACTATTATCCCCATCAATTAGGCCATTGTCTACAAAAAGGATTTTCTAATAACTAATACAGTTCAATCCCCAGTGCAAACATCGTGCATCATGCTTTCTCATACATATCTTAATCTAGCTTTTTCCAATTAAGGCTATTTACCGAATGGTGTTTGTTCAGTTAATCAGTACAGCACTAATCTTCCTTTGCATTGAATGGTTAAATTCATACAGTGCCAACTCTCTTTCTCTCTCTCTCTCTCTATTTGGCTTTATATGATACTACGTTTGTGTGGGAGGGTCCTGCAGTACTGTGTATGCTTGGTATCTGATTATTACAGTGTGATGTTTCATGTCTAAAATTCTGTAGGTTTTATCCTTCTGTGACAGGAATGCGTCTTATTGAAGACTGAGGGCTGGGACGTGGAACCCTTACTTCATTCACTCCATTAGACGGGAAGAGAACCAGTTAAGAGGAGACTGGTGTTTCGTGAATATTTAGGCACCTGTAACCATTGAAACGGCTGTTTAACAATTCCTGCATGAATATTCCATTTCCCTGAGCAAAGCCCTTAAAATTTTAATATCAATTGGTAAAGAATTGTGATCAAAACACAGTGCTGGAGGAACTCAGTGGGTCAGGCAACATCTCATAACTGGATTGGAAAAGTTACATCTATTTCAAATACTTACCTCTCAGTGGAGGCAACCTTCACATCCCCTTTGAGAGGCTCCAAAACAGTAAAGAGCAACAAAACAGGTTTTTAATTATGTATTTACGGTTGCAGTGTAGGAAACCAAATAGCTAATTCGATCACAGCAAGCGCTTCTGCATAATAGTCAAATAATCTGCTCATTCTTCCTAAACTGAGTGAGGGATCATTTTTGGCCTGGGCAATAAATCTAATTTACCAGCTCTTCCAAGTAGTAACATGGAATTTTTTACAACTGAGAAGAGATGGAGTCCTGCTTTAATGCTCCATCCAGAGTACTGCGCATTCTAGAGTTGTTTAAGAAGGAACTGCAGATGCTGGAAAATCAAAGGTGGACAAAAATGCTGGAGAACCTCAGCGGGTGAGGCAGCATCTATGAAGTGAAGATCCAAGTACTGCGCATTCTAGAGTGATGCATTCCCTCAATCGAGTGGTGATCCTTCAATATTTTCTCTCCACACTTCGGAACTCCTTCTGCTCAGCTCCTCCAGCAAAGCAGTACCCCTCAGCCCAGGCCCTCGGACAGTGAGGTGCACCCTCATCACTGTCCCTCTGACAGTGCACTTCACCCTCAGTCAGGTCTCACCGACAGTGTGGGGCATACTCAGAATTGCCCCTCAGACAGTGCAGGGCACCCTCAAAGCTTCCTGGCTTTCGATGATCATTTATAATGAAACTTAACCCCTTTGAGTGCTTCTTATGATTTGCCGTGGACTTGGTTTTCTCTTCTTTGATTGTTACTGTGATGATTACATTCAGATGTTGCTAATTTTTAATCCCTATAATATCAAAAAATGCAGGGGAAATAACAAAACTGAGTACTTGTGTGTTATTTTATGGTGCTGAGTATTGTATGGTCATTTATTAATTATAAAAAATCCGGTGAAGAAATCAGGGAGGAGGGGATATATGGAGGAGTCAGGATTCCTTGGTCACAGGATGAAGGGCCTGCTGGCTTTTCAATTGGCAATGGGAGGATGGGATTTGGTGATAATGACGAAAGCATTGGGGTGATTGGCCGTGGTCAGTAATGTGATGAAACATCCTTGAGTACATTCTATCTGAGTGTTTGCTCTGAGATGATTGAGATGTTTTATCCTTTGCTTCCTGCAGTATTATTTCACAATAAACTTTGGCCATGATGCTCAGAAAGCCCTGGAGCTGAGGACAGAGGACATGAAGGATTGTGATGACTGGGTGACAGCAATCAGCCATGCAAGGTAGGTGATGGATCAGCGTTCAAGCTCACTGGGTCAGCCGCCCGCCTCCCTGAACCCACCCCCACCACCCTGCCACTCCTGTCAACATTTGCATCCAACTCTCACACGTTCTCATTCGCCCATCACCTGTTTGCTCGCTGACCTTAATCAGCTCCTCTTTCTGCAAAACCCTCATTTTCAAATCCCTCCACGGTTTCACCCCTCCCTCTCTCTATAATCACCTCAAGCAAATATGATAGTAGCGTTAAAGAGGCTTTTAGATAGGAACATGACACAGTGGCTTAGCTAGTAAAGCTGCTGCCTCACAGTGCCAGAGACCCGGCTTTGATTATGACCTCGGGTGCTGTCTGTGTGGAGTTTGCAAAATCTCCCTGTGACCGCATATGTTTCCTCAGGTATGTCGGTTAATTGACCTCCATATCGGCCTCTGTAAAATTGCCCCTTGTGTGTAGGGAATGGATGAGAAAATGGGATAACATAGCAATAGTGTGAACGGGTGACTGATGGTCGCTGTGGATTTGGTTGGCCGAAGGGCCTGTTTCTTTACTGTATCTCTATGCAGGCAATAGAGGGTAATGGAGCAGGTGCAGGCAGAAGAGATTAGATTCATTTGGCTTCATGTTTGACACAAACATCGTTGGCCAAAGAGCCTGTTCCTGTGTTGATTGGTATCTCTGCACCTCTCCACTTCCAGACTCATAATCATCTACAATTTCCAATGCTCCGCTCTTGTTGTATTTAGCTGCTCAGACCTGCTCGTTTGGAATTCCCTCCTTTAATTTCTCTTACTCTCCACCATAAATTCTCCTCCTCAAACCTCCCACTTTGACTGAGCTTTGGCCACTCACCCTAATGTTTCTTTACATGGCACAGTGTCTGATTTTGTTTGGCGATGCTTAAGCAAAATATGCTGGACAATATTATAGGTACTCTATCCAATAATATAAGCTGCTGCCGTGAAGCCCACCAACATCTTTCCTTCTATTTTGTTTCACCATTGAAACCCAGAGTTGCAGCGAGAGACAAAGACTTGGATTTCTATAGCACCTTTCACATCCTTTGGACATCAAAAAGCATTCTGCAGCCAGTGAAAACTTTTCAAATGTAGTCCATTACGGTAACATATCTGCTTGTGCACAGTCTGATCCCAAACATGATGAGAAGCCAATAGCCAGATCATCTCTTTTTGTGATGTTGTTCAGAAAGCAGATATTGGAAAGTAGATGAGAACATAGTCCCCCCTCAATACTGACCCGTCGACCATACAGCACACTCTCGGTGCTGATCCTGAGACAGCACATCATTCCCTCAGGACTGCCCCTGTGACAGTGCGTCACACCCTGAGTACTGTTCCTGCAGCTTTATACCAGGTAGCTCACGGGGTCCTTCAACCCACCACCACTTGGCTCAGATGTGAGAATGTTATATAGTCTCCTGGTCTTCTTCAAAAATACCACCTGAACAGACAAAACAGAGCTCTGAGACTGAGGTGACCGTGCAGTACTCCCTCAGCACTGCACCTTTGCCAGAATAGCACTCCAGTACTGCTCCTTTGACAGTGCAGTACTTTCTCATATTGCCCCTCCAACAGTGCAGTGCTCCCTCAGTACTGCTCCTCTGACAGTGCAGTAGTCCCTCAGTCTGCCCCTCCCACAGTGTTGAACTTCCCCAATATTGCCCCTTCCTTTTGCCTGACTACCTCAGTATTGCCCCTCCCACAGTGTAGCACTCCAACAATACTGCCCCCCCCCACAGTGCTACACTCCCTCAATACTGCCCCTCTGACAGTGCATGACTCCCTCAGTACTGCCCTTCCCACAGAGCAGCATTCTTTCAGTACTATCCCTCTAACAGTGCATCACTCCCTAAATACTGCCCCTCTGACAGTGCGGCACTCCCCCAGTATTGCCCTCCCACAGATCAGTACTCTGACAGTACAACACTGCCTCAGTACTTGCCCACAGACTGTCACCTTTTCTGAAATTCTCTGGAATTTACTTGCCTATCCAATTTGTTTTGGATGCTTTTGTTAAAGTCTAGTAATCGGCATCAAATGTGCTATTCCTATTACACCTCCTTGTTGCCTTCTCAAAATATTTCAATGTATTACTTTCCGTAAGTCACACAATCTGCGGAGTCTGCTGGTTCAAGTAGTATCTAGCACAGATCCTATAGGATCTTTGGTATCTAGTTTTCAGACTTGATCTCTGCATGTACCACTCATCGAGAGGTGAAAGACATCCAGAAAATCCCACAGAGTCTCCAGACAGACAAAGATAGCAACTGAATTGCTTCACAGAATCATTGATTTTAAGCTGTTGGTTGTACAAATAGATCCTCTGAGTGTCAGTTCTTATGATAATACTTGAGCTGGATGTTAATTGACACAAAATACACCATTGGGAGCGATTCCAGGTTAGTAATTTGAGTGAAAGGCTGCAGATTGTGTCAGAAGGTGGCTTGGCATCAATCACACTCAAGAGGCTGCGAATGGATTTCCTAACAAGACAACAGGAAATCTGCTGTTAAGGCAGAGATGTTTAAAGACAAAACGAACTGCAGATGCTGGTTTACAAAAAACACAAAGTGCAGGACCCTTCAGGGTTCCCACCCAGAACGTCACCTATCCATGTCCTCCAGAGCGGCTGCCTGACCCGCTGAATCACTTCGTAACTTTGTGTTGCAGAAAAATATTTTATGGCTCCAGTATAAGAGCAACATTAGATATGATGGGAGTGTTGCACATTAGGAAGATCATGGAATCAGCGAGTTATGCAGCATGGAAACACGTCCTTTGGGTCAACTCATCCATGCCGACCAAAATGCCCCATCTAAGCTAGTCCCTTTTGCCCACATTCGACGCATACCCCTCTAAACTTTTCCGATCCATGTACCTGTCCAAATGTCTTTTAAATGTGATTGCACCTGCATCAACAACTTCCTCTGGCAGATCGTCCCTTATGCTCACCACGCTTTATGTGGTGGGCAAATGGGACCAAGGTTCTTATTAAATCTTTCTCCTCTCAGCTTAACCTATATCCTCCAGCTCTTGATTCACCCACCCTAGGAAAATAGATATTGAACATTAACTCTATCCATTCCCTTCATGAACTTTTACTCCTCAATAAGATCACCCCTCAGCCTTCCCCGCTCCAAGGAATGAAGGCTTAGCCTGCCCTACCGCTCCCTATATCCAGGCCCTCAAGTCCTGGCAAATTCTCTGCATACTACAAATCAGTGAGGTTTGTTTTCCATTTCCATTGTCCAGCACTACTGAGCCTCCTCACATATTGTCTGGATTTGTTGCAGCCACATCAATACGGATTGATCACTGTGTGATTACCCAACTAGTTACTCCATTATTGTTGCATCTGGTCACTATCAGCGTTACTTAGCAAACTGTACAGTTCAGAGGGAGATTATATAGTCCATCATGTCTGTACAAACTCTCAAAAGAACTACCAAATAATCCCTGCAGAACACCTTGTGTCCAGCAAGTTTTTGCTTTATATAGCTATTTCCTTTTAGGTTATTTTGAAACTGGTTCCATTCAGTAAAAGCAGTCTAGGCAGAGGCAGACATTGATCCCCTTGATAAGAGAACATTTATGTAGCATCATATAACAACCAGGATAGAAAAGTAAAATGATTCAAGAAAGGTGGCCATTCAGCCCATTGTTCTCATGCTAGTTCGTTGGAAGAGTGTCCATCTCGGCTGATAAACGAGAATAAGAGGAACTTTGGGCTTTTCTCATCTAGCGGTTCCCAGGCTGTTTGAGGCCAACAATTACCTTCCAGGCAAGGTATGAACAACTAGGCACAAATGTGTAGAGCAACACATCACCTCATTACAACACTGCCATCCTCGCCCTCTCATATAATTTACACCTGATGGCTGCATTTTGAGATCCTCTCAGGCTAGCAATAAAATTCACACAAATATTAATTGTGCTCATTATAAACCTCATACAGGCAGTATAGGCACTTTAACGGTCCATATGCTGCAGTCATCTTACCACCTGTCAGATTGCACTTGCTGATTCTCAAGAAAATGTCTTTGTTATTTTCTCCGTCCTCCTCTCCCGTGGATCTTGCTGTAAGCCCCATGGCTACCCCTCCAATAACTCTCCCAGTCACAGTGAAAAGAAAGCTGTTATCTTTATGTGGATCTGAGCCTATGTGTGACTCATATAAAGGCTCACACCAGCGTGATCGACTTTTAACTGAACTGGCCAAGCAAGCTGAAGAAAGACAGCAATGCCCACAACTCCAAAACACAGTTCTTTTTAAAAAAGTAATTTGAATCGCGGTTACTTTTTCAACATGTTTCTGTAATCACATGACACACTGTAAGGATGAAGGTTTGCAATTGAGATGGAGGTTTGATTGATGTACAGGGTAGAATTTATTCCTTAAGGTCACTTTCACTGTCTTCTTCTGGAATGTACTTTATTTGCCTGAGTGGCCAATTATTGTGACAAACAACATCCAGAAAGGCTTTTAGTAACCATAGTAACCAAAGGCCATCAAGGACAGGCCCTGAAAATGGGCCTGCCATGGTTTCATAAACAAGTCAAGAGCCTTGCTGACTAAACTATTCAAATCCTTACACGGCTGGAGTGTGATTTTTTGTGACATTTTGTTATGTTTATAAAGAGACTGTGTTTGACGTTGAACTATTGAAGCAAGGATTGAAAAGATTTCAATGAAGTACTTGGGGCAAAAGATTTCAACTGTTTATTTTGTGCTGTTGGATCCAATGTCCAAAAATAATTTAATGGAACCAGGTGTTTCTAAGCCTCAAGAGACCTGGTGCCCTGGGTCAATTAGCGCAGCAACCATAACTGGAATGCCAAGAGCTGGAGCAGGAGGAGGCCATTCATCCTTTAAGTCTGTTCTACCATTCAACAAAATTTCAGCTGATCCTCTGTCTCCTGCACTTTCCTGCCCTATCCCCATTTCAATATTTCCCTGAGTCCATGAATCTTAACATCCTTGTATCTACAATCATTGAATGGTTGAGCAGACACAGATCCAAATAACCTATTATAGTTCTTATAATCTCAGTGGTTTAGTGGGCACCACCTTTGCTTCTGAGGTGAAGATTGCATGCCCATGCTCCATGCTCATATATAGAGCTTGGCTGATATTCCAGTGTGTAACTGGGAAGGTGCCATTATTTTGACATATCATCTGCCCTTTCAAATGCCTGTGAAAAATCCCATGTTGCTATTTCAATATGTATCCTTAAATTATTAAAGGTGATTAACTGGACCCAATTCCTTGAAAAAGAAAAGACTGTGCAAAAGAAAATACATGAGTGCAAAAACACATTAAGACAAAAAAAAAGGCTGATGGCTGTGCAAGTGTGGTCCATAGTGTTCTGTTGCCGAGGTAGGATTAGGTTGTGCGGGTAGGTTCGAGAAGTTGTTAATTGTAGGAAAGTAACTGTTCCTGAACATGGTAGTGTGCGACCTTGGGGTTTCTGTACCTCCTGCCTCATGTAGTTGGTAAGGAGGTCCGTGCCTGTGATAGTCTCTCTGCATCACTCTCTGCAGACTTGTGACAACCTAGTATGGGCAGCAAATATAAATTAGACCCAATGCAGTGCCAGGAACAGCATCTCGCAGTTATTGATGCTGTCTACTTTTGGCGGAAACCTCATGTTTCAGATGAGATCCCTGCGTGCCAGAAAGAATTAGTGGGCAGCAGGCATAATTACTGGTCTTGCATTGGAAATAAGTATCTCGATTCTAGTTCCTTTAAGAAGATTTAACTTATTTAATATTTGAAGATGGTTTGCTCCATCAGCACCAACCTCTGATTCACCATCACTGGAATATTTCAGGCTGAAGATGAGATCTGGGCTTACTGAGAGAGACTGACTGCTGGGAATAGTCAATAATTCTGTTATGTCAGGATCAGGTACACCTTGTCAATGGACAACAGTCATCTCATCCAAAAATCTCTTTGGTCCAATGCAATTCTCATTCTCATTTCCCCTATTGGAGATTAACAATCGAAGCTTTGCCTTTCCCTTCATTCCATCTGTTCACAATTGCATTTTTGAACAGTTACAGGAACCTTGCAACAGAACACGAGTCCCTGATGCAGAAATACCTCCACCTTCTGCAGATCGTAGAGACTGAGAAAACAGTCGCAAAACGATTGCGGCAGCAAATTGAGGATCAAGAGATTGAAGTTGAGCGACTGAAAGCTGAGGTAGGAAAAGATCAAGGCTGGGTTGTGCTGACTGGTGTGAGGGATGTCACCTCTGTAGGATTATTCTGGGTTACAGGTCAAGGAAATGGGTCGAAGTGGAGAAGGTGCGATTCTTACTGAATTCTGGAATTATTTCACTCCCAGTTACACTGCGCAGAATCCTGTTGGAAGCTGGGAATATTGTATGGAAATACTTGTGGCTCTTGTTTGTGAGCCCTTGGCTGAGTGCCTCCAGTGGTAATGAATCAGGTCATTGAATTCACTTAGCTTTATTTCTCTTTTTTTTTAACAGATTGCTTCGCTGCTCAAAAACAATGACCGCATCCAACTAACCGAGCCAGTGACGCAGAACGATGAAGATGTTGATATAAGGAAAATCAAGAAGGTAAGACAGATATACAATCAAGCCACTGAGATATCTTGCAGTAAGACATTTTTTATTTTATTGTGATCCCATCCCACATAACATATTCTTCGTAAACACATAATCTTCTTGACCTTCAGGGATCTGTAGACATAAGTTCCAAGATTCTTTTGCTCCCCAGGTGTCCCCTATTTATTATACATTTTCTTGCCTTGTTTGCCTTCCACAAATATATTGCTTCACACATTTCCAAACTGGATTCCATTTGTCACTTTCCCGCCCTTCTAAGCAGTTCATTGATATGTAACTTTCATCCTTGCGGTTGATTGTCTGGTCAACTTTGGTTTCACCTGTAAATTCTTAACTGTGGCACCTACCCTCCAAGTTAAAGTCATTGCTGTATCCAACAGGTCCAAAGCTTCCTGCGAGGATGGCTGTGCAGAAGGAAGTGGAAGACCATTATTCAGGACTACATCCGCTCCCCACATGCTGAGAGCATGAGGAAGAGGAACCAGGTTGTGTTCAGTATGCTGGAGGCTGAGGCTGAGTATGTCCAGCAGCTCCACATCCTTGTGAACTGCTTCCTCCGACCACTCCGCATGGCAGCCAGCTCCAAGAAGCCTCCGATCGCCCATGATGATGTTAGCAGCGTATTCCTAAACAGGTATCCAGCAAGAGACTCTAATAAAATAGTACTTAGGATGCTGGACCAAACAATCATGAGGTTGAGTTCCTATCCCATGCTGGCAGGCGGGTAATTTAAATTTAGATAATGAAATAATCTGGAATTATTCTATTGATAGTGGATTATGATTAAAAAAATCATTTGGATCACTAATGTTCAGGGATGGAAACCTTTGACCTTTACTCATTGTGACCTGTATGTGACTGCATCCACTGCAATATTCCCCCTGAAAAAGCTCTGAAGACAGTAAGTTGCACCAAACTGTCATGACTGGTTC
Organism: Malacoraja senta; assembly: GCA_038087875.1. Taxonomy (NCBI): domain Eukaryota; kingdom Metazoa; phylum Chordata; class Chondrichthyes; order Rajiformes; family Rajidae; genus Malacoraja; species Malacoraja senta. The sequence continues at coordinate 11,910,303 of CM075989.1, read as the reverse complement.
CAGCTTCCCACCAGATTCCCAAAGGAAGAATAAATGCAGTCTTCCTGTGAAAGATTTACAAAAAAAGTAATTTAAAGAATTTCATACATACCTATCACCATTGAGTTGCCTATGACTTGGAAGGATATGATCAGAAATGATTAGCAGGATTTTATTGTGCAACCAATTAGAGGTATTTGAGATAATGCAAAATTACGATCACATTGATGAAATAAATGAATAAATGCTGGATGATTACAGAGAGAGGTTCTGTAAATACACATTCCATTCTCTTTCTTTATACTTATCTTGTTCTCTTTTCCAGTGAAACAATTATGTTTTTGCACCAAATATTTTACCAGGGACTAAAAGCTCGAGTCTCCAGCTGGCCTACACTAGTACTAGGTAGGTATCGTGAGTACTTATATCATGAGGATCCCCATTGGTAACTCAGGTGTTGCATTCCTTTGTGCAGATGTGAAAATTATAGTGTTCAATCCGCAATATGCTCTGCTCTCAAGATGGAGCCTTGCCTCTTTAACAGAACAGAACAGGATTAGCTTCTTGTGAAGTAAACAAAGCACAGTTCAATCAGAGTTCAGTTGCTCTTCTAGTTTAATTCCTCAACCAGAGTGAAAGACCTGGTTGTTTAAAAGGAAGGTGATCAATTGGTGAAAAGGCTGACTGTCAGTATAAAATCAAACAGCAAAAGACAAGCTGGCAGAAAACTCAGCGGGTCAAGCAGCATCTGTGGGGCGAAGGAATTCTCAAAGTTTCTGGTCGAGACCCTACATCAGGATTCCTTCCCCCACATAGATGCTGCTTAACCAGCTGAGTACCGCCAGCAGTCTGTTTTTTTTTGTTGCAGTTTCCATCATCTACAGTCATTTGTCTAAAAAAAAAGAAGAATCCACTTAACAGAATGTTTTTCCAAAAAAAAAGGTCCAGTTAGTAGAATTCCATAAAATGTTATGTTGGGTCTGCTCCCATTTATTACATATAAAACAATTAAGAATCATTTTGGAATTCGATTATTCTACAATTTTGGGAATGCTGTAACCAGAATTAGTTTAGTTTATTGTCACATGTACTGAATTATCAAGATTATAGGTGGACAGAACTGCATGAGCAGGTGGGTGCCATGTGCAGTTGATATTGGCAAATGTCAATTAATAGATTTTTAATCTAAGAGCAGAGGAACAAAGCACAAGGTTGTTCAATGTTCACACAAGAGTCCAAAGGTATCATTGTGTAAAAAGCCCACTAATAAAAATACCTACCATTTTTGTTTTAGTATCAAGGAAAATAAAATGCAAATGTGAAGAGGTAACACTGAGTGTTTACCATATTATAATTAAGCCACAGTGGAAATGCTGTTTTTCAGATTTAGGCACCAAGTATAGAAAGGATCTGTAAATGTAAATCACTGGGATGTTATCAACAGTTATTGGGATACATGTGCAATGCAGGGTATTCATTAAAATTGGGAACATTTAGAGAACGGTCTGACCTTTAAGATCACCATATTATTTACACTGCCGTCATTACAAAATCTCAGCAGGTCAGGCCGCATCAGTGGAAAGAGAAACAAATAATGCTTTAGGTCTGGGATGTAATTTCAACTGACTGAGATTTTGCAAACTAGGAAGAAAACTTTCACCAAAAATAATTACAGGTGGCTAGGAAGGGAAGTAATGTTCTAACACTCTATAATAAAAGGCAGTTAAAAATTAGAATTCTTGGCTACTGACTGTTGATGAATAAAAGTTAGCATTTTCTCGCCAGTTACGAGTACTACTTTGTTAAAGCTTTTGGCTTTCCAGATAAAATGTTAAATTGAGTCCTAGCTTGCCTTCTTGGGTGGATGCAAGCCAGAAGAAATGCAAGGGGTTTCTCCATGAATTATTCCCATTCGATATTACCAAAACAGATTATTGGCCTTCATTTAATTTCATTTGTGGGAACATGCAGTGCATATTGCAGTGTGTTTGCAGCAGTGATTGGTTTCCAAAAGCTCTTCACAGGCTGCCAGGATCATTTGCAGCTCATGGAAGGCAAGCCTTTTTTTATTTATCCACACAATGAATGAATCGTCCCATCTGTGTGCCAAGTCATAATGTGAGGTCTGCCAGTCCATGTGTAGTCTTGCAGAAATGTTTAGAGGTGGTGACTACACCAAGCTTTTGACCATGCGTATTCTGAACCATCCCACAGCTGACCTGTTCGACATTCTCCTTCCTATGCTGAACATCTATCAGGAGTTTGTAAGGAACCACCAGTATAGTCTACAGATCTTGGCCAGCTGCAAGCAAAACAGGGACTTTGACAAACTTCTGAAAACATATGAAGCAAAGCCGGATTGTGAAGAGAGGACACTGGAGACATTCCTGACCTATCCAATGTTTCAGGTGAAACAGCAGAGCATAGGGGAGAGGTTGGGTGCATGTTGCAGCTGATTGGTCCGGGACCAATTATAAATAGTTGGTATATATAAATATAAATAGACCTTTATAAATAGAGAATTTCCTCAACTTTTTCAATAACACAATGTCGTTCTTGTATCCGATCTCACATTCCGTTTGATCATTGGATTATCCAACCGCAGATTGTGTATAGAATGTGGAGAAAGTAGAGAATACCTATAACATGTGCAAATGAAAAACGAGGGAATGGTAGTTGGGAAGTAGAGGAACACAGAATAAGAAATGGGGACTTAATAGTCATTTTTGCAGCTCATTTGATTTTCCAGTGAAGGTTAGTGATGCAACTGATTCAATATTATCCATTTTACATTATCGTCAATTATCCATTTTATTTCTGTAGTCTTTTGCACATAACAACAAAGTCTGTTCGGTGTCCTATAAAAAGCAGCCTGCAAACAGAACATTTAGTTGTTTATCATTTGTATTTTCTGACTTTGGCTCCTTAGATCCCCAGATACATCCTGACTCTCCACGAGTTGTTAGCTCACACACCCCACGAGCACGTGGAGAGGAAGAGTCTGGAGTACGCAAAGTCAAAGCTGGAGGAACTCTCACGGTGAGTAACGCCATCCAGTGGCCATCTCTGGCATGGGCTTGAAACACTTTCCACCCTTCTCCAAGAATGAACCATAAATTCCTAACTTTTCTAATCCAATGCTGATCGGATTGTTTTGAGATTTCAAGCATGATGTGGTATTGATGCCTGTTCCTGAAGCAGAGAATTTGCACAGTGTTAAGTGGAATTCTGCTTACAATGGGCCAAGATTTACAACTTGAGACACGGAAAGATGAGAAGATGAAGTGAGAATAGAAGATATATCACAAATCAATGGCCTGGGGATGCCATTCTTCATGTGGGCAGAAGTTACATGGATCAATTGTGCAGATCTGAACTGACATAAACACAAACAATGTTGAAAACATGTTTCAACCTGAAAATGTTATTTCTGTTTTACTCGTGATGCAGCCAGATTTGCAAAATATTTCCAGCATTTTCTGTGTTTATATTAGATATCCAGCTTATGCAGGGTTTTTTCTCACAATTTAACTACTAGTTTGGTGGTTCTATTTACCTTGGCAATTAAAAACTCCTGAAAAAGTTACAGTAGTTTTCTCTTAAGCTCCATTTCTGTAATGGAACACAGATGATCCTCACAGAAGGTCCTGGGCGGGGGGGGGGGGGGGGGGAGATGCAGTGGATGGAACATTCCTTCCACTGATCTGGGCGGCATTTGAAGACTGTGGCTGAATTAAAGTTTCTCCAACTTTTTATTACAGGGCAACAATCCTCTTTTGAAAATTAATGTCAGCTCACATCCAGCTACTCCATCCTCCAATCTGCTTTGTAAATTAAAATAGTGTTTTGGTATTTGAAACTATTTCTTCAAGTTTGTCTCTTCCAATTTTATCCACTTCTTCTCCTCTCCTTCTCCGTTTCCTTTCTTCTGGGGTTAATTGTTGTCTCGTCCTGATTACCATGCTCTGGCTTCTCACTGATGACACAGTGTGGGTTGAAAATCTACTCCAGGAATGAACTATTGAAACTGAGACCAGTCTTCTTCCATACGCATATCAGTGTGGGTTGGTGGAAAATGTTCACAGTGCGGAAAACCCTTTTTTTCCCCCCTTACTGGTTTAGAAGTGTAGCACCCACCCACATCGCAGACCACGAGAGAACTTGGATCCACTGAACGAAGATTGACAGAGTTCTTCCATTGTCCTGCCGTAAAGCTGTGTTGTCCGTGTGCACGGCAATGTGAAACTGACACTGTTTGTGTTTGTCACAGGATAATGCACGATGAAGTGAGTGAAACAGAAAACATTCGCAAGAACTTGGCTATCGAGCGGTTGATTGTGGAGGGCTGCGAGATTCTCTTGGACACCAGCCAGACGTTTGTCCGGCAAGGTAATGGGAGATCGTATTGTTCAGGACTACACAGAGAGCACATGGCATACAGCTCAGTGTGTTTTAATGACATGCATGATCACTGGTCTGGTATTATATTTCAGAGTGAGGCCCAATACCTTTGGTTCAGTGCACTGGGTTGATGGATTGGTCATTGAAACACTATGAATTCAATTATTCCTTTGCCATTCACTTGCATTTTCATTGGCAAGTGGACTGTCAGGATCAGTTGATAAGCTGATTTCAGACTGTGTTGCTGGAAGATATTTGCAATTCTATGAACTCTCTCAACTTGCAGCCAGTGAAATCCCTGTGATGAGTTGCCATGACTAAAGAAAATGCCCATGGCGTGGTTACATAAACTTTAATGATGTTTGAGAGAGAAACATTGACTGAGACACTGAGGGGAACTGTGCTGCTCTTCTTCAAAGGCAACCTGGGTTTAATGTCTTATACTCCTTCAATAAGATTTTACATCTGACTCTGGGATACATCACTATCCTAGGAGTGAAAAGTTAAGCTGAAAACCCATCTACTTTCTTGTATGGATGTAAAGAACCAATTTGGGTAGTTACTTAGTTTAGTTTTATTGCCCTATAAACGATGAATGGAATGAAATTCCTTGTTTATATAAAGCTCATAGAGTAAATAATACACATACCGTAATGATAGATACAATAAGTACAATGAGGAGTACAAAACAGCAGAATGGTGCAAGATTGTATGGCAATCGGAAGAAGTGTAAAAAATTATTATAAAGTACAATAACGGAATTAACAACCGGCGTAGAGTTAAGTGGAAGTGTACCTGGCAGCACCTCTGAGAAATGGGTGTGAAAGAGGTGATTGGTTCAGGAGTCAGATAGCAGTGGGGAAGAAGCTGTTTTTAAGTTTGTACATCCAGGCTTTCAAGCTACTAATATCCCAGAAGGAGAAGAAAGAACAGGGAATAGCCAGGGTGGCAGGCATCCTTGACGAGCAAAGAAATCCTGTGGATTGATCCTTACCAATGGAGTGGACTACAAGTGAACAAGGTTTTTAGTGACACACCGAGTCGCATGGCAGACCGTTGTCTATTGTGCCAGACCTTCAGCAGCTTGCAAGTGGAATTTTAGCATTTTATTTACGGCCACTTTAGAAGGCAGTTCGAAGACTCAGAACAGCTAAGGTGGCAATTTTCCTTCTCTAATGTACATGAGACGGGTCACAAGAATTCAATAGTATTGTGACTAATTATACTTAATCAACTGGAATTATTTAATGAACTGAGTTTAAAGTCACTTAAATTTACCTTCAAACTCTCATTTGCTGGATTACTAATCTAATATCATTACTGCCATTGCATCATGCTCAATACACAACCACTGCCGGGTTTGCTGAGTTCGCGGCTCACATGATATTCTGTTGAGAGCGATATGCTTATCTTTGTTTTACGGTCCACCTGTAACCAGCTGATACTCTCTCTAACCCAGGATCGCTTATCCAAGTACCAATGACTGAGAAAGGGAAGATTACCCGCGGTCGGTTGGGATCGCTCTCACTGAAAAAGGAGGGAGAGAAGCAATGTTTTCTGTTCTCCAAACACTTGATAGTTTGTACCCGAGGATCGGGTGGGAAACTCCATCTAACTAAAGTAGGTGACCAATGCTTATCTGTGTGTTCTTTCATCTCAAAATGTAATATGTGCAGAAATGCTGCAGCATTAGCACTCAAATAAGTGATGTACACAGAAAATAAATGTATTTTTGCTGCCCATCCATCAATGTGCTAGATTTTTTAAAGAGTTCTCTATTCAATGCCTCTTTTTCCCCATTCTGCAAATATCCCCTTTCATCAAATTTCCCCTTTGAAAGTAGCTATCGATTAATAATAATAATAATAATAATAATAATAATAATAATTAAAAAAACGTTATTGATCCCCTCAGGGAAATTCAGATGTCCAGAAGCCCCCAACCAACAAACCCACACATTCAAAACGAACGCAGACATAAAATGCATAAAATACAATGTGGACACTACCTGAGAGCAATAAATACTTTAAAAGAACACTTACACATTTTTAAAAATGCAAAAATGCATCCCCCTACAGCCTAGTGGTCCGAATTATAAAATCTAATGGCTGCAGGGGTGAAGGATCTCCTGAACCGCTCCGTTCTACAGCGCAGGGAGAGGAGCCGGTTATTGTTCCGAGTACTCTTTTGACTCTCCAGAATTACATGGAGGGGATGCCCGGGGTTTTTCAAGTGAACAATAGATTACCCACTATTGTTCACTTTAAAATAGCATGTTCCAGAAAGATGCTGTGTAAAAATCCCTCATCTTCCCTCTGGTTACCAGCCTTCTGTGGAAGCAGCTTCTCCTCATTGACTCTATCAAAACTCCATGTGCTTTTGAAGACTGCTTTTGAATTTCCCCTCCATTTTCTCTACTCTCAGAAGAACAATCCCAGCAACTCATCACTCCCCCACATAAGATGAAGTCTTTCGTCCTTGGGCTCACAAGAATAAATATCCTCTCCGAGGTCATGGTCACGAAAAATTGTTCAGAATGGTGTAGCCAGTGACAAGGTGAAATGTGTTTTTGGCAATATCTTACTCTAATGTTTCAAATGTGATTTTGAGGAATTCATCACTCGAGGATCAAAGTCTGAACATTGGAAGCAGGCTCAACCTGAGAGGCTGGATATCAGGCTGGGAATCCATCCATGCCCAAATGTTGGAGGAGATTTGATAATCTGGTCACAAGTCTGCAGTTGAGGCTCCGTTTTAGGATGTTCATATTAAATTTGATAAACAATGGAATTAAGGGAAGTATTAAAGGCCACATTAATGGAATTAGATCACATATCACTCAAAATTTACAGTAAGGTCGAACAGGCTTGAGAGAATAAATGGGCTCCTCCTCTAGCGTTGTCCTTCAATATAATGTTATGTCACAAATATAGACCATTCTCCCACCCACTCAGATATTTCTCTGCTTCCTCATCCCCCCCCATGTGATAATCATTGTGGCTGGTTTTGTTTTTCAGATGCTGTTTGACAGTAAACGAGTAAGTACATCAGAAGCTGCTCAGGGAATTTGGCTCTCCCTCAGTGCCAGGCTGGTGGGAACCTTACTGGAAGTGAAAGGCTGGGGCTTTAGGTTAAGGTTAAACCTCCCATCATTTGTATAGTGCAGAATGTACAGGGGTTCCATTCAGGGATCTCCCCATTGCTTTTACCAGTGACCTCACAGGTCTTGGAACACCTTGGCCCTGACACAGAATCTCTGTTAATTTATGAAAACTACCACCTCTCTGGGGACCACTGAGGGGATTCTGATCACTGGCACTAGACCCAATGTGAATGCCCCAGTGTTGGGGATCTCACTGGAAAAAGACCCAGGTATGCCCAGCTCCCCCCCCCCCCCCAATGCCTGAGGGAGTGCAGTACATCCACCCATACCGTGCCATCAACAAGCTCAGCTGCAGCGAGCACCGAGCAGGAAGCTGCAGGTAAAGGTCAGCGTGTAGTACATAATGTTCTGTCGGTACCAGGGTGGGCATCAGACCATGGAAAGCAGAATCCAGGCCAACCTCGTGCTCGCTGAAGCAGCCACTGCTAACAAATCAGGACCATTTTTCACTCCCTCCCCTTCTTTCCCATTGATTCCCATCCAACTACAGCACCATTAGTGCTCCCCTTGTCAGCCAACAACCAACGGCACTGAGTCATGTGTGTGACTCTGCTCCAGACAAGAGCAGTTGCCTATGAGGAGGTGAACCTTCAATTATTTATGTATATAAACTCCTGTTCTCGTGTTTCTTGCATCTCCTGTATGACCTCACTATTGATTACCTTTCTTCAACATATTCTTCATTTCACACCTTTCTGTTAATTACCACCAGCGTGTGCCTGGCCATTTCACTAATGATATGTATCATTCCAGGGATGAACTCAGCTGTGAGAAAGAATGTCATTTATGTTTAAGTCAAATCTTGTTTGCCTTTTCAAGTGGTTTTAATTGCTTTACAGAATGGTGTTCTCTCACTTATTGACTGCACCTTGCTGGAGGACCCAGAGACCACAGAAGATGAGAGTATGTAAAAAGAGTTACAATATAGAGTTTGTGTGCAAGTGTGAATGGGCGTGAGCACCTATGAGTGTGAATCTGTGAGTGTGTGTATGTGTCGGTGTGTGTTTATGTCTAAGACTGGGCTTGCACACAAGACTCAGCACATGAATTTGTGTTTGTATGTATCTGTGAGAGGTCTGCGTGTGTACTTGCTTCTGTAAGTTGGCAGGTTAAATCAATATATCAACTCCTGGAACCAAAGCCTGACTTCAGTCTAATTCTGTTCTAAGGGCACTCACTGAACCCTGCCCTGGTACGGCCTTGGTGAAAAGAGCCTCAGCACTAAAGGTTAAAGTTGATGCTGAATTTATGCTTTCCACCAAGTTGGAAAGGGTACAGAGAAGATTTAAGAGGATGTTGTCAGGACTAGAGAGTCTGAGCTATAGGAGGGAGGTTGAGTAGACTGGGACTCTATTCCTTAGAGCACAGGAGAATGGGGGGGGGGGGGGAACCAGCAGTGAATGGTGCACCTGTGTGTAAGTAACTCTTTGGGATAGATTGGTCAGGCTTTGAGCCAAGACAGGAAGGCCAGAGGACCTAAACTAGTAAATACGGAAGAAGTTCAAGCCAGAATATTGGGGATTCTATTTCTGAGGCTGCGGAAAGGAATATATATGAGGCATGGTCAAGGGATATTTACTCTGTTTCTGCCTGTACATCTGGCACCAGGTCAGATGCAAGAAAATTCCTGAATTCTATTTTCTTTAATTCCATTAAATCCCCATTTGGGCACTATTCCAAGATGTAATAATTCATGTCTGGTGCCTGTTGCTTTGGGAGAGCAAGATGGGAAATCCATTGGATGATGCATAACTGGAAGCAATGGCACAATCTGGGAGTTGAAGCCGTGGACTAGGCAGCTGCGGTTTGGCTTGTCAGGGATGTTATGATATTCGGGGCAAATTCAAGATGGTGGGAGAGGGAAAAGAACCAATTGGTGTGCCACTGTTGCTGTGAATCTTTTATTTTTAAATCTGCCAGCTCGGGGAGCAGGTCAAGACATGGAACACCTTGATTTCAAACTTGTGGTGGAACCGAAAGAAACTCCATCATTCACAGTGATTCTGGTGGCCTCATCACGGCAAGAGAAAGCTGCATGGACAAGTGATATTAGCCAGGTGAGTGAATTCTCATAGAATCATGCAGGCAAAGACTGTTTGGCCATTGTTCATGTCCCAATGTGAAAGAGCCTCTCCATTTAATCTCACTGGTCCTGTCCTTTTCCTGGGCTTTCTCACTGGTTCTTGCTCTGGTTCTCACTCCTTTCTTCTTCAAAAGGTTCCGAATCTTCTCCCTCTTCGGCAAAAGTTTAATTTTAGTATCTCCTCATGTAGTTGGTAACAAACTGTTTGTTGGTGCTCCTGTGAAGTATCTTGGCTTTTCTACTGTGTTAAAAGTTCATTAATTGTTGCTGTATGGCCATAGATAGGTGCTTAATTTTCCAACAGTAATTTCAGTTCTTAGAGAATACAATTCTCGCTGAAAATATTCAGCGGATGAGGGAGCATCAAAGGAGGGAGAAACAGATTAAATTTCAAGCTTTTGACTTTTCATCCAGTTGTTCAAAACTTTGCAGGGTGTTCTGTTTTAAAAAACAAAAAAATCAGGTCTGCAGTTTTTTTATTATTATATACCAAATTATTTCTCTCTCTCCAGTGCATAGATAATATTCGATGCAATGGTCTGATGATGAATGCATTTGAAGAAAACTCCAAAGTCACAGTTCCACAGATGATTAAGTAAGTGATAATTCACTGCACCTCTACTCAACTCACAGAAGCAATTGGGTGCAGAGGAAGTGTCTCTTTAATGCAATCAGAATTTGGTCACATAGTGGCTAAGTTACTGGGCTAGAAATCTGCAAACATAAAAACATAATGCTGTTCAGGGAAGGAAATCTATTCATCTTATCTATTATGGCCCCATGACTCCATTGCATTGAATCCATGACAGATTCTGGATGAGTCTTAACTACCTTTGACATGCCTTACCAAGCACTCTGCTGTCACATCACCTTCTCATGGCAATTAGGGATGGAGAACGATTGATAGCCTTGCCAGCAACCTTCACATCCTATTATTGATTAATTAATTATTAAACTCCCAAACAACAAAAGTAGGACTTGACCTATCTCTGTTATGCAGCTCCATTTCTATCTGCTGTGGGGTAGATATTCTCCTATAATATACTGGCTAAGAAGTTCCTTTTGTTAATGGGGCTGAAGCTGTCAAATACTGTACGCCTGCTACAGGGAGTTTGAGACTATACCCTTAACTTATGAAAGGTTTGGTCACTAGTCCGATAAGAGCGTAGAAGAAACTGTTCCTTAGTCTGGTGTTACGGGCTTTCAAAGTTTTGTATCTTCTGCCCGAAGGGGGACGAGAGCAGAGGGTGTGTAAAAGGTCCTTGATTTTGTTGGCTGCTTTCCCGAGGCAGTGTGAAGTGCAGATGGAGTTTGCTTTGTATGACGGACTGGGCTACATCTACAACTTACTTCAATTTCTTGCTGACCTGCAAATCTGTTTCGAAACCAAGTTGCAATGCATCCCAATATCTGCAGTGCATCCATAGAATGGTAAGAGATGTTGGAGACATGCCAAACTTCCTTAGTCTTCTAAGAATATAGAGGCATTGCGGTGCTTTCTTGGCTGTAGCTTCAATGTAGTTGGTCCAGGACAAATTGTTGGTGATTCATATGACTAGGAACTTGAATCTGTTGACCATATCAATTTCAGCACCATTGATGATGATTAGGACTTGTACACTACTTTGTTTTTTTGAAATCAATAACTAACCTTAATCTTTCTGACATTGAGAGGGGTTGTCTTGACACCATGTTACTAAGCTCTCTTTCTCCTCTTGTTCTACGTTTTTGTCATTGTTTGAAATCTGGCCAACTATGGTGGTGTCATCTGCAAACTTGTAAATGGAGTTAGAGCTAAATTTGGCCACACAATTGTGAGTGTATAGGGAGTGTAGTTGGGGTGAGAACAAATCCTTGCGGGGCACCAGTGCTGAAAATTACCAACAAGGTTGTTTTGTAGCCTATCTTCTCTGATTGTAGTCTATCGGTCCGGAATCGAAGATCCAGTGGTACTGACTCCTAGATCTATGAGTTTGGTACTACAATTTTCTGCCACTAAATATTAGGAAAGGTGAGTGTTTGCATCCTCTCGAGCTGTTAAGCCAATTCATGAGATTATGATTGTTCTATTACATCTTAACTGCAGAATTTCTACCTTTCACCCATATCGCACCAACGTTGGTTATCAGTCTCAGACTTAAAATTAACAATTGATCTGGCATCAATTGCCAATTACAATTTGCATCTTAACTCTAACTACCCGTCTCAGCTCGATATCCATTGAAATCACATACTGTACTGTATGTACAAATATCTGCCAAACATTATCTGGAAATTTACCAGAAACGACATTGTCTGCATTCCAAATGACAGTCCACCTTTTCCTGATCGTGATACTCATTGTTTTCATTGTAACTGGCAGGTCTGACACCAGCCTTTACTGTGATGATGTGGATATAAGGTTCAGCAAAACCCTCAACTCCTGCAAAGTTCTCCAGATTCGCTATGCAACCGTGGAGCGTCTATTGGAGCGCCTGATTGACCTGCGCTTCTTAAGTATAGACTTCCTCAACACGTTCCTGCATTCATATCGGGTTTTCACCACAGCCGAAGTGGTACTGGACAAGCTCATCACCATTTACAAGAATCCAATAAGTGCGATACCTGCAAGGTGATGTCTCTCTGTGTCCCTGTTTTGGTGTGATGCATTTAAACCTCCTGTACATGTGTGTGCACAAACATATGTCATGTGGAAAGAATGAGTCCAATCATACGCATAATGATGTCAGTAATACGTTCATACTAAATTCTTCACATCGTTTACAGAATTGAAATCATTGAGTTCTTGTTCTAATGAGAGCATTTCCACTATTAATTTTGAGTGAGGCAGATTTGCAACTGTCAATAATTCAATAATTCCTTCCAACATTCTCTCCCAAAAACACATAAAAATCAATAACCATAGTGTGTTTAGATTGCCTGAAAGGGATAATAATGAAGAGACTAACTCTCAGCAAAGTGTGTTTGATTTCACAGTCTGCCCTAATCGTTTAATGATGCTTATGGTTAAATAAATGGAGCAATTATACATCAATCATCCTATTAACACTAGATTTCCTCTCAAATGTAGGTCACTTGAACTCTTTCTTGCAAGCAGCCAAAATAATAAACTTCTGTACAGGGAGCCCCCAAAATCCCCACGAGCCAGTCGGAAATTTTCCTCCCCGCCGCCCCTTTCTATTTCTAAGACATCGTCACCAATTCGGAGGAGGAAGCTTTCCCTGAATATTCCCATTATCACGGGGGGAAAGGCCCTGGACCTTGCCACCATGACCTGCTCATCCAATGGCTATGCAAGCATGTACTCCTCGCCGTCCCCCTTCAGCAAGACCAGCCTGGATATCAACAAACTGTACGTGTCCAGCACCTATTCCAACAAACTCTCCGATGAGCAAGAAGCCAAATCAGACAAAGCTGAAGATTCTGGTCCCAGTAAAGGAGGTGAGTTGTTAGAACACTTCAAAAGCCAGTAGAGTTAAATGGTGAATGGGCAGGAAAAGAATGGTTCTACAACTCACGTCTTGGCGCCAGGGTTCTCAAGATGTAGCTGCTGTTGGTTTGGACAACACTTATTGCTTGTCCCTAATTATGTTTGAGAATATAAAAGTGCTCCTCCCTGAACCTTGCAGCCTGTACTGTTCAAGGGAAGACACTACCCTCCTATTTAATGACAATGCATAAATGGCAGCAATGGTGAGAGGGTGTGTGAGATGGAGGCGTTGGTTTTCCTTTGCACTTAATGTACAATGAAATATTTAATTGATATTAGTCATTGTGTACATCAGTTACTATGGAAAAATGGCCACTTCGCAGTTTACCTGGGAGCTTGGGGCTTTGACATATATATGTCCGGTATCTTGATTAGTTGATCCATTACTAGTAAAGGTGATGGCGTTTATGTGAGTAAGGCTGGTGTGGACAAAAAGGCTTATTTACTGTAGGCTGACTGCTTCTCATGTCAGCTATTGTAGCCAGGCCCCTTTCAGGCCAAGAAATACAGTCCTTCACTGAAATCGACACTGAGAGGCCAATTATTTCACACAACCCCCCGTTGAAATGAGAAGGTATTCCAGGTAAAGATATGCATGGATTGAGTGCACTCCAGACATATAATGAATTTCTCATTTTGCAAGTAGGTGCAGCCAGGACAGTCAAGGAGGATTCCGAGATTGAGCAAGGCTTCAGTGATGAGGCTGAGACAGAAACATCACCGACAAAATCTCCAACGTCTCCAAAAAAACTAAAATCAAAGAACTCCTCAGGTACGGAGTAAAGAACCTGGTGTCAACTCACAATAAGATCAAACAATCTCCTTCAACCGGGGAACTTTGTGTCTCTGTAACCTTTTCCCGACTCTGTAACTTGTTTAGGATTCCTGTCACTGTAATCTCTTTAGTCCCAACATGTTCTTGGAAAAACTGTAACCACCTCTAACCTCTGCAGCTCTCTAACACAGCATGACCACCTCCATCTGCTACAATCATATCATTTTCACCAACTTCAGCCCTGACCCTCTGAGACCACTGCATTCTTCCATGTCTAGCTTTTTGTATTTATTCATTAATAGCCCCCTGTGTCCCAATATCTGGAATTCCCAAGCTTTTCCTCCTTTCAGATGTTCTTTAAAACCAACCAGTTTGTTACCTGCCCCACTATCACCTAATGCAAGTGTCTAATTTTGTTTGATAATATTTACATAAATGTGTTCAGATGCACTTTCTCGAACTCAAAGATTTGTTACAATAGTTTTTCAGAAGGTTGTATTTCTTGTCTGACTAGTCTGCTCTACAGACATACATGTTAGGTAGGATTTTTTATGTCTTTCATTTCTTTTTCTTTTTTTAAATTCTACTCTTACTTTATAAGCATAATTGTCCCATTATTCTGTTTTATCAAGAATAATATACCTCATCATTATATAGCAGTTGTATTTCATACAGAAAAATAAATATGAATGCAGAGAATTTGGAGGTATTGAAGGAATCAAGGGATATGGATGATTGCAAGAAAGTGTACACAGGAACAACAGCTATTAGCTTGTTGAATGGTGAAACAGGCACAAGGGGCTAAATGGCTTTCTTCTGCTTTTAGCTTTTATATTCCCATTTTCTCACAAATGGCTTTCTAGAGAATGATATACACTATAGTATACATAAGTTGGCACAGCCAGTATAAGTTGAAATATATAACAAGCTAGTGATTGTAATAGCCAGGAGTTGTGGATTATCTGTGACCTTCTTTGACTCTGCAGAGTTCCCCTTGTTTTCCTACAATAACGGAGTGGTAGTCACCTCCAGTCGGGAGATGGAGAACAATCGTAGTGCACTGTCAGCGACCTCAGCCTTTGCCATTGCGACGGCTGGTGCCAACGAGGGCACTCCCACCAAGGAGAAGTTCAGGAGAATGTCCCTGGCCAGCGCAGGTACCCTTTGGTTTTGGCACGTGGGATCGGATTTCTTAATGCTGAATCTTTATTAATAAAGTCCCCTGTTAATTGATTCTAGACATAATAGATACTCTAATAGCCAGCAGAAGGCGGTTTCAAGATTAATCAATAAGATGAAATTGCATTTCTGCCTGTTTTTACTATTAATGTAGTTAATGCATTTTCAGTGAAATCGTGTTGTATTGGTGCTAGATTCATATGAAATATCAAAAAGGAGGCACGAGGTCCCTTGTGTCTGCCTCAGCTCTTTTAAAGAGCGTTATATTGGGATCAGATCAATAAATAGCTAAATGTTCTTGATTGTAAGTGAGAAATATAAATGACGCATTACATTCTCTTATGAACAATATTCTAAATGAGCACAGATGATGATGAGTTGGCAGTGGTAACAGAGTAACAGTTGATGGTTAGCGAGGATCCACATAACACCACAATAGAGAACAGAGTTGAATTGATTTCATGTCACAATGTAAGGTGGGCAGTAGCGAGACTGAGAGCAAATAGAAATAAAGGTGTGTGTGTGTGTGTGTGAGCTTGTCCACACCCTGTGGCTAGACAATATATTTTAAACCGGAACAAAAGGTAAAGAGAGGGTTTGTGTGGAGTGTAGCCACTGCACAGAATCTGTCAACTTGTGCATGGATTTGACCTATTGCAGAGCAATTTGACTTCATGGCAGCGGTAACTCCACTCATATTAATAAGATTTAAAGGGGCAGGCACCAAAGCTGGAAATATTTTTTTTTGGAATAAGTGAGAGAAATAAATTTGTGCAGAATCACATGTTCTAAATGCACATTACAGCATGGTTGTACACTGCTGCTGAAATTCAGTTCCACTGATTTCACTGGTGAATTTTGAAAGTAGCTGCTGGTGTATTGCATGTGCAGCACATATGAATGAGGACCTATTTCGACCCACTTGCTTAACTTTAACGGACCCTAGATATGCAGTGAAGGAATTAAAGGATATGTAGTTAGTGACACAGAAGTAAAAAATCAGCCATGATCTTACTCAATGATAGGGCAGACATGTTTTGTGATTATTATATTCTTATCTCGCCTGAGATATGGTGAGAGATAGTGAACCTGTTTGGGCATAAAATTGGATTTGGACTTGGCATATTTTTCTGACTGTTGGCATGATTAAACAAGCTCAAATATGCTACAGTTCAGATTCCTGTGTTAAATACACAGCTTGCATCTACCAGACCCCACAGGGCAGGGCCTCACGATGTGTCCCAACTTTAAAAGTTCCTCTTTCACTCAAACGTCACTACAGCTGTTCACCTCAGAAACCCCCCCAAACCCAAACCAGTTCTCTCTTCCTCTTTCGGCATGCTGGGGCTGAAACACTATCATTGTGAGCAAACCTTCTCCCAACAGAAACCACTGCACATGGCCTACGTGATGAAAGATAGCTCAGCACAGATTACTCGAGGGTGGTACTGCAGTGGATTTGCTTCCTACTGCGCCAGAGACCCGGGTTCAAACCTGACTACAGATGCTGTCTGTACGGAGTTTGCATGTTCCCCCTATGACCGCGTGAGTTTTCTGCAGTTGCTCCGGTTTTCTCCCACATTCCAGAGATGTGCAGGTTTGTAGGTTAATTGGCTTCTGTAAATTATACCTAGTGTGTAGGATAGAACTAGTGTATGAGTGATCATTGGTTGGCGTGGACTCGGTGGGCTGAAGGGGCTGTTTTCCACGCTGTATCTCTAAACTAAACATGTGGCCTAGCACTGCAACCTGAGCTAAGCTCCAGGTGCATAATCTTTTTCATAACTAATACAAGTCTAACATAGATAGTCAGGTTCTGTCAGACTCAAGTTGGTAGGCCAAGCTCCAGTGTGAGAGAGGGAGAGATATAATCAAATGCTGAGTCGTCAGCTCCCAATAGACGATGTGCCGAGGTGGTCTCTGATGTTCACTATTATTTCTGAATAAATTTTTGCATTGATTCCAGGCTTTCCTGCTGATCAGAGAATTTGTGACAAAGAATTTGTCATTCGAAGAGCAGCTACAAATCGTGTGCTCAACGTGTTGAGGCATTGGGTCTCAAAGCATTCCCAGGTAGTGTTTAGCTTCAATGTTCATATCCAATGGAACTTGATGTGCGTAAAAGAGGGTCGTGTCCTCCTGGTTTGATTCAAATGTTGTTCATATATTACCGAGTAGGTCCACTCCAGGTATTATTTCCATAAACCTTGTGATCGGTTCTTTGGAATGTTATTGTTCCACTGTTCCTTGCTGTTAAACAAGGTGTATCAGAGGATTCTCTCATACAGCGGTTTCATTGATCCGAGGTACAATCTTGGCTTGCCTTACAAGCTGCATTGGATCAGATAAAATGCAATCACTGAACAGATGACAGAGGTTCCCCTTCTCTGCTGTGGCCACTGTCAGGAACCAGTCAAGAGCATTTGATTTAAGTGTTTGGGAAATGATAAAGGCAGAAGAGTTTAATTGCACGCCTGGTATCCTGGTGTGCGATTGTCCAACTGCACAGGAGTATAACATTCCAATGTGGGTACCACGGGACAAGGGAAGCCATTCACAGAGTCTCTGCTCCTACTCTGCAAAGTGCTGTAGTAGGATATTTTTAATTCACAGACAATGAAATACTTTAAAAGTCTAGATACTGTAGCAGTATGAGAAATATACTCACCAATTTGCATATGTTACAATAAGTATACTTCATAATATACACAGTTTTCTTGTTTTCCTTACATTCATTTTACCATCAATCCTATACGTTCTCTTACAATGTGTCCATGCCAGTCATGTTTCTTCTTTAAACAGTGTAGCTGTGGAGCCTTTGAAAGGCTGTTACACAAACACAGCACCCCAGTGGCAGCTGGGCCCTCCACAGAGCCCTCATGGTGTCTGCACTGAGGCTCAGCACATACCCTTGCACCCTGGTAATGTACCAGTTGGCAGAATTTGCTTATGGACATTTCACCCTGGAAGTTCAATCGGTTTCAAGCAGACCAAAGTGTGTCTTTCACCAAGTTAATTATTTCCCAGAGGCGATTTATGTTATCTCAGTGTGCATTCCTGCAGACAACCCATGGATCACAAAGTCCTCTGGTACACAGCTGATCACGGCAAACCTCAGCAAGGACCACTACAGCTTTTCCCAGAATTTCTCTCGGAAGAAACAGTACAGAAATGGCAGTGTATTTCTCAAAATTGTTTTCCTTGGAATCAATTACCACGTAGGACTCACAGCCACCCATTTGGGTTAAAGTATCCCGGACACTAATTGTAAAATATCCCACTGCGGCAGAAATTAATCCATCAATCTACCACAAAAAATAATTTGCTTCATTGATACTTATGAGATCTTTGTTCATCCAGTTAGACTATTGGGATTGTCACAAAAAAAACAGTGACTACATTTTAAAGAATGGCTGAAGTCCATTAAGGTCATTCCTAAAATGTGAAAGGTGCTTTATAATGTCAGCCATCCCTCCATATGATGCATATGGTACATGATGGAAAATTTAGCCACAGTTTTTGTAATGGGAGTCCCAGAAATATTAAATATTAATTGTTATTCATCTAT
The DNA here is from genome assembly GCA_038087875.1 of Malacoraja senta. Lineage (NCBI taxonomy): Eukaryota > Metazoa > Chordata > Chondrichthyes > Rajiformes > Rajidae > Malacoraja > Malacoraja senta. Next base: position 11,891,665 of record CM075989.1, on the reverse strand, counting down.
AGGATTTTGAAGCAAACACCGAGTTAAAAACCAAAGTGATTGTTTTTCTGGAGGAAGTTATTCATGACCCTGAATTGCTAACTATAGAGAGAGGAAAGCAGCAGCTAACATCATCAGGCAAGTTCTCCTAAGCAGGATTTTACGCCAACAAAAATATGCAGGTACAAAACGATGAAATCGTAATGCGGAATATTTAATGGAAGGGATACTTCTTCAGGGTGAACCAGGTGATATTCACAGAACCTGCAATTGGGAAACTGACCATTTGGCATCTGGTCTCTGCAGGTGTTCCTGTTCCTCCTTAAACACCCCTGCCAATCCTTGGCCCTTTCCCCACTACCATATCCTTTATTTCATTAGTCATTTGTTTACCTAGATTCCTCTTAAATCCATTTCGATTATTGATTTCACCATTGTGGAAATAAAAGCACAAACAGGGGTGGCTTGCCGTGAATGTCTCTGACTCCACCACCCAAACTGCCACGACTCCAGCAGATACAAGGTGGTGGAGCTGAGCATCATTGGTGTGAGTACAGGTATCAGGTCAGTGGACATCTATCCATAGGGAAAATAAATTTGTTTTAATGAAGCTCTTGCTGGATTTTGTACTTGTATCTCTGTGCTAAATGTACTTCCTCGCCCACCCCCTTAGTATTTTAAAGACTTTCCATCTTCCTGTGTTTAATAACACAGCATTTCCAATTTCTAGGACACTGAATGAAGGCGATCCAGGATATTACCAAATCCCTATGGAAGAGATTATGAACACGGTTGGTATCATTTTTTTCTCTCCAGTTTGAGGGTTTCTGTGCTTTACAACCTTTATATTAAAATTCCATCTTTTTTCCTCCTCTTTGAAAAGACGGAAGCAGAGACTTTTGAGAATCTTTCTGCCCTGGAGATAGCTGAAGAGCTGACTTTGTTGGACCACCTGGTCTTTGGGTGCATTCCATATGAGTAAGTCACTTCCTTCTTTTTAGACTTCCTTCATGTCAGTACAGAGGTGGCCGATGAGGCTTCTATGGGATCTGCAGATTATGCTTCAGGTGTATGACAGGGCAGCTGGTTGGGTAGTATGGGAGATGTGTACTCCTTCATTGGTTTGTTTGGCTTCTCTTTGCACCGTACAAAGAGACACTGAGTGCTCAGTGCCTTCCTGAATGCTCCTTCAACATGCTTATCAGTCATGAGACAAGGATTCACAGGAGTTGGTGTGGATGTTGTATTTTTCCAAGAACATCCTTGAAGCATTTTCTCAGTCTAGTTACTCTCTTACTGTGATAGAATATGAGGTAGAGGGCATGTTCTGAGTACTTGGTGATGAAATCTCCAGACCTTGATGTTGGGATCATTGCACTGGGAGAAGTTCAGAATCGGCTTGCCTATCATTTAATGGACTAAGAAGAATTTGCAGAGGCAGCGCTGGAGGTACCTCTCCAGTGCTTTGTGGTGTCAGATTTAGTAGTCCACGTACTAGGCATAAAGGAGGGTGGAGACCAATGGTGCATTGTGGATCATGAACATGGTGGTATGTTTGTGGGTGTTGATCTTCAAACACTCTTTTCTTCAGATAACCTAAAGCTTTGTTGGTGTACTAGGGAGCTGAATACTAATTCATGTAATTTATTGGTCAGAGATGGACCTTTTGGCCCATCTGGATCATACTCTTGATTGGGCTCTAGAGATGGCCTTTAATTTTTCTTTTCTCTTAACAGCTACAAGCACCTTTTCTGCCCCATCCTAAAAATGGTGTTTGCAATTTAAATATCTCTATTGATTTATCTCTCAATCTCCCCTTATCTAAAGAAAAATTTCCACGTTACAAGATGCAGGAAAACGTTAATCAGAAAATATCACAGAATAAAATGTTCACTTATTTGTTTTCTATGCAGGGAATTTTTTGGTCAAGGTTGGATGAAACCTGAGAAGAACGAGAGAGCACCCTACATTATGAAAACCACCAAACATTTCAATGATGTGAGTGCAGCCATTGAACAAACTGTATACATTGCATTTCTTCACTGAAGTGTCCTTTGTCTCGAGTGCAAGGCTCAATGAAGTTGAGATGAATTAAGCTTCTTTGGGTAAATGAGATCTGGCATGATGTAATGGAATAGTAGTGTCGACAGGCTTGAGAGTGTCGGTCATGCTCCGAGCATTAGAACATTGCATAAAGGAATTGTCAACTGACATAAAAACCTCCTGAGAATCAAGTACTTATTTTAAAATCCCCCAGCTAATACAGAGTATCCCCCAGCTGATACAGATATATTCCCAAAACAATGAGCGACACTCCGCATGTTGTAAGAGAGCTACCTTATTGCTAAACTCATCAATTTGACATTATTTTTACATGCCAGCCCATCCTGATTCCCAGCATGGAATAATCTCAAACTTCCTTTACCCTACTTCTAACAGAGAGTTCTCCTCCACCTGACTTGCTTCATCTTCCTCGATCTCATTATTTCATAAAGATTTGTAGTTCACTATTATTTCTGAATAAAATTTTGCATTGTAGTTTTCCATTACATTTTAAGCAAATTGGGAAAATAATACCACAATAGTATAAAAAAGAAGTATGTTGTGCAATCGATACTGTGTCCATAGTAGATTGTTATCATAGTAAGGTTGTGGTTAGGGTTGTGTAGTGTGGTTTAAGAGCCTAATGTTCAATGGTTAATACTTTGATGATAATGTTACCTTCTTACTGTTCTCCTCAGATCAGCAACTTAATTGCTTCAGAGATTCTGAAGAGTGATGACGTGAATGTCCGAACAGCAGCCATTGAGAAATGGGTGGCAGTGGCGGACATCTGCAAGTGTCTACACAATTACAATGCCGTGCTGGTGATAACCTCGGCACTGAACAGAAGTGCCATCTTCCGGCTGAAAAAAACATGGCTGAAAGTATCAAAGCAGGTGGGTGAATGGGGATAATGTGGATGGGGATTTATTTTAGTAATTAAGTGGCTTTAGGTGCAGATGGCCAGACCTGTGATCAGATTCTCCTCTCTCTTTCTTGTTCCAGACCAAAGCATTAATTGACAAGCTGCAAAAACTGGTGTCTTCGGAAGGGCGATTCAAAAATCTCCGGGAGGCATTGAAAAAGTATGTTTCCATTCTCACACAGATATTAAATGGAGTAATAGGAATTAGAATACATCAGATGCATTTTCTAGATGTCCATCTTTCAAGTGTCAGCCAGCAGATACCATTCTCGACTCTAAATCAGACGTTGGGGGTTCAAGCTCCACTTGAGGGGAAAGATCTAGACAGATGCACCGGGACAGTCCTGAGAGAGAAATACACTGGCAGCTATGTAATCTTCCAGATGAGACATGAAACCCAAGCTATATCTGTTCCTGTTAATGGACATAAACAATCTCATGGTCTTTCTTTGAAAAATAGCAGGAGAATTCTCCTAGGTATCCTGGCCTTTATATATTGCTCAGTGAAATCCTATTCTTACTATTTTTCTTTCATATGTATATGTGCTAAGGTTTAATGTTTAACCAACAACTTTTTTGTTGTTGTCTGAAGTTGTGATCTTCCGTGTGTTCCTTACTTGGGAATGTACCTGACCGACCTGGCATTCATTGAGGAAGGAACACCCAATTATGCTGAAGATGGCTTAGTCAACTTTTCCAAGATGAGAATGGTAGGTCAGCAGATCTCCTTTGTTTAATCATGTCTCACTCTGCTGCATCTTGTTTTCTGGCAGATGATGTGGTAAGTCTTTTGTAATAAATATAGCGTGCCGGGGAAGACTAACTCATAACACAGTGATGGTTTCCAGTTTTCCCCAAACCCATTTTCATTAAAGAGATCTAAATGAAACTATTTGAGTGGAGAACCAAAGAGATAGATGTCAACTGCCACTAGTAATCCTCTCCATTACTGAAGGCGTTGATTGCAGAGGATACTGATTATCCTGTGATATTGTTTGGAAAAGGGCTATTTGGCAATAGGAGCATTGCACTAAAGCCTAGCTCTATCCAGTATTAATCAAGGCTGGATCTGTTGCAGACTCATTGGTTAGAATCACATCTCCTCTGCTTCTGTAACATATATACATTGCTGAGGTCAGCCACATCCAAGAACAATTCTCCACCAATCCTTTTAATTAATGGAATCAAAGGGATTTATGAGTTCAAGAAAGACCATGTACCGTGGTTGATGTTGTTCCATGTATTTCTCTTGGATTCATCAAGCAGTGAAGATCACGTCCATTGTATCTCCAGATGTATGGAACTCGCACTGTAATTTGAAAGCAGTTTTTTATAGCTAGTGGTGGGAGGCAGTTATGGAGAAACCTTATGATGACTTTCCCTGTGACAGGTATCACTTTCCTTAGAAAGTGCAAATTATAGGATTCTGGTACCTCTCAAATACTGCACTTGCTAACTGAGCGCTCCTGCTGTATCTGAACCATCAAAGGCCTCATTTTAATTTTGTTTCCTTTCTACTGTTTATGAGTTGGCAGATTTAAAAAAAAACATTAAAAAATCCACATTGTCTGAATGGATCAAAACTGGACTCATTTCCATTTCACTGACTAATGCACCAAGCACAATAGTGGATCATATTACAATGCTATAAATGTATCAGAAAATCCATACAATTATAACTTTTTAACAGAAAATGCTAGCCATACATAAAACAGGAAGCACTAGTGTAGAAAGAAATAACATTTCAGGTGGGTTGACCTTTTGTCCAACCTTTATGATGCTCTGACCATTTGCTATATTTTCTACTTTAACCAGATTTTCAGCATTTACAGTTTAGTGCTTCAGAATATTTTATTAATTCATTTTTCAGAATCACATGGTGCTGGTAAGACTGACATTTAAACTGAATGGTTTACTCAGTCATATCAGCAGGCATTGAAAATTCAACCATGCTTTAAAAAAATCTTTCGCTAAATTTCAGAGGTGAAATGTGGATTCAGTTGAATTCTGCGGAACAGGAGGGAATGAGGGATGCAATTGGGACACAAATTACAACATTTTTGTAAGTTGCACAAAGATTTTAAAGAGCAGTAAATGTTTTTAGAAAACCTTCTGTGGTAGAGTTATATGGTACTCATCAGACATCCTATAACCCACAGAAATGGAGTGGACGAAGATTATCCTTCATCTTAAGGGATTGCTGAGGAAAAAGACGAGGGCTCAAAAGGTTCTAAACTCAATGGAATTGTAAATATTTGATAATATGTCTTGTACAGGGGTAACCTACAGGATAAATGAATAGCCCTTTTTCTTATTATGAAGTTATGCTACACACGATATTTAGACATATATAGATTTATTCAGCTGTTAACTGGCTTTGAAAAGTTATTGGAAGACTCTGTAAGCACGATTGATTGTGGAATGCATTTTCATCCATGGTTTACATTAACAGATATCTCACATAATCCGAGAAATCAGACAATTCCAGCAGACATCCTACAAGATAGAGCAACAAATCAAGGTCAGTTCATTTTGTGTTAATTGAGTAGTTTCACCAAATATTCCCCTGACAGATAGAATAGATGTAGTTTCTGATGAAGAAATATTGGTGAGGAGTGTCAGGTAGATTCTTCAAATAGTGCTGTGAGATCCTCAAGAACTATCTGATCCAACAGGCAGGTGCTCAGCCTTATTCGAAGCATCGTACTTCTGACAAAGCAGCACTTCCTCATTAATGCAGTAAGAGCCATTTAACGTTCACATCTTATGCTCAAATTTAGAACTTATTTTTAAATCTTAACCTTTCCATTAATCTCTAATTTTATCTCAAAGCCACCTACTGAATGAGTTAGCATGCTGATTATTCTGATTACTTTCTCCCCAAGTCACACACTATCCTAACTGAATAGGTAGTGCTGTTCCTTCATTGTTTCTAGCCAGAATCTGGACTGAATGACATTGAGCAAATGCCATCACCATGCCAGCTGCAATTCTCTGGGGAATAAATACAGGCCTTGTTACATCCCTAGAATTTTAGATTAGCAGAGCCTCCAAAAGAGTTGGTCCTTACACACTGCTGAGCTGGGAGGTAAACATAATTGGAACAATTCAAAAGAATGAAATTGCAAATGGGATCAGGTTTATATATCACATTTTGTTTGTCAAATTATATTGAATAACTCAGAAAGCCATCAATTTTCATAGCCTGCTGCTGCAGAGAAAAAATTATTCGCCACTTCCAAACATTGCTTGCATTGTGATTTTAACCACAGGTGTTATTTTTAGACCTGTTGGGAGGGGCACTAGCCCTTAGAGACATTTCCTTTGGAGACGGGGGGGGGGGGGGGGGGGGGGGGGAATGAGAACTACTTAACTTTTAACCTCCGCACTGCTATTTCAAAGAAAAGCCCATTGTTTATTCATCATCCCGATTGCCTATGAACTGAGAGGTTTCCTGGGCTATTTCAGAAGGCAGTTACAGAAAATCTTGAGTCCCATAGAGGCCAGACCAGCTATTCTTCTCCAACAGAAGATAGCTTAATCTGATTGTTTCTATCTCAATCCAGTAGTTCCTTGATTACCATGCCTTTGAGGTTTGAATTCATTTCTCCGAATCGTTAGTGTTGCCCTTTGGATTAACAAAAACATTGAAAATGTCAGATAGCCACACGATGCTGGAGATAAACTCCAAAACTAGCTGCACTTAACATCCACTTAGGAATCCATGTTCTACACCTCTGGTTTTGTAGGAAGTACTATCGCTGCTGGGTCAGATGATTGTGGACTCAAGTGCCCCTCCAGAGACCTGAGCACAAATATCTAGGCCATCATTCCTTATGCAAAGGGAATGCCTGAAATGTTGCCTTTAGGAAAAATTGTCTGAAATGTTGCCTTTAGAAAAAAATGTTAAAGTCAAGTCCTGCCTGCTCCCTCAATGGAAGCAAGAAAGATCTCATGGCAACACTTTAAAGGACAGCAGTAGAAAGGCAATGATAATGTCCCTGAGATTTGCTGGCTCAGGCTGTGAATTGAGTGTTGAATATGGATTATTTTAGCTGGATGTTGATGTATAATCACAACACAGTGCTGAACTTAACTCTTGTTAGTATGTGGAATCCACGTATGGTCACCAACTGATACAACCTACTAAACTTCATTTTCAATAAAAATGTCATGTTTTTCTTCGATTAGGTGGCACGGTATTTATTAGAGCAGTCTAACGTCATGGATGAAGAAAGCCTTTATGAAGCATCTCTGAGGATAGAACCAAAGCAGCCAACCTGAATCACAATCATCCCTCAGCATCAGAAACCTTACATAACTGATGATATCGCTGGTCTCCTTCAATGTGCTGTGCATGGGCCATCGCTGAAGAGAAGACACTACTAAATAATACACGGAGTGCACCATCCGTCCACCTGCTCCAGAGGGCCATTTGACAATAAACAGCTGCTGGACTTTTATTGTAGAGCAAATCTTTTTGAAAAAAATAGTGCAGCAGTTGTTGGTATTTAAGTTACAACTGAACCATTTCAGCATTCTTTAGAAAATCTACACAGTCCTCTAACACTATCCCAGAACGGATGGTATAATGGGCCAGAACATGCCCTTTCACTTCCAGGGGCCTGGATCCAATGCAGGGCCCATGGTATTAAAGTCTTCCCTATCTCATGGACTCCTTTCACCACTGGGACCTACTGATGTGCTGAATGACCCTTCCCACTTACAAAGGGTTGTGTGATGTTCTCATCCACACTTGGTCTTGTTATCACAGGCTTAAGGCTAAACCTAACAGGCACCTCTTCTCTGATGGAGGTTTCCTTTCACCACTGGAGGCAGTGTGATGTAACCGACCAGCACACCATCCTTTCCTGGGGAGGATCCGAGTTCATTACCCAGATTGAAAGCTTCCTCTCTCTAGCTCACTCACCTTCTATCCCTGGGTCCACATTAAGATTACCTAGATGGGTCGTATGACTCCTTTCCAGTGTTAAGGCTGGATTAGCACGCCTGGGACCCTGGTTTGAATCCTCTCCTTGCTGATCTTTGTTGTTAAATAATGAGGCTCAGACTACTCAGTCAAGAAACAGGAGCCTCTGGCATAGAAGCCCACTTGATGTAGCACCAATTTCAAGTTGATGTCCAAGGATAGTGTGAGGGATGTCCACACACTCCTACTGAAGCTAACACACATAACTAAAACATATCAAGAGATCATTAGTTTGCACCTATCCCATGCTCTACAGAACACTGAACACCAAAATTTCTCAACTCATTAAGATGAGAATTACCAAGATAAACCTCACCTTAATGAGGACCAAAGAAAACCTCTACCCCCAATACAGAAACAAAACTCCCTTACAAACAATTCTGGAATAAGAGTTCTGATGAAGCTCAATCTCCAGGCCAGTGCTTCTCTGTAGACCCCAAGCTGCTTTAAGTTTCTCTGGGATTGCTTTGGCTGACACGAGGTGCTCTGCACTCACAATGTCCAGGATAAGGTTCGTCCACAGTGGCTTTGGGCAGCTCCTGGAGTCTCCGAGCAGTGATGAGAAACGCAAATATGCTGGATCTTTGCTCTGCGTGTACTTACATTATTTTATGAGTAAAGAGATTTTTCACAAGTCTGTCAACATTTTCTTGGGTATTATTTTATTTTAACTTCATTGTACTTCATAGTAACGATACAGTCAAAAATGCAAACAGAGGAAATCAGGTTTTGAGCATGATTACCTGTTAAAAATCACTCCTTGAATACATAACCAGGCCTCTCCACTGATTCAGCTTAGTGTAATGTGTCGTACACAGACCATTCCAAACCTGGTCTTCAGTCTGCCTCTCCAAGCCAACTCCTGCTGCTGCTTATAGAGTGCAGAACAAATGGGTAAAATCATAATATTCAAGCCAAACTGCTCAGGTGAAATCAGGAAGTGCTTCATCACTAAAAAGTGGAGAGGAACTCTGGCTTTCAATGTAAAAAGCTACAGAACTGCCTATAGATGGAGCAGGAGATGGCATGGGTATGGTAAATGCTATGAAGTGCGATAAGGTAAGAAAAAAATTCAAAGTGGAGATTTTATTAAGCAACTATATTGGGGATATCACCACCCAATCAGCTTGGAAAAAGGAATGGGAGTCCAAGGACGTCCCAAATAAACATCTGGTGTCAGACCCCACCCTACCGGTCCCTGGCACCAATCTCCCAAGGAAGCAGTGGACGACGCTGAATAGATTCAGGACTGGACATGGCCCCTGCTTGGCCAGCCTTCACAAATGGGGCAGCAGCCCAACCCCACGGTGTGCTTGTGGAGAGCAGCAAACAATGCAACACATCATTGAAGCATGCCCTCTAAAAAGACTTAAAGGAGGACTTGTCACCCTTCATACAGCAGATCAAGAGGCAACTGCTTGGCTAAAGGACTTTGCATTCGCTAAATAAAATAAATTGGGGATTGCACAAACCATTCAGTCCAGTCCATATGGTCAATGCTGGAGTTTATTGTGCACTCCAACTTCCTCGCACCCTACTTCATCTCACTAGCTCCGGATATCCTTCAGTTTTTCTTCTCCCTTACACATTTGTCCAACTTCCCCATAAATACGTTGTTATTTGTGTCAATCACTTCCTTTAGGACCTTGGTTCACATACCCACCACTCTCTGGGTAAGAGTTCATTGTTGGATTTACCAATGACTCATATTTCGATAACCTCTAGATTTTAGGTCCCGACAAAAGAGAATTGTTTTTCCACGTTCCATTAAATGCTTTCATAATTTCAAAAGCCTCTCTGAATCCTAAGCTCCCCTTACTGTAGGTAGTGGGTCAACAGCCTCACAAGTCTAGCTCTAAATGTTAGGAGAGGATTGCGGGGCTGTGTAATCCCCTCAAGTTCCTGTGTTCCTATCACTGTTTAATTTCTATTGTTATTTTCAGTTCTTCAAAGAAAATAAATGCAGTACAAATGAAAGCATGGTTTAAGAAATAGTGCCTTTCTAATGTTTGTGCTTTTCACTGCCATGAAGGTCATCATGGCAGGGTAATTCAGCACAGAAACAGGCCAACTCATCCATGCCAATGAAGGTGCTTACCTACGCTAGACCCATTTATCTATGCTGGGCCCACATCCTTCCAAACCCATCCAAATGTCTTAAATGTTGTAATTGTACTTGCCTCTACCACTTCCTATGGCAACTCATTCCATAAACCCAACCTCTGAATGGCAAACCTGCCCCTCAGATCTCCTTTAAATCTTCATCTTTACACTTTAACCCGATGCTCTTTAGTCATAGACTACGTTATCCTAAGAAAATGACTGTGACTATCCAATCTATGCCTCTCATAATATATAAATGTCTTTAAGGTCTCCCCTCAGCCTCCTTTGTTCCAGGGAAAATACTCCCAGCCTGTCTAGTCTCTCCTTATAACTCAAATCCTCCATTCCAGGCAACATCCTGCTGAATTTATCCTGCACTTCATCTAGCTTAATCACATTCTTTCTAAAGTCTGGTGATCAGAAACCCATAGAAGACTCCAATTGACTTGTACCATTGCAATATATTGTCCCAGTGTTGTTCTTAACATCCCTACTTATGAAGGTAAGCACTACCCTGTCTACCTGTGTCACCAGTTTCAGCGACTGTGTCACCAATTTCAGGCAACTCAATTTCTCTGGTCAACGATATTCCCCAGAGCCCAGCCATTTACTGTGTATGTCCTGCCCTGATTTAACCGACCAATATTCATCACTTCGCACTTACTAAGTTAAACTCCATCTGCCATTCCTTTGCCCATGTACTCAGTTGGTCTAGAACCGGGTGTAACTATGGACAACATTCTCCACTGTCCATTACAGTACCAATGTTGGTGCCGTCCATAAATGTACTAATCATGCCACCTAAATTCTCATCCAAATCATTGATGTGTGACAAATAACAGGAACACAACACTATTCCCTGTGGCACGTATTTGGTCACCAGCTTCCAATCTGAAAAACAACCATCCGTCACCTCCCTCTGCTTCTTACCATCAAATTAATTTTGTTTCCATTTGGCTAGTTCTCCCTTTATGAGTAAACTAACCTTCAGACCAGCATACCATGCAGGACCTTGTCAAAGGCCTTGCTGAAGTCCATGTAGACAACGTCTATCACCCTACATCATCAATCCTCCTGATCGCCTAAAGAGACACGTTTTCTCACGCACAAAGCTATGCTGATTATCCCTAATCGGTCCTTGCCTTTCCAAAAGCAAATATATCCCATCTCTCAGAATTATTACCAACAATGTTCCCACCACTGATGTCTTGCCCTAAACTCATCTGCCTACCTGTCAAGCATCATGCATTAAGATAAATGCAGTTTAGTAATTCCAACTTTCCTGTCTCCTGCTTACTTTACTTAATTTTTTTGTGTGTTTTTTTTTGGTGCACCGTTCCCAGAGGCACTGCAACACTGAGTCGATGCGTGGAGTGGACGGAGCAAGCCCCCACTCCATCTCCCTGTTCCAAAAATCAACCCAATAATATGGTCCCCAGATAGGGGACGTATCAGATATTAAACTGATAAGAACAGATACTACACTTGATCTTAGCCAAAACGCCGAGAAGCGATGACTTAATCATTTTTATAGCTATGTTTGCTTCAATTTTCCCATCGGCTACACTACTGCTTTGGGTCTCACTCCCTCCCAAACTAATTTAAACCCACCTAAGGTCATTAGTTTTTTCTTGATCTTTTGCTTTAATATCTTTATTGATACCAAACTCAAATGTTAATTTTTAAAAATCACTTTTATTTTCAAATAATTAAACCATTCAAGCAAATTCCACGGACAATCATCCTTAGAATCATAGAAGGAGTTTGCCAGATGTGACCGAAGACAGAGAGGAGGTTTAGAATCATTTCACGTTTACTCAAGTTACAGTGTCCATGAGTATTAGTGAGTGCTCTATCTGTCACCTGATACTTAAGGTATCAAAATCCATTTCCAATCTGTAGATCTCATTGAAGGAGATGACTGCCAAGTCTTGCTGCTATGCTCCTGGCCTTAATACGAATAGGAATACAAATTGGAAGTAGTTGATATTGCATCCTGTTTTAACTCTTCCATCGCCATTTTCATATGCACTGAATATGAATTATTTCTTGCTGCAGCTTTACAGGCTCATTAGATGCAACAATAACAACAAAATATACAGTAAATTAAAAGTTATTTTAAGCAAACTAGACCATGATAATGCAAAAGACCAAAGTATTGCAAAATCTGTGGCAGTTTGCTGTTGAGGTCGGGTTGTGCACAGTTGTTCAAGAACCTCATGGTTAATGGGAGGAAGCTGAGGTAATGTTTCTCATGCTTCTGTACCTTCTTCCCAATGGTAGCGGTGAGAAGAGAACGTGGCAAGATATTAGTTGTCTTCTTGAGGCAACACTTTCTGTAGATCCCTTCAATGGTGTTGAGTCATAGAGTGATACAGTGTAGAAACAGGCCCTTCGGAACCAACTTACCCACATCAGTCGATATGTCCCAGCTACACTAGTCCCACCTGCCTGCATTTGGTCCATATACCTCCAAACCTGTCCTATCCATGTACCTGTCAAACTGTTTCTTAAATGTTGGGATAGTCCCTGCCTCAACTACCTCCTCAGGCAGCTTTTTACATACACCCACCTCCCTTTGTGTGAAAAAGTTACTCCTCAGATTCCTATTTCTTTTCCCTTTCACTGTAAACCTATGTCCTCTGGACACCTGGGAGGTCAATGCCTGTGATGTCCACTGCTGTATCACAGATAGCAGCACAGGGAAAACAGCTCCAGCAATGCTCCCTTCATTACCAAAGCTGCCTGTGTTGAGGTTGTGGGAAGGTGATTTGTTTATATAACCATTTACCTTATATAGCCACACTTTGGACCCTTTCCCACATTGCCATAATTAGCAGCTTCGTGAAAATAGCTAAGAAATTCCACCTTCAAAAATCTTTTGATACCAGTGCATTAAAAAAAGTGACGCAAGGAAAAGGTTTAAATGCAAATGATTACTTTCTTCAGCTGCATTTAGAGAATCATCTGCCTAAATTCTGCAGACTGTTTTGTGATTGTTGGCTCATTGAACATTATCTTGCCTCAACGGCCATGTATATCACTGAAGCCACATAGGATTCAAGTGAGGAAACGTGGTGTTTAATGCAGTCTCCGTACATGCCTGCATATCAGTAGAATTCCTGGGCTAATAAGATGACAAACTGCAATATTGTGTAATGCCGACAGACAATTCTGCCTTGCACATGAGCTTTACAGATAACAGATAGTCGGCAGTGAATAATTTTAAGATAAATGACATAGCAAATAGCAAACTTATCACTGGTAATGACCTGAGTGCCCTCATCTCTTAAAGTTCCTTCTGTTTATGACTATGAACTATTTGCAATAGGTAATTGACAACTCAACTGCATGTCTGAAGAAGGGCCCCGACCCGAAATGTCACACATTCTTTCTCTTCAGCGATGCTGCCTGACCCACTGAGTTAGTCCAGCACTTTGTGTCTATCTTCAGTATATACCAGCATCTCCAGTTACTTTCTACTCAACTGCATGTATCACTTTTAAAAGCATTTACAAATGATTACACTTTTCTAATAAAATAAGCAGAATGTAAAGACCACATCCATTTTTAATCCCTAAAGCCATTATCTATGTGAATCATATTGAAGCTTGGCTCTCAAGAGTCCTCCTCTAACTGTCACTGCCTTCAGTGATATAAACTCCGAAAAAACAACAAACTGTTTGAGGATAGACACAAAATGCTGGTGTAACTCAGCGGGACAGGCGGCATCTCTGGAGAGAAGAAATGGGTGACGTTTCGGGTCAATACCCTTCTTCAGACTAATGTCAGGGGAGTGGGCGGGACAGAGATAGAATGTAGTCGGAGACAGTAATACTGGAAAACTGGGAAGGGGAGGGGATGGAGAGAGATGGAAAGCAAGGGCTATTTGGAGAAGTCATTGTTCATACCGCTGGGGTGCAAGCTACCCAAGTGAAATATGAGGTGCTGTACCTCCAATTTGCGCTGAGGCTCACTCTGAACATGGAGGAGGCCCAGGACAGAAAGATCAGATTGGGAATGGGAGGGGGAGTTAAAGTGCTGAGCAACCGGGAGATCAGATAGGTTAAAGCGGACTGAGCAGAGGTGTTCAGCGATCTTCAGAGGGCAGAGAGCCGGAAGTGATGAAATCAGAAATGGTGTGTGATATTAAGGTCTGGTGCTCGTCTGTGGGGTCATGGTCCAAGGATGAGTAGGAGGAGGTGTCTGAGAGTTGTCACCTGGACTCAGCGCGCCAGACTACCACGGCACCTCCCTTGTCGGTGGGTTTGATTATCAAGTCGGGGGTTGCTGCAGAGTGAGCGGAGGGCGGTACATTCTGGGGGGGAGAGGTTAGAGTAGGTAAGGGGAGTGGAAAAGTTGAGGCGGTGATGTCCTGCTGGCAGTTGGAAATGAAAATGTCTAAAGATCTGCTTGAGGAACTCAGTGGGTCAGGCAGCACCTGTGGAGGCAAAGCAACAGTCATCATTTCCAGTCAAGAAACTGCACCAGGATTCTTCCTGAGCAGCCAAGTTCCTTTCACAGTTTGTATTTGTTCTAGTACAGAATCAGCAGTCTCTTGCGTCTCCAATATCAATTCTAAAACCTGCACTCTGCTCCCATCAACCATTAAAGCGACCCTTTTGGAATTTAAGGCTCCAGCATATCACTCAAACTTCTCACGTGCGCCTTTACCTTGCTGTGTCTTTCTGGAGTTATTCTTCTCCTGCCGTTATACCCCAGTCCTCACTCATCACTCCTCCAATTCCAGATCATTACTCTATCTCATCATCAGAAGCCAAGCATTCACACACTGAAGCTCCGAGCAGCTGCGATCTAAGGTATTGACAGAACAGCCTTGAGGGCTGAATAATATGTTCCTGAATATCCGAATAAGTGAAAAATATGTACTATATAAGCAATAAGAAGCTACTCTATGTAGAAAAATGTAGCAGCCTATTATAAATTATCAAAAATATAAGAAGAAGTTGAACAGAAAGTTTGGGGATAAATCCTCTGAGAGAGAACAATGTGGGACAATGTTTGTTAAAAAGAATGCCAAGAAGCAAAATAATGTGGTAAATTGGAACTAGTGGCATTCAGCTGCTAAGTCCAGAAATCTAATGCATACACTCTCAAACACCCTGGCCCTACTCTCATCTTGCTGCTACTGTTGGGAAGAAGATGCAGGAGATCAGAGAACAGTGACCCACAAATTCAAGAACAGCTTCTTCCCGTCAACAATCAGGCTCTTGAACCATACTGCAGGCCCCCAGCCAGAAACCCTACCTCAACAACAATATACTCTGGACTTTGTTTGTTTTTTGTATGCACTTCCGTTTTTGCATAATTTTGGTCTAGTTACCCAGTACTTCTGATTATATTGCAATATTCATTTGTTGTGTTCTTCCATTCATGAGTCTATAAAGCTGCAGCAGTGGAGAAGAATTTCAATGTTCTGTTCCCAGTACATATAATATTTAAACACTCTTGACTTGACTCTCTTGACGTGCACACTGGCAAATGACTGACAGACTCGGAAGGCTGAAATTTACTTGCTTTGTCTCCACAGTTCACCTTGTCGCTGGACTCCCCATATAATCTTACTGGGATTCTTGCAGGAATTGCCACAGATCTTGTGCCAGGGTCGATGTGGCAAAGAATCGTAGATCCCATGACTGTAACTTCAAAGAGGATTATGAGGGACAGAATTATGAGTTACTTTTAAAAAGACACTTTGTTACTTAAGTTATTTCCAAAGATTTAAGGTGTTTTGGGTTTTTTTTTTTAAATACATGTTTCCAATATCAATATTTTTAGATATTTTTTCTGTTTTCATTGTTTTAAAACAATTCAAGAGAATTAAACCACACACAGCATTTACAACCAGCAAAGCTTGGTGTGTAGTATACATTAAAATAATTTCAGGGTTGAGATAGACAGAAGATCTCCTCATAGTGTGGCCCAGGTCCTGTTGTTGCTCAAACTATAGGCCTGGAGGTCAGGGTGAAGTTTGTAACAACTACAACAACAAAAACTTTTCACTGTGCTTCGGTACACGTGACGATAAACAAAACTCAACTTAACTAACATAGCAAGTTTGGATGGATGAATGTGTTTTTATGGAACTTGAAACATTATTAACATTCGAGTAAGAGAGCCTTGTGTTTTTAAATTGAGATCTTGAGTAATGCAGATAACAAGAGTGGTGGGTTGCTGATTGTCACACTAATATCATGTGTTTTAAATACCAAAGGAGAGTATTTAAGGCAAAAAAAAGACTAGAGTAATACAAACGGACAATAGTTCATTCAATTTAATTTTGCTTAAATATTTTTTACAACGGCACAGAATTTAATGCAAGTAAGATGAACATAATAAAAGTTTTGCATTCTGTATTATTATAGTTGCTTTCAAGTGGCAGACATGAAACATGAAATGATTCATCGGGTAATTGTAATTATTCTGCCAAACATAATATTCTAAACATGATATTCTAAAGCAAACAAAAACTAATATGCTGGAAATCTGAAAAAGAAAATACTGAAAATATTCAGCGGATCAAGTAGCATTTGTGAAGAGAAAAACAGTATTAACATTTCAGGTCAATGAGTTTTCATCAGAACTAGTTTGTGGAGAGAAAAACTGACCTTGCATGAGGCCCATTCAACATGTAACATGAAACATGTTTTCTCTCTCTGCAGATGTACCTGACCTGCTGAGTAGTTTCAGTATTATTTTTTATTTAAGATTTTTAGAAAATGCAATGCTCTGCATTTTGCAGTTCCAGCACCATCTTTTGCATTTTTCGTATCCCCTGTCCTCACTCATCTCCCTCCATTTATACCTCCTCCACACAGCCCCTTTTTTAAAACTCCCTTGTACATCACCAACAGCACTTGTATCACCTGGGCAATCTTGGCTCCAACGTGTCACAGACATTCCCTCTGTTGTCTCCAGACCTCCCTTCCCCTGCACTTTAAAACCCACTTGTTTGCTCAAGGTTTAAAAGTACATCAAATGTTAACTTGATTTCTCTCTCCTGACCTGTTGATGCCAGGTGACGTATGGAAGACAATTAAGTGTGAAAAGTTCTATGTTTTTTTTAAAGTTTACCCATATGTATCAATAAATATTTTCCCATATTGTATCAATAAATATTTTCTTTAATTGACAAAATAGGTTTTATTCTCAGTGATATCATGAGTGAACACGTTAAAATAGGCTATAAACACTAGTGTGGATCAGTTGGACTGAATGGGATGTGAAACTAACGTTTTTTAAAGGTTAAATTTCTTGCTCAGTTATTTAGTTTGATCTTAGATCATGAGAATTTTAGCCCAGCTGTTTTGGTGCTTTGTATCGTGATTATTGTCAAGTTTTTAATAGCACTGCCCTGCATGCTCTTCTGGTAAATGGCGTGATTATAGGTGATCTATTTTGTCAAGAAGCCAAATTATTAAAGAGCAATACATCCTTCATCCACACGATGGCACCAACCTCAATCATTTCCCCCTTACTAATTGAAAACACATACAGTTTGTAACTTTATCTCTCTTCCAGCACAGACCAGGGGTTGTAAAAGTCAACATTTATAGCATTAAGAAAACGCGCGTCATTGCCCCCTCCCACTTTTTCGCCGAACAGCCACCAATTAGAAGTCATTGGTTCACAGCTCTGCATTGACTTCTCTATCCAAGTTAACAACTGCTTTACAGTAAGAGGAAGTAGAAACAGTGAAATTCAGCAGAGGAAGGGGAACGGTGCTAGTTCTGCTCAGTCAAGGCGCCTCCTGAAAATGTCGGGAATAGTTATCCCATTACTCCTGTTTTTTCATTCCGTCTGCAGCTTGCCCGAGTTTTCTTTCAAAGGTAAGGCATTTTCTTTCAAAGGTAAGGAATTTTCTTCAGAAGCTCAGAAACAGGAATCCTATTTCTGATTATTCCGGAGCCTCTGGTATGAATTTTCCAATAAATGCGACGGGAGTTTTTGTGCAAAGAGAGCTTTGTGCAGGGAGTCGTGGTGAGAGCTTCTGATGAAAAAAACCTTGTCTAACACGGCAAATTATTACCTAGAAATCACAGCCCGGGGGTTTGGTGGATTTCAGCAGTTTTTCAAAAAAAGGAAGTAGATAAGCGTACAAGAAGGACATATATCTTTAGGGCTGCGGTTGTAGAGCAAAGGAGCTGGGTAATTGGAAAACTTTCAAAAAACGCTGACACAATGGGCCAAACTATCTTCCGTTCCACATTATTTTATGATTTTAACTCAAATTGCTGTGTGTGGTCAGACCATTCGGCATTAACCCGTCTCATAGCTCACGTTTAATTTTTAGGCAATTGCAGACTGTACTGAGACTGGTTCCAACGATACCAACTTGTTTCAAGATATGTTGGAAACCCCCTTGTATGTTTCCTTAATACTGGGTGCTCTGGCTGCTCTCCCATCGTTTATTCTGCTATTGTTCCTGGTGGTTACACAAAATAAAGATTTGTTTTTTCCATTGCATCATTCAAATCCCTTTCAGAACACTAATTTAGGATTATTTTTTAATGTTGTCATTACTGTTGTTAGGGGGGAAAAATCAGGGCCTGGGATTGTTTGGTTTCAAGTGCGGAGCATTTTTCACTCTGAATCAGTCGTTCTTCAGAAGTTAGGGCACTAAAACCCGGGCTGATGCTGCCAGTAATTGCACGATTGGCGGGTTAATACGTTAAACAGAAATGTAGACCACGGGCAGCATCCTGTCGATATTTTTCCACAGATCACTTTGAGAGTTGTATGGCCTTTGTTGTGTGTAGTATTGGTGGGGTTAACTTGTATTAGGTTATGCTGCTGGCGAATTTAATAATCACAGGACACAGGAACTTAAGAGCAACGTCGGGTGCTTTAATCTAACAGCAAGAGATACCAACACATGGCAAGATGTTGCTGGAATTTTGTGGTCAATTTATTTGAGATTCTGTACGGGTTGTGCATTGATGAAAATAAAGTAACGGAACAGCTAGCTAACTGAAGTGGATAGAGCATATATATATATTAATTAGACCAAGCTGCGGCGTCACACTAACCCCCCCCCCCCGGAGAAAGGGAGATGGTGAGGGGGAGGAGAGAGGTGTGGGGGATGGGGAGGGGAGGATGGGGTAGGGGAGGGAGGGAGAAGAGTGTGGAGAGGGGTGAGTGGGATGGGGAGGGGGAGAGAAGTGGAAGAGTGGGAAAGGAGGGAGGGAGGCATATGTAAATGGATCCATTCCGATTGGACATCTGTGAGCATTGGGCATTGTGGCATCACACGATGGAACGTTCACCAACAATCTATGGGTGAAAGCTGTTTTTTTAAACATTTTGAAATTTGGGGGGGGGGGGGACAAGGATTTTATTAAAAATGTGTACATAAACACGACGAAATTTAATCAGGAGAGAGAGAGAGAGAGAGAGAGAGAGAGAGAGAGAGAGAGAGAGAGAGAGAATTTTAAGACCAGTAATTAAGAAAGTTTTAGAAACAATAGTTAGCAGACAGATGGATGTCAGAGCCGTACAACATGGAAATAGGTCCTTCAGTCAATTGGGCCCATGCCCATCATTGAACAAACATTTATACTACTACTTGAATTCTCCCAATTCTGCTAGCCCTTGCTGTCCCCTCCCCTTCATCAGCCCTCTGGTTGTCTCCTCCCCTCCCCCAGCCCTCGGGCTCCTCCTCTGCCTTTTTTCCTTTCTTCTCCCCACCCCCTATCAGTCTGAAGAAGGGTTTCTGCCCGAAACGTTGCCTGTTTCCTTCGCTCCATAGATGCTGCTGCACCCGCTGAGTTTCTCCAACATTTTTGTGTACCTTTTATACTACTACTATTTTGTTCTCTTCCCCCCACCCAATGCAGGTTCTAGCACTCATTTACACCTCAGAGGCCATTTACAGTGGCCAATAAACCTATCAATTTACACATCATTAGGCTGTGGCTGGAAACTGAACCACAGGGGGAATCATACACACTATATCGAAGGCTAGGACTGGGCCCTGATTTACCGCAGCTGCTCTGCTGCACCGCTGTACTGATTAGATAAGAGCAAGCTGGCAGTATGAAAGATAAATCACACCCACTTAGCAAAATTTTCTGAGAAGTTAAGCGGTAATGTGGTTGATGTATATATGGACTTCCAAAAGGTATCTGATCAAATGCCATGTAATATGCTTGTCATCAAGAATGAAGGCTGTGGAATAAAAGCATGAACAGCTTCTAAATGAATTTGCAAGGCTGTTGGAAGGATATGGGGATGGGGCTAGCTGGATTGTTCTTGCATACAAAGGGCAGCACAGCAGCGCTGCTGGTAGAGCTTCTGGCACACAGCACCAGAGACCTGGATTTGATTCTTGCCTTGTGTGTTGTGTGTGTGGAGTTTTCAAATTCTCCCTGTGACCACGTGTGTTTCCTCCCATATCCCCAAGATGTGTGGGTTTCTAGATTCGATATAGTGGATTAGAAAGTGGGATAACATAAAGCTAGTGTGAATGAGTGATAAATGGTCGGCATGCATTTGGTGGACTAAAGAGCCTGTTTCCATGCTGTATCTATAAACTGAACTAAACCACCAGCACAGGGTCGATGGACCATGTGGCTTCTTCCATGTTGTTACCATTCTGCGATGCCATCATTTATATTTTATGCATAAATGCACCACCCTCCAAACATTCACACGTTAAAGCACATAATCTGGGCATTTGGAAGTTTGTACCTTTTGTTAAACCTCCATGTGATTATTGAAGGCTCCAAATGAATCACCCATTCACTGACAGTCACTGCTAACTTGTAACAGCGGTAGCACTATGAGAGAGATAGGAGTTGGCTTTTAAGTTGGATGGAATGTGATCAGAGAGTGTTGTGAAGGACTCCTGATCCAAAAGCCTTCACTTATATCTAGCACCATACATCTGTCATGGCCTCTTTAGGCAGTGCTATTAATAATGTTATAGATTGGTTAGCAAGGACGAGTTGCACTGAAGGGTTTTGTTTCCAAGCTGTACTAACTCCCTTTGATTTGTATTCATTAATTCAAGGTGCTAAATGCAGGCAAATAGGACTAACTCAGGGGTGGCACAGCAGTGGAGTTGCTGTGCCAGAGATCTGGGTTTCGATCTTGACTACAGGTGCTGTCTATGTGGAGTTTGCACATTCTCCCTATAGCCGCATGGGTTTCCTCTGGCTGCTCCAGACTTGCAGGTTAATTGTAGGTTTGTCGGTCTGCCTTGTTGAAGGTACAAAACGACCTGCTTCTCGCCATCAACTCCGGCGACTGTGCAGTCCTGCTCCTTCTCAACCTCAGCGCAGCGTTTGATACAGTGGACCACACCATCCTAATTGACCGTCTCCGGTATGGGGTTGGTGTTGATGGCACTGCCCTGAGCTGGTTCGTTTCCTACCTCAAAAATAGGAGTTTCTCTACAAACATAGGCAATTCTTTCTCTTCCCCAGCTAGCCTTTTCTGCGGGGTGCCACAAGGCTCCATCCTTGGCCCCATTCTCTTCTCTCTGTACATGCTCCCCCTCGGCCAACTCATTCAAAGGCACGGCATTTCTTTCCACTGTTATGCAGATGACTCATGACACACAGCTCTATCTCCCCCTGAAACCCAACAACCGGTCAAATTTAATCAGCCTCATGCACTGCCTTAAGGACATAAAATGTTGGATGGCACAGAACTTCCTCCAACTAAATGAGACCAAGTCTGAGGTCATCCTTCTTGGCCCCTCCAACTCCATCAAAACGATAATAGGCAGCCTTGGAAGCCTAACCTCCTTCGTGAAACCGCACATCAAAAACCATGGCGTGATATTTGACTCCGCATTAAAGTTTGACAAGCAAGTCAACTCTGTGGTAAAAGCTAGTTTCTTCCAGCTTCGTACCATAGCTAAAATCAAACCATTCCTCCAATTCGACGACCTTGAAAAAATCATCCACACATTTATCTCCTCCCGTCTTGACTCCCTATACACTGGCTACAGCCAATCTTCCCTGTCCCGACTGCAATTGGTTCAAATCGCCGCAGCGATACTTCTGACGGGTAGCCGTAAAAGGGACCACATCACCCGATTCTGGCCTCTCTCCACTGGCTCCCAGTACGGTACAGAATCAACTTCAAGCTCCTCTTATTCATATACAAAGCCCTTAACGGGCTCCCCCCCCCCCCCCCCCCCATATCAAAAATCTTCTAACCCACCATTCTACTTCCAGGTCCCTCATTTCGGCCGACTTGGGGCTACTGACTATCTAGGTTTAAGCTCAGGGGTGACCGCGTTTTTGCGGTTGCAGCACCTAAACTGTGGAACAGCATCCCTCTCCTCATCAGAACTGCCCCCTCCATCGACTCCTTTAAATCGAGGCTCAAAACCTATTTCTACTCCCTAGCGTTTTTTGAGGCCCTCAGAGGGGGCGCTGTAAACAGTTTATGTATGTATTGTTAGGTCTGTGTACCATTGTATGTAGCACATTAGTATCTGCTCTGATGTACAGCACTTTGGTCAACGTGAGTTGTTTTAAAATGTGCAATACAAATAAAATTGATTGATTGATTAATTGGCCTCTGTAAATTGTCCCTAGTGTGTATGACAGAACTAGTGTACTGGGTGATTGCTGGTCAGCGTAGACTCGGTGGGGCGAAGGGCCTGTTTCTACACTGTATCTCTAAGATAAACGAAAGGATGGGCAACTTTGTTTATATGGCCAAGTGCATCTCTTTGGCTTTAATCTCGGTCCTGACAAGTGGGACAGCATTGATTTGGATGAACGGATTCCAATTAGGGAAGAATTGATAGAAATATGATTTTTTGATACAAACAGTATTGGTAACATGGAGACCTTAGGAATGGAGGGAGGGCAATCATTTAAATGCCATAACTGGAGTTAATTTTCTTTATTTTGTTTTACAGAAATAAGTTATTTCAAAGAATGGATGATAATGGTAATTATTTCTGTGCTGCGTTGATCCTTTCTGCCATTCCGTCAGAACCAATCGTACTCGTATTGCTGTCGTGTTTTATACCTTGCTCCCTCTACCCGAGATGGATTCCAAGGCAGAGTTTTGAGTGAGCCACCCATGTACCAATTACTCGAGTTAAGCAAGATCCCTCTTGTATTTTAAAGAAAACCTGTGGGGGAATATGACATTTAAAAAGAAGAACATTTCACAGAATAGGAAAAGGTTTAGTTAAGGCCTTGTAGAATTCTTGCTCTTGATTTGTCAGCTACTGGACAGAATTAAGGGGACTTTCCATCAGACAAAATTAGTTCCTTCATTGTGGGAAGAATGGAATTAGACAAAGCTACTAAAGGAATTCAGTGGTTCATGTAGTCTTCACAGTTAATCCTTTAATGATTTTTTTAAAATTCAAGCCCGTCTTCCTGCTCTGATGCTACGGTGGATGTTAAATATCCCACAGCCTCTTTTGGAAGATCAGTATAAAACTGGATCTCAAACTGCAGAGGAAAATAGGTAGGAGTAAAGAACAAAAGTGAAGGTCCATTATAGAAAGGTCCAAAGTAGAAAAACAAGTAATGATAATGGTGCTGTGGGGACAAACTGCATTGGTAATAGGAAAATAAATAAAAGATGGTTGTAGAAGCAAATGTAAATACAAACAGAACCCAAACCTACCCAAAACCGTTGAACTTGCTGTTTGGTTCAGAAGGATGTAAAATGACTAGTGAGTTAAAGAGAGTTTATGGTAACAGAATGGGAGGTTGTGGAAAGGGAGGTCAGGGTGGAAATGGGAGGGAATATTCAGAAACTCAGGGTCGCAATTGGGCAACAAAGGAGAGCATTCCATAAATTTGTCAGCCTATCTGTTACTGACCATTAAATATATAATCGCATGTCAGCAAAGCAATTCATGTTGAACTGCACAACACGTGAGCCTTGTTGGCTTGGCTAAGATTTATTATGGCTAGATTAGCTTTTATTGCCCATCATTCTCTAACCTTGTACAAAGTATCAGGCTGCGCCACATCAGAGAACTGTTAAGAATTAATCACATTGCTAGGATTTTAACATGTCTCTGATTTAGCCGAGACCTCTGGATTATTAGTCTAGTAATTAAAACATTTTTTTAAAATGCTAACAAAATACAGATTTATTTCTAGGAGAATAGAATTTAAATGTAATAAAGTTCTATAAAACTTGGGAAGGACACGTTCGGCTGGAAATAGACCACCATGGAGACATGGCACGGAGTCACAGCAGTCTTGTATCTCCAGAGACCCACCTTCAGATCAGACCTCAGATGCTGTCTATGTTTGCCCAGTTCTCCAATTTCTTACCAATCTCCAAAGATGTGCAGACACATAATGCTGGAGTAACTCAGCGGGACAGGCAGCATCACTGGAGAGAAAGAATGTGACGTTTTGGGTCGAGACCCTTCTTCAGACGTGAGATTCCAAAGATGTTCAAGAAGGAACTGCAGATGCTGGAAAATCGAAGGTAGACAAAAGTGCTGGAGACACTCAGCGGGTGTGGCAGCATCTATGGAGCGAAGGAAATAGGCAACGTTTCGGGCCGAAACCCTTCAGTCTGAAGAAGGGTTTTGGCCCGAAACGTTGCCTATTTCCTTCGCTCCATAGATGCTGCCGCACCCGCTGTGTCTCCAGCACTTTTGTCTAGATTCCAAAGATGTGCAGGTGGATTAACTGGCCTCTGTAAAGTAATCTCTTAGAGTAGGTGGCATAAAGAATCAAAGAGGCCTAGTTAGATGTGGGAGAAAATTAGTGCAGAGTTGTGGGGAGATAAATAGCTGGTGAATGGGACTGATGGGATTGCTATGCTGAGTGCACCATGGACCCAATAAGCTTACTGGCCTCCTTTTGCTTCAGTGTAAGTTTAGTTCCACCACTGTAGTGTAAAATAGAATGGAAGCTGTGGAGAAAGTGCACAAAAAATTTGGGGAAGGTAGCAGACTGAGAAAATAATTGTTGTAAGGAAAACAGTGAGTAGATCGGGCTTTTGTTTCCTTTAGAAAAGGCTTAAAAGTGACATGGTAGAAATCTAAAATTATGAATGATAAGTCAAGGTTGTTAAAGAGAGAATGCTTCTATTTGTTGGTGAACCCAAAACTTAGCCTGATAAATGCAAGATCGTTACTAATAAATTCAATGGGAACTTCAGAATATATTTTTCTTGTAGTGTAATTAGAAGTTGGAACTCTCTGCCTCTGGGAATAATTAACTTGTATACTTTGGATGCTTTCTGAAGGAAATTAGATGAGCATTTGAGAGAAGAGGAATGTTGAGAGAGTTTGATGCGATAGATTAGATAGAAGACTCCTTTGGTTTATAAACACCAGCATAAATTAATTGGGCCAATTGGCTTATCATTGTGCTGTATATTCTATGTGTATCTATATTATAAATGAACGCAATCAACTCTCTATTGAAAGTGATTCCGTTTACAATGGGATACAAATCAATAACTGACAACACTGATTTGAGATAATTGGCAAGAGATCAGAGGATAGATTAGAAGATGGTATTTAATTCAGCAATTTGCTGAAATCTGGATGGTATCATGTGAAAGTATTAAAATCATTCAATCGCATGCAAAGGAAATTGAACAGATACTTGAAAAGGAATTGCAGGTCCATGTAAAAATAGAATACAACAGATGGTTGGTGGTGGTTGGGGAGGGGCGGGTAGAGAGGACTTTGAAAAGCTAAAGTCTTTGGTATGCTGTTTGCCCAAAAGATCTTTTGTGATGCATGATTCTATGGTCTACAAATTTTGTGACCTATCTCATGTCTTTTGCCATTTTGTTTGTTTCAGACATTTAGACAGGTAAGGTTAGAGGGATATGAGCCAAATGCAGGCAAATGGGAATAGCTCAGATAGACATCTTGATTGGTATGGATGATGTTGGGCCGAAGGGCCTGTTTCCATGCAATATAATTAAATGATCCTGAAGACAATTCATAATAGTGACTTAACATGGAGTTTAGTAATGCATTTTATTTGATTATGCTTTCTGGGATGTTTTACTGCATTATAAGATGATACGTAAATCAAAATTCTTGTTGATTCAAGATAATATTTTGCTTGATTCCATTTCTCGCGAGCAGTACAACAAAGACTACAGCTCAGAGGAGTACACCCACAGGCTGCAAACCTTCATCCAGAACAAGAGAAAGATTGATGACCACAACAAAAGCAGTCGTACCTTTCGCAGTGAGTTCACTCGAATATATTTACAGCTGGATATTTGGACCTTCTCTCTTCAACTATACAAAGAGCTGCATGCCGATCACAGCAGAACATCGAAGCACGTTTAAAATTTAGATTGAGACTGTTCAGGGAGTTTCAACAGAAAGCTCTCCTTCACACAAAATGGTAGTCATCTCACTCCCTCTCCGCCTAACAAAAGATGGTTGGATGCTGCAGGGGAACAATATTAATGGACATAGAACTAAGATGGATGGTGTTGAGGGTCAGATTAGTGAAGATTTAATCCTGTGGCAGAATGGATTTTATAGACATATCATCCAACCCTTATTCAAGTTCCTCCACTTCATCTGTTCCTAGATACCCTACACACTTAGATTGGATGGAGAGCACTGTCATGATGCAGAGATCAACTGATTATAAAAACATTTTTAGTTATTTTTATTGACCGTTTGATAAAACATCATGGATTGAAGTAGCTTCATTTTAACGATTGCCATGCTAATTATAATCTCCATGTACAACAGCTGAAGGAACATCACAGACTTAGTACAACAGTTTGGAGAAAAGCACTGCACTCTGTTAACTTTACAGATGTGGAGTAATACCATCAATATGAATGTTTAAGAAGGAACTGCAGATGCTGGAAAATCGAAGGTAGACATAAATGCTGGAGAAACTCAGCGGGTGAGGAAATGGGCAACGTTTCGGTTCTGAAGAGGGGTCTCGACCCGAAACGCCGCTTATTTCCTTCGCTCCATAGATGCTGCCTCACCAGCATTTTTGTCTCCCATCAATATAAATGTTGTGTTTTGCAGCATGCAAGCTTTACTATTTACACTGTAATACCATTTTGGAGGAATAATGTCAAAGCTTTAACTTCTCATATTTTGAATTCCCTTTCTACAGTGGGTCTCAACCAATATTCTGACATGACCTTCAGTGAGTTTAAGACACTGTACTTGATGAAAGTACCACAGGTAACAGCTTCTTTCAGCTCTTTGCTGCTAACTTTCTACCTGGATTTCATGCTAATTCACTGCCTTCAAGCTTCTCTGCCCATTACTTATAGGTTCCCACAAAACCATTGTGAAAAGATAAGGTCAATATAGTAAATGGATATCCATGTGTAAAACACACACAAAAATATCGAGGAAGGCAAAAATTAATGGCAACGACAGAGGATCTTGACGATATGTTTAACCTCAAATGAACTTTGTCTCCTACGCTTGCTCCTTAAGTTGTACAGTTTTCTTTTGAAATGCTTCTCTGGTGGACACCTCTCTTGTCTCTAGTTTAGATGATCATGAATTCATTACGTGAACTTGAGTCCAGCTACATATACAATCAATGTCAACAGTCCCAATCCAGTACAATGGAGAGCTGCAGCATTAGAAGTACTATTGATTAGATTTTCTTTAACCAAAATCAATCCACCATTGCACATGGTTAGAAGATGAAACACAATTTCAACAATAAAACCCACAGCCCTGGCCCCTACTCTCAACGTTATCACATTGCCATCTCCAAATTGGCTGCTGCCTTTCCTACAAAGTAACTTTTTCAAAAATACTTCATTGGAAGTAAAGCATTTTGAGACATCCCTAATGAAAGGTGCTTTAGAAATGCAAATTCACTTGCTCTATAATTGGCTTTCAAACGTTCATGGCTCATTCATCCACATACTGATTTAAATCCTCTGTCATGATATTGTAGAGAAATTACCAGAGGTATGCTTTATATATACATATATATTTTTTTTCCCAGCTGTGTGGTTATTGCAGTATCTTATGTTGTTTCAGTAGTAACCAACTAACCAGGTTATACAAGTCAGGGAGCTTGCCAAATGTGTATTTAATATCTTCATAATTATGTAACAAGAAAATCCTTGTACTTCACAGTGGAGAAACTCTTTAAAACTAACAGGATTATCTTGAACTTAAGAGTTGATGATTCAACATATGCTATCGCATGAAACATCCAAGTGCCTCACTAGAAAGAAAAGTGCAATAGTGTGGGTAGGATGGGATGCAGAATGATTCAAGGTATTATCTTTCAAATGAGATCTTAAACTGTCCCCCAGCCCACCTTCCTTCTCAGTTGCAGACAATAGATTCCAAGGCACTATTTGCAGCAAGTTCCTCCAGTGGCAAAGTGGACATTTGATGCCATTGATGAACTTCCCCAATATATTGATGGATAGGACCGGTTTGGAGGGATATGGACCAAATGCGGGAAGGTGGAACTAGTGTAGCTGGGACATGTTGCCGGTGTGGGCAAGTTGGGCTAAAAGGCCTGTTTTTCCACAGTATCACTCTATGATTAGGAACCAACACTCGTAGCTGAGCTAAAGAAAATAAAGTTTGATATACATCTGAGTGATCTGCCTGTAGGTACTGATGACAAGGTCTTTCATGGCAAAAGGGGCTTCCATCTGTAATGTGGGGAACAATTGACAGCGGGCTAAACCATGCTAGAGTCACTTATTAAAGATGGGATAGCAGCACATTTGGAAAGTGGTGAAATCATTGGACAAAGTCAGCATGGATTTACGAAAGGTAAATCATGTCTGACGAATCTTATAGAATTTTTCGAGGATGTAACTAGTAGAGTGGATAGGGGAGAACCAGTGGATGTGTTGTATCTGGACTTTCAGAAGACTTTCGACAAGGTACCACATAAGAGATTAGTATACAAACTTAAAGCACACGGTATTGGGGGTTCAGTATTGATGTGGATAGAGAACTGGCTGGCAAACAGGACGCAAAGAGTAGGAGTAAATGGGTCCTTTTCACAATGGCAGGCAGTGACTAGTGGGGTGCTGGGTGCTGGGACCCCAGCTATTTACAATTTATATTAATGATCTGGATGAGGGAATTGAAGGCAACATCTCCAAGTTTGCGGGTGACACTAAGCTGGGGGGAAGTGTTAGCTGTCAGGAGGATGCTAGGAGACTGCAAGGTGACTTGGATAGGCTGGGTGAGTGGGCAAATGTTTGGCAGATGCAGTATAATGTGGATAAATGTGAGGTTATCCACTTTGGTGGCAAAAACAGGAAAGCAGACTATTATCTAAATGGTGGCCAATTAGGAAATGGGGAGATGCATCGAGACCTGGGTGTCATGGTACACCAGTCATTGAAAGTAGGCATGCAGGTGCAGCAGGCAGTGAAGAAAGCGAATGGTATGTTAGCTTTCATAGCAAAAGGATTTGAGTATAGGAGCAGGGAGGTTCTGCTGCAGTTGTACAGGGTCTTGGTGAGACCACACCTGGAGTATTGCGTACAGTTTTGGTCTCCAAATCTGAGGAAGGACATTATAGCCATAGAGGGAGTGCAGAGAAGGTTCACCAGACTGATTCCTGGGATGTCAGGACTTTCATATGAAGAAAGACTGGATAGACTTGGCTTATACTCGCTAGAATTTAGGAGATTGAGAGGGGATCTTATAGAAACGTACAAAATTCTTATGGGGTTGGACAGGCTAGATGCAGGAAGATTGTTCCCGATGTTGGGGAAGTCCAGGACAAGGGGTCACAGCTTAAGGATAAGGGGGAAATCCTTTAAGACCGAGATGAGGAAAAACTTTTTCACACAGAGAGTGGTGAATCTCTGGAACTCTCTGCCACAGAGGGTAGTTGAGGCCAGTTCATTGGCTATATTTAAGAGGGAGTTAGATGTGGCCCTTGTGGCTAAGGGGATCAGGGAGTATGGAGAGAAGGCAGGTACGGGATACTGAGTTGGATGATCAGCCATGATCATATTGAATGGCGGTGCAGGCTCGAAGGGCCGAATGGCCTACTCCTGCACCTATTTTCTATGTATCTATGTATGCCACCTTAATTAGCTTGATTGTCAAGACTATCAATGCTTAAACAGTTGACCTCTTCAAAATATTCCCAAACTTTTCAGAAACATCTCAAATTTTAGCAAAACAAAGAAAAAGTCAGAAGTAAAATTCTAAAATGCTTACATTTCTTAACATTATAAAAACAAACAAAAATTAAATGTTAAAGATTTTAAAAATGTTAAGATTATATGGTTTTACATCAATAACATATGTATAAGTCTTTGTATAATATACATAGATACATAGAAAATAGGTGCAGGAGTAGGCCATTCGGCCCTTTGAGCCTGCACCGCCATTCAATATGATCATGGCTGATCATCCAACTCAGTATCCCGTACCTGCCTTCTCTCCATATCCCCTGATCCCCTTAGCCACAAGGGCCACATCTAACTCCCTCTTAAATATAGCCAATGAACTGGCCTCAACTACCCTCTGTGGCAGAGAGTTCCAGAGATTCACCACTCTCTGTGTGGAAAAGTTTTTCCTCATCTCGGTCTTAAAGGATTTCCACCTTATCCTTAAGCTGTGACCCCTTGTCCTGGACTTCCCCAACATCGGGAACAATCTTCCTGCATCTAGCCTGTCCAACCCCATAAGAATTTTGTACGTTTCTATAAGATCCCCTCTCAATCTCCTAAATTCTAGCGAGTATAAGCCAAGGCTTTTCCATTCAAACCACTGGGTTTCCTGTTAATATTCCGTGTTTTCAGGGAAGCTAGTCTGTTTCTTTGTGGTCTTCATATGGAGCCTATAGTTGGAGCTGGGGGCTTTCCAGTGCCAAATTGCTTAATGGGGCATTAGTTCTTCTATTCACACATGTACAGAAGCCTTTAGCTTGCTGCCATTTCCAATACTGGAATCCTTGCTGTAAACTTCCTAGAAAATCCAAGCCCCAAATACAAAATTAAAATATTTCAGGTGCTGGGAATCTGAAATGAAGACCTAGGTTCCAGACTGCAGTGAATAACAATCCTCGGGCCTTGATAGCTTTGGGTTTATCTTTGCGAAATATAAATTGTTCCCTCTGTCTCATAGAACTGCTCAGCTACACGAGGGAACCATTACTCAAAAGACGGCCCGTTACCCAAATCCATAGATTGGAGAGAGAAAGGAAATTTTGTCACGCCCGTGAAAAATCAGGTAAAGACAAATGATTCACTCAATCAGGTACAGAAAGAATAACAAGTTAACAAAAAAACATATTCAGTGGATGCTGGAAACCTGAAATGGAAACAAAATGCTGACAATATTAATCTGGTTATACAACATATATCGGGGAGAAACAGATATAACGCATCTTTTTAATCAATTGCAGATAAGGATAAAGCACACAGTGTCTATCAGCATTGTGTTGTTAGCTAATGAATTGGTGCTGAAGTGGATCCAAAAGCAAGATGCACAGAAAGTAGTCTGATTTTACAGCTATGTCTCTACTCAGCAAAAAGTCTGTACAGCCAAGAGATGGCCAAAATTGTAGAAAAACATACTGTTACAGCAAACTGCAATGCTTAGAAGATGAAAGCAGAATACAAAATGATGGTTATAACATACACTTTCATGCATTTAGAACAGGTGATGGTGATAGAAAAAGTTCCCAACTACCTTTTTTTAACCAGGAGAGAGATCAATTATGTGGCTTTAACGTAATGTCATTCGCCCCTCTCCAGCCTGCATGCCCAACTCGGGATTGATCATAAACAATGGGGAAACTATTGTCCTAAACTCATATTGGTTCCTTGAGCAAGAGATTCAGGCAGTATTTACTCTCAACATACAGACTAAGATGGTGGTCAGGGCAGTGTCTACAGTCGTCGAAACTGATCCAGCTTCTCCTTGATGGCAGTGAGTCAACAACTACAGCAGCAGGTAGCAACACATTTCAAGGTTTAATTTCTCTCAGGAAAACAACTGGCCATCATCGCAGTACACTTACACCAATGGAGTTTAAGCTCGGTTTCTTTCTTCTTCATTTGTTAAATTGAAATAATCTATAATTATTTCATACAACTATGGCAGTTTGCCTTTAATTTGTATTTATCCAGTCCTTATAAAATAATAAAGTTCCCTAAACTGCTTCACACGCGTGTTATTAAAGAATATTTCTCATTTAACGATACATTAAGGCAAATTGGTAAGAGAGGTAGATTTTTAAAGATGAAAGAGGTAGAGAGGGAGATTGCCTTAGGTTTAAGGGCCTGACCCACTTTCCCGAGTTATTCACGAATTCTCCTGAGCTATTCACGAATTCCCCCGAGTTTTCAAACTCGCAGAATGTTCGTAACGAGTCAGTAGGAGTCCGTGGATATATCGTAGCGGCTCGTTATGCCACTGTAGGTACTTGGGGCATCAGGTAAGTCGGGATGTTTTTTCAGCATGATGAAAAATGTCCACGAGTAAAAAAAATAGCCCCGAGTACCTACGGCTGGCATAACGAGCCGCTACGATATATCCACGGACTCCTACGGACTCGTTACGAGCATTCTGTGAGTTTGAAAACTCGGGAGAATTTGTGACTAACTCGGGAAAGTGGGACAGGCTCTTTAGGGTGTTAGCCCTCTAAGGAAGGTCTAAGTGAGATTGAAGGAGCAACTCCACTGACAGCAAAAGTACTTTTGGCTTACAATCATGTCTATTTCCTGGTTTGAGTAATGTTAATTACAGATTGCCATCTCCACAGGGTGGGTGTGGAAGCTGTTGGACCTTTTCTACTACAGGATGTTTGGAATCTGCAATTGCAATACATTCAGGAAAACTTTTTTCACTGGTAAGTGTTGTTCCCAAACTTTGTTTATCTGAGTTATTGGACAACTTTCCAAAAATTGCATGAGGCTAACATATTTTCAAACTTCTTGTAGGCAGAACAGCAACTTGTAGACTGTGCTCAGAACTTTAACAACCATGGATGCTCTGGGTGAGTGAATGAGCAATATGTTATACATTTTCAAATAGGACTTTTCGAATGTGGAACTAAGAAATTATTATCTGGTTCTTTTTATAAGGACCTATCATCCTTACCACAAAACCTTTCTAAGGAAGAATTTATCTTCACACAATCTTTATTCCATATCTCCCACTTCTCAGAGGGTTGGGAGAAATCTCTCTCCTAGTTCTGAAGAATTCAAGTACTCTGCATGGAATCAAAATTGGATCACCACGATAAGTCTACCCAAAAGTAAAGAATACTGAGCTTTATGATTGTAATGCTTTTGATTTAAAATAGGGACTCATTTTGTAAAGAACTCCATGGCTATTTCCTATTTTACACTATTGTTTTCAATATTTCACCAGGGGACTACCAAGTCAAGCCTTTGAATACATTAAGTACAACAATGGGTTGGAAACTGAAAAGGATTATCCTTATGAAGGAAAGGTGAGATTTTACATTTATAACTACACAGTTAAATAGAATTGATTAACTATGTCTTTGTTCAATCACTTAACTTTTGCAAATGGACAAATAAATTGCTGGACAAGTTTTATAAAATGGCACTCCAAAATATACCTGCAAACTAAATTGGAGGTTAGTAACACCCGTGAAAACTCGAAGTGAAAATAATGTGAATGTTGAAATTTAAGCATGTAATTAGTTGACTCTGATGCTCTTCAGCATGTGCACTTTTATGATATCAGCAAGCAAGTCTCGTGTAACTATTTCCTTCTGGACATGTCACAGAATTATTATTATTGTTTTTCCAATAAATGAGACGGTGGCAGTGCAAGGGAGGGGAGAGGCCCATGATTTCATGTTAGACCCATATTTAATCTTGGCTAGTGCTCACTTGGCTGATCTTGGTCAGGGTCTTAAAATTTAAAAAAAATTAAAAAATCAGTTTAGTTTACTACGAGAGCTCAAATAAGCTAAAGAAGATTTCACTCAAAGGATGCAGGCCTCAATTGGGAAGGCCAGCATTTATGCCCATCAATAAACGTTCATGAATGATTGGCTTGCTTGGCCCTTTCAGAGAACAGTTAAGATTCAATTACATTACGTGTGGGTCTTGAGACACAAGTATCAGACTGGGTTAATATGATGCACTTTGTTCTGTATTGAAATAGATGTGTTATTGTAACAACCAATAGTACAGAACACAGGAACGTACATTTTTTATAGTTCAAGCTGGTCACAGAAAATAATGCTGAATTAGATGTAGTTAATTGATTTGACATTGATTCTAATGCAATACTCCAAATGTGGATGAACCAAAGTCCTGTAAAGCTGCATCAGGACTCCCTGACTTGTACTCAATGCCCTGACCTATGAAAGCATATGCCTTCTTTGCCACTTTCAGGGAGCTATAAACTTGGACACAAAGATTCCTCCACATCAATGCTGTTAAAGTCAAGCCATTAATGTATATTTTCCCCTTAATTTTGACCTCACAAAGTGGAACTTTGGCTTGCATTTTAATGGTTTGGTTACCTCGTATAACTATTAATTCCTTGTCTTAATAATTATCGTATATTTATTTATTTGTTTGTTTTGTTATTGCATGAATGCGTCTGTAAAGCTGCAGCAAATAAGAATTGCATTGTTCTGTTCCCAGTGTATATGATAATTAAACACTCTCATTACTTATCTTGAGACTGGATAGGCTGGGCTTGTTTTCCCCAGAGCAAAAGCAACCGAGTGACATTAAGAAAAGGCATAGGTTTAAGTTGAGTGGAAGGAATATTCAAGGAGATTTGAGGGAAAAGTTTATTTTTACAGAGAGTGGTTGAAAGAATCCCAGCCGCAAACACGCCTCAGACTACGTATAAATCCCACCCACATAATCACAGGCAGATAAAATTTAAAAGTAACTGGTTATAGTTATAACATACTGAGTTAAGCTAAATGGCTACTACATGTGGAACTTATTGCCAGAGAAGGTGTGGAATCGAATACAATCACTACTTTGAGATAGTCAGACACTTCCACAAGCAAGGATATGGTCTAAATAGGGGCACATGGGATGTGTAAGTGGGCAGGAAGATGGACAAGAAAGTCGACTGGCTTGGATGAAGAGCAAAAGGAACTATTTCCTTGCTGTAAAACTTCGACTCACAAAAGGCATAGAATCAGGGCACTCAAAGTCACAATAAAACTAAACAGAATCAGCATGGTTTTAAAGAACAGAACCTGTGCTTCACTAACCTATCAGAGCTTCTAAAAATAGAACTAGCAGGGGGCATTTAGAAGACAGGAACGAGCCAGAGGGCATGTAATTTTAGATTTGCAGTAGGCCTTTGATCAGATGTCATGCAGTGGACTATTGAACAAGATTAAAATTTGAGGTTGTGTATATATGTTGAAAACAGCATGAATTTGGATTTAGCACACTGACAGACTACAGGGTAAGAATACACAGTTCATCCTTGGGGTAACACAGATTAAAATAGTTGCATGCCACAAGGACATGGTTGGGTCTATTTTTATAATTTACTTTAACCAATGAGAGGACAATGTAGTATATTCATGATACATTATTGATCATAAAATGCTAGGTAAGATTATGAGGAGTCTACAAAGATGCATTTTGAGTGGGCAAAATTATAGCAGGTGGAGAATAAGGTGTTGAAGTGTGAAATTATCTGCTGTAGCAAGATATGGAAATGTAGGTTTTTTTTTTAAAGTGTGAGAGAGAAATGCAACAGAGAGATGTCTGCTCTTGTGTATAAAGCATAGAAGAGTAACAACTAGATTCAGCAAAAGAGTGAACTGGTATGTAGTGGGTTTGGATGTTACCATAAGAAAGGCTGTTTCAGCTATACAGGGTTTTGGTAAGCCAAGAGATCATAGGTGCTGGAATCCAGTACAAGAAGGATCTCGACCCAA
Source organism: Malacoraja senta (assembly GCA_038087875.1). Lineage (NCBI taxonomy): Eukaryota > Metazoa > Chordata > Chondrichthyes > Rajiformes > Rajidae > Malacoraja > Malacoraja senta. Next base: position 11,855,787 of record CM075989.1, on the reverse strand, counting down.
AACATTACCCATTCCTTCTCTCCAGAGATGCTGCCTGTCCACTTGAGTTATGCCAGCATTTTGTGACTATCTTCGGTTTAAACCAGAATCTGCAGTTCCATCCCACACGAAAAACAAACTGCTAGAAGATCTCAGCAGGTCAGAATGTGGAGGCAGAGGTGGGTCAACATTTCAGGTTGAGATCCTGCATCAGTACAAGATGCTAGGTCTTGACCTAAATCATCAACCATCCCTTTCGCCGCTGATGTTGCCTGACCCTCTGCCTTCCTCCAGCAGTTTATTTATTGCTAGGCCCAACCCCAACCCAACTTTGTACTGCTTTAATCTCTCCACTTTAGGATGCAAGTTTTTGAAGGGGTGCAATGGAGATGAACTAATCTCACAAAGTTATAAATACATTCATCTTCAAAATGTTGAGAGTAAAACTCAGACCCAAAATCTTAGAGTCTGTCCAACTTAATCCGAGTGAAAAAGCAACCAAACTGCAGTTAATATTCCTATTATAATCTTCTTTCACTCCTCATGTTTCTACCAGAATGGATCTTGCAGGTTCCAGCCAAGCAAAGCAGTTGCATTTGTCAAAGATGTGGTGAACATTACAGAGGTAGGTTGCTAATCTTGCTGGACTATAACACTCACTCACTCCTTTCTAAACACAACTGAATTAAATTAGCCCAGAACACAATGCTCAAATTAATTTCAAACAAGAAGGACGGAATGATCTTGTATTTTTTCCATTGATCAAAAGTGAGCCATCGTAGCTTCGGAAGGGATGGACCGTGCTTGACTATAGTTATGGACAGGGAAATGATTATGGCTGTCCTCACAGATTTCTACAAACCATTTGATAGTCTCTCTTAATGTTATTAATTTATAGGATGTGGGCAGTACTGGCAAGAGCAGCATTTATTTCCCACACATAACTACTTGAGAATGTGATAGTGTCATCTACATCAATGATTTGGATGAGAACATACAGGGCAAGATTTGCAAGGTCATCAGTCTAAGTGTTGAATATAGAAGTTGTGAGGTCATGTTGCAATTATATAAGACATTGGTGACACTGCATTTAGAATATTGTGTTCAGTTCTGGGCACCATGTTATAGGAAAGTTATTGTCAAGGTTGAAAGGGTTCAGAAAAGATTTACGAGGATGTTGCCAGGACTAGAGGGTGTGGGCTATAGGGAGAGGCTGAGTAGGCTGGGTCTCTATTCCATGGAGCGTAGGAGGATGAGGGGGGGGTCTTATAGAGGTATACAAAATCATGAGAGGAATAGATCAGGTAGATGCACAGTCTTTTGCCCAGAGTAGGGGAATCGAGGACCAGAGGACATAGGTTCAAGGTGAAGGGGAAAAGATTTAATAGGAATCCAAGGGGTAACTTCTTCACACGAAGGGCCGTGGGTGTATGGAACAAGCTGCCAGAGGAGATAGCTGAGGCTGGGACTATCCCATCATTTAAGAAACAGTTAGACATGGATAGGACAAGTTTGGAGGGATATGAACCAAGCGCAGGCAAGTAGGACTAGTGTGGCCGGGAAATTGTTGACCGTTGTGGGTGAGTTGGGCCGAAGGGCCTGTTTCCACACTGTATCACTCTATGACTCTATGGTGGTCACTACCCTTGTCCTTCTGCAGAGGGCTCAGGATAAGATGCACAGGCAGTTCTTGCAACAATTTCAAACAAGATTGACGAAACCATCTCTAAACAGCATGTGAAAGGTGGCACATTGATGTAATGTTAAAAGTAACAAATACAGTCTTTGATTGCTCGAGGTTTAGCTGACATAATATGTGACCGTTCAAAAGAACATAGAAATAGAAGTAACTTTCTAATTCAGCCCTTTTTTTCCTGCTCTGAAAAGTTTTGTGGATTTATGTATACAAAATTAGTACACAATTAATTTAAAATAATAAAGACCCTGGATATAAAGATTAAGGGGAACAGTTATGCTTCAGTTATACTCAAACACTTCTGGCCTGGTCAAATTAGTATGCATTGGTCTTGAAAAAAGTAGAGTTGTTTTACCAGAATGAGGATCTCCAGAAATTAAGAATCAAGGTTTTTAGTAGTTAATAAACAAATACACACAAAATAAATAATAAGTATGTGACCAAATGTAAATTGATGCTCAATTATTGATTTGAAACATGACCATAATAGCTTATTGGTAATCAAAACTACCAAAGAATATGCCATTATTTAACAGAAATATTATGATTCATTAGACCAAACAGACCCAACAGGTTGAAAGCCGTAATTACAATCCCATGAATAGTGTGTTATTATAGTACTTGTGGAAGTACATCAGTCTAACACCTTGTTTGTTTTACAGTATGATGAAAATGGCATGGTGGATGCTGTGGCAAGATTGAATCCTGTCAGTATTGCATTTGAAGTGACTGATAATTTTTTAAGTTACACAAGTGGTATTTATTCCAAGTAAGTTTCTTGAAGCCATAAGTACACAATTCAGTTTCAAACAGCTCAGGTGTCACAAAAGACGTTTTGCTTATCAGCATAAATGGAAAGTCTGAACTGCCTTAACGTCCAAGTGTAAATGCTGGGAGATCTGCAGGGAACTCAGCATCTCCCGGGAAGTTAATGCATTTTTCTAATAGGTTGGTGGAAGTAAAATTATTAGAGGCAAGTACTCCCCTCCACTGGATCCAGTATAACTGCATGCTAGTTCCTATATTGTTAGATTGCTGACCGTAGTGTCTCCAGTGATCCAGGGCCACTGCTGAGTTTTGTGTTCTCAGCAAGTTCATGTCACTAATCATGTCAAAGGCATTTGGGTAAAATCTCTCAGTAATTATTAAATACCTTAGTCACGGTCTATATACCCCATTATTACCCCTATATACCCCATTACCCCTCAAACCCCATTATTATGATCAAGCCAATCCCTCCAACCTACCCCTTCATCCACACTAAAACTTTATGGCCTTGTCTATGTCAGGTGCACTCCTGACCATGTATTAATAATGCAGAATTTTGAGCTCATTTTATTATAACTGGAAGGCTTCCATTTATTAACAAATATTTGGTTACCAAAATACACCAACTATACCAAATAACACCAACATCACGACAGTCGGGTTGAATGCCTGTTTTGGTCTGTTCACAAATGCCTGTGTCAATCATGATTGCTCTGCACATCAACATGCCCTTTTACCCCTTTGCTTCTTTGATTATATAGATTCACAGAGAATCATGAGAGCCTTTGATAATGTCAATATTTATAGACTTTTTCCCCCGAGGAGTCCAGAACTAGAGGGCATAGGCTTAAGGCGATTTGGGAAATATTTAAGTGATCTGAGACTAACAGTTTCTTCACACAGACCTCGGTGCGTATATAGAATGAGCTGCCAAAAGGTGTTATTGAATCGGGTATGCTGGCCATGTTTAAAAAACATTTAGTCAGGCACATGGATGGAAAGGTTTAGAGGCTTATGGGCCAAATGCAGGCAAATGGGACCATCTCAGCTGTAAAACCTGATTGGCGTGGACATGTTTGGCAAAGGGCTTGTTGTTATACTGTATCATTATATTTACTTAACTTCCTTTTAAGTGCTTCTGAACTGATGGCCTCAGTCTTGTAGTGGTGAACTCCATATTCTCATCATCCCCAGTGTATAGAACTTTCTCCTGAATTACTTAATTCGATGTATTAATGACCTCCACAATGGAAACATCTTCTCCACGGCTATCTGTCAAACGTTTTTTTAAACTTAAAGATCTCCATAAAGTTATCCTTTAACCTTCTGTTTTTGAAGGGTGGGCCTGGAATCCCAAGACAGAAGATTTTGAGAGAATACAAACATCCAACAGGCCCATGTATTTGGAATAATAAATTCAATGAATTGGTCTCTCACTCCAGGTCTCAAACATTTTCACTTGTCCTCTAAAGCATGCAGTTGAGTTGATGTCTCGTAACCCAGTGCATAGTCCTCTCATTCTTCAAGTGAAAAGATTCAACTTAGCAAAAATCCTCTGGTGTTCACTTCTGGGTTATTTGATGTTTTAGATACTTTTAGTAGGTTTGCCTTTCTAAAGAACTTATTTAAAAAATATATATTTAGCTGACCTCGTGTTTCGCATACAAGGACTGAGGGTATAAGAGATGTTTGAACTGAACCAGGGCACCAAAATTCAGTGCAAGATCCCAGCATGAATTTATAATGTAGAATCCGCATCTAAACCTGTCATCCTGCAATGAAATCTTCTGTCACTGGCGATGTTGTAATTAGTGTATTAAGTTTCTGGAGACAATTCCCATTGTAACTATTGACAAAGCAATTTATACTACAATGGGAAATGTTAACCTATGCACAAATATAACAATTATATTTTTTCAAGTTATTGAAACTTATGGTATTTAAACAATTCTTTGACAGCAAAAACTGCGATTCGACTCCAGACAAAGTGAACCATGCTGTGTTAGCTGTGGGCTATGGAGTATCCAATGGGACCAAATACTGGATTGTGAAGAACTCGTGGGGACCCAAGTGGGGAATCAATGGGTTTGTAAATTTCTTCAATGTCTTAAGCAATAGATTTTTTGTCAAATAACTGCATACTTGAATCAATGAGATTATGATTAACTGGCAGTAACATATACCAGTAACACTGATTTAAACTGGTTTAAAGCTGAGCAATGAATACGGGAAGATTACTGGCCTGCAATTTGATTCACTTTGTGTTGCATTTTCAATTCTTGGTCCCATATGTTGATCAGTCTGTACAAAGGTTCAAAGGTAATTTTGTCGAAGGCTCTAAACCCCTCAATATATCATTCAATAAGATCATGAGTGGTCTTCTCCTGCCTAATCCCCAATTTAAAAATATATATATTTAGTTTTCAAAAATGTAAGTTTGTACCAGTGCTCCTTTTTGCACGTAGCGGTGATCTGCAGTGATGAGATAAACTAAATCTAGGACAAGAGGTCATTAGGTTCAAGTGCAAGCCTTGCTTAGACATAGGGAGCATGAGATGGGGGCAGAAAAATATTGGTGTTTGAAGTCTGAGCACTGGAGTCAATAATCTAACTCAACACTGACTGCAAAGGGGAATATGGAAAGATGAGGTTGAAAAACATGCCTTTGAAGGACACGGATTCATTCAAGGAATGTGCCCTAGCTCAGTTAAACTGAAGTCAAGGTGCACAAGACCAGATGGACAGAGAGAGAGAAAAGCAGATGGCTGTAAGACAAAGATCAAAATTGTGCCTATCCATGAAAGGCAAGATTCTTCCCAATAGAATGGTGCAGCACAGGAGATCATTCAGCACATCATGGTTTTGTTGGTTCTTTGAAAGGCCTCCATTAATGTTGCTGGTCACCACAGTGCCATGATTCCCGTCCCTTTTCAACTATTCATTTGGTTAATTACCCTTAGATCTGTCTACTACTACCACTAGGTTTATCCTACCTGCTACCACCCCCACTTGCATGCACGCACAACTCTTGTATGTCAGTTGTTAAATCTGTGTTCTCTAGTTAGCCACCCTTCTGTCTGCTAACACCCTTTAAAACTACTCTAAAGTGTCCACGATCCATGTGTTTTTGAAATAAATATTTTAAATGTATATTGGTTTCCACATCGCTTGTCAATCATCATTATGAAGAGACTACTGTGGAAACTGTAACATCGCTCTGGGTAATAGTTCACAGTCAAGCAGGATTTATTGTGCTTATCCATGAGAAATGATGGATACTGAGTGTGATAAATTGCACACCCACATTCGGAGATGTCTCTCGGACCACAGCAGTCATCTGGAATCCATGGGAATCCCTGGTTAAACAAAGAAGATGTGGGATGTTCTACAAAGTTTAGCCTTGGGCAATGACAGTGATCTGCCAAATTAAAGTAAAACAAAATCAAAAGGTAACTTAAATTAGATTGTATCCAGTGACCACTGTGTCCTGCAGTTTTAGCAGTGTCCACTGTTGCAAAAGTGCAAAGCCTTGACTATATGAATGTGGTCAAAAATCACAGACAGAAGATTCCTCCAACATATTTGCATCTGTCTCTTGATACCTAGTTCAGACAAAAATATGTTCCCTGTCCCTTCATTGAGAAGATTCCCCCTACTAGAGCAGACTTTCAGAGACCAGGAGTGCGTGATGACTAAAGATTGGATTCGAGCTGCAGGCCTGTGAGATTTTGAAACGGGAGCTGTACCTTGATTGAAAGATACAGCATGGAAACAGGCCATTCAGACCATGGAAACATACCAAGTCCACACCGACCTGTTCACGCTAATTCTACGTTACCATACCTTCCTTCCACTCCCTACATACTAGGGGCAATTTTACAGAGACCAATTAACCTGCAAACTTGCTTGAGTTTGGGACATGGGAGGAAACCGGAGCACCTGTGGGAAACGTGCAAACTCCAAACAGACATCACTCGAAATCAGGGTTGAATTTGCGTCTCTGATACTCTGAGGCAGCAATGTCATTGTGTTGCCCAAACTTCTCAAACTGCAGGTAAATGTGAAAGACAAGCAGCCTGACAATGAAGTGTCAGAGTTCTTTCAGAGCAAACACTCCTGAAACACTGATTTGCAAGAGTTTTATTTTGGAGAATAATAAAAATGTAGGGGAGTGTAACTGACCTTGATGGATTGGTTTAGCGAATGCAAAGATTTTAATGCAATAACAAAAAGCTGTTTAGTCACAGAGGCATGGATACTAAAATGTACTTGCTCAAAAGACAATGTCTGCATCCTGCAGTTTATGGAAGTTTGGTATGCGCAACATTGGCAGGTGTATATATGAACATATGAAGTGGGAACATAAGTTGACGACCTGGCCCTTCTGCCATTTAAGAAAAGCGTGCTATGATTGTTCATTCCATTACAACTGTAACCACATTTCAAATTAACTTAATTTGCTATCTGACACTTAAATCTGTGTTTTATTTAGCTATTTCTACATTGAAAGAGGAAAGAACATGTGTGGATTGGCTGCATGTGCATCCTACCCCATCCCCCAGCCACTGAAATGAGGAATGATCCAGCTGCAACATGGAATCTCAAAAATTGAGTGCTGACTACTGCTTTAGCAAAATGCATTTATATTTCCAAATCAATTTAGTACTATTTACACTTTTGTAAAAAAAGTCTGTATTCACACAATTTCAGATTTAAGGACTCTTATGAGTGCAAAATAATCTATTGCGTCCAGATTTTAAATTCTTCATGCACTAAAATCAGTCAAACTGGAATCAAATGCACATTTTACAAAATGAATCTCAACTGACAAATGAATATTGATTTTTTTTTTCTTAAATCTAAATCCTGACTGACTTGTTGAATGAAAGATTAATTAATAGCAGCAAAGAAGGGACAATGCTACTTAGAAGTCAACAAAACAGAGTAATCTGATCCGGATTCTGATCAGGATTTAGTAAATAAAACCTAAGATTTAAAAAAAAGTGTTGTCAATTTGAAGCACAACTAAGAGCTGTTTGAAATCGACAACAAAATCTCAACAAGCCCTGAGAGGAGCAAAAGCACTTTAAAGTTTCAGAGGTAGACCTGTTAACAGAACTGGAAAAGAGGGGTGACATAACCCGCTTCATGAAACTTTCAAGGAGAGAATTCAAAAGGCATGGGATGAGGGCACACAAAAATCAGTATAATAAGAATATAAGCATTTTTAATCATTCCTGTAGTTCCTTTCTCTAACACCAGCAGCAACCAAACCCCAAATAAAAATTACCCTGCTCGCACGCTTTCAACAACCAATTAAAGACAATCTTAAAAAGGAAGGAATCTTTATAAAACTAAATAGTTAGATTTTAAATCAAAATATTTCTGGTTAAAAATCTGAAATAAAAACGGAAAAAGCTGGAAATTCATACGTCAGGGGAAATGTACAGGATTAATGTTTTGGGTTGGTTATGTTAGAACCATCAGAATTTTGTTACCCTTGTTGACCATTACTTTAAATGCTCCATTATCCAATGGGTGTGAGATTCATGATGGACTTCATGTCGTTTCCCCAAGATAATTTGTCATGAAAGAAGTGTAGGAATCTGAGTGTCCCACAAACAAAAAGTCTGTGAACGGTAACATTAGGTAGTACATGAATGGCACTTTAATCAATTGATAACTAGTTTGTTGTGGATTTCATGCATTTTCTGTTTTAATTTTCAAATGCAAAATGTGAACCACATTTACACTGCAAATACTCTTGCTGTGTGTGGCAAGGAAAGTTTATATTTACATTTGCTGTAATTTGATCATAAAGCCAGTTTGCTATTCTGTTTCAATTGCAGCTTCCAATCAGTCATGCAGGATACCTTGGGTAGAAAGGAACTGCAGATGCTGGTTTACACCGAAGATGACACAAAATGCTGGCGTATCGCAGCGGGACAGGCAGCTTCTCTGGAGAGAAGGAATGGGTGACTTCTGAAGAAGGGTCTCAACCGGAAAAGTCACTTATTCCTTCACTCCAGAAATGCTGCCTGTCCTGCTGAGTTACTCCAGCATTTTGTGTGTGTGCAAGATACCTTAATGTTTGCTGTTAGTTATATTCATTAGTTGAAAGATTACAGGCTAGAATCTTTAATCAAAATTGCTTTTATTGAAATGCTTAAGAACAGTGACCAGAGGAATCAATTCAACCAATTGAGGCTTTTGATTTAAGCTTGATCTATATTAGTTCCAACTTGCTTCAATAACACTTAATATCCTTCATTAATACATCAATTTAAGATTTATATTTTCAATTGACTTCTATGCTCGACATCTTTTAAAAAGGGTGAGATCCAGATTTCTAAGACCTGCTTAACGCTTTCACAGTTATCCTCACTCAAGCAGAGTTTTAATTGTTAAGTATTTGTATGCAAATCATATTTCTTTCACGGAAATAAAGATTGTATCTTTTTGAGAACGTGCTGGGTTTTTTTTCATGCATGAAATGGCATTGTCATTATGTTAAACTTTATATTTCCAGCAATTGTTATTTAATGTTTATATTTTTATTGTTCAGTCAACAAATGGAAAGCATTTTCAATTTCAATTCTACAAGTTTCATGCAGACTTCTCCCTAATTTATACAAACAGTGTATGGTAATTCCTACCTCAAAACATTGTGACTTTCCAGTTTTCTATACAACTATTTGTGTTCTCTGCAAATATGTTGATGATGCTGCTGTAAAGAATTATAAAAGTCCTGATGTACAACTTTGAACTTTTAAACCATCAAGAGTGTTTAATTGTCAAATGTACTTGCAACAGAACAATGAAATTCTTACTTGCTGCAGCTTAACAGGCCCATAAATGCAATAGCACAAAATATATAATAATCAAAATACATTAAAATAAATGACTGTAATACTAGGCAATCATTAGTGCAAATGACCAAAGTCCACAATTCAACCAAAGACAGTCCATAGAAGATCATAGTTGCTGAGGTTAGTGTTGTGTAGTGTTCAAGATCCTGATAGTTGCTCGGAAGAAGCTGTTTTTGAATCAGGTGGTCATGGTGTTCATGGACCGTTTTCCTGATAATAGGAGCAAAATTAGAGCGTGTCAGGGTGGTGTGGGTCTTTGATGATATTGGCTACTTTTTTGAGGCAGCTCCTCTAGATCCATTCGATGTTGGAGAGGTCAATACTGGTAATGGACTAGGACTGTTCATCATTCTCTGTATTCTCCTTTGTTCCTGGGGTTTCCAGGGCGAACTGGACCGTGATGCAACCAGTAGGTTTGCTCTCTACCGTACACCAGTAGACGTTTGATAAAGTATTTTTCGACAAACGTAATCTCTTCAATCTTTTAAGGAAGTAGAGGCGTGTTGAGCTTTCTCTATCATTGCATCATTGTTCTACACCCAGGACACAACTTTGGACATAAGCATGCCCAAGAATTGAGTTTAAAGATACAGCATTGAAACAGGCCAATCAGCCCACCGAATCCATGCTGACCATCTCTTCACACTAGTTCTATGTTATTCCATTTTCTAATCCACTCAAACACTGGGAGCAATTAACAGAGGCCAATTAGCCTACACGTCTTTGGGATGTGGAAGGAAACAAGCACCTGGAGGAAATTCATTCGGTCACAGGGAGAACGTGCAAACTCCATACAGATAGCACCAAGGTCAGGATCGAACCTGGGTCTCTGGCACTGTAAGGCAGCAGCTCAACAGCTGTGCCACTTGAAGCTGTTGATTCTGTCCACCACCGTCCCATTGATAAAGGCAGATTTGTGGATCCCCAGCTTGCTGCTCCTGAAGACAACAATCAGCACCTTGGTCTTGCTAACATTGCAAGCAAGATTCTTGTTATGGAATCTCATCTTATTCAATGAGATTATCAATCTCCCTTCTGTACTCTGTCTCATTGTTACCCATTATTTGTGCAACAACAGTGATATCGTCAGTGAATTTAAAGATGGTGTTGGAGCTGTGTCTAGCTACGGAATTATGGGTATAATAAAGAGCAGGGAACTGAGCACAGAGCCTTGAGCTGATCCTGTGTTGACGGTTATCGAGGAGGAAGTGTTGTTGCCAATTTGTACCAATTGTGGTCTGTTGATGAGGAAATTGAACATCCAATTACACAGGAATAATTTTAATTTAATTGATTTACAATGAATTTTCTCAATGCAACTAATAACCATCTGCACTTCAACATAGCTAAGAACACACAAATAACTTTTACAATTAAATTTCTAATTTTGCCTCAGACGATTAAAAATAAGCTTTTTTGAGGATGAATTCCAGGAAACTGCATTTTGCACAAATTACAATTCTATTGAAAGCAAAAATACAACACCATTAGTTAATAGCTTTATTCTGATTTTGTTTTCACTATCAATTATGAATTGTATAAAATTATCTAAGTCTCACTCCTGAACACTTGGAATAAAAACCCTGACTGACACAGTACAGAGAGAATGCTGCTGTCAGAGATGCCCTCTTTCAGCTGAGATATTAAGCTGCCCTCATGGTGAACATGGGACCTCACAGCATTACTTCACAGAAGACGTCCAATGGATGTGGGATAAACACCCAACATCCATCAGGGACACTATCTGGGAAGCGATGTTTGTGGGAGCTTGCTATGTACAAATTGGCAAAAAAAAGCTTGCTTCGTGACAGAATTTGGAAAACATGTCATGAACTGCAAAACCACAATCGTTCCTTTAACAAACTCTCATGGGAAGTATAGACCAGTGAGCCTAACATCTGTGGTAGGCAAGTTACTGGAGAGTATTCTGAGGGTTAAGATATTTATGCATTTGTATAGTCAGGGGCTGATTAGGGATTGTCAGCCATGGTTTTTTATATGTGAGATCGTGTCTCACAAATCTCTCCGAGCTTTTTGAAGATGTAATCAAAAAGGTTGATAAGGGCAAAGCTGTTGACCTTGTCTATATGTATTTCGGCAAAACGTTTGATAAGGTTCTACACGGTAGGCTGCTCTCGAAGTTTAGATCCAAAGCAATCCGGGGAGAATTCGTCGACTAGATAGAAAATTTCCTTCATGGAAGGAAGCAGAGGGTGATGGTGGAAGGTTATTTTTTACATTGGAGGCCTGTGACTAGTGGTGTGCCTCAGGGATTGGTGCTAGGTCCATTGCTGTTTGTGGGTTTTTTTTCAACAATTCGATGAGAATGTATAAGGTATGATTAGTAAGTTTACAGATTTCATTTGAAGGGGTGGTTTGTAGATAGCAAAGACGGTTATCAAAAATGACAGCAGGACTTTGATCGGTTGGACAAGTGGGCAGGGGAATGATTAATAGAGTTTAACGCAGATTAGTGTGAGGTGTTGCATTTTGGGAAGTCAACCCTTCACAGTGAATGGCAGGGGTCTGAGAAGTGTTGTAGAGCAGAGGTATCTAGGTGTGCAGGTACATAGTTAGTTGAAAGTGGCATCACATAATAATAATAATGGATGGGATTTATATAGCGCCTTTCTAATACTCAAGGCGCTTTACATTGCATTATTCATTCACTCCTCAGTCACACTCGGTGGTGGTAAGCTACTTCTGTAGCCACAGCTGCCCTGGGGCAGACTGACGGAAGCGTGGCTGCTAATTTGCGCCTACGGCCCCTCCGACCACCACCAATCACTCACACACATTCACACACATTCACACGCAGGCAAAGGTGGGTGAAGTGTCTTGCCCAAGGACACAACGACAGTATGCGGGATTCGAACCGGCTACCTTCCGGTTGCCAGCCGAACACTTAGCCCATTGCGCCATCTGTCGTCCCCATGTAGAGAGGGTGGTCAAGAAGGCTTTCAGTACATTGTGTTCAGTTTTGATCACCCTACTATAGGAATGATGTTAAGTGGGAAAATTTACAAGGATGTCGCCAGGACATGAAGGCTTGAGCTATTGGGAGAGACAGGGCAGGCTAAGACTTTATTCCTTGGACTGCAGGAAGATGAGGGGTGATCTGACAGAGGTGCATAAGATCATGAAGGCCATAGGGTAGATCACAGTCTTTTAGATGTATACTTTGTATGCTTGTGTATTGTATGCAAAACAACAAATTTCACTGTACCAAGTACATGTGACAATAAGGTACACCTCCATCCCCCACCAGGAGGGTCTTAAAGCCCTCCGTTTCTTTCTCGACCGCAGAACCAACCAATCCCCATCTACTGATACTCTCCTCCACCTAGCAAAGCTGGTCCTTACCCTTAACAACTTTTCGTTTGACTCCTCCCATTTCCTCCAAATACAAGGCGTAGCTATGGGCACGCGCATGGGCCCCAGCTATGCCTGCCTCTTTGTAGGGTACATCGAACAATCTTTGTTCGAGGCGTACAAGGGCCCTATCCCCAAACTCTACCTCCGCTACATCGACGATTGCATTGGTGCTACCCCCTGCACCCACACACAACTCACTGACTTCATCCATTTCACCACTAACTTCCATCCGACACTCATACACCTGGACCATTTCTGACATTTCCCTGCCATTTCTAGACCTCACTATCTCCATCGCAGGTGACAGACTACTGACCGACATCCACTATAAACCCACTGACTCCCATGGCTATCTGGACTACACTTCTTACCACCCTGTTTCCTGTAAGGACTCCATCCCCTGCTCCCAATTCCACCATCTACGCCGCATCTGCACCCAGGACGAGATGTTCCACACCAGGGCATCGGAGATGTCCTCATTCTTCAGGGAATGGGGGTTCCCCTCTTCTACTATAGATGAGGCTCTCACCTGGGTCTCTTCTATACCCCGTAACTCTGCTCACACTCCCCATCCCCCCACTCGTAACAAGGGCAGAGTCCCCCTTGTCTTCACCTTCCACCCTACCAGCCGTCCCATACAACAAATAATCCTCCGACATTTTCACCACCTCCAACGGGATCCCACCACTGGCCACATCTTCCCATCTCCTCCCCTGTCTGATTTCCGCAGAGACCACTTACTCCGTAACTCCCTGGTCAATTTGTCCCTTCCCACCCAAACCACCCCTTCTCCTGGCACTTTTCCTTGAAACCGCAGGAAATGCTACACTTGTCGCTTTACCTCCCCCTTGACTCCATTCAAGGACCCAAGCAGTCTTTCCAGGTGTGGCGGCAGAGGTTCACCTGCACCTCCTCCCACCTCATCTATTGTATCCGCTGCTCTAGGTGTCAGCTGCTCTACATCGGCGAGACCAAGCGTAGGCTTGGCGATCGCTTCGCCCAACACCCCCACTCGGTTCGCAATAACCAACCTGATCTCCCGGTGGCTCAGCACTTCAACTCCCCCTCCCATTCCGAATCCGACCTTTCTGTCCTGGGCCTCCTCCATGGCCAGAGTGAGGCTAACTGTAAATTGGAGGAGCAGCCCCTCATATTTCGCTTGGGCAGTTTACACCCCAGCGGTATGTTCATTGACTTCTCTAATGTCAGGTAGTCCCTGGTTTCTCCTCCCCTTCTCAGCTCTCCCTCAGCCCACTGTCTCCGCCTCTTCCTTTCTTCTTCCCGCCCCCCACCCTCACATCAGTATGAAGAAGGGTCTCGACCCGAAACTTTGCCTATTTCCTTCGCTCAATAGATGCTGCCTCACCTGCTGAGTTTCTCCAGCATTTTTGTCTACATTCAATTGCTGAAAGTTGGGGAAATCAAGAACCAGACGACATAGGTTTAATGTGAGAGGGGAAAGATTTAATAGGAACCTGAAGGGGGACATTTTCCACACAGATGATCGGCATATGGAGCAAGCTGTCAGAGGAGGGAGATAAGGCAGGTACTATAACAACAGTTGAAGGATATTTGGACAGGTAGAAGATGGATGGGGAAAGATTAAAGGGACATGGGACTAGTGTAGATGGGGCATCTTGCTCGGCTTGTAAGGTTGGGCCAAAGGGCGTGTTTCCATTCTGTTTAGACTAAGATTCTAATTCCTTATTCACTAACTTAACAACGTATGAACTGGAGGTTGACAAAAATGCTGGAGAAACTCAGCGGGTGAGGCAGCATCTATGGAGGGAAGGGAACTGATTGTCTAACTCCAGTTCATACGTTGTTAAGTTAGTGAATAAGGAATTAGAATCATAGCGTCTAAACAGAATTGAAACAAGCCCTTTGGCCCAACCTGACAAGCCGAGCAAGTTGCCCCATCTACACTAGTCCCATGTCCCTTTAAACTTTCCCCATCCATACTCACCTTCAGCGGCGCTGCAGTTCTGCCACTGGCCGTGTGTGCGACTTTGGCGCCTTTGAGGGGGCGGGGGGATTAAAATGCCGTTTTCTCCTGCCTGTCGGAGTCAAACTTTCTCAGGCTGTTCAGCTGCTGCAGAAAAATCGTTCCGACTTCCGTTCTCGGAAGTTTAAAAAAAATCATGGGACAATTTAATCCCTGGAGTAAAATAAAAAAGCGACTTCTAACGCCGTCAACGCCTACAACGGGTCGGATCTCACGTAGGGGATGAAACATAAGGTAAGTCGTTTATTTTACATATAAACTTGCTTCTGAGGATGACTTTAATCCAAATTTCATTGGCGAAAATGTGATTTTGGCCCCATACGAACCGGCAGTGTTTTTCCTGCCGATTTGGGGTTCAAATTCACTGCAACCGCAACGTTCCAATCGATCGCGTTCCACAAAAACCCCACGCGCAAGATGATTAAAATGCCCATTAATTTACAGGAATTAAACATTAAATTCCTTCCATTTGACCTATAAATTCATGACAATGAGATTTAAAAATCATGTTATATTGTGAATTCTTGTGTGAATGTTATTTGGACACTTAGGCTATTTAAAAATGTTAACCTTTTCTTAAGAAATGGATAGATGTTTAGATCTAGTAATTGAATTTTGTAATTAGCTACAATTAGGTAACTAACTAATTATATGCTTTAATTTCAGGTCATCCAAGTAAGATTGTTTCATATTTGTTTCAGAATGCTTCAATCTATAATAACTGAAAATTTCATTCAGTTCTCTTAATTTTTAAGAGTTATGGGCTTTTCACTGTCGATCACAGCTTTTGAGTTAAGTCAATGGAAAAGCAATAGGGAACAAGATGCTAATTTCAGTATGAAAATGGCCATAACATTTTTAATACTGAAGATATGAAAGTGAATTAGGCGTCAAATTAAACTTCTTTTTATGCTTTATCTGATGGGATAAATTGCAGACTTGATTTTTAAAATCTCAAAATCTTGTAACATTGCTAATCTACCCGTTCAAATATCCGTTGTTATAGTACCTGCCTCATCTACCTCCTCTGGCAGCTTGCTCCATACAGGGGGTGTGCACGTAAAGGTCACAGGGCTTGACGAACGGAGCTGCTCAATCCATCTGGAGGACATCCGTAACTTCCGGTATATGTTATTAATGCAAGAAACGCGTACTTTCCTACCTGTTAAAAACTGCCAAAATGTTGAATTTTTGCGCTGTAAATAATTGTGGAAGTCGGGGTAAGTGTGAGAAACATGTACCCAACTTCAGAATTCCAAAAGTGAAGCGAAATGAAGGTAAAGAGAAGCAAGAGCTGAAGGGACAACAACAGCTAAAGTGCTTGGCGAACATTGGCAATGCAGCTATCGGAATTGAAAATATTGGGAATAATCGCGTTTGCTCACTGCATTTCATCAACAGTAAGGCATTATTTGTGGTTTTTCTTGATTCCTTTGGTATCTAAAAAGTCTCAGAAGTGATAAATCTGGCTGTAAATTTTGCTTCAGAGGCGTTTTCTTTTTGTATGTAAAAACCCACTTGAGAACCATGGGCGATTTTAAAATTTTACAGCCACATTTATCCCTTCTGAAACTTTTTAGATGCCAAAGGAATCAAGAAAAAACACAAATAATGCCTTAGTTGATGAAATGCAGTGAGCAAACGGCCAATGTTCGCCAAGCACTCTGGCTGTTGTCCCTACAGCTCTCGCTTCTATCTACCGACATTTCTCCTCACTTTTGGAATTCTGAAGTAGGCTAAATGTCTCTCACGCTTATCCCGATTCCCATAAATATTTACAGCGCAACAATTAACAATTTCGGCGGGTTTTAACGGGCCCGCTAAACTGGAAACAATGGTGAGTGCTTACCTGCAGTTCATCGCGTGTACTCCATTTGGAGTAGCGTAGCAACAGTACAGGTCATGGGTCGTGACCCGACTGCCGTGAAACCTCCCTATACCGACCAACGATACTAGAGGAGCTCCTATAGTATCTTTGATACCGACCTTCTGTGTGGAAAATGTCCCCCTTGAGATTGTTTAACCCTTGGTTTAACCTTTGGTGGTCTTTTTCCGTTCTTTATTCTGCCCGCTGGGGGGCGAGAGAGAGTGAGAGCGCTCCGACGCACTTCCTGGACACGGCGGAGGAGCGGGCGCGGGAATTTGATCGCTGGAGAGAGGTCGCTGGCACCGGGCCTAGCGGGGAGTACCGGGCCTAGCGGGGAGTACCGGGCCTAGCGGGGAGTACCGGGCCTAGCGGGGAGTACCGGGCCTAGCGGGGAGTACCGGGCCTAGCGGGGAGTACCGGGCCTAGCGGGGAGTACCGGGCCTAGCGGGGAGTACCGGGCCTAGCGGGGAGCACCGGGCCTAGCGGGGAGCACCGGGCCTAGCGGGGAGCACCGGGCCTAGCGGGGAGCACCGGGCCTAGCGGGGAGTACCGGGCCTAGCGGGGAGCACCGGGCTATCGATTACTTGGGACGGTTTGCAGGCGTAGCAGCTTCTGCAGGTTCAGCTGAGATGCGGTGTGGAGGTAAGTTTTTAATTCTTGCGGACAGCAGCGGGCGGGTAAGCAAACAGCAAGCACACAAAAAGCTGGAGTAACTAACTCAGCGGGTCAGGCAGCATCTCTGGAGAGAATGAATGGGTGGCCTTTCTGGTCGAGACCCTTCTTCAGCCTGAAGACGGGTCTCGATCCGATTCCTTCTCTCCAGAGATGCTGCCTGTCCCGCGGAGTTACTCCAGCTTTTTGTGATTATCTTCGGTGGAAACCAGCATCTGCTGTTTCTTCGCACACAGCAAGCTCGGGCCCCTGGTCTCTGCAGGGCCTGTGAGGAATAAATGAGGGTAACTACACTTTGTATTATTATTTTAAAAAAGAGCATTTATTAGCTGGTCAGTTCGCTCTTCTGCGGCAAACGGCTGCAACCAGTCCTCACAAACCACTCTCTGACTCTGAGCATGGATTCCTCACTACTGCATGTCTCGTCCTGTATTATGTGATTTAATAATTGAAATAAGCCTTGAAATCTAAATCTGCATGTAGCTGCAGAGAAATGACATTCAGACTAAATGTGTAGTAAGGAACTGCAGATGCTGGTTTAAACCGAAGATAGACACAAAAAGCTGGAGTAACTCAGCAGGTCAGACGGAATTTCTGGAGAAAAGGAATAGGTGATGTTTTGGGTCTGAAGAACGTTCTCGACTCGAAACGTCAACTATTCCTTTTCTCCAGAGATGCCCTCTGACCCGCTGAGTTCCTCCAGCTTTTTGTGACATTCAGATTATCTGTTCAAATCAAAAGCTATAGAATTCTGACTTGGTGGCGATTAAACTCATCATGTACAGTTTGATTGGAGTTCTGTGAGACTCTCTCTAACTCAAGAATCAAGTCAAGTTTCCTTTATTGTCATTCAGACCTTTCGGTCTGAACGAAATTGTGATGCCTGCAGTCATACACAGAACCAATAATAACAAAACATACAATAAACACAAATTAAACATCCACCACAGTGAGTTCACCAAGCACACCCTCACTGTGATGGAGGCAAAGTCTTAGTCTCCGTCTCTTCCTCCTTGTTCTCCCTCTGCGCTGAGGCGATCGATCCAGGCCGAAGATGCCGCCCTCCAGTCCAGCGGACCTCCGTGATGATGTCGCCGCCGCCGAAAGCCGGAACGCCGTCTCCGCTCCGAGACGGCCCGCCACAGCTTCAGCTCCAGGTCCCGCAGTCTCCGCTCCGGACCCCGCCGCACCAGCTCCAGGTCCCGCAGTCTCCGCTCTGGACCCCGCCGTATCAGCTCCAGGTCCCGCAGTCTCCGCTCCGGACCCCGCCGCACCAGCTCCAGGTCCCGCAGTCTCCGCTCCGGACCCCGCTGTATCAGCTCCAGGTCCCGCAGTCTCTGCTCCGGACCCCGCCGCACCAGCTCCAGGTCCCGCAGTCTCCGCTCCGGACCCCGCCGTATCAGCTCCAGGTCCCGCAGTCTCCGCTCCGGACCCCGCCGCACCAGCTCCAGGTCCCGCAGTCTCCGCTCCGGACCCCGCTGTATCAGCTCCAGGTCCCGCAGTCTCCGCTCCGGACCCCGCTGTATCAGCTCCAGGTCCCGCAGTCTCCGCTCCGGACCCCGCTGCATCAGCTCCAGGCTGCCGCCGAAAGCCAGAACGCCGCACCAGCAAGTCGGGCCACCGCTGCCTCAGCCCCGAAGACGGCCAGCATCTCGTTGGTAAGTCCTGGCTGGCTCTGCCTCCGTAGCCTCGGGGTCGGTCGCAGGATGGAGGCGGCCAGCTCCGCCATTAGGCCTCACCGCAGATGGAGGCAGGGAAGGGGGATACGACACAAAAAAGTCGCATTCCCCCGAAGGAGGAGACAGAGGACATGTTTCTCCCCCCCTAACACAACCCAACAAACTAAAACTTAACAAAACAGGACAAAAAAAAAACCAACAGAAAAAGTAAAAACAGACGGACTGCAGGCGAGCCGCAGCCGATTAACAGCGCCGCCACTTCCGGAACTGCTTCCTCTCTGTGATTCCTACTGTTCTCCTGCTCCTTGACCATGTTCTTACCTAGACTTGCTCCTTCCGCAGTTCTTTGCTGGCATCTTATTCCACAAGGCTTTCCAGCTCCATTTCCAGGTGTTGTGGTTCATGCCCAGTCAGTATCTAAACTTCTTCTACCGAATATCCCTCCCTTTGGATTATATTTTACTCCCTTCCTTCCTTATCAGATTTCACCCGTTTGTCTTCCCCACATATTACCCCTAGCCTTGGTTACGATCTCCACACTTTTTTCCCCCCCATCTCACTCATCTGTAAATCCACCTATTACTTGCTAACTCTTTCCCCGCTCGTGCCTCTCGCCTCATTCTATCAGTTATCTCTCGTCTACTCCATCAGGTTGAGGAAAGGTCCTGACTCCAACTGTCATCTGTCCATTTCCCTTGAAGATGCTGCCTGAGTTGCAAATGGAATTGAACATTGTGCAATTTTTTTAATTTAGAGAGTACAGTGCTTGGAAAATGGTAGAAAACCAGATGGGAGTTCAGTTGCTTGGATCAAATTGCTGCTTTGTGATACAAATCCTCGGCTAGCAACTTTTGGCAAACACCTGGATGTGATTACCAAAGTGTAAAATAAGCCAAACTCTAAAAATGTGATCACAAATTATTCTTATTTGATTTGATTTGTTCTGCAGAATGACTTGCTTACCACAGAACAACCTCCAGAAACAGCTGGAGCTTCACTCGGAGAAAGGAGTCCAAAATAAACTTTCACTGGGGAAGAGCAAACAAGGGTAAGTAGTAAAAATATCTATTTATTTCAAAGCAATATTTATATCTGACTGCCCACCATGCAGTTCCAAATTTAGTTTAATTAAAAAATTCAGCATGGAAACAGGCCCTTTGGCCCATCAAGTACACATCGACCATCGATCACCCAAACACACTGGTTCTATGTTCTCCCGCTTTCACATCCAACCCCCTACACGGGAAATTTACAGAGAGCAATTAACCTACAAAGCTGTACGTCTTTGGGATTTGGGAGGAAACCAGAGCACCTGGAGGAAACCCATGTTGTCACAGGGAGAACGTGCAAACTCCACACAGAAAGCACTTGAGATCAGGATTGAACCCGGGTCTCTGGAGCTGTGAGGCAGCAGCTCTACCTGCCTGTGACCTGCCTACTCTGCCTGTGCAATCCTAACACTACTGTGCTGCCCTGATTTATTCCTCACAAGAACTCTTCCCTGACTTGCCATAAAGCAAAGCAAGTCTCCAAATAGTACTAACTTTTAAATGCAATTTATCATTAACAGGGCATTCACATTTAAGAAGGTTCCCCCCGGTACTGTTGGAACTCCCAGTTTACAGAGATTTACCAGCACCAGTGTTCTCAAGGACAGAGATGTCAATGTTTTCAAACAAGCAACCCTGAGTAAGCCTGAATCTACACCACGTTCACCAATACCTAATGAACAACCGCTCAAAATCAATAACTTTCTTGAACATGCTGCCAAGCAGTTGGATTCAACTTCCCGATTTGCTGCTTCAACATCCCCATCTCTGAGGCAAACTGCAACAGCTGCACTGATTTCTAAGAAGCTTGATCCAGATGAGTCCTCAGGCTCTGTTATCAGCCTGGATGATTGGGATGATCTGGAAGACTTTGAAACCCCAAAGAAAGAAAAAAGTGGTTTGAAATCAAGTTTGTCCTCGAGCACAAAACAGTTAACACAGGAATCAAATAAAGTGAATCATTCAAACACCAGTGGATTGACTTCATCCAAAGATCTAAATGGAGGTGATCGTAACGTGAAACATGTCAATGGAGTACAGAATTTGTCTTTCCTCACCAAGGAGAGTACAATTGTTCAGTCTCCAAGGAATTGCTTTACAGAGTCAAAGCAGGTTAATGACCTTGAAATCTGCCCGGTCGGTTCTTGGGAGCCTCCCGACTGTGAGGATGAAGATTACACCGGGTCTTTTTCTCCAAAGAAGAAAAGGTCTTTAGGTCCAAGGATCATCTTAAGTGACGATGACTCGGATGGCATTGGGAAGGAGGATATAGAAGAGAAAAGTAAGAATGATTGGTTTTGTTATGATTTGTCTTAAATTTAATCAATTTCTTAAACGAGGCACTAGTAAAAGATTAGAGGCTCTGGGGTACCAAGAGGAAGTGAATTATTTGCCACAGTAACCCAGTTTTTAATTTCTCTTGTAAATACAGTATTGATATAGTTCATCAGTAGTGACCCCTTGGATATTAGTGATGGGTTTTCGGCAGTGGTTATGCCATTAAATGTCAACAGTGGGCGGTTAGATGCTCTCTGGTTGGAAATGGTCATTGTCTGTCACTGGTGTGGTCTGAATGTTACTTGCCATTTATCAGGCCAACGCTGAATATTTTCCGTGTAGGCAATGGCTGTTTCATTTGCTGAGGAGTTGCAAATGGAATTGAACATTGTGCAATCATCAGTGAACATTCCAACTTCAGATCTTCTGATGGAAGGGAGGTCATTGAAGAAGCAGTTGAATGTGGTTGAGCCTAGGAGATAATTCTGAGGAACTCCTGCAATGATATCCTCGGGCTGGGCTGACAGCCACAGCCATTCCCTTTGCACGAGATATAACTCCAACCATTGGAGCATTTTCCATTTTGATGCCTATTGACTTCATTTTTATCAGAGCAATACCACACTACCGCATTGATATCAAGGGGAGTCACTCTTACCACATCTTTAGAATTCCACATTACGGAATGTAAAAATTAATGATAAACATAAGGATGAAATAAATAGGAAGATCAGGCCTGTGGTACCTCCACCATCATCACCATTACCTTGACCTGCTCTATTAATTAACATAATGCCATAAGACCATTAATTTCCTGCCTGATCTCCACATATCCAACAATCCATTCATTTTAGCCTTCAATAGGCCCAGTAGCTGAGCGTCCTGGGGTAAAGAATTACAAAGGTTTGCTGTTCCCTGAGTGAATAGATTTTTTCGGTCATCATTCCTAAATGGCCAGTCTGGAGATTACAGCTCCTAGACTCTCATCATAAGGAAATGGTAGCCTCTGACACCTGTCTGAGAATCTTGTATATTTCAATGAAATTGCTTTTCGTCTTCTAAAATCCAATAATTGTGAGCTCATCATCCTCTTTTTGTCATTTTTAGAACAATCACATCTGGAATCCACATTGCACATTCCCCATGGCAAATAAAACCTTATTTTCGAGATCAGGACTGTAAACAATTCTCCAGATATGATCTTAAAGCCCTTGATAGGAAGACATCCTTGCCGTCTCCTCTAGCCCTTTATAATAAGGACATTCATATTCCTAATTACTTACTTTATCTACTTTCTAACTTTCTGCAACTGTAGTTGACCTTACAGATGTTGACGGCCCTCGGAGCAGCCAGCCACAACTTGATGCCATTTTCACTGAGGGCAGAAACCCCGATCACCTGGAGAATGAGGACTGTGAAATTGATTTTATTCCACCATCCCCTGAAAGTGATCAGACATCTCTGCCATCCTTCCTCAATTGTCTCAGGTTTGTTTGTACAGGTGATTTTATTTTACATTGAAGATTATATAGGAGACTTTTTAATGCCATCCTGTGGATGAATGTGTGGGTTTTTTTCTGTCACTGTCCATGGGAAGATCATCGTGAGTAACTGTAGGTAGAAGTTTAACAGGTCAGAATTTGGTTCCCAATTCAAGTAAGTTTAATATTGCTCACTGTTACTTGTACCCAGTGACTTGTGCAAGAAAGAATGAACTGTAAATTGCTACAAGTTCCATAATGGTCTGCCGTTAATCTTCTGAAAGTTGAACTTAGTTCTATCCTTCCCCTGGGATCTTATGATTTGCTATAATTTAAATATTAATTTCGTAATGTAGCTGAGAACCAATCTGAAAAGTGAACAACTGAACTTGCAGCCAGTCATTCCTGCAAGTAGTGAATTGTTCTTAAGAGTTTTTCTTACTTTTTTGATGTTTTTGCTTCCTCAATCTGGTATGACTTTATGATATTCTAAACTTGATTTAGCTCCAATCCCATTTCTTTCTCTCATCTTATTTATTTCTCTCACTGCTTCGGAAGATGCACCTTGTGTTTCACCAATCATGATTGCTCCAGTTGAGTTGATTGCCTGGTTTGAAGGCTGTTTGATCAGTGATGTACTTTGAGAATCGATATTCTACCTGTGACTGTTTGTTGTAGACATTAATAACTTGGATGTGAATGTACAAGGTATCATTAATAAGTTTGCAGATGATATGAAAAATTATGGTATTGTTGTTAGTGAAGCGTGTAATCTTTGGCTACAATATGATTATTGTTCAGTTGGTATCTTGGATAAGCAGTGGCAGGTGGAATTTAATCCTGAAAAGTGATGCATTTTGAGAGGACTAATAATGCTAGGCTATACAAAAAGATTGGGAAGTCCCAAGGGAATATTGAGGAACAGAGGGATCTTGATATACAAATCCAAAAGCCCATGAAGCTGGCAGAATGGATGGAAGAGGTGATTAAGAAGCCATATGTTATACTTGTCTCCGTTAGACGGGGCATAGAATAGAAAAGCAAAGTAATTACAACTATGTAAAATATTGGTACGGCCACAACAGAGTACTCTGGGCTGAAGTATTTCAGTTACAAGGAAAGACCAGGTAGGCTGTGCTTACTTTCTTGGGGAAGAGGAGATTAAGAAGTCCTGATTGAGGTATACAAAATTATGGACAGGCTTGATAGTACAAAGAGAAGCTTTTCCCCAAAGCAGTGGTGTAAAAAACAAGAGGGTGTGGGTTTAAGGCAAGGAGTCGAGGATTCAAGGGACCCGAGTATTTTATCACCCCCAGGGTAGCATAAATTTGGAATACATTGCCTCAAGGGTGGTGAAGATAGGGAGGTACTCTCAGAAGTATCTTGATCTGCACCTGAACACTGGACCAAATGCTTGAAAATGGGATTGGTACAGATGGATGCATGATGGTGGAGATGCTGGGTCAAAAGGCCTTTTTTTAATATCTTGTATGACTGGGAATCTGTGCCTCTGCGCATCTTCACTAGATACATCATAAAGTTTACTCTTTTTCCTGTGGGTCAACGTGTTCCTGTTTCTCTGTTCTATGTTTTCAAAGACTCCAAGCACAGGACCAGTGCTTGGCACCACTATGCACCTCAAGTAAGTGCTCAAGCTTTATGTGTGAAAACAGACAGTGAAACTTAACCAGATGTTTACACTGCAGGCATTACTGCTGAAGTGGTGATTACGTGGTGATTGCAAATACATCGCCAAGTGGGGTTGGAGTAGGATGGGGATGCAAATTATATCAGCTGGTTATTCTTACCACAGCGTCGTACCGATACAGCACAGAAACAGGCTTTTCTGCCCACAAAATCTGTGCTGACCATAACAAATACCTGTATATACTTATCCTACACTTTTTATTCTCTGCATCTTTGCATTCTTCTCATTTAACCCCCTTCTGCCCCCATCTCACTTTTTCCCCTGAACCCTTCATCCCTATCTGTGCCCCAATAGTGCAACATTTCTGAGGCAGAGTTTGTTTCCTTATCTGCTTTGCTGCTTGAGATCAGTTAACAAACCACAGACCAGAAACGTGACCTGGTTTTTTCAGTAGCTGTGGCTTAGCAGTACATCAAGCTCTGCATTGAGATTCTAGTAGATAAATCGTTTGGGAATAAATTTTCCTGATGAATAATTACCATCTCAGGAAGTAATTCAGTGCTGAGGTATTGTTATGTTCCTGAACTGATTAACCGGTTAAATTATTCTGAAATTACAAGACTAACAACCTGATCTACCATTCTAGAATGGCACGATGTTTATGGGGAAAATATCGGCAATGACCCCCCCAGAATTTGGTCCCAATACAAGTATGTTTAATAGCACTCACTGTTACTTTTCAGGACAGTAGTCCAAGGTGTTGTGAAATATTTGAGCATTCTAAGTAGTGATCCCAAGTAATGACAACCAAAGGTATTCAATTCAAAGATAGTGTATTGTTAACAATTATTGATTGAAGCAGAATTTCTTAGCATTTAAAGAAAAAGAGGAATATGGAGTGGAAATTCCAGAGTGCATGGATTGTGGAGTGTACGTTAGCGGGGTGAAGTTGGGGCAACATGGTAATGAGAGAGAAATAAGTCAGGCATAATAAAATAGATCAGGAACAGGCAATGAAATATATTTTTAGATGGAAAATGTGGAACATCATTTGAGGGCCAAATCTCAGTTTACTTGTCCCACCAAGGACTTTGACAAGGTACCACATGGTCTGGTGTTAGAAGGTTGTTTTTCAGACTGAAGACCTGTAATGTGTGGCACAGGGATCAGTGCTGGTTTAGGTTTATTATTGTCACATTTACCAAGGTGCAGTGAAAACCATTGCTCTGCATGCTATTCAATTAAATTGGATAATCCTGTAGATAAAATCGAGCCAAACTCAAGTACAACGGGTAGAGTCAAAGGGAAAGGTTCAGTGCAGAATATAGTTCTCAGCATTGTAGTGCAACAGTTCAAGAGACATAAGTATAATGTCTGCAATGAGGTAGAAGTGAATCGGACTGCACCCTAACTTATGAAAAGACTGCTCAGAAGCCTGATAATAAATAGAGGGGAAGAAGCTGTTTCTGACTTTGGTGCAAGTTTTCAAACTTCTGTATCGTCTGCCTGACGGGAGCGGGGAGAAAAAGGAATGGCTAGGATGGGACGTTTTTGCTTATTTGCTGCTTTACTGAAGCGATGTTTAGTGCATATGGAATCAACGGTGAAGAGTCTGGACTGTGATGGACTGGGCTGCATCCATTGCTATTTCTTTCGCAGAGCTGCTCCCAAACTAAGCTGTGATGCAATCTGACAATATACTTTCTATAGTGCATCTGTAGATGTGCCAAATATTCTCAGTCTCCTGTGGAAGTAGTGGCGTTGGTGTGCTGCCTTGTTTGAGGAAGATGAGACATTTGGTCCACTGCTGTTTATAATTTATATTAATGATTTGAATGAGAATCTAGGTGGCATGGTTAATAAGTTCACAAATGACACTGAAATTGGTGGTATAGGTGACAAAATTCTGATCAGATGAATGGGCCGAGGAACAGCAGACGGTGTTTAATTCAGAGCTGTTGAATTTTGGGAAGATAAACCAGGACAGGATTTGCACAATAAGTTATAAGACTCTGTGGAATGTTGTACAACAGAGAAACCTAGGGATGCAGTTGTGTAGTTCCATGAAAGTGGCGACATGGATGGATAGAGTGGTGAAGGTATTTGGTATGAGTGCCTTCGTTGGTCAGTGTATTACGGACATGGGTTGGAAAGTCGTGTTAGAGCTGTAAACATTGGTATGGCCACATTTGGAATAATGTGTACAGTTCTGGTTGCCCTGCTGTAAGAAAGATGAATTTAAAAAAAGAAAGAAAAATAATCATGAATTGCATAGATAAGATGAGTAGTCACAGTCTTTGCCCCGTAGTCGAGCAAACTACCTGAGAAAGTGCTAGAGACCAGTACAAATGTGAAATTTCAAAGACACTTGAATAGATATGTGAATAGGAAAGATTTGGAGGGATATGAGCCAGACAAAGGTAAGCAACTTGGTCATCATGGATGTGTGGGGCAAGGATCTTGTTTCCATGCACCATACAGCACCATTCATAATCAGTACTATAGGTTCTCTCAAATTCACTTTGGAGAACAATCTAACATCTTGGTTCTTTGCCACTGGTCGGAATTGACATTAACAGGGGGACCAACAATTGGTTAACATCTTGTGCAAAGTCTAAGGCTCTTCTGCCTGGACTGTCATCACGAAAAATGAACTTGTTTCTCTGGAGTGGGGCTTGAACCCCCAACCCAGTGAGTCGGAGGTTAGAGTGCTAACAATGAACATGACAGACAGCTAAATACTTTTGTCAGGTCAGTATCTGGAGAACAGTTTGAGTATCTTTAATAAGATGTTCTCCCTCCACAGTAATTCGGCAGAAACTGAGCGATTTGTCCCCTCACCAAATCCACAGCCATGCGATGAAGATGCAACCAAAACACTATCAATGACTAGAGTAGATAATGGTAAGAGATTATCTTCTTGTTAGTCCATTGGAACTCCTTCTGTCGGCTGCATTAAAGGAGTAAATCATTTTAAATTGTTGTCATATTATTGCTAATAAATTTAAATTGAGAATTAAAAAAATATATCTGCTGCATGCTTTCCCCATTGTAAATTACTGTGAATATGTATAATATGAACCTTGTCACTGGAGTTGTAACTTTTTAACTCAGATTTGCCCGTTGTAAGTATGAACATATGATTTGTAAATTAGGAATAAAAGGCTGTACTCAATTTGCTCACTCTGCTTTCTTTGTAGCAGTGTGAGACTGCACACGATCTTCTATTTCTGGAACGTCATGACAATACATAAAATATGAAACTGAGAAAATAGGATATTCATCAGAACAACTCTGTCTGAATGCAATGCTCCATATGCATTTCCTTTCATTTTACCTCGCTTAACTTCATCATATTCTTCACATTTCTCCATAGAGTTTTCTCTGAACAGCTATGTTTTTATCCCAATTTCATTTTTGTGGTAGAGTGCCATGGAAAAGATGTGTGAATGAGATTTAGGTTGGATATTTATGAGGAGCATTAACACTGAAGTAAATATTTTTGCCTGAATAGATGTTTCTGTTTTTTATTCAATGTAGAGCAAACAAGAGGAATAAAACTGCACTGGGAACAGAGCTAACAACTAAAGAATGCAGCAACGGTGCAAGGTGACCTCTTGTGGGATCCTGCCATCATTACAATGCTGCCGGTGTTGATAAACTTTGCTTACAATGTTAGAGAGGCTGCAGTGGTCTACTTTGTGTGCATTAGGTGCATTTCTAAACATGCAAACTGCAAAGTTGTGAATATTAAGATGCTGGTTTTGTCCTTTAAACAGATAATTCAATGGGGTATAGCAAGCAACTGATCCAAGTGATGGAAGATATCTGTATCTTAGTTGACCAGATTCCTGTGAGTGAACTGCAGGCTTTGTCTTGTGCAAGCCAATTGCTTCGGCAGAGAGAGCTTCGGTAAGTACTGGCTCCACAGACTTGAGTTATTGGACCACCACAGTGAGGTGTTTAGTTAGAGGTTATTTCACTGTTATTTTCACTATCAAACATCCAAAGCACTCTCAGCCCTCCTTCCATCTTCTTTCACTATTAAGGCCATCACAACCTTTGCTTATCTGCTTCCAATTCGCATCTGCTTCCTATTCACTCGCCAGTGCTGTTCTTCAGAATATCATCCCCGAGTTCTGATCTCTCCCTGGCATTGTTACCACCCTTTTCCCATAAATTCTTATATGTATGTATGTATATATACATATATGTGTGTACATAGGGCCTCGCCAACAGTCTGTCTGTCGTCTTTTTTGTTATTTTTAATGTGTTTTAAAAAGTTTGTGTTCATGTTCGCTGGTAGCCAAGATCGTTCCGTCAACAGAAGGCTCGAGGCCCCCAACAGCAGGAGAACAAAGAAGGGAAGAGCTTGAACTTTTTTTTGCCTTCCATCACAGTGAGGAATGTGGAGGAGTCACTGGTGGATGCTTATGTTAAAATGTATTTTGTGTGTCTTGTTGCTTTTTATTGGTGTGACTATGGCAAATCAAATTCCTCGTATGTTGCAAAACATACTTGGCTAATAATGTATGATTATGATAACAGGAAAGGGATTTTCGTAATGTGCTGGAGGGAAGTGTTCGGTGAAGTTCCCAGAGATCATTATGGATCGCTGATTTTCTTAATACCCACTGGGTGTTCAGGGAACTTTTTTCAAAATTTCAGAATATACAAAACTCGGAGGACAATAATAGACTTCAAGAATATGTAAATTGGCTGGCAGAATGAGCGAGTAGGTGTCAGATGAAATATAATAAGGTGGAATGTAAATCATTACATTTTGGTAGGAAGAATGCGAAGAGGTAACATAAACTGGAGGGCATAGTCTAAATGGATAGAAGACAGAATAATTTTGGGAACAGAACAAAAGCATAGGGTCCTGGGCTTGGGAAATAGAGGCATTGAATGGCTGAGAATTAAGCAACTTCTGCAGAAACTTGGCTCTTTAGTGGGTACAGTGGCTCAGCGGTAGAGTCGCTGCTTTTGACCCGGGTTTTGATTCTGACTACGGATTCTGTCTGTACAGAGTTTGTCCGTTCTTCCTGTGACTGCGTGGATTTCTCTGGGTGCTCCGGTTTCCTCCCACATTCCATAGATGTGCAGGTTTGTAGGTTAATTACATTTCTGTACATTTTCCCTAGTGTGCTGGATCGAACTAGTGTACGGGTGATCGCTGGTTGGTGGGTCGAAGGGCCCGTTTCCACGCTGTATCTCTAAACTAAACTAAAATACAAGATTTTAAAAAACACACAAAATGCTAGCGTAATTCAACTAGTCAGGCAGCATACATGGAGAACATGAATAGGTGACATATCAGCTCAGGACCTTTAGACCGAAGAAGGATCTCGACTCGAAACCTCACCTATCCGTGTTCTCCAGAGATGCTGCCAAACCCAGTTATTCCAGTCTTTGTGTTCTCAATTAATGTGGAATTTCGAGTCAATATTTAATAGATAAACTGGAACATAGGCCAATATCCTGTCCATTGTGCTTTTTTTGTCAAATGACTGCTATGCTTCCTGCATTTATAGTAGTGATCAATCTTCAGAAATTCATATTTGCTGAAGTTCACACATGTCCAGTATGGGAATCGCAAGAAAGCAAGACTGCTAGGACCTCCCAGTAGGGTTGCTCAGTGATTGAAGCTTGCCTCAATAGTCTGAATGGAGAATAAATTCTTGCATGTTAACAACATGCATTCCCTAAGACTGACTAACTGATTTTCACACCCTTCAAGATACAGGATACTGAGTTGGATGATCAGCCATGATCATATTGAATGGCGGTGCAGGCTCGAAGGGCCGAATGGCCTACTCCTGCACCTATTTTCTATGTTTCTATGTTTCAACCCCCTGTCTTCTTTATCCCCCACCCCCCCACCCAACTGAGGGCATAATTTCTGTATCGTTTGTAGGAAATTTCTATTTTCTATTAGTGCTAACTAGGAATTGTTCTTTTCCTTCTAGAAAGAAGCTTATGGCTGATAAGAATGAAACGCAGAAAATACTAAATGAAGATACGGCAAAAGCTGCCTTCAGACCAGATTGCCTTCAGAATAATTATTCTACCAATACTATTGGTTCCCCTGTTAATGTAAATCCTGACCGGTGGCAAAGAACATCTAAAACCTTTATGTTTAGGAAATCTTGCCAGAATACACCAACTTTGCCTGATGATAATTTTCTTAATGAGGCAGATTTCTATGAAACTTCTACACCCACTGGCAGGACAGGTGTCCTTTCTGCACCTGCCACTAGCTGCACGCAGAACAAGCCGTTTCTGCAAAGAAGCAGGCTTGATCTTTCAGTGGGAGGGAACAAGTCTTCCATATCAAGTTCCAATCAGGACACTTATTCTCCACGTGGTCAAATCGCAAATGGATCACAAAATGAAGGTGGGGCAAGCATGGCAGACAGACAGCCAGCAGTGTCTGCTGAAAGAACGTGTGCTACTCGTAATCAGAGGCTACAGGGCAAGGACCGCAACACTGAGGCGTCGGCACTGGAGGATGATTTTGATATTGATAACTTTGAATTAGACGATTTAGATGAAGAGATGGAGTGTTTTTCATATTCGTCAAATGTTCCTGCAGCCAATGATTCATTGTATGCAAGTACTCTCCCCATCAGGGAGGGAGGGTCCAAGAAGTCCTGGGAGATGAGAACTTCAGTACAAGATGGCAGCACATACTTGGCTTATCCCTCTGCAACTGCCAGTGTCAAACCTCAAACCAAGCTCTGTTCCACAGGTAATCAATGATCTTTACATTAATCTGGATAAAATAATCCATGACCATGACCAGCTAAATGTTTCGTAGATAAGTGTGGGGCCTGTATATTCCCAATTATCTTACATTTTCTTCCGTCTGGGTTTGTTCATGCTGAGCTGAGGCCTGTTGGTGCCAGCAGATGTCTATTATCGTGTCCAGATCCAGAGGTTTGCGACATGCCCATGTTTTAACTCTCCCTTAGAGTGATGGTGTTGGTGGCAATCTGTTTCCTGTCATTGGTCAGCCTGCATAAAAATCACATCAACAATGTGTAACAGTGTTTGATTGGGGCTTTCATTCACACTGTAGTGCACCAGTAGGTGCCTTTGCCCATTAAGCCAACCAGATGCCAGTATGATTTATAACTGGGATACTTCCTGAGTTCTTGTGTTTCGTGTTTTGGTGTTTGCAGAACTCATTTGCTCAACTGTGGCTGCTGAAGTCGGCCTCGGAGCTGTGAACGAAAGGCAAGAAGAAAGTGCTGGCAGGTACAGTGATGTCCAGTGACGCGTTCGTCCTGTAGGCAGGACTGGGGTGTGAATGTGCAGTAATGTAGGTTCAATTTTCAACTGAAGTTTGCAGACTTAAGCTTCATGTTACTTTGTCAGGTATTGTATAAGCTACTAGTAATTCGTAATTTAATTTTTTTATTTTCTCCATGCAGAGTGTGGTATTCTGAGAGAAGGTTCCAAAGATTTTGCCGTGTTTACCTAATGCCATATACCTCATGTATGAAACCGCTCGTTCAGTATCTGACATTCGTGTAGTACAGTTCAAATAGGTCTCTGCCCATCCTGTCAAATCATTGTACCTCTACACAGGAAGAGGCCATTTAGCCAGTTGTGCCTGGCCTCTTTCAAAGAGCTCTCTAATTTCATGTCAAACTCCAGCTTTTTATCTCTATAACCCTGCCAATGAATCCATTTCAAATATGTATCAAATTACCTTTTGAATATTCTCTGAATCAGATTTTTCCATCTTTGCAGGTAGTGAGTTCTCGATCTTTGCAGCAGCTTGTTGAAGACATTTTTATTCATTTATTTGTTTATTGGACCTTTATGAACAATTTCTTATTTGTTTCATCAAAATCTTTAAAATTTTGACCATTAATAATAATAATAATAAATTTTATTTATGGGCGCCATATACCAAAGTCTCAAGGACACCTTACAGAGTTTTACAAGTAATAAACATATAATCGGAGTAAAATAAATTATAAAGACATCACCAATACACAAATTAAAAACAGAATTTGATCCAAAGACACAAAAAAAAAATCAGAAACACAATGTGAAGAGAGAGCAGCGGCAGCTAAACCGCACCAGCGTCCACTCTCCCTTCCGACCGCCATCTTGGACACAGACTAAAATAGACACTACATACAAAAATCATCCCCCCACAATGGTTACCACTGTGGGGGAAGGCACAATGTCCAGTCCCCATCCCCAGTTCTCCCAAAGTCAGGCCTATTGAGGCCTCTGCTATTGCCTCTACGGAGGCCCGATGTTCCTGGCCGTTCTCACCGGGTGCTGTTCCCCCGGCGTCAGGAGAGTCCTCTCAGCAGCTGGGCCACCTGGAACGGCCACATTGCTTACCGGAGGCCGCGGCTTCCGAAGCCGACAAGGCCGCGCCGGTTTGGAGCTCCCAGGCTCCCGATGTTGAAGTCGGCGCCGCCCACTCCTCTCCGCAGCCCCGCAGCCCGGAGGTGTTGAACTCGGCGGTCACAGCTCCAGCGCGTTGATCCAGCGCGGCGACCCAGGCAAGGCATCGCCCGCTCCGCTCCGCGATAGCGCTCCAGCGCTGTGCCGCCACCGAAGCCGAGCTGCTGGGCGGTCCCCGCCAGGAAACGGCGCTCCATGCCCGCTGGTAGGCTTTGGGCTTGAGACATTGCTGTTGTGTCTCCATCTTAGAGTGATCCATACAGCATGGAAACAGGCCCTTTGGTCCAACTTGATTTTCTTTGCTGCTTTCTTCAAACATGTCCGTAGTAAGTAACCACTGCATATGTTCCAGGGCTTTGACATCCTTTCCAAAGCAAGGTGCGCCAAATGGTGTACTGTGGTCCAGCTTTGTGTTTTAAAATCTGACGACATGGTTTCTTAATTGTTTCAACCCGTTGTTCTACAACCTTTAATGATTTATATTCACTCAATGTCTCTTTATTCATTCATTCCATTTAAAATGGTCCACAATTAGATTAATCTATCTCTGTAGATTCCTTGTCCTAATGTGCAGTTTTACATTTACCTTCGTTAAATTGCATTTGCTGATGTATCTGCTGATTTTGGCAGTCTGTTGGCCTCCTGCAGTCTACCCTGCTCATTATTACTATGTTGGTTGCTCCTAAGATTCAAATTCAGGGACACTGGCTGGTGCAGAGAGCGAGCATGATTATAACGTGTTTTTTTTTAATGAATAGAATGACAGTGCATTTACTTTCTTCCATTAGGGTCTTCAAGAGGGCAAGGTCTCTCTGAAGACCCAGCTCTTGAACGTTTCCGAGGCTACCAATTTCCACACTCCAAAGAGATGATGCGAATTTTTCACAAGAAATTTGGGTTGCACCAGTTCCGAACCAACCAGCTGGAAGCAATTAATGCAGTGCTGTTGAACGAAGACTGCTTTGTTCTGATGCCCACTGGTATGTCGCTGAGGTAGCTCAAGCAAGTGCCTCAAGTCACTCACTTCATAGAAGTTTGGGTACCTTATCTTTGTAACCTATATAAATACATGATTATTTCATTTTGTTTATAATTTCATGTTTCAAAAGTCGCATTAGCTGTGAAAAGACACAAAATGCTGGAGCAATTCAGCGGGTCAAGCAGGTTCCTTGGAGAATATGGATAGGTAAGGTTTCGGGTTGGGACCTTTCCTCAGATGAAGAAGGGTCCCAATCCGAAATGTTACCTATCCATGTTCTCCAGGGATGCTGCCTGACCCTCTTGAGTTACTCCAGCATTTTGTCTGTCTTTGTAAATCAGTATCTGCTGTTCATTATTTCTAAATGCTAGCTATTTTTACTTTTGAGTCTCTCTCTTCTTCAAAGCACTTGGGCTTCACAAGCTGAGCCAGCATTTAATTACTCATCCCAATTGTCCATGAGAAGGTGATGATGAGCTACTGTCTTGAACCCTTGCAGTCCTTGAGGTGTGGGTATTCCCACAATGTTGGGGAAGGTCCAGGATTTTGATCCGGTGACAGTGAAAGATTGGCAAAATATTTGCAAGTCAGGATGGTGTGTGGCTAGGACGGCAACTTCCAGGTAGCGGCGTTTCCCATGTTTTTGCTGTCCTTGTCCTTCTAGTGGCAGAGGCCATAGTTAGGTAGGTGTAGTTTAAGGAGTCTTGGAGCATTGCTGCAGTGCATCCTGTAAATGGTACAAACTGCTGCAACTGTGCATCATTGGAGTGACTGAATGGTTATGGATAGGGTGCCTAACAAGCGAGCCATTAGATACTGTATGATGAACTTTTTGAATGTTGTTCAGTGCTGCACTCATCCAGGCAAGTAGAGCGTACTCCATCACACACCTGGCTTGAGCTTTGCAGATGGTAGACAAGCTGAGAAATTGGCAGATGAGTCACTTGCCAGAGAATTCTAAGTGTGTAGACAAAAATGCTGGAGAAACTCAGCGGGTGAGGCAGCATCTATGGAACAAAATTCTAAGTGTGTACCTGTTCTTGTAGTTATTATACTTGGGGTAACTTACAACCCAACATTGGATTCTCCAATTTTAGGTAACCTCTTTCTCCCCTCCCTCACTGCAGGAGTTTAAACATGTTTGCTTCTACTTAAGTTGATAGCACAATCAATTATCCCTTCTGTCACATTGCTGCTGATTAAAAGTAGACTACTTGAGCTCTCTCATCTCTTCCCTCTCCCATTGATTTTCAACACTTGCATACTGTCACTGTTTTTCTCCTCAACCACTCCCACTATTTCTGTTTATTTGTTCACTGGACTACTCAATATCAATTGGCATGCTACAGATTCTGAACACCTATGAAAATCTGGCAGCAAATGGTGTGTGGAGAGGAGGTTTGTATCATGGTGAAGCAAGAAATAAACACTGTTTTGGGTATGAACTTTCACCTGCTCTCTTGAAATTCAGTTGCTTTTATGTAGCCAAGTGTGACCGTCCAATTGTACTCTGCAACAACCCATGACCAACAAATGAGGACATTAGAAAAGTAAGGTCTATTCTTAATGGTAACTGCTGAGGAATAAAAGCTACCAATGTCGCTGAGAGCAGTTCCTCAACTTTAATTGGTTTCATGATGAAAATGGTGGACAGAAGCTCATCTGCTTTTCTGCAGAAGAAATTCTAATGATACCCAGTTCTGTTGTAGATTCTCCATTTTTGTTTTTGTTTCCACCTTGATAGAAATTTATGCTTTATTTATATTTCAGGTGGAGGAAAGAGTTTGTGTTACCAGCTGCCAGCCTGTCTCACACCAGGAGTCACTGTTGTGATTTCCCCACTCAAGTCACTGATACTGGACCAGGTGCAGAAACTGACCCTGTTTGATGTGAGTTTAAAGATGTTTGTTTCCACTTAAGTTATTAAAAGTCATTTTTTAGATAATGCTGTGATGACAGAATGACTGAGAATTTTTCAAAGCTAATCTTTTATTGGGGTGGTTCTTGGATGGAGCAGAGTATATGATAGATAAATTATGGCATGTTTTAATAAAGAATAACCATTTTTATTGGCAGATGGATCACTGAATGGTGAGTGATAAAATAACGAGAGGAGTCATGAGTATTTTTCACGTCATTACCTGGTGGCAGTGGAAGCAGGTTCACCAGGAATTTTCAAACGTAAATTGTATAAATACCTGCAAGAAAAAAATATTGCAGGTGAATGGGAAAAGGGAAGGAGAATAGGAGTTAATGGAGAGTTTTTAAAGATCATTATTTGGGCGACAGGCCAATTAACTGTGTCCTGTGTCATAAGAGTCGATTATTTATAATGCATGGGAGCAGGTAGTAAATTAGAGTTAGATTAAGGCACTTTTGAGGCATGTTGCAAGAATTCAGTGACATCAGCCGATGTAGAGAGACATTATTCAAAGTGTTTTGCATGGATGAACGAGAAAGGGCCCCTTGCCTTTAACATGTGGGCACAGTTGACAATGGGTTGTCAGGCACTGATTTGAATCCTGTGCTCCCCAGATTCCTGGTCAAAACATGTTGAACCAATTCGGAGGGGCAGATATATGTCACTAACCGTTCTTGAAATGAACTTACCAGCTGGAACTCTTAAGGGCAGGAATAGATGTAGTGAGATAAGGGCATGCTATCGTGAAACATGTTGAGTGAGGAGAGGGAAGCTGACCTTAATTGTGCTCTTAATTTTTCTTTTGCAGATCCCAGCAACGCAACTGACTGGGAATAAGACTGATTCCGAAGCTGCTGCTACTTACATGCAACTGTCCAAAAAGGATCCCACAGTGAAGCTGCTCTACTGCACTCCTGAGAAGGTGGTAGTTTAGGGCAAAAGTCAGAAAATGAAATCCGTATGTAACAAGGATAATACAGTATTCTTGGGGTAGTTTACCAAGTTAGCAGTAACAGTGTAGTGGATTAAGTCATTGAATATATGAGATGCTTTTCTAGATCTGTATTTTGAGGACCCAGAGAGAGAACTAACTGATTGTTTTAAGCTTCTTATTGTGCAAAAGGAGTCATTGATGATCTTGTAGCTGAGGGTTTTTCGGGGGCAGAATGAATATGATATGATGTAACGCGTATAAAGAGTGAAAGAGAATTGGTTCTGACACCAGAATTTAAACCAAGGAAACTACAAAGTGTTTGGTGTGTGTTAGCTGTGGTATGTTGAGAAGATGAACGATCGAGCAATGGCCAACATTTAAAGAATTTATACATAGTTTACAACAAATGTATATGCCCTTGAGACACAAAAATTCGTCACTGATTTTCCTAAGCTATTTATTTTAATTTATTATTGTACTGGTGCTCCACGAGTCAATGTAATCCTCTACCTTGCTGTGTTTGAACTGTAGATACTTAAAAATCAGAGTATTCATTTACACAATATTCCCAAAGAGTTTGCAGAGTCTGAGTACAATGCCCTTGTACTTTTGCAAATGATTTTTCTGTGGTCTCATCCACAAGGAATAAAGATGTAAGGGGTCTTTGGGTGACCTAGTTGTGTGGGGTAGAGGAGAGCAGTTAGCAGTCATTTCACTGGATCGCTGCTTGGTAATATTAAAGTGCCACAGCATTGGTTGTAGAAGGCATCACATGACCACCATCATAGGGCTACTATGTCCCAAAAATAATATTTTATAAAAGCTTCCGGAGCCTACAACACTTTGGGCTTGTATTCACTGGAATTTGGAAGGATGAAAGGAGATCTCATAGAAACATATAAATTCTTAAAGGATTGGACAGGCTAGATGTAGGAATATGTTCCCAATGTTCAGGGAGTCCAGAACCAGGGGATCACAGTTTAAGAATAAGGGTTAGGCCATTTAGGACTGAGATGAAAAAAAAACTTTTTCGCCCAGAAAGTTGTGAATCTGTGGAAATCTCTGCCACAGAAGGCAGTGGAGGCTAATTCACTGTATGTTTTCAAGAGGTGGTTAGATTTAGCTCTTGGAGCTAAATGAATCTAGGGATATGGGGGAAAAGCAGCAAAGGGGTACTGATTTTAGATGATTAGCCATGATCATATTGAATGGCAGTACTGGCTCGAAGGGCTGAATGGCCTACTTCTGCACCTATTTTTCTATTAACCTTGATTTTTGTCTTTCATGCAGGTTAGTGCTAGCAACCGATTAGTCTCAGCGCTGGTAAATTTGTATGAGAGGAAGCTTTTGGCTCGTTTTGTTATCGATGAGGCTCACTGCGTCAGTCAGGTATCTGCACTCTTTATGTGTTTCTCTTTCTAGATTTGGCTCAGTAGATCAGACTATTCATGATACTTGTGCACAGAGACGACTACTCCTGGATAGAATTTTTTATCAAGTATCCTACAGTCAGATGCAACTAGCAGGTACCAAACCAAGATCTGCCTTCCTCATCATGTAGATGGATAGAATCTCTTGGAGAAAGAGTACTGGGAAACATCCAAAGATAACTGGGGGAATCCAGATTGGTACCCAGCCCAAAACTGAGCATTGTGGTTACTTTATCATCAGTCGTATAATTTGTTGGATCTTCCTATTTGATCACATTTCGTTGGCTGTGAAGCACTTTGGAACGACACAAGGCCTTAAAAGGAACTGCATGTGAGGATTGGACATGGGCTTGACCTGGAGGGTGGGATGAGGAGTGAAGGATTCTGTCCGACTTGGCCTGAAGCAAGTGCTTTGCCCTTCTTACGGAACATGCTCCTTGATCTGATGTGTTGCAGTCCACAGCCAATAGCACTCTCTTGGTTTCAGGGAGCTGACTGGTGCAGTGTGGAGAGGGGCAGTCGTGGTGGTGTGCTGCCTTACTCGGAGCAAGGAGATGATTACTCTTTTCCAGCTGGTGTAAGGGTAGCTGTCACTAAGCGAAGAGGAGCAGGCACACTCGCATTTTGCTGTTTTCCACTCTCCCCATTCAAGGGGTGATGGAAGTGATTGTTATACCCCAGCTGTGAGCTGCTAACGGGATGGAGCATGCAGTGTGCTGCCTCACCCCTAGTGGAGAGCTGCTTGTTGTTTTTGAAAACCCGCTCCCATTCTGCAGTTAGCAGATGAATTTGTTTTGAGTGGGAGGATGCACTCAGCTGACAAACACCTTAGGGAATAGCAGAGAGCAATATCTTTTTCAATATTATACCTGCTGCTCAAAGCCATGATTCATCTTGTAAATTAGCACCAAATGAGTGTAGGCTGCAGTTTACGATGCAAATCACAGCTCCCAGTGGCTTGTACAAACAAAAGATCCTCTCCTCTGAGATGTTTTTATTGAGATCTCAGTAGTGGCAGCAGTTTGAAGAGGATCCTGTCTTGCAAGATGTCAGTCTAAGCTGACTTCATATGGTAAAATTCGATGGAGAGTGAGCAGAAATATGAAATTTGTTGAAGATACCCTGATGCGGAGAAGAAAAGCAGTAGGAAAGAACTGCAGATGCTGGTTTAAAATGAAGATAGACAAAATGCTGCAGTAATACAGCGGGACAGGCAGCATCTCTGGAGAGAAGGAATGGGTGACTTTTCAGGTCGTGACCCTTCTTCAGTCTGAAGACAGTCTCGACACGAAACATCACCCATCTCTCCAGAGATGCTGCCTGTCCTGTTGTGTTACTCCAGCATTTTGTGTCTATCTTCTAGAGAAGATGAGTGATTGTCTTCTGGAAAGATCAGTTCATGCTCAGAATTGCAGCTTTTCCTGCAAGTTAACAACAGGACCTTCCCCACCCATGCACACCCCCTTCTTTTGCATTTCTCAAGATCCTGGTTTCAATGTTTATTATTGCTTCATCTTATTGTAGTAGAATCTTATTTTGTCAATTTTCTCTCCTTGCCTGTTGCTCATGAAAG
Organism: Malacoraja senta; assembly: GCA_038087875.1. Taxonomy (NCBI): domain Eukaryota; kingdom Metazoa; phylum Chordata; class Chondrichthyes; order Rajiformes; family Rajidae; genus Malacoraja; species Malacoraja senta. Next base: position 11,816,151 of record CM075989.1, on the reverse strand, counting down.
AGGTTTTATTCGGGGAGCGGGTTTATTATGGCTGAAATACTACTGCTGTTCGCCAATAGTGCCCTTATTTCTCATGGCTCGGGTACAATAATTTTTCAATGGGCAAATTGTTTTTCTCCCAGCTTCTTGCATCCATCCCCCGATTTTTTGGGTCACACGTTAACCCTTTCTGTTTCTGCTTTCAGTGGGGCCACGATTTCCGTCCAGATTACAAGAGGTTGAATGAACTCCGGCAGAAGTTTCCTTCAACCCCAATGATGGCCTTGACAGCTACAGCTACCCCACGTGTACAGAAGGACATCCTCAACCAGCTCAAGATGCTGAGGCCTCAAGTGTATGTAGCCTCCTTTTTTAAAAGTGGTATGAGGTTAATGAGCATTTATGTATAGATTCATAATATTTATTACACACTATTATCTATACAATTTAAAACATATCTTCTGCTTTTTTCCCTGATTGGTGTCAAATTATTTTGTTGCATTTCTTCAGAATTGACTAAGGATTCCTTTATCTAAAAGCAAGTGTCAATCCAGTGGCAAACCCCATGGCCATTAGATCTGTGACTCGAGATGCACAAGTTTCACCTGAATGCAGAATAATGCTCCTATCCTTCATAAACCGCAGTCCTCCAACTCCCCATCAGAATTGCCACATAAGTACTATAACCTGTATACATTCTAAAAATTACAGATGCTTTATAGTCTTTCAGTTGGACACAATAGAAAGCGCTCTTCAAAAGCACCAGACTTTGACTCCACAATCTGGGGTTTGGAGTCTGGAATTTCAAATATTTTCCTACTAATTTAGCTTTTTCTGTGCGAAGGACCATTCTTTCCTTTAAATGCATCCAAATTGTTCTTTAAAAAAAAAAAGAAAAACATAAAGTGAACGTGTGAGACGGATGTGATATTTAAAATCGAGGGGTTTGGATAAGACAGATAGGGTGCTATTAAAATAAGAGGGCACACGTTTAAAATGAGAGATAGAATGTTTCTTGGAGTTTTGGGGCCAAATTCTCTTCACAGAGTGGTTAGATTCTGGAATGAACTGGAAATGGTTGAGATCTTCACGTTCCTTGGCAATAATATTTTCAACGATCTGTCGTGGATCAACCATATTGGTATGACAGCCTAGAAGGAACACCAACAGGTCTACTTCCTGAGGAGATTGAGGACATTTGGGCATGTCTTCATTGATTCTCACAACTTTCAACAGATGCACCATGGAAAGCATACTGTTGGATTGCATCACAGCTTGGTTTGGGAACAGCTCTGTCTAAGACCACAATAAATTGTAGAGTTGTAGACGTAGCCTAGTCCATCACACAGACCAGACTTCCCACCTTTGACTTCATATACACTTTCCACTGCCCTGGAAAAGCAGTTCCACCCCAGTCATTCCTCCTTCCCCCTGCTCCAGTCCAGCAGAAAATACAGAAGCTTGAAAGAGCACCCCACAAGGCTCGGGAACAGCTTCTTCCCCTGTGTTATGCTTCTGAACAGTCCTTCCGTTTACTAGGGTACTGTCCGATTTATCTCTCCCCTTTATGGATCTTAAACTTTGTCTATGGAAGTGAAGTGCTGCAATGCTGCAAACTATATTCTTCACACTATCTTCCCCTTTGCTCTATCTATTGTACATGTGTTTGACTCGATTGTATTTATTTATGGTATATTTGTTTGGGTAGCATGCAAAACAAAGCTGTACATCGGTACACATGACAATAATAAATCGAAATCTAGACCTGACGAGGTTTTGGAGACAGATAATCTAATGACATTTAAGAAACGTCTAGTCAAATACTTAAATTGTCGGTTTGTGTAGTGCCATGGATCTATTTGTAAATATGTTCAGTGTAGATGAATACAATGGACAGCATGGACATGGGGAGAAATTGAGCTGTTTCTGTGTGTATGATTTGACTGTATTCCTCTATTCAGAAAGTAAGAAAAAGTTGTATTTCTATTTCTCGTCATCTCAAAACACCTTGCAACCAATATTGTGCATGTAATGTGTAGGAAGGAACAACAGATGTTGGTTTAAACCGAAGATAGACACAAAGCTGGAGTAGCTCAGTGGGACACGCAGCGTCTCTGGAGAGAGGAATGGGTGACGTTTTGGGTCGGGACCCTTCTTCAGACTGGTTAGGGATAAGGGAAACGAGAAATATAGGCGATGATGTGGAGAGATAAAGAACAATGAGTGAAAGATGTGCAAAAAAGTAACGATGATAAACGAAACAGGCCAATGTTAGTAGTTTGTTAGGTGAAAACGAGAAGCTAGTGCGACTTGGGTGGGAGAAGGATAGAGAGAGAGGGAATGCCAGGGCTACCTGAAGTTAGAGAAATCAAAGTGCCCAAGTGAAATATGAGATGCTGTTCCTCCAATTTAGTCTGACTGTTGTGAGGTAATAAAAATTGTTAACCCAATCTGCTTGCAGCAAAATCCCATGATCAGTGACATAATAGTGATTTCATGATCTGTTTTGTGATCGTAATTGAGCTGTAAATGTTGGCCCAGTTTTATCTTGTTCCTTTTTTTATTCATGTAAGAAAGAAGGTAACGTATCTGTTTAGTGTCTCACCTTAAAAAGTGATGCTAACGTAACACTTTCAGTATTGTAGATGATCCCCAGATCCTGCTACTCATTAACATTACATGTAGCGTCCACCACTCATTGTTCAATAGCAGCATATTCACTATAATGAAGATCATTTTCCTTACAATAAGGATTGGAGTTTTGACAGAGGTTTACTTTAATTCTTCCCTTTTGCATTGAGTGTCATCTTCGGACATTCAAAGTAGAAATCTGTGGGGTCGGGTGCTATACCAGCCTTCAATACATGATTCGTGCTAATATTCCAGGGCAACACTGAGCAAGTGCTGCATGCTGGTGATGCCACCTTAAGATGTTACAATAATAATCCCTCTTTCTCCCTAAGGTGGACTTTAAAAAGCCTGTTGCTCCATTTTGATGAGGGCAAGGTAGTTCTTTCAGTGTCCTGGCCAATAGTAATCCCTAAATTAACATCTCTAACACAATACTTAGGCATCAGTCTGTTTGTGCGAGTTTGCTGTGTGCAGATTAGCATTTACATCACAACCAATTACAGTTAAAGATATTGTCTGTAAAAGGAGGACTCTGTCATGTCTGTGCCATGCCTGGAAGGAATGTGAAAACCATGAAAGAAATCAAATTTTAAAGTTGCCCATTTACACCCTTGGGCACTACTGACAAGATGATGTAAACCTCTCGTTTCCACGGTTATGCATTCTGCAGTTCTCACAATAAGGCATTTAAATTTAGAAAATCACGTTTGCTCGATTTGCAATATGCATTGAGCCTGGAGTCTGACCCAGCCACCACTTCTTTTTATGACCAAAGACAGAGGCTTCATATTGAATCTCTGCAGGTTCACCATGAGCTTCAATAGGCACAACCTGAAATACGAGGTCCTGCCGAAAAAGCCCAAGAAGATTGCTGAAGATTGCATAGAATGGATCAAAAAGAACTACCCACGTGAGTATCGTTCGGCTTGTATGCTGCTGTGCCCGCGGCTGTCTGCATGCAGTTCTGATCATTTCTGTACACAGCCCAATGACGTTTGACAGTTTAATCTTCTTTTGTATATTTAGAGCTAAGTATTTATTTGGCCCCCATGACTCACTGATGTATTTCGGGCTGTGATGCCCCATAAATGTAATAGATCATCACTGAAGTTTATGACTAGTCACATCTTGAGAGAAGGAGAGACAAAAGAAGTGATAGCACGCATAAAGTAACTCTGATTATGCCAGCTTTTATTCAAGCAATTATCTCCAGAATTTATTTTATTAAAAAATATCTTCTTCAAATTTAGCACCAATCAGTAAACAATTACATAACTGGTCAGTTCTGCTTATAGGGATCTTGTTTATGCAAAATAGCTACTTTATATTGTTGACCTGGTTAGCGATTACACTTCAAATCAATTTAATCTGTGTTCATGCACACAGACTTGCTGCCTTGTGTGCTTGGTTGCATCTCAATATTACACCCTTGAAAATGACATGCACGCAGAAAAATGATAAGGATGCGCCTTGGGAGTGCTCTGCAAGATCTTCTACCTTCGTATCATTTTCCTGCGATAAATTTCTCCTCATTTCCATCCTCAATGGCCTGACCCTGATTATGCGACTGTGACCCTCTAGTTTCAGGCTCCTCAGACAAAGGAAACATTATCCTTACATCTACCCTATACCCTGTGACCATGTGGGTTTCTTCCAGGTGCTTTGCTATCCTCCTACATCCCGAAGACTTGCAAGTCTGTAGGTTGATTGGCCTCTGTGAATTGCTGCAGTGTGTAGGGAGTGGGATGAGAAAGTGGCATAACATAGAGCTAATGTAAACGGGTGATTGCTGGTCTGCGTGGACTCAACGGGCCAAAGGGGCTGTTTCTATTCTGTATCACCAAACTAAACTATATCCTCATTCAATAAAGACGAGCATGCCACTTCCCTGCCTCATTGCGTGCTGCGCCACATTAGCTTTCAGTGATTTAGAAACCATGATATCAAGGTGCATTGAAGCATCAACATTCTACTCAAGAGGGTAACTTTACATTTTTCACATTGTACTCCATCTGTCATGTTGTTGCCCACTCATTCAGCTTGTTTATTTTCCCATGAAGCATCATTGCATCCTCATAACAACTTGCATTTTCACTTTGTCTTGTGTCAACAGCAAACTCGGAAATCCTGCAGTTTGGCTGAGGAGAAAATATTTATTAGGTTTGTGAATAGTTAGGGCCCATGCACCAATCCCAGTGTACCTGACTAATCATAGTCTGCCATCCTAAGAAGATCCTTTTTGATAGTTTATTGGTCTGATAGTCTGAAGGATCTCGACTCGAAACGTCGCCCATTCCTTCTCTCCAGAGATGATGCCTGTCCCGCTGAGTTACTCCAGCATTTTATGTCTATCTTCGATTTAAACCAGCATCTGCAGTTCCTTCCTACACGTTTTAATAGTTTACTTTGTGTTAACTATCTCTCAATCTTGTTTGTGCATCATCCCTAATTTATGTGCTTGTTCTTCAACCTAATCATAAACCAAATTTCATTGAAGTTTCTTGTTCACCAACCTATGTAGAAAGTTAACGGAGGAAGTCTGAACATTTAAATACCCCATTTCCACAGGTTTGACTTCAATGGATTTAGTCAAATATGATTTCCCTTTTATAAAATTCACATTGACTCTGCTGAAAATAATTAATTTTCTAAATGTCTTGTTATCTCATCCTTTGTTACAGATTTTGGCATTTTTCCAATTACTGATGTCAGGCTAACATGTGAGCTAACAGGCTAACAGTTCCCTGTTTTCCTTTTATATTCTGTTTTATCACTGAAATGGAAATCACTGGCAGTGAAATAAGAATCACATGCCACCTCCTTTTAGAGATAGTCCCATCAAACTGAAGAAGGGTCTCGACCTGAAACGTCGCCTATTCCTTCTCTATAGATGCTGCCTCACCCGCTGAGTTTCTCCAACATTTTTGTCTACCTTCGATTTTTCCAGCAACTGCAGTTCTTTCTTAAACAACCCATCAAACTTCCTTCTGATTGATATTTAGAAAAAAGTGGATTTTATTAAATTGCACAGAGGGGTGTGCATTTGGATGGTAAAAACCTGAAGGAGATTTTCACAGCCAATACTCTCCAGCATAATCAATCCATTATGACGTAACTTTGTAATCCACTGTGCCAATGAAATTAGTCCAAGACTGCTTCCTGATTGCCTGTAAGGAACACCCGTTAAAGCTGTTGCTTATGTATGGGCACATAAACAATGCACAATATCTCAGAACACAATAGGACTTGAATGCACAATCTCTGTTGTGATGGAAGCAAAATGTCATGCCCATTCTGTTCTTCCCCACCCCACATGTATTGAGATTGATGCTTACGGTCAAAGAGAAAGAAATTCAATTTCACAACCTCAATGTCTTGGAGCTCTTTATAACTAATTTAAAAAAATTAGTAACTTACATAAAGGAGGAAACACATAGCCAATGTTCCCATCAAGCTCCCACAATTGGTTCCATAAAAATGATCATATTGTATGTTTTGGTGATATTGATTGAGCTGTCTTGGTGGGAGAACTCCACCACTTGCTCGCTTGGGGGAGCAGATGTTGCTTGGTTTACTGTCCAACCTGCAAGATGGTGCCACCAACCATTCAGCTCACCTTGCTGGAAAATGCTGATCTTCAATGGTGCACTGTCACGCCCATCCTTGTGTCTCATCCTTCCATGTTTTAACCATTGGTTTACATACATCCTAGAAAGTGCGTGAAAGACTGATTCTTGAATTTCAGTCTTGTAGCATCTTCTCCCCATCTTCAAGCTATTATACAAAGAGAAATGGACGGACATTTTTCTTTCATCTGATGGTTTCTCTGAATTGCTCACACCTATGAGAGACATCTACTCGAACCCCAAATGACTGTCAAACCCTGCTATCATCTAATGGGCAGTTCCTGTTTGAACTTGGGTTATTCTTACTGCCCTCAACCACACTGGAACTTGGCACATTTTGGTGCTGCACTAACTTCCTTGTTTCCATCATTAACAGGCGAGTCTGGAATTATTTACTGTCTGTCTCGGCGCGAGTGCGACACTGTAGCTGAAAAGTTGAAGAGGAACGGGATAGCTGGTCTAGCATATCATGCTGGCCTGCAGGACTCCATCAGGGATATGGTGCAAAACAAGTGGATTAACCAAGATGGCTGCCAGGTAAAGGGGCCCTAGAACCAGCCTGTGATGTATAGTTTTATTATGTTTCAGTGGCTTGCAAAAATGATCTGCAGTGATGTTTTTCAACCAGGAAAAAGGTAACACGTGAAGGAAATTATTTTTAATTTTTAGTGGTGCATCTTATAGGTGTAATGATCCGTGGCAGAAGGAACCACCTAGTACATCGGTCCCAGTGCTTTTGAAAGATCAGAAGTACTTATTTAGCTCTTGTTTTCCCTTAGTTCTTTAATGTTCATTCTTCACCAATGTTTGAAAGTTCTGGTTGAATCTGCTTCCGTTGCCCTTAAATGCAATATATTCCAAATTATAATGGTTAGTTCTTTTAAACAGATTCTCCTTGTCTCTTTGATTCTTTGACCAGTCACTTTTAATTCCTATCCTTCGGTTCCTGATCCTTCTGTCATTTGGAAACTGTTTCTCCCCATCAACCCTTATCTTCAACCAGGCCTCCCTGTCTACCCTATCAAACATCTTCCTAATTTTGACGAGATTTATATTTCTTCCCTAAAAATAACAGTGCCAGACAGTTGCCTGTCTCAAAAAAGAGTGTCCATCAAACTCAATGGCATTATCATTGCTGAGTTTCCCACCATTAACATCCTTGGGTCACAGATACATACTGTGACCACAAAAGTTGGTCAGAGGCTGGGTATCCTGTAGTAAGTGTAACTGTCTCCTGATAGCCAAAACCTTGTCACCATCTACAAGGCACGTCAACAGTGTGATGAAGTTCTCTCTCCCTGGCAATATGAGTGCACTTTCAACAACTCAAGAGGCTCATCATCATTTAGGTTAAAACAATTCAATTGATTGGCATCCCATTCATACTTGCTCCTCCACTGGTACATAGTGGCTGTTGGATGTGCCATCTACAAAATACACAGTAATTTTACTCTGAAGTACCTCCCAAACTTTCATCCCCTACCACCAAGAAGGGCAAGTAGCAAGTACATGTAAACTGGCTCCCTCCACATGCACACATCCTGACTTAGAAATATATTAAAGATGCCAAAGACTGCATATTAATTATCACTGGATCTAAACATGAAATTCCCTCCCCAAAAAGGAACACAATCGTTCAATGGATTGTAGTGGTTCAGTGAGAGAGCTCACCACCTCCATTACCTCAAAGTCAATTAGGATTGAGCGTTAAATGCTATCCTTGACGGTAAGACCAGATACCGAAAAAGAATGAGAATAAACCTTGGCTTCTTCACTCAGACTACTTAACTGCCTATATAATTAAAATCCTATAAGCCTGTGATTCTAGGAAATTCTATATTAAAGCGATTATTTTTTAAATGCAATCAATACTGTGCAGCAGAAATTTAGCAAAGGGCAAATAAGTGTGCTGTGACACTAGGTGAAGTTGTTCGATATATTCTCTGGAAGCAAAATGCCATGAAAATCCTAATCATAAAAAGGGAGTGATTGTATGGTTCACAGGGGGTGTTGCTAGGATTAAGGTCTGTCAAGATGATTAACTGTCTCATCTGTGAATGGTGTGTTCCATTAGGTGATTTGTGCCACAATTGCATTCGGTATGGGGATTGATAAGCCAGATGTTCGCTATGTGATCCATGCCACACTACCCAAGTCCATGGAAGGGTTTTACCAAGAGTCAGGTCGTGCAGGAAGAGATGGGGAAACTTCACATTGCATTCTTTTCTACAGCTACAGTGACGTCACCAGGATCCGGCGCATTATCCAGAGTGAGTAAGGAACTGCCATCGATGGTTGCTAAAAGCTTATCAGAGCAAGGCACTAAACTCAGTTGAGGCATCTGGTCAACATCTTTGGTCTGTGTGAAACTGGTTTTCTCATGGGAGTGGGGAGATGCTTTTTCAGAATTCCCATTCACCATTCTTGATGCCTTGATGCTCTTGTGACTAAACCCCATCCAAGACAGAAAGAGAAACAGCCGACCAGGCAACATCTCTGGTGAACATGAATAGGTGACGTTTCTGATTGGGACCCGTCAGACTGAAGAAGGGTCCTGACTCAATGTCACCTATTCATGTTCTCCAGAGATGCTGCCTGACCCGCTGAGTTTCTTCAGCACTTTGTGTCTTTTATTGTAAACTAGCTTCTGCAGTTCTTCATGTCCCCATCTTAGACACCAGAATAGAATTTGTTATTACCTCAGACATGAGTCGGAATGTTCCACATGCGCATTTGTGAGGAGAGTGTCATCTGAGGATCTTGGTTTAAGGCTTTTGGAATTTCATAAGATCAGGGAAGGCATGATATAAATGTGAGTTCTTTGTCTTCATTATACAATGCATGCATACATACAAGCATGGATTGGTTGTGGCAGCTTCCTGGGCAGAATAATCCAGTGTCCAGGGCTATGCATTGTAGCCCCAGTATGATCATTGTACTTTGAAACACTAGCATGAAAAGAACAGCCCAGGATATTCTGAGGAAATAACAGCAAGATTTATACTTAGCTCTTGATGAGCACAGCAACTTGTGGCAACGGAGAATTGTTACAGAATGAGTTGTGCCCTTCCAAAATGGAAGATCGGTCTCAACTAGCTTCAGTTTCAATAAATCTAGTTGTTTTCATTGTGAAAATAGATTGAACACTACAGGAAGTTAGGATTGGTGCTTAAAATTTATGATTTCCAATGTCACCCAGAAAAGGAATAATTGAAACTGTGTTAACTTTCATTCCTGTAGGTCCCTGGTTGTGTTTGACTTTTAAAATCAAATTATATCGTTTCTTAGTTTATTTCCTCACCTCCTTAATTAAAGGGAAGTCTTGTTACTCTGTTATCATAGGAAACCTCATGATCTCTGACTTATCTGCTTATTTTATCAGCGAATCCTTGCTGAAATCTTGGGTATAAAGATGTGCAAACTTGAATTGTATGGAGGGAATTATAAACAGAACATCCTTCAAGAAAATGCATTCTGGACCATGTGTCAACTGAGCTAATAATGATGTGTTCTCTGCAGTGACTAAGGAGGGGAACCAGTTCACCAAGCAGACTCACTTTAACAACTTGTACAATATGGTCCATTACTGTGAGAATGTGGTGGAGTGCCGCAGGATACAGCTGCTTTCCTACTTTGGGGAAAAGGGCTTCAACACCCAGTACTGCAAAGAACACCCAGAAGTAACTTGTGACAACTGTGTCCGGAAGAAAGTATGTTACACTAAATTATTGGCTATTTTTACTGGTACTAAAATTATAATACTGCAATACTAACCTCTTGTACTAATACTGAAATAATAATTACTGTTACTAGTCCTGAAATACTATTATTTAATGACAATTGGTGTTGAAATACAAATTAAGTGTTTTGATATGATGGATAAGGAGAAACTGTTGTTCCAATGGCAAGAGGGTCAGTAACCAGCGAGCGTAGACTTAAGATCACTGGCAAAGGAACCCGAGGGGATACGGGAAAAAATGTTTTATGGGGCTTCTTGTTGTTAACTGGATTGTGTTGCCTGAAAGAGAACGGGGAAGAGATTTTCCAGGAACCTTCAAAATGGAATTGAATTAATTGTTAGAAAACACAAATGATCAGGTCCATGGGAAAGGAATGGTGGAGTAATTGTTGACTACTTAGGAAGGGCACAGCAGGAAAAATGCCTTGCTTCAGTACATATGATTGAATGTGTTAATTCCTTCTTCATAAAACTAACCTAAAGTCAGTTTTATGATGAAGGGTGGGTGTTTAATAGGTGTGTATTATGCACAGCAAGCATGATCATGAATAACATGCCTGCATCTGTTGCAATCAAACCATATCATATGCACGTAAAACCTACCATTTTAGGAAAGTCTATACACTGAAAATGTTTATTGCATCTAGTCAATGATTGCCTGCAGAACCAGAGTATTAACTATTGACTCATTAAAGGCAGCGATGCACTATTCAGTATATACTGTGTTCTCGCCCTATATTCATGTTGACGGTCACTATTAATTGACAACCACATGTCAATGTTCCAACATGCTGTGCCACAGCATCAGAAGCTGGAATTCTGTGGTCAGGCAATAACCATCTCCAACAAGGGAGAGTCTCTATCACTTTGCCATTCCCATCATGAGAACTACCATCAACATCACAGTGACTCGCCATTAGCCAGACACTTAGCTTAATCAGCAATCATACTGCGGCCAACAGAGTTATGTCAGGCTGTGTCTCCTATAATGAATATCATCTTCTGAGGCTCCAAATCCATCCATTATCATGTTATTGTCTTGTGGTGAAACACTCTCCACTGGCCTGGATGAGTGCAGCTCTAACATCACTGAAAACGCGACACCATCCAGAATAAAGCAGCGTTCATGATTGACACTACACCTGTCATGCTAAACATTCACTCCCTCTGCCACTGCCCTGTGTACCATCTGCAAAAGGTACTACACTAACGTGCCTTGGCTACTCTTGACAGCACCCACTAAATTATTGCCACCACAAAGGATAAGGGCAGCAGATAAATCGACATTTATCTGTTTATTAGGGAACACAATACAAATCCCATCCACTGTACTAAGAGTTTTCTTTGAGTAGCTATTCTTTCTTAAATTGATTCTCTGCACAATGTTCTAAATTGACGTTTTTGTTTTGAGCTCCATCACGGCTAACTGTCCTTATTGTAGAATTATAGGACCAAAAATGTGACGGAGGAAGTGAAGAGAGTTGTACACTTTGTTCAGGAGAATTGCAGTGGCGGCAGTGGAAGAAAATACAGTGCGGGCCAGCCTTCTAGCAGGCTCACCCTGAACATGCTGATTGATATCTACCTCGGTGAGTGAAGTTTGTTTCCAGATTATTGAATGTAGCAAATGACAGGCTCCGTGTGTTTTTGTTATAAGGGGCTCTTTTGCTGTTTGAATTTCTTCATTTATGCCTGTTCAGTCTGATTCATCAGTTTCTTTCTTGTGAAAGGTGTTATAAAAATGCAGGCTCTTCTTTTCTTAAGGTAGAACCAGGACAAAAATCACAAAGCGGAAAATTAGTCTCCGACTCCATTTGTGAAGATTTCAATTGGCTATATTTCTGTGTTTCATGAGCACACAAAGCCCTGTCTTTCTTGTCTCTTTAGTGCAGCCCAATGACCAGGTGTAAGCCCCGTTCCCTAGGATTTGGGAAACATGTCTGATTGTCAACTAGCCTAAAAGTTGACTTGCCTTTCTCCCACAGGGTGTAAAAATGCCAGGATCCAATCGGGTATATTTGGAGCAGGTGCTGCATACTCCCGTCACAATGTGGAACGACTGTTTCGGAAATTGGTTCTAGACCAAATTCTGAGGGAGGATTTATACATCACAGCCAATGACCAAGCGATTGCTTATGCAAACGTAGGTGAAAAAGCACAGCAGGTTCTGATGGGTTTCCTTCAAGTAAGTTAATTCTTATATTGAACTTGTAGAACTGCCCTGCATTTATAGTATTGTTCATGCTTATCCTCTCCAGTGGGTTCCATTGAAGTATTTGGATGGCTTGATCTTTAGAGCAACAGTATAACGATGTGTTTTTGTGATCCAAGGTGGACTTTCAGGAGACGGACAATGCCAGCAGCGTGAGGAAGCAGAGGAGCTCAGTGACAAAGAACATTTCCAAACGGGAGGAGATGGTGAAGAAGTGTCTCGCTGAGCTGACCGAACTCTGCAAACGCCTGGGCAAAGTCTATGGGGTCCATTACTTCAACATTTTTAACACTGCCACCATCAAAAGAATTGCAGGTACTATTGGATAAAATAGATAAGAAATAAGTTGTCTGAGTCATTGAACTAAAACTGGGCTTGTGTGATTTCAGTGTTAACTTAACTTAGAGCAGAAGCATGGCTTTGCTGCCATCTACAGACCACATTCAGCACTCTTTAAGCGGTGAGATTCCTGATGATGGTTCTAATGAAAGAAAAATAATGTTCATGTTTATTATTATGTTTTGCAACCTCAATGTTTCAAAACTGTTTACACCACTAAATTAAATGTATTAATTATGGTATAAACAGGAAACAAGGATAGGAAAAAATTAGAGAGATGTAGAAGTTAGTGAAGACAAATGTTACTCGCTAAAATGGACATCTTGGTCGGTATGCATGAGTTGGGCTGAAGGACCTGTTTTCATGCTGTTTTACTGTCAGACTCTAAACATGCCAACAATTTACAGACAGTATGCTCCCACAAACAGCAATGTGACGATGAGCAGTTGATTTATTTACGATGTTGGTTGAGGGATAAATACAAATGGTGTTCTGAGATTATTTAAATGTAGCTGAATCACAGGCTCTGTTTAATGATTCATCTAGGAATCAAATGATATAGGCGCCATGCAGGAGAAAGTGAGCCTAAGGTGAAAGGTTAGCTGTGAACTTATTAAATGGTGGAGCAGATATAAGGAGACAAATTCTTTACCCCTCCACCTGCACTCCTATTATATGTGTTATATTCAAATAATTCAGTACTGCACTGGAGTATCAGCTTAGATTTTTGTGCTTGGGTTTCTCAAATATTTTAAGTACTTTCCCAACCACATCAGTGTTATGAAGAGTCATGAGGTGCATTGAAAGTGGGTGTCTTGCCATCTTTTAAACAAAAAATAACCTTTGTCCTTTTGACATTTCTACTCATCTGTGGTTAAATGTTCAGTCTACTGGGCAAATTAAATTTAAATTTTGGGTGTAGAGTTTTGGGGTTCTGGATATAGAAGGGGCTTTGCGTAACATAAGCTTGAATGATTCCTCCATTCTTGTATACCTCACTCAGCAATATCTGATCTTCCTGTGAATCTACTTTATAAAAATGAATTAATGAGAAAACAATTAAATATAGCAAAATCAAAATGTGCAAAATAATAATCAATGAATGGAGATTATGGAAAGACTTGCCGATAAACAGTCAGCACTGGTGCCTTAGATGTACCTGAAAAAATGTTGATGAGTAAAATATATTTTATGCAGAGACACTGTCGTCAGACGCTGAGGCCCTTCTGCAGATCGATGGAGTTACTGAGGACAAGCTGGACAAATACGGAGGTGAACTTGTTGAAGTTCTCCAAAAATATTCCGAATGGCAGCTACCAGGTAAGGGAAGTCTCTCTAGTATGCTGTGTTATTGGGAATGTTCAGAAAGAAGGGAATGTCTTGCATTATTATAGCAGATTTATGTTTTTCCTCACAGGATATTACAAAGCTCTTTGTAATCAATTTGGTCAGTTATGGTGTAAAATATGCAGGCTAGAAGTTGAGATGCTTCCAGTAGTGGAACAAACAGACATAATGCAAGGCAGGGCCAGTCATTTAAAACTCTGGTTTCTCAAAAATAATTTTTGCAGAGGATGATGAATTTCTAGAATTCGATCTCAGCGGGTGGTTAGAGCTGGATTATAAGTATTTAAAATGGAGATTGATACGTATTTAATAAATCGAGAAATAAATGGCATAAAAAAAAAGGAGAAAGAAGTTTTAAGAAATGACATAGAAGGGAAGAGAGGAGTTGTATCCCTTGATTATTTAAATGGTGAGGCAGGCTTGAAGGATGTGATAGCCTACTTTTTCTTGTGAGTGGTGAGATGGAGAAAGGTGCAAGGTGATTAGATTAATCAGGAGCAAATTAGGAGTCGGGCAGCAGAATTTTGAATGGATTCAGATTGATGTAAAAAGAATGTGAGGCAGATTGTGGACTGACCTTGGTACCTTCATTGTGTAAGTTACTCTACGGTAAAACTCTCCTCTACTCACACTTTACAATGTCACATTTGTGGCCCAACAGAAGAGGAAGTTGGTGAAGCTGATGCTCCCAATGGCTGGATAGACTGCCAGAGAAACCAGGATGAAGAGGAGTCGGAGGAAACCTCGGCGTACTTCAACAAAGGCAAAGGTGGCCCCATGAGGAAGCGAAAAAGGGCCCCACATTACAAGAGGGCAAAGAAACGGAAAACCGGGTATAACAGCCAGCAACCTTCAAAAAGGTGGGTGATCTGCCCACAAAATAGCCTGAATTATGAAAGCTTGTTATAATCTATGTTGAAATTACTGTTCCTGTAATGCATGTTGATTAGATTAAACTAATGTATTGTCACGTACGCCAGGGTGCAATGAAATCCCCTGTTCACATGAAGCTCATAGAGTAAGAATGGTGATACAATAACAAAAGTTTCACAAGAGTGCAAAGATTGTAGTGCATCTTAAGTAGTGCCGAAAAAGTACTAATGTGCAATAAAATAACTGAAGGAAGTAAAGTTAAGAGTATGAGCACGTGACTGCATCTCCAGGAAGTGGGTTTGAAGGTTGTGATTGCTTTAGGAGTCTGAAAGCAGTGGGGGAAAAAGCTGTTGTTCAGCCTGGATGGCTGAACTTCAAAATTCCTGTATCTTCCTAGAAGGTGAAGAGAGAAAAGTGAGGGGCCATGGTGACAGGCATGCTTGGCAATGCTTCCAGCTTTCCTGATGCAATGCACTGTCAAGATGGGCTTGAAAGAATTAAGTGGTAAGCCTGTGTGAGTCTGGGACTGTGCTGTGTGGACTCTTGTAGGTTCAGGTGGTCAACAGCAGAGCAGTTGCTAAAACAGGCTGAGATGCTTCTGAGGCGTAGTAGTTCGAGAGAACATGCCAAATCTTCTTGGACGCATATAAAAGTAAACACACTAATGTATTTTCTTGATCAGTATGAAGGGACCTGGTTAGGCTGCTGGTGACATGGATGCCTAGAAACCTGAAGCTATCCATCTTTGAGGAAGACAGGATTATGTTCACTCCTTTCCTAACCCCATCCCCATCTTCCTACGGTCAACAACCAATTCTTCTGTCTTCCTGACATTAAAGGCAAGGTTGCCGTTCTGACACCATGATATGCGGTTCCTGATCTCCTTCCTGCACTCCATCTCCTTGTGTTGATCCAGTCAGCAACAGTGGTATCATCAAAATTTAATTGGTACTTGGCCACACCGTCATGACTACAAGGAGTAGAGCAAGGGACTGAGCACACAACCATGAGGAGCACCAGTGGTGGGGGAAATGCTATGACCAATTCAAACTGACTGATGCCTGCTGGTCAGGTAGTCCTGAAGCCAGTTCCAAGCCAGGCTTCAAAATCACAATCCAGGTGTTTAAGGTCAAACATGGTGCACAAAACATCCCTTCCTTTGCATTTTTTATTCTCTCCTCTTCATTCCCATCTTTATGGTGACATATGACTCTTCATGCATGTTTCTCAAATTTAAAAATCATTAATCTCATGAGACAGCACTGTCACATTTAAACTGGCTAATGACGTAAGGAATTGTTGATGATTATGCAGCATAGTTGTTGATTGAAGACTTAAAACTTGTATGTAAGTTTGGGAATTATGTTCATTTATGGAGATGTAAGTCACATGTTGTGTGTCACAGAATCTGTTTATTTTAGAATGAGAAAATGTAGTCCATCCAATTAAGCCAGTTATAATTAAACACCGATTATATCAATTTGGTCTTTGCTTAATTAACTATGTTCTCTGCTATTATTAGCTATATTTGAATGTTGGACTTGCAGAGCTTTGGCTATCATTTAATGAGTGGCAGCGCAAGAAGACAACCCAGCTTACAAAACTAATAGTAGGATCACACACACATTTGCCTCTTAATTTCCCCGACATAAAGGTGCTGAGGCTAAATCAGAACTTAGGGCCTTGTTCTTCTGGTTATGTGCTAATCAGTCATTTCCAGACGAGCCACTGGAGGGAACCCTTACCCAGCATTTTAAAATGGCTCGGGAGGAATAACATTTCATGGCAATGATCTTCACTTTTTTGACAAGGGAGACAATTTGGGTTCTCCCTAATTATTATGTTGTTAGACTTGCTGGCCACTTATTACACCACGGAGTGCCACAAATAGTAAGATAATTGGCCTATTATTTTTCACAATTGGAGTGAATAAATCCAATACTCTGAATTCACAGCTCCTCAGAGTGAAGTTAGATCATCCAAAACATTCTCCCTGTGACCATGCCGATTTCCTCCAAATGCTCCAGTTACATCCCACATCCCAAAACGAGTTTGCAGGTTAATTGGCCTTTGTAAAATTACCCCTTATGTATCAGAAGTGGATAAGAAAGTGGTGTTGCATGGAACTAGTTTAGATGGATGATCATTGGTCAGCATGGACTCAGTGGGTCGAAGGGTCTGTTTCCATGCTGTATAACTAAACTAAACCTGAATTAGCAGGGAGGTCATTGGAAGATGATGTGTGCTAGTTGTTAGTCACAGTTCTGGGATCATTCTCTTTATATATTTACCTGTGCTGTGTGGCGGAGACTTCTGGGGTATATATTAATGCTCTGTTTTTGCTCAACACAGCTCCAATGTGAAGAATCCGACAAGTTCCAAGCATTTCAGCCATGGACCGAGCACGGGTGCCAGGCGTCCAGGGGTAATGCCACTGCCAGTTCCTCGTGGCAGCACCAACCAACGGTCTTTCCTCAAGCCTTCGTACTCTTTTTAAGTTAACCCTTGGTTTTCGCCTGACTGTGTGCAATCCTTCACATTCCTGTGAAAAGAGCAAATGGATGGTGTGGGACTGGATCTATAAGGAAAATGGAATCCAAAGCATTTTCTTGTTGGTTTAATTCAAGTTCTAAGTCTGCCAACCTGGACAAGATCTGATGAATTAAGCTGCTGTTCTGTTGAATCCAATCCATCTCATTTGATTAAAGACTATCCTCTATGGCAAATTAAGGTAGTACCCTCTGAGTTATGCTACTACGTTGATCAGTAGTCAAAGCTACTTTTGCTTCAATACATTGGTGGCTGTGAAGACGTAACATTTAAAATCTAAGGTACTTTGTACCCGAAGAATATTTTTGCTTTGAGACCAGGGTGGAATTCCTGGACAATAAATCTCATGTGTTCACTTAATGTCTGATCCTCAAAGCTGTTTTATTTAACTGGCCAGTTCCTCTAAACCACTGTGGAATTGCAATGTTGCTTAAATTTAACAATTTAGGATGTTTGTTGTTTTTTAAATCTGTGTATAAAGTCTGTATTCTTCATGATATGTGTCATATGTAAATTAAATTCATCCTATATTTTAATTCTTGAAGCTAGGTTACCAGGTTTGGAAATTGTATTTATGCTGTGAAATTCAATGGTTCAGTAATTTATTTTTGCCTGCCCCCTTTTTATTCATCCTTAATATTCTGTAGCCTCACTCACTTAAAGTGTCAGATTTTCATTCCTGACCAAGTTTTTTGGAGGTCACTCAGGTGGGAGATGGTATCTGTTTGGTTGTCGATCCCATTTTGCTTGCCTTCTCCTTCCTCATCTCTTCACATCCCTGTACCTCATCTCTCTGGGATTTCTGTGCATAATACTGCTGGTATAATGCTCATGTCCAAGTATACAACCTGATGTCATATTTAGACACAAAATGCTGGTATGTCAGGCAGCGTCTCTGGATAGAAGGAATGGGTGACGTTTCGGGTCGAGACCTTCTTCAAACCCATCTAAAGAAAGGTCTCGACCTGAAACGTCACCCATATTTATTGGGTTCAAATTGTACATTAATTATGCACAGAATCGTAAAGTAACAAACTACAAAATAAAGGGATCCTGGGCTGCAGAGTATATTGTGAAGAACAAGAATATTTTTTGGACATTGTTTTATGGTCCACTTCTAGCTCTAGTAGCTCATTTCATGTACTCTCAATGTGTCAATCAAGTGTGTTGCCACAAGTTAAGTTTCAAAGGTCACAAAATGGATCTTTCCAGCTGATTTTTTGCATTCCATGAATACAAAGCTAGGGTTTCAGTTTTAACAGTTGTATAGGGGGGTTGCACGTAAGGTCACCGGGTCATAGGGCTTGACGCACGGAGCCGCTCAATCCATCTGGAAGACATCCGTCACTTCCGGTATATGTTATTAATACAAGAAACGCGTACTTTCCTACCTGTTAAAAACTGCCAAAATGTTGAATTCTTACGCTGTAAAAAATTGTGGAAGTCGGGGTAAGTGTGAGAGACATGTACCCAACTTCAGAATTCCAAAAGTGAAGTGAAATGAAGGTAAAGAGAAGCGAGAGCTGAAGGGACAACAACAGCTAAAGTGCTTGGCGAACATTGGCCGTGCAGATATCGGAATTGATAATATCGGGATTTATCGCGTTTGTTCACTGCATTTCATTAACGGTAAGGCATTATTTGTTTTGTTTTTTTATTTCTTTGGTATCTAAAAAGTCTCAGAAGTGGTAAATCTGGTTGTAAAATTTGCTTCAGAGGCGTTTTATTTTTGTATGTAAAAACCCACGAGAACCAGATTCCCTTCTGAAACTTTTTAGATGCCAAAGGAATCAAGAAAAAACACAAATAATGCCAGTTGATGAAATGCAGTGAGCAAACGGTCAATGTTCGCCAAGCACTCTGGCTGTTGTTGTTCCTTTCAGCAGAAGTTGTCTAAATGTCTCTCACGCTTATCCTGATTTCCATAATTATTTACAGCGCAAAAATTGACCATTTCGGCGGGTTTTAACGGGCCCGCTAAGCTGGAAACAATGGTAAGTGCTTGCCTGCAGTTCATCGCGTGTATTCCATTTGGCGTAGCGTAGCAACAGTACGGGTCATGGGGTCGTGACCCGACTGCCGTGAAACCTCCCTATTATGAGACTTCCGGTGGCGCCATGTTGGACTGAACAGGCGTAGCATTTAGCTCCGTGCCCGTAATCGGCGAATTTTCGCTTTAAAAATTGATTTGGAAGTCGGGACCTTGTGTAAAAACTTACCGGAGCTGCTTGTCGCGGTGCTGATGACGTCATCAGAAATCGCCGCGAAAATAACGGAGGTTTAAGCTATTTTTAAATGAAAAGAACGACTCCCTGTCAGAGCCCTCAGAGATCTGTCTCCAAGCAACTTCTGAAAAAACTCACCACCTGAAAAAATTCAAGAACCTGAAGAAGTAACTGCTGAACTTCAAGAACTTGAAGAGGTAACTGCTGAACTAGCCCTGAAAATGACTACAAGATCAAAGGCTGAAATGGCTGAAAAAGTTCTGACAAAGAGATGGAGGAAATTAAGACATCGGTGAGTGACTTACAAAATGAACTTTTGGCATGTAATAAAAGTATGATGGAGAGCATGATGAAGAACATGAACACTGGGAATCAGAAAGTAATTGATTCAATCGGTAATATAAATAAACGAATAGATGATGTTCATGGTGAATTATCTTTGAAAATTGATAAGGATAAATGCCTTGATTTGGAAGCAAGGTCAAGACGGCAGAATTTAAGAATAGTTGGAGTGAAAGAAGGAGAGGAGGGGAATAATCCCCGAGAGTACACTGCCAACTTACTTAAAAATATACTCAACCTGCCAGCTAAACCGAAAATAGAAGTGAAACGGCTAAAATCAAGGACACAAACAAAAGGAGCTCCCCCACGACAGATCATTGTGAAATTTCGGGACATTTCAGCTTTGGAAGAGGCCATGAGAAAAATTCAATATGGAAGTTTTGGACGGACACCATCAGACTTTTTAGAGACTATCCTTATGAAATTGCTATAAAAAAAACGAGAAGCGTTTAAAAATACACAACAGATATGGAATAATTTATCCAGCTAAGATGATCATTACTTATAATGGTACTGAACGCAAATTTAGTGATCCAGAAGCTGCTTATAAATATGCTCAAGACATCGTAAAAGAAATAGAGGCTTAAGTAAAACATCACATCCTCAAGACAAGGTTTTTATTCTACAGACAACGGCTGAGGGAAGGTCGATAGAAATAACTTTTAAAATGTTTTTTAAAAGGATTAAGATGGCGCAGCTTCTCCATGTGCGGCTGTCTAGACTCTCTTATCTCAAGGACAAATTTGGCTCCAACATGAGCGAAAGATGGAATAACAAGGGCATGGCTGAATGAGCAACCTAACGAAGATGGATGGGAAAAAAAATCCTGAATGAAAGACTTAAAATTTTATCCCTACACTAATTCCATACTAACACAAAAACTACTGAACTAATATAGTAATAGTAATTAAAGTTATTGAAATTAACACACTAACAGTAATAGTAATTAATTTAAAATTGAATTGCTTAATTGATAAAATGTAATAATTCATTATAAGGATTGACCCCACCCCCCCCCCCCCGGGGTAGGGGAGGAGGGGGGCTAAATATAAGTAAATAGATTTACAACAGACTAACAAATTAATTTAGAAATTATGATAAGCTGTAGTTCAAATTTTGTGTGGAAGGAGGTGTGGAGATTCAGAATCTTGGCAAATAGCCAGGTGACTGAATCGGGTTAACCCCTTCCAACCAAAGGCAGATTAGTATGGAAGGGGAAGAAAATGTAATAATTGTTAACATAAGTAAATGGTAGATAGGTTTGGAGATTAGAGAAGATTTATTTAGATATAAAGATATGGTAGATACGGTAAGGCTGACACATAAAATTTGGCTTTGAATGGGTCCCAACTCCCTTTTGTAAGATTATTCAAGGGGACGGAGCTAAATGTAGATTAACAACTATGGAAGTCATTAATTGTGTAACTACCACCATTAGGTGGATAATTGGTCACAGTGTCGTCATTTTTAGACACTGTAACCTCACTTTTTTGATTTTTTTTAAATGTCACAATAATGTACACTTTTTTGTTTCTTTACTTAAGGACAATTTTGAGAGGGATGTAATAACTGAATTTAATATTGCAAATGCTCGCCCAACAGCCAGAGACCTAAGGTATTGCTTTCACCACATGTTTAAAAGGTATTAAATAATTCAAAATGCAAGACGATAAATAAAAGAAATTTGGAGGAATCACATTCTGCAGTTGGAATATTAGGGGTGCTAATGAACCAATTAAAAGGGGTAAGATTTTTGCACAATTGAAGTCACTCAATACGGACATAATATTCCTACATGAAACTCACTTGAAACTGCAAGCTCAAGCCAGATTGAAGGCAAACTGGATAGGCCAAACATACCATTCTTCATATATTTCCAAAGCTAGAGGCACAGCAATCATTATTCGAAAAGGTATACCATTTAAATCGAAGAATATCATGACAGATAAGGAAGGGAGATACCTTATAGTTACCGGAGAGATTCATGCTACCCCAATTACCTTGGTAAATATTTATGCGCCTAATTTTGATAATCCTCAATTTTTAAATAAAATTCTGAATATAATTACAGAGTTCAATTATCAAAATGTGATAATTGGGGGAGATTTTAACTGTTTTAGATCCATATTTGGATAAATCTTCACAACAGAGTAGGGGCAACACAAAATCTAAAACCAGGGAAATCTTAAATACTTACATAAAAAATACAAATATAACAGATGTTTGGAGGATCGCTAACCCTGTCGGAAGGGAATACTCGTTTTATTCAATGGTACACAAAACTTATTCACGTATCGACTATTTCTTAGTGGATACAAAACGAATTCACTATACAATGAATCCAAAATATCACAATAGTATAATTTCTGATCACTCCCCGTTAACTTTTTTTTTTAAATTAGAAGGAATGCCTTCTAATATATCGTTTTGGAGGTTTAATCCTCAAATCTTAAATGACCCACGAGGGGAAATATATTTAAAACAACAGATGGAACTTTTTTTAAAGAATAATGACATCCCAGATACCTCACCAGTTCTACTATGGGAATCATTCAAAGCAGTTATTGGAGGATCTATAATCTCATACCAAGCTTTTTTAAATAAAAGGAATAAGAAAGAACAAAGGCAGTTAGAAGAACGAATTAGAGAATTGGAATTAGATAATGCTAAAGAGCCTACTATAGACACATAATAAAATAACAATAATGAAATTTAAATTATACAAAATATTATCAGCAAATGTTATTAGATTATTTCAAATCACAAAACAGGAAAATTTTGAATTTGGGGATAAACCACACAAGCTTCTGGCTCGACAACTGAAAAAACGGGAAAAGGACCACACGATTTTAAAGATTAAATCAGATAAAGGGGAATTGTTAACACTACCTAAGGATATTAATAAAAGATTTGCTCAATTTTATCAAAATTTATATACATCTAAAGCGGTAGCAGATAGTACCAAAGTTAGAGAGTTCCTGGATAATTGTAATCTCCCAAAACTCAATGTGAGTGAACAAGAGGAATTAGGTGCACAAGTCTCAACTAAGGAAATAGAAGAAACAATAAATACATTAAAGAATGGAAAAACTCCAGGACCAGATGGTTTTAGTAATGAATTTTATAAAAGATTTTACGAGATAATTACACCACGACTACATAAAATTTATACATATGCTTTTAAAAAACATACACTTCCAGAAACATTGGCGGAGTCAACGATTACACTTATACCTAAAAAAGGTAAAGATTCAGAAGATCCGGGTTCTTATAGAGCTATTGCGCTGTTAAATACAGATAAAAAAATATTAGCGAAAACATTAGCTAGAAGGCTAAGTAACTATGTTAGTAAATTAATAAATCCGGATCAAACAGGGTTTATACCCAAGAGATACTCAAGCAATAACCTGAGACGTCTGTTTAATATAATGCACTCACATAAAACCGAAGAGCAAGACTTATCAATTATTTCACTGGACGCAGAAAAAGCATTTGATCAAGTGGAATGGGATTATATGGTTAAAGTATTGCAAAAATTTCAAGTGGGAGAGAATTTTATCGCTTGGGTAAAATTATTATATGATAGGCCTACGGCCAGAATATTAACTAATAATATTTTGTCCTCGAAATTTCAGTTATCAAGGGGAAATAGACAGGGGTGTTCATTATCACCTCTGCTATTTGCTCTTGTAATAGAACCGTTAGCGGAAAGTATTAGGATACATCCGAATATTCATGGGTACAATACAAAATATTCAAATAATAAGATATCTTTATATGCAGATGATGTACTACTATATATTACAAAATCACAAACTAGTATACCAAATATATTAAATTTAATTGAGGAATTTGGATCCTTTTCAGGATATAGAATAAATTGAAATAAAAGTGATATTATGACGATTAAACCTCAAGAATCGACACACCTGTTAAAATTCCCTTTTAAAATCGCTTCAGAAAAATTTAAATATTTGGGAATTGAAATTACTAGAAAATATAAATCTCTATTTAATGCAAACTATATGCCCTTACTCAATAAACTAAACACACTGATTAAATTCTGGAAAACCCTCCCGATGTCTCTTATAGGCCAAATAAATGCTATAAAAATTATCTTTTTTACCACAAATTTTATATCTATTCCAGTCAATACCGATATACTTACCCCCCAAATTTTTTGCAAAATTGGATGCTGATATTACAAATTTTATATGGGACTATAAATCCCACAGAATCCATTTGTGTAAACCTAAGGAATTTGGTGGATTATCACTCCCCAATTTTTTATATTATTATTGGGCCACAAATGTCAAAAATATGATTCACCTGTTGGACAATTCGGCCCAGCAGGTGGATTGGATAGTAATGGAGAGAGAGGACTGTTCCCCTTTTAACATAGGAGCGATCCTTCTCTCACCAACAAAAATGAAGAATACAATATATAGTAAAAAT
Source organism: Malacoraja senta (assembly GCA_038087875.1). Classification (NCBI taxonomy): domain Eukaryota; kingdom Metazoa; phylum Chordata; class Chondrichthyes; order Rajiformes; family Rajidae; genus Malacoraja; species Malacoraja senta. Next base: position 11,791,833 of record CM075989.1, on the reverse strand, counting down.
CCAATTATTCATAGTACAATTAGAATTTGGAAACAAATAAAATTAACGTTAAAATTAAGAAATCTATCACTTCTTTCACCTATAATGAATAACCCTTCATTTAAACCTTCTATGATAGATAGAGCTTTTATAAATTGGGAAAGAGTAGGAATTAAAACGTTTGGAGATATGTATGATAATGGAAGTTTTTTAACATTTCACCAATTACAACTTAAATACAACTTGAATAGTAATCAATATTTCAAATATTTTCAACTACGTGACTATTTGAAAAAGTATACACGAGAATATCAAAATATGTCTCCTGACCTATTAGATGGGATAATGAATATAAAAGCGGAATCAGCTAATTTAATATCATACCTATATAATTCCATTTTAAATATAGAAATTCCATCATCGGATGGGATTAGAAGAGAATGGGAACAGGAACTAGCTATAAAAATCTCGAAAGAGAGCTGGGATAAACATCTATTATATGTGCATAAATGTCCGATTAACGTAAGACATTGATTCAATTTAAAATTTTACATAGATTATACCTCTGCTAACTGTGATAAATACCTAGTCCAAGAATCAACTATAGCACATTCTTTTGTATTTTGTATAAAAATCCAAAAATTTTGGAATTAAATTTTTGAAATTTTCACTAAATTATTTAAAATAAAACTGAAACCGAATGCAGAATTGATTATTTTTGGAACAATAGAAGCAAGTTTGGAGCTGACTGCGTTTCAAAGGAGTTTTCTTAGTTATGGCTTAATAACGGCAAAAAAACTGATACTGAAATTTTGGAAAAATGCTCCTACGCCAACAATAAAAATGTGGAAGGTACACAAAAATGCTGGAGAAACTCAGCGGGTGCAGCGGCATCTATGGAGCGAAGGAAATAGGTAACGTTTCGGGCCGAAACCCTTCTTCAGACAAATAAAAATGTGGACTTCTAATATGTCGGAATTGTTACATCTAGAAGATATGAGATTCCTCCTAGCAGGTAAACAAGACCAATTCCAAAAGATTTGGTCTCCATATATCGACCTATTACAAACATAGGGTGCAACAAAATGTTGATAATAAATGGTTTTAGGACCTGGCGAGGGGTGAGTAAAGATAAGAAGTAGGTACATCCCTTTCATATTGTCCTATCTTATTTTCTTTTTTCTCTTTTTTTCTTTTCTTCTTTAACTACTTCTTGTGTTTTAGGTTCACATGTGTGTTCCTGGACCACTTTTTCATTCACTCACTGACTCTTTGCTAGCTCTTTCTATCCTTTTTTTCTATTAATGTTGAAAAACAGAAGTGGTACAAGAACTGTATAAATTTACGTTATTGCAGATTACTGTAATGTAAAATACTTCTAATATATATATATTTTTTTAAACAAACAAACAAAAACAAAAAAAAGTTGTATTATGGTAAAACGCGAAACATTTATTGAATTGTTATAGAATACGCAAGGTCCAATAAAGGATTAGAAATTTTACTCGTCATGTTTGAAAGGAATTTGCATTTACAGAAGAGTGAAGCTAGACTTTAACTATATAATTGCGTTTTGTCAGGCAGTTCCTTTAGAATGGTGTTGATTCAAAGATTCATTACAGCACTAAGGTCATTAAATTCTAGGTTAGACCTGGTGTTCCTAAGTGGAAGAGACCGCCAATGAGAGTGGACACACAAAATGCTGGAATCTTGAGCAAAAAACAAAGTGCTGAAGGAACTTGTTGGGACCCTTCTGATTGAAAAAGGGTCCTGACATGAAACCTTATTTGTCCATTCCCCCCACAGATGCTGCCTGACCAACTGAGTTCTTCCACCAATAAGTTGGGTTTTATTTCTCTCATCAGTGAGAATATGTCAGGTCAATTGAAATCCACCTCATAAAATACCAGATAAAGTGCAAGTCAGCAAGGTTGAAGCTATCGATTAAAAGGCAGTGTGGCTAACTAAATGGCTTAGTGGCAAAATAAAGTTGCAATGAACTTGTTTTTCAGAGTGGAGGTAGGTTACTATGGAATCTGGTTCTGTTTGATTTAATACATTGCCGTGCAATAATTTGCATACATTTTTTTTACAAATCCAACATTCAAAATAATTAAGTTACATTCACAGTGAGTCTTTGTAGGAAACTAGATTTACTAACAAATGACTGGACATTTTTAAAACTATGATTGGGATATTTACATGTGTATTTATGCTATAGAAACTTTTTCCATAAAAGAAAGACTTGAATACAAGGATTCATTTATTCATGAAAGGAATGCATTCCTGGAAAATGTTTTGTTTGAACTGAATTTAAGAGGAAAAAAATTCTGGTTAACTTCCAGTCCTGAAGAATTTCAGTTAAAGTTACCTAAACATATGTGCACATCAATAAAGTTATCTGAATTGATAAAATGTCACTTTATTAACATTTAAGTAGAGCTACAGTAAAAACATATCATTTCCATCTATTTATAAATTAAACATATGAAATTCAGATGAATGGATGTGTAATCTCTGAAAGATTCTCCTTTGTGAGTTCTTCAGAGTGAGCTTCCAATAACTCTTCCATATCACTTCATCAAATCTTGCCTCATTTGTCAACTTGGAGGTGAGGACACTACTAATTTGATGAGTAAGGTGGCCGTTGGGTCCCTTGAAGCCTGGAAGTGATTTCTGATCCCTCAAGATGAACATCTTGAAGGCATCTTTTTCTGAAACATTGAGACAGATTTGTTAAATGCTTGATTAACTGAGTAACTGTCTTCCTTGATGAGTAGTTAGTTCTTTGGGAAAATCTGCACCCACGGTATTTGCTGTGTCTCCCACGAGACAAATGTAATACACTTCCAGAGCTAATACTTAATTTTGTTTTGTCCATACTATAAAGCATAGTTTTGTTGATGCTGCAAGATTTAATGAGTGACTAAAATACACCAGACGTTCTTCTGTTTTTAATTTCCGTTAATAAATTGATAATAATTATATTCATCTTAGTATTCATAGTTATAGCTTGCTGTGCCTTCTTACCAGAAGTGCAATCTTCAGCACTGCTGGGGAATTTAGAGGCCATGTTGAGGAAGTACAGAATAAATTAGCCATAAATCAGATTTACAAGCAGAATGTAACTATCTCCATGACAGCAAAATGATGTGGGAGAAAGTGCGATGAAGAATGGTTGTTTGTTAAGAGAATAGAAAACCTACAGAGTTGAGTTTCTTATGGTTTCAAATTCATAGGAGTAAATATCACCATCAGCTTCTCCTAGACTACCCATACTGAAACAATGGCCAAGAAAGCACACCAATGCCTCTTCCTTAGATGGCTTAAGAAGTTTGGCATGTCCCCAACAACTCTCACTAACTTATACAGAAGCACTGTTAAAGAATTTTATTGGGATGCATCACAGCTTGGTTTGGGAAAAGTTCCATCCAAGACTGCAAGAAATTGCAGCGAATTGTGGACATATCTCACAAACATACCTCCCTTCCATTGACTCCATTCATGTAGCCTCGAAAAGACATCAGTATAAGCAAGGACAGTCACACCATGGCCACTCCCACTTTGCTCTCCCATCAGGCAAAAGGTGTAAAAGTGTGAAAACGCACACCTCCAGATTCAAAGGCAGTTTATTGCCAGCTGTGATCAGGCAACTGAACCACAATAAGTGAGTTTGATATTCCGAAATGTCCCAGGGCTGTCAGTTAACCCGGTGGGACAGGCAGAGTTGACCTGGAGTTAGCACTTCTTCTCCGCGCTGGCTGTAAGCCTGGGGCTGTCACTGCTCCGGGCCGCTGTCCCATCAGTTCAGGGTCACCCCGAACATCTCCGGACACCCCCAGACAGGGAAGGGACACTCGGGAGGGGACGGGGACGGTCCAGTTGCAATTTAACAGCGCTTGCAGCGCAGGAGACCATTTGATCCTGACTAGGATGAAATGCAGGTCTTTATGTATGCAGCAGCTCAGCTGGATAGTGACCTATGACCTGGGCATGCGCAGTTGAAATACCAAACTCGCTTATTAGAGAACAGTGCTGAACTGCTGGTAGACACAAAATGCTGGAGTACCTCAGCGGGACAGGCAGCATCTCTGGTGGAGACCCTTCTTCAGATCCAGATCCTGAACTGCTATCTACCTCATTGGAGACCCTCGGACTGTTTGATCGGACTTTGCTGGCTTTATCTTGCACTAAATGTTATTCCCTTATCATGTGAATGGCTCGATTGTAATCATGGATTGTCTTTATGCTGACTGGTTAGCACGCAACAAAAGCTTTTCGTTGTACTTCAGTACACGTGACAATAAACTAAACTAGAGAGTTCAATAATCGAACCATGATGACTCGGTGCAGAGCAAAGATACGAGAGCCTTTGGTGCAGAGGGTTGATGTTGTTTCCGGTTGTGCGCGCGTTGGAAGATGGCGGCTGTGAATACGCTCTTTCAAAACCACTGGGGGAAATGGCGCGGAGATTCAACCGCCCGGGAGCGCGCGGGAGATGGGAGGAGGGCGGACTGTGGGCGGGGACGGACTCCATGACTGTTATACAATCTGCGCTTTCATAAGATCGCAGGGAAGAGCAAAGACGCTTGAGGTTCCTCTAGTATCTTTTGGGAGGGGAAGAGGACGTTTCCTCCACTCCTGAGTTGATCCAGGACTGATTCTCGCCGCTGTCCCGTCCCCCCGATACCAGATGAAGGCGGCCGGCACCAGGCTCTCTGTCCGGCGGGAGAGCCTCAAGCGTCTGCCCGCGGTCGGCGCTCCCGAAGCAGCGGGCAATGAACGGCTGGCCAAGAGGCCCAGACGCCCGGTGCAGGGCAACGCGAGTGGACGGCAGCTTGCGGCCCAGTCCGGGGCCACGGCGGCCGACGACTCTGATGGCGATAGCACCGGGGATGAGCGAGTAGCGGTGAGGAGCTTGAGGGGTGTAAAATGTGAAGCGAGGGGTAAGGGGGATGTGAGTGTTTGGGTGTAGGACAGTGAGTCAGGATACATTTGGGTGCCATAGGTGGGTTGTGATTTGGGTGCATTTCGGTTCAGAGGAGGCTGGATGATGGTGGGCTCTGGTGTTGGAGCAGTTAGAGTTAAGTTGCAGAGTTGGAGGCAAAAGACTGCATTGAAGGATGAGAGTACATTAAAAGGAATGCAGTCATCTGTTCACTATATGATAATATCTGAAGCCTTTGAATTTTTATTTTTCTTAATAGTTTAACCAGTCTGAGGAGTTGTCAGTCTACGAAAAAAAGCGATTGAAAAACATTCAGGAAAATGCTGAGTTCTTTGCATCATTAAACTTGCTGGAGGTAAGTCTACAGGAAGGAGATAGAGAACTTAATAACATGATGGACAACAACCTCCCTCAATGTCAGTAAGATGAAGGAGTTAGTTATTGACTTCAGGAAGCCTGGTGGATTACCTACCCCGATCAGCATCATACAAGGTGCCAAAATGGTTGCAAGTTTCAAGTTCTGTGGTGTTGATAGCACCAAGGATTGGTCAGGGAGGGATATGGACCAAATGCATGCAGGTGGGACTAATGTAGATGGGACATACAGTGGCTTGCAAAAGTTTTCATACCCCTTGAACTTTTCCACATTTTGTCACGTTACAACCACAAACGTAAATGTATTTTATTGGGATTTTATGTGATAGACCAACACAAAGTGGTGCATAATTGTGAAGTGGAAGGAAAATGATACATGGTTTTCAAATTTTTTTTACAAATAAAAAACTGAAAAGTGTGGTGTGCAAAAGTATTCAGCCCCCCTGAGTCAATACTTTGTAGAACCACCTTTCACTGCAATTACAGCTGCAAGTCTTTTGGGGTATGTCTGTACCAGCTTTGCACATCTAGAGACGGAAATTTTTGCCCATTCTTCTTTGCAAAATAGCTCAAGCTCAGTCAGATTGGATGGAGAGCGTCTGTGAACAGCAATTTTCAAGTCTTGCCAGAGATTATCAATTGGATTTAGGTCTGGACTTTGACTGGGCCATTCTAACACATGAATATGCTTTGATCTAAACCATTCCATTGTAGCTCTGGCTGTATGTTTAGGGTCGTTGTCCTGCTGGAAGGTGAACCTCCGCCCCAGTCTCAAGTCTTTTGCAGACTCCAACAGGTTTTCTTCCAAGATTGCCCTGTATTTGGCTCCATCCATCTTCCCATCAACTCTGACCAGCTTCCCTGTTCCTGCTGAAGAAAAGCATCCCCACAGCATGATGCTGCCACCACCATGTTTCACAGTGGGGATGGTGTGTTCAGGGTGATGTGCAGTGTTAGTTTTCCGCCACACATAGCGTTTTGCATTTAGGCCAAAAACTTCAATTTTGGTCTCATCTGACCAGAGCATCTTCCTCCACATGTTTACTGTGTCCCCCACATGGCTTGTGGCAAACTGCAAACGTGACTTCTTATGGCTTTTTTTCAACAATGGCTTTCTTCTTGCCACTCTTCCATAAAGGCCCGATTTGTGGAGTGCACGACTAATAGTTGTCCTGTGGACAGATTCTCCCACCTGAGCTGTGGATCTCTGCAGCTCCTCCAGAGTTACCATGGGCCTCTTGGCTGCTTCTCTGATCAATGCTCCACCTGTCAGTTTAGGTGGACGGCCATGTCTTGGTAGGTTTGCAGTTGTGCCATACTCTTTCCATTTTCGGATGATGGATTTATACTGAGATTAGATTACACACAAGTGGACTCTATTTACTAATTAGGTGACTTCTGAAGGCAATTGGTTGCACTGGATTTTATTTAGGGGTATCAGAGTAAAGGGGGCTGAATACTTTTGCACGCCACACTTTTCAGTTTTTTATTTGTAAAAAAATTTGAAAACCATGTATCATTTTCCTTCCACTTCACAATTATGCGCCACTTTGTGTTGGTCTATCACATAAAATCCCAATAAAATACATTTACGTTTGTGGTTGTAACGTGACAAAATGTGGAAAAGTTCAAGGGGTATGAATACTTTTGCTAGCCACTGTATATTGGTCCTCGTGGGCAAGTGGGGCTGAGCCACATTAATGTGACAGCCAAGAAGGCACACCAATGCCTATACTTCCTTGGTAGACAGGAAGTTTGGCATGTCTCCAATGAGTCTTACAAACTTATACAGATAAAATGTACGAAGCAAACCGTAAGGTTGCATCACAATTTGTATTTGGGAATAAATCTGCCAAAGAGCATGAGAAATTACAGTTGTAGATGTAACCCACTCCACCACACAGACTTTCCACTATTGACTCCATCTACGCTTCACGCTGTCCCGGAAAAGCAGGCAACATAATCAAGGGTTTGTCACGCTCTGGGTCATTCGTCATTCTCCCTGCTCCCGTGTGGCTGAAGGTACAGAAGCTTGAAAGTGCACACCACCGGACTCAGGAATAACTTGTTTCCCTTTGTTATCAGGCTTCTAAAAGGTCTTTCTATTAGCTAGGGTACAGTCCGATTCACATCTACCCCATTGTGGACATTGGACTTTGTCTCTGGAACTGATGTGCTACAGTGCTGAGAACTCTGTCTTCCCCTTCCCTCTACCTATTGTACTTGAGTTTGACATGATTGTACTATCTGATTGGACAGCATGCAAAACAGAGCATTTCACTGTACCTCGTTACATGGGGCAATAATAAGCCCAATTACCAACAGTGTTGAATTATTTAAACTCAAGGCATTTGTTAGAATGAACATTTGAAATTCATGCTTACACATAAAAACTATCATTGGGTAAACAGTTGCCTTCCTGAAATTAGATGTGGTAGGGCATGGGCAGATTATTTAATTGCTCACGATGTGGACAGCATTTATTTACCATGGGCATTCTGTAGCAATTGTGGGAGTCTGCTGAGACTCAATCACCGTGATGGCTCTGGGGTCCAGTAAAGGCAGCTGCTTTGGGGACATAGGTGAATCGGTGTCTTTTTGTGGTTTCCTGGCTACTCAGATGTTTTTGAAGTCCAGATTTATTTAATTATTTGAGTTTAACTTGCCCATTTGATGGGTCGAATTCTAGTTTCTGAACTCCAGCGGCTTGTCATACTATAGCCCAATTGTCTGAGGTTATTTTCCTCAGAGCAATGAATGTTTATAGCAGATTCTTTCAATCCTGAGAGATTGTGGGGATAGATCGGTTTCTAATGGCTAATAAATCAAAGACCAACAGATATTGCCTTAAGGTACTTGGGAAAGATACCAGAGGCAGTTACATGAAGCATGTTTATTAATGCATCAGAAAGGGCACTGCAGATTTGGTGTTAACTTTCAAAAAGGATTTGTATGAAAATTTGAAGATAAAATCTTTGCAGCTTAGTTGACGAACATACAATAGTGATATAGGACACCAGGTCCTACTACAGTAAACTCACGAGCTACTACGGTATGACTACGTGTTAAAAAGTATCACATTTTTACATCCTGAGTATATTTTACTCGTGGACATTTTTCAACATGTTGAAAAATCTTCATGAGTTACCACGTTTCCCGAGTACCTGCCGTTAGCTAAGAGACGTCCCGAGCTCCGACGTACCCGCTACGTTCATTCTACGTGCTTACCACGAGTTTTGATTTTTTTAAACTCGGGAGAACTCTTGGGTGAACTCACACAGTAGGACAGCGCTTTAAGGATCAATGTGGAGCCGCAAGAAATGGGTGAAGTCTTCAATGAACACTGCTCAGCTGTATTTATTGTGGCAAAGGACATAAAAGCTTGTGAGTTTATGGGAGGAAACTGGTATTGCTGGGTTCTTTACAAAGGAGGAGGTGATAGAGGTCTTGAAACTCGTAGACTACATAAAACATTCCCAAGAATGTTGCCTGTTTATACAGCGATATGTACAGGGAGGGTTTAGATATCTATGGTCAAATTTGACCAAATGGGACTAGCACAGTATGCCAACTTGGTCGGCATGAACAAGATAGGCCAATGAGTTGTTTCTGTTCTGTTTAGTTCCATGATTTTATGACAGTATCCATGACTACAAGGTGTAGCTTCAACACTGCAGTGCCATTGGGTGTAACGAGCACAGGGGAGGGTTGTGTCTGTTGAGACTAATCCTCAGCCTCAGGGGGCGACCGCGCCTTTGCAGTTGCAGCCCCTAGACTGTGGAACAGCATCCCCTTTCCCATCAGAACTGCCCCCTCCATCGACTCTTTTAAGTCAAGACTAAAAACTTAGCTATACTCCCAAGCCTTTCCTGACATCCTCTGAGTGAGGGCTACATGTATATATGTATGTAGTTTGTTTTGTTTATGTTATTCTTATAACAAATGTAAAGCACTTTGGCCAACGAGAGTTATTTTTTAAATGTGCTATATAAATAAATGTGACTTGACTTAATGTGGCCTGGAGTCGATTGTATATGGGAAAATAGAAGCATCTTAAATTCCAAATATCTATACTGTTGCTTTTACCAATTTTTGGTGCTGTCCTTTCGTCCATTCACTTGTAGGAATTTGAATATATAATCTACTGACCTGTGGTATTTCTCTTGTCTTACAGACGGCTAAAATGCTTTGGGGAAAAGGACCTAATAGACAGAATACATCCAAAAGGTATGAATCTACAGTAACCAAAGACTGAAAAAGGGTCTTGATGCGAAATGTCACCTATTCCTTTTCTCCAGAGATGCTGCATGATCCGTTACTTCAGCTTTTTGTGTCTATCTTCGGTAACCAAAGAGGATGTGGAAGGACTTGATTTCGGTATTTTTCAACACTTGATTACTTGCGGGTCAGGTCGCATGACTTGTTCTCTGTATATATATTTCTAAACATTGATAACAAAACTTAATGAACATCAACTCGCGTTGCTATTCCACCTTTATTGTAAAACTGGGCGAAGCAGTTATTGAAAAGTAAATAAGGGATGAACTTTAAGTTTCATTTTTACTTACAGTATAATGCAGTTGCGGCATAATAATGAACTTCATCCTTTTTGGATGTTTAGAGAGAAGGTTAAAGACTCCGGAGAGCAATGCATAGTTCGCCGGTCACAGCGGCTACTGAGGCTGAAATCTACCGACTCCCCAGAACCAGAATTACTGATAAAAACGTCAGAGGAGACAATAGAGCGGGTTTGTATCACTTCCATATATCTCAGACTGGGATTTGTCCCATCTTAGCCGTTCAATCTTTCTGCCGTGTTACCAAGTTTAGATGGAAGGGGAAATGGTGATAGCACAAGGTTTCAGATTGCACACCAGGTAGATGGAGAGTGGAGATCGCTCCGCTATGTGTTAAACCAGTGTGTTTATCCAGGGCCTCACTTCAGTACACTACAATTAATATTATAGATAGTGCAGTTCTCTCTGCTCCAACGACCCTCTGTTCAATCCTGATCCCTGGGGGATGTTTGCACGTTCTCCCTGTGACTTAATGGGTTTCCCCAAGGTGCTGCAATTACCATCCATATACCAAAGATGTATCAAGTTAGTTGGCCACTATTATCTCTATTGTAGGTGGGTGATGGGAGAATTGGGTTGGAGGGGTATATCAATGGACGTTTGTGAGAAAATTGAATGAGTAAAATGAGTGCGTTAATTGGATTGCTCAGACGGTCGGCATATTCTTCAAGCCATTGCTCCTATGCCGTAATGAATTATGAATACTTCAGTGTGATGCTTCTGGTTTGGAGTTCCCACTTTTCTTCCCATGTCTGCCCCTCATACGTTTCCTTTGCCAAGATACAGCAAAACCCTTGTTTTGTGTGCTGTCCAGTCAAATCATATATGTGTAAAAGAGAAAATAAGCAGGGTGCAGGATATAATACAACAGCAGAGACACTGCAGGTTAAAAACAAAAATGCAAGGGTCCACTTCTGCTATCGCTGACCTTTTCCAGCACCTATCTGAAAAGTTTTTTTTCAGTCCTCGAGAGCCCGCACAATGTCCTCAGCCAAGCCCAGAGGGCATTTCCATTTTCACCGCTGACAACCCGCAGGACAGTTCATACTATACTTTACAACGTACTGAATAGTAGACCATGGCCTTCATTGACATAACTTTTAGGTTTGACTGCCTATATGTGCTTGATGAATTGAAGCTAAATTTTGAGTAAGATAGCAGTTTATGTAACTATTTAAATCAAACATTCAAGTAGATATGGGAATAAAAGTGATATTGCTGGTGTTGAATGTTACTTTCCGTTTGCCTCAGTTCTCTGGACCTCTTACAATGGTCGCTATTGATGAAAAGGACAGCAGAAAAACTGAGGATCTGATGAAGACGTGGCTGGAGATTAGTCAGGTATTCCATTAATACATGTTCTGGGAAGTTTGATTTAGAAACATAGAATAATTGGTGCAGGAGTAGGCCATTCGGCCCTTTGAGCCAGCAAAGCCATTCAATCTGATCATAGCTGATAATCTAAAATCAGTACCCCATTCCTGCTTTTTCCTCATATCCCTTGATTCCTTTAGCCTTAAGAACTAAATCGAACTCGCTCTTGAAAACATCCAGTGAATTGGCCTCCACTGCCTTCCGTGGCAGAGAATTCCACAGATTCACAACTCTGAGTGAAGACGTTTTTTCCTCATCTCAGTCCTAAATGGTCTACCGCTTATTCTTAAACTTTGACCCCTGGTTCTGGACTCCCCCAACATCTGGAATTTTTTTCCTGCATCTAGCTTGTCCAATCCTTTAAGAAGTTTATGTTTCTATAAGATGCCCTCTCATCCTTCTAAATTCCAGCGAATAGAAGCCCAGTCGACCCATTCTTTCATCATATGTCAGTCCTGCTATCCAGGGAATTAAACTGGTGAACCTACACTGCACTCCCTCAATAGTAATAATGTCCTTCCTCAAATTAGGAGACCAAAATTGCACACAATACTCCAGATGCGGTCTCACCTGAGCCCTGTACAACTGCAGTAGGACCTCCTTGCTCCTAAACTCAAATCCTCTCGCAATGAAAGCCAACATGCCATTAGCTTCCTTCACTGCCTGCTGTACCTGCATGCTTATTTTCAGTGACTGATGTACAAGCAAACCCAGGTCTCATTGCTCCTCCCCTTTTCCTATTCTGACACCATTCAGATAATAATCTGCATTCCTGTTCTTTCTGGTAAAAGCTTTGTATAGTCAAGCAGTAATCTGAAATGTAAAGATACATGTGTGTGCAATATAAAGGCAAAAGCCGTGATACAGCCATGAGTTGATTGGAGGATCTTGTGATTAGCCACCATTTTTAAACGTGTGTCTTTACGTACCCTTTCTCCCATGATCTCTGCCACCAACAGATTTTTTTAAATGTTTGCGTTATAGTGCAAATATAGATGTGTTAAGCTACGGTATTTTAAAAAAGTGTTTTTTTGTCAGTAACTTAACACTTCCAACTTTGACACTTAGGGCAAATCTCGGGTTAAGACAAAGCGACCAAAAGAGTTAAAGACGTAAGTTCTTTTAATAGTTGGTCAATTTTAAATAATAGCTGTTTCTATTTTTAGTAGCTTTTCGACAAACTGTTCCTTCATTATTTGTTTGAGCAGCTACAAGTCCAGTTTGAAAAGGATGACGATCCAAGAAAGCTTTGTTGCAAAAGTAACACCAAAACGAGTGTGCGCACTGGCTATTCATCCATCTGAGCAGAGGATCCTGGTGGCTGCAGGAAGCACTTATGGATATATTGGAATTTGGGATCTGGTCAGTGAGTGCTTAGTTTTTGCTGTTCATGTTAAAGAAGGAAAGGCATTTTTACTGTGGTTGGAAGTTCACAAACACTTGAAAGGCAGATAAATGCTGCTGCTGCTCTAATTCACCCACATTATGTCAAATGGCAGAATGACATCTGACAAATGGCATATCACCATACACTCGGGTTGAAGAATTTTAATTTAGCCAGGATAACGGGGATAATTTCCCTTCATCCAAAACCCTAAGACATTGTTTTGATGAAAAGCAGTCAAGAATTCTCCTGTCCTAGTTGATATTTATCCATTGATCAGTGTGACTTAAATAAGTGACACATTGCCGTGACGAGGATCTTTCTGTGTAGGAGTTGCAACTGAATTTCCCATGTTGTAGCAGTAGGTGGCGCTGTGGCGCAGCAGTAGAGTAGCTGCCTTGCAGCACCAGAGACCCGGGTTCGATCCTGACCTCATATCCCTTGATTCCTTTAGCCTTAAGAACTAAATCAAACTCGCTCTTGAAAACATCCAGTGAATTGGCCTCCACTGCCTTCCGTGGCAGAGAATTCCACAGATTCACAACTCTGAGTGAAGAAGTTTTTTCCTCATCTCAGTCCTAAATGGTCTACCCCTTATTCTTAAACTTTGACCCCTGGTTCTGGACTCCCCCAACATCTGGAAAAAATTTCCTGCCTCTAGCTTGTCCAATCCTTTAAGAATTTTATGTTTCTATAAGATGCCCTCTCATCCTTCTAAATTCCAGTGAATAGAAGCCCAGTCGACCCATTCTTTCATCATATGTCAGTCCTGCCATCCAGGGAATTAAACTGGTGAACCTACACTGCACTCCCTCAATAGTAATAATGTTATTCCTCAAATTAGGAGACCAAAATTGCACACAATACTCCAGATGCGGTCTCACCTGAGCCCTGTACAACTGCAGTAGGACCTCCTTGCTCCTAAACTCAAATCCTCTCGCAATGAAAGCCAACATGCCATTAGTCTGTATGTAGTTTGTATGTTCTCCCCCTGACCTCCATGGATTTTCTCTGGTATCTCCAGTTTCCTCCACATTCCCAAGACGTACAGATTTGTAGGTTAATTGGCTTGGTATGATTTTAAATTGTCCCTAGTGTGTGTAGGATAGTATACGTGTGTGGGATCGCTGGTCGGCACAGACTTGGTGGGCTGAAGGGGCTGTTTCCGTACTGTATCACTAAACTAAATAGCTATGTGTTGTGGAATGATCAAAGTGGCGATAATGCTGTCAGAATATTTGGCTTTTTGACTTTATGATACAGTTCTGATTGGATGCTTTTACTGTCTTTTCATTTTTGCAGAGTTCTCAGGTCCATGATGTAGTTGCTGTTGGTCAGTTCAAACCTCACTGTAGTTCAATTAACTGCTTACACTTTTCTCCTGCTAACTATGCTGAGATCCTATCAATGAGCAGTGATGGGAGCATTCGCTGTGGAAATGTTGCTGCTGCAGTCTTCGATGAGGTAAAATACATCAAAGTCCTTTGAGTGCTTGCTCATAAAGTCCAAATCTCCTGTATAAAGAAAGACAGGCTGTGGTTATTTGACTTAAGAATTGCCCACTTTAGGTTCCTATGGCTTTGGTTGCTTTTAGCACAGAAAGAAAAGAGCAGGAGCTCTGAAATGTAAGCAATAATACTCAGTACATCTGCAGAGTAATACACAGATAGAATGCTTCCAGACCATCACTCTGAAAACCACAGAAATAGGAGGTTTTAGACATACAGAATTAGATGTGTGGAAGTTCAGTAAGGATAACAAGGTTGAGTGATTGGTTGGTGGGGGGGGAAGAGAGGAGCAGGCTGAACGTGTTAAATAAGAAAAGGGATGGTGGTGCAAGGCAAGGTATAGTAATGGGAAGAATCGAAAATGATCTAGTGGAAATATAAGTCAGGATGAGGGAGGCCTTTTCTGAAGTTGTTGAATGCCATTTTGAACCCAGAATATTGTAATATGCCTGGTTGGAAGATCGGGTCTGTTTTTCAGGCTCGCATTGACAATTATTGAGGAAGTAAGGGAGGCTGAGAAAAGAGGGGGCAGGTGGGGATGAGAGGGAGAATTAAAGTGGCAAGTGACAGGAAACTGAGGACCTGTCCATAATTGATGGAGATATTCTGCAAAAGCAGTTAACTCACATGGGGTCCAGGAAGAGCTAGCCTACTGGTGTTCAGTTTTGGTTGCCCCATTATAGGAAAGATGTTGAGCTGGAGTACAGAATATAGTGTTGCAGTGTTATGGCGTTACAGCCACCGAGAAAGTGCTGATTTTTTTTAAAGTGCAAAGGCTGCAATGAGGTAGGTTGAGAGACCTGAATCTCGGGTCAGGTCTGAATGCTGCCATTCCAAATGAAACATATTCTCATACCTGTGGAAGCATCGGCTGGTGAGAACTGCCACAGTTGGGAAAGGACGGGCAGGTGTATAGCAAAGCTTGTATGAACTAATTCTAAATCACACCATTTAAATTCATTTCATAAGTTTAAAAAAAAAGCTAAATGGAAATAAACTCAAGCTTGGAAATGCAATAATTCATACTCCAAGAGGATATTTTGTTTGCATTGCCCCCATGTAATGAATATATTCTCTCTTAAATATATCAAGTTGTTGGTATTGGTATGTTATTGCCATGATGCCACGATGTAGTGAAAAACTTTGTGCGCAATCCAGTCGTGAGTACAATCAAGCCAAACAAAAGTACAACAGGTAGTGCAAAGAGAAAAATAATCAGTGTGCAGAATAGTGCTACAGAATAAGTGTTACAGTTACTCAGTACATGTAGCAATAATATTAACCAAGCTAAGCCTCTTGACCTGGGATTCTGCATTAATTTGTGCCATGAGGCCCAAAGATGGATGAGTTTGTTTCCATGCCCACCATGTTCTTCTTTTATAAAAGGTAATTTTTCCAAATAAATTTCAAGTTGAGAAAATTTGCTGCCTAATTTATTTTTTCGTAAAGCGACTTTGCCTTTGATATTTTCGTAGGTGTATGTATCCAAAGATTGGAATACCTCTTCTTTTGACTTCTTGTCTGAGGATGGGTCCACCTTGCTTGTCAGTCACTTGGATGGAGATGTGGCTATAGTGGATAGACGAACCCAAAGGTGAGTGTCAGTTATGTGCTTAGTCTCGCTTTTCATTGACTTTTGGATAAACGGTGGTTGTAGTTGCTCTCAACTTTTTACCACTTTTTGCTCACTTCTTATTTCTCCTCAAAGCCGTGACTCTTCTATTTGCTCTTGGGTTGTGGGAAAGCTTCACTAATAGTGTTGAGATGCCAGTGCTTTCTTTTGAACTGCTCCAGTCCAAGTGCTGTATTTTGTTTAATGCTGCACAAGGTCCTGCAATAAAGGCTATTACAGCTATGTGAGCACAGTTTACAATGTAGGCCAACGTGAAAAACAGTCACGTCAGTATCCTTTCATTTAAGTTGACCTCGGCTGCAAATTCTGTTTTCATGTCTCATGGGGAATGATGCATGCTCTGAATAAATCACTGGTGTTAAATGGTGTGCTGGGATTTTGGTGCTTTGGACATTAAATTTCTGGATTAGTCTACACAAACAGCTTGAAATTGTATAGCATTGCAATATATTATCTCCCAAACCTGTTGCATTGGAGCATCGTCAGATAGAATTTGATACTGGGCCATATATAGTCTCCATTATCATTGTCAAAGAGAAAGGAGCATCAAAAAGGAAGAGAGAGTGCGGTGATCAGCAGTTGCACTGAACTCTGAATTCTACTGAGTAGATAGCTAACCATGAGAGAATTGTGCTGAGTCTAGAATGAACAATGGTAGGGAATACTTAGCATCAGGCAGATTTGACACACAGCAGATGGGAAGTGTAGGAAGATTGTGCTTAATTCCAGGTGAATAATTTGAGCTTTTGTAGGTGCTAATTACTCTCAAACTGACAGTACTTTTTTTTTTGCTTTTCTGCAGCAATTCAGGAGAACTGAATGCACACCTGGGCCTGGACTATTTACGGATGGTCAGTGTTCACCCATTGGATCGGCATTACTTTGCAACTGCTGCAATACAGTGAGTTCCCTTGATAGAAGAGATTACTGGTGTAGATGATTTTTCTGCATGCTGTATTACCAGCAAAATCCTCCAAAATGAATTGTTTAACTGATTCAATTGTAATTTGTTTTAAAAGGAACTTTTCTATAATTCCCCAAAAAACACCTGATGTGCTGGAAATCAAGATCAATTTTGCTTTGATTTGTGAGAAAAATATCCATGTTTGTTACTGATCCACCAAGTGGGATTTAATCTGAAGGCAGTACCAGAATAAAAATTCCAGTCACAGTTCACAAATATTTTAAAGATATAATTTGGTTATGCCTCAAAATAACAGACCCAGGAATATGGCATGATTGACCTAAATATTACTCAAGATCTTGGATCTGACTTTTCAGAGACAAGACTACTCATCTTGAGAAGTCAAGAGACACATCACACAAGGGATCCTGGAAATCTGATCTCTTTTACCTCTGACCCCAACCACATTCCCTCTCGGATAGGTGTAATAGGTCTTGGTGTGAATTGAAAATATCAAAATTACAGAATGCTGTGTTTATGTTTGGTAAGAGTCTTATCAATGTAGAGATTGAGTTCCCAGTGAGCTGTGCTTTTTAATTGAATAGCTCTGTCCTGTTCCGATAATCATAATGCCACAATTTTGAATTTGTGGCCCCATATGCCAAACGTGAGAACATTTACCTAGCTGCTTTTGGTTTTGCCAGGTGTGCAACTATTTATGATATCCGAAATCTAAAAAGATCATCAGCAAAAGCTGTGGCGCACATGAACCCCCACTCCAGGCGTGTAAACTCGGCTTACTTTTCACCGGTTACTGGTAACAGTGTGGTGACCACCAGCATGGATGACATGATCAGGTAAAAAGCTTCACATCGTATATGAGTGCAACAGAAGTTAAAATGTGCATCTAGGAGACCATTTAAAATGTTACATCTGCTAAAGTTTGTATCTTCTCATTTGAGAAATTTCATAAGTTATCATCCTGTCCCAGTGGATCAGTTCTAGCTTTGAAATTTCCATCATTCTGTTACTTTGCTCTGGTTTATGAGTGTCATCCAGAACCACCAGTATATTTCCATTAACTCCCAACCTCACACTGATGTGCCAATTTTAATTTCTTCTTATTTTGACTTCTTTAAGTTTTGCGATTAATTTGACTGGCTTTGTGGCCTTTGACCTTCAGTCATTCCAATTTAAATGGCGGTTTTACGATCCATGAAGCCTGGGAGCAGGGTCTCGCTGGCCTTCAGAGCCATTCTGGGGCTGTGGCCTGCACCATGATGTCCCTGAGACAGGTGACCGAGCAGTGTCCCTGCTAGAGGACGGTTTCTGCCCACTGATCGCCAGATGTTGTGATGGAGTGTGGCGATCTGTTCTTTAAATCGGGAAGTTGAATGATTTGCGTGTAGAATGAATATTATGTTAAGATACTTAACAGCACAGTGGGCCAAATCTTGATAAATGAATTAAATGATTTGTTGCAGAGTATTTGACACAAGTGCCATCATTCCTGAGATTCCTTGTGTGGCATCAATAACGTAAGTAAAATTAATCCTGTGGTTCAGTTCTACGACTTAATCAGTCCATGTCTGCGATCTCTCCGGTCCTTCTAAACTCTCCGCAGTCCTGGAATTCTGCACCCTGTGTAATGTAAATGCTGCACAAGTTGCAGCCGTGTTCGGCTGTCAAGGTTCCACATCTCCCACTTTACCCTTCTCATAGAATCGGACAGCATGGAAACAGGCCATTGGGACTAACTTGTCCACACTAACCGTTTGGCACCCCACCATATTGATTGCATTACCTCGCACTTTGTCCACAGCCCTCAATGCCTAAGCAATTGACATGTTCATCTGCACAATTATATACTGTTATAGAACCAGATTCAACAACTCACCGCCAGTGTATTCCAGGTACGTCTCTCTAGGTGAAGATGAATCCCACCCCCCTGCTACTTTTAAACCTCTCTCTCCTCCCCGCCCCACCTTGCCCTAAACCTGCCTGCTATTATACAACTCTGATATAGGGAAATGTTTCTTTGGTCTATCTGATCTATACTCCATATAATTAAAATTGCCACACCATTGCCTCTTAACCACCTCTGCCTCATGGCTTTTACAGTCTTAACTTAAACATTGCTGCACTATGGTTGTCAAGTCTGGAGTTGTCGTAGGAAAGGAATGTGACTAATTGTGGAGGAGCAGGGAGAAGAGAGACAGAATTCAGCAGAAACAAAACAAGGAACAATTCTGGGAATCTAGTGTGGTCAAGGTGGATAATCAGTAGATAACTGAATAAATGGACTGGATTAGAGGGGGGCTGCAACCCCTTGGTGGCTTGTGATATCGCTTCCAAGTACAGATTGATGGGATGGGAACCAGAGCTTTGTCTGCCCAGCTTACAAAAAGAACAGAAAAGCATACCCACAGGGTCCCACCTGTGGAAATTGGAGCAGACATCCAGACCTGATGGTGAAGGGATATGTTTCTTTTGGATCCTGTTCAATGTCGGTGCTTTTTCACTATGTGCAAATTAGCTAGAACACAGTAAGCAGAATAAGCTAGATAATCAAAGGAGGAGGGTGTGAAATGATCAGAGGATAATAGAAAGGAGTATTAACACCAGGCCAGTTTCTGTTGTGTAAATGTTTAAAACTAGATCAATAACCTCTTTATTTTTGTTTTAAACAGTCATAACAACAACACTGGACGTTGGCTTACCAAATTCCGAGCTGTGTGGGATCCTAAAAAGGAAGATTGTTTTGTTGTGGGGAGTATGGTCAAGCCCAGGCAGATTGATGTGTTCCACAGTACAGGAATCAAGGTGCATGAATTCAAGCATGCTGAATGGCTGGGGTCTGTGTGCTCCATTAACGTGATGCACCCAACCAAAAATGTCTTGGTTGGTGGAAACTCAAGTGGCCGACTTCATGTGTTCATGGACAATGGATTAAGTGGATAGATGGTGGCATCCACGCAAAATAGAGGGCCACCTCTATCATTGTAGAGACAGCAGTAATCTTGACATGTCAAATGCTGTGATGATATTTATGTGGGAGTTTGGTATTTAGTGTGGGGGAAAAAATAGCTCAAATATATCAATAAAAATACCAGCAAAGTCCTTCAACCATTCCCCGCTCTCCTTGCCGCTTCCTCCCCACACGTTAAAACACTGCCACTTTACAACGTATTCACCATTCCATAACCAGCCATTTATATTAGGTTAGCTGTGTATTTGTGGTGCCAAATTTTATATGTGTACATAAAATGTAAGTGATCAACAGGATACAAGCAGATTTGACACCATCATTCTGGAATGGGTTTTTTTCTGCAGACTGCCCTCTAGAAAGTCAATTAGAATATTTTCTTGAAGGTTAAAATGTTGCTTTTCACGGTAGACATTGTGCAGACTAGAATGTGCGTGGAGCGCAGCAAAGTATTCTTGTTGTGATATGTTTTAAGTAGTGCCTGTCCTGCTTTGACATTTCTGATGTTTCAGGAGTTTTTAAATAACGTTGAAATAAATTGCACTTTTTAAAATTTCAAAATAAAAAGTATATATCTGTAAAAGGGATTACGAAACTGATATTTTAAGAATCAATTTTCTCCTTCAAATGGAATGCCACTCTCCTTCAAGGAACAAACCTCACTGCATTTCTCCAGTCTGGGTCAGTATATGACTTTGTCGTATATCAACCTATAGCTTGCTGCTGACGGGGAAAGAGATTTCCCTGGAGTGTAGCCAGAGCCAAGGGGTGGAATCATGCGTGCGTTGGGTATACAGGAAGGACAGAAAGGCCAAAAAAGCAACAGCTGTCCTTGGTTGCAGATCTGATTCCACAGTTAAGGATATCATGAAACCGTTTCAGCTATTTCTGGAAGGTGAGGAAGTGGACCAGGATGACCAACAGTAGAAGATGAAGTCCTCTAGGCAGGTTTAAGGATTTAGGAAAGAGATGTGGGATCTCAACTATAGCAATTTTATAATTGCTCTCTGCACCATACACTGTTGAATATAGAAACAAGGATAGCGTGGAGAATGGGCCATTAGATTCTGGGAGCAGTGGTGCTAGCAGGAGGAGGTGGGTCCAACTTGGTCCAGGCAGATTGCATCTCTACAGAACCAGGAACAATGTCCTTGTGGGAAGATTTGCCAGTGCAATGCAGAGAGGTTAAAACTGGTTGGAAAATATTACTTCCTTGATCTCTATAGCACTTAAAAGGCACTTGACTGGTACATGGATGGGGAAGATTTAGAGGGATATGGGCTAAACGCAGGTAAATGGGACGTTTCGATGAGCATGTTGGATGGCATAGACGAGTTGGGCCAAAGGGCCGGTTTCGGTGCTGTACGATTATGACCTTGTATCATATGCACTGTAACACTACCTCTGGTTTTAGACACCTTTGCTGTGAGCAAATATGTCCCATATAATTCAATAATTGACAGGATCTGTAAGAGTCAATGTCTCAAAAAGGCAGCCAGCATCATCTAGGATCCACACCACCCTGGCCATATTAATTTCACTCCTGCCATTGCGTAGGAGATATATAAGCCTGAAAATTAACATCCAGGTTCACGAATAGCTTCCCAACAACCAGCAGGTCATTGAATATTACAAACTCCAACTAAAGTACAAGCTGCCTGGGTTGCACGAGAGACTAAGGGCTTTATTTTGGTTTTGTACTATATTGGGTTTTTATTTTTATTTTTTTGTTTATTACATTATCTATTGAGCACTGTTTACAAACCTGTAATGTTGCTTCAAGTGAGAATGTCATTCTGTTCTGGTACCTACAGCAAAAAAACTGACATGGCAATAAACCTCTATCAAACCCCACTCAACTGCCTCCATACAGGAAAATAAGCCCATTGCCTCATCATAACTAACATACTCCATCCCCTATTGCATTTGTCAGTGACTCTAGTTTGGGCCATTACTGTTGACAACATCATCACTAAGTGAACCCCTTAAGTATCCTCAGACCATTCGTCCCTCCAGCTTGTTTGGTAATAACTGTTGTGGTCTCATCTGTGTAAATCTGACGTTAAATGAGAGCCACAAACCAAAGCAGAATGATTTTATGCACTATAATGATTGCCTAATATAGTTATTAATTTATTATAATTGATTAGTATAAATGTATCTGTTATTGCATTACTGGGCCAGTTAATCGGCAGCAAGTGAGAATGTCATTGCTGATACATATGACAATAAAACATTCTTGACTGGTTTAGTGGGGATTGAATGGACAGGTGGCCTATTGGGCACACCAGAGCACTGCCTCCTTCCTCTGGGACAAGTGCTTTCATCACTTCAGTCACAGGGTTGACAGCAGCTGATATGGCCAGTCTAGAAGACCAGCTATAGTCCTCTCCTAACGTGCCTTTGAACGAGGCAGACATTCCTTTGTTTATAGTATCAGACCATTTGTGCTTAGTTTTAGGCTTGTCAGAGTTGCTTGTTAGTGAATGAAGAGAGTGAGGAACGGAGTGAGATGCTCTCTTCCAAGTGAATAGTGACAGAGCTGCCCAAGTCAATGCACCAGATGAAACCAGCTTGTTAAATCCGCAAACTTAACCGACCCAATGTACTGCCTGAGTTATCAGAACACTGCTTCCATCACGTCATTTAAATAACACCTTGATGATAGTGCACACATCACTCAGCGATTTACTCCCCATCTTCCCTTTATTTCAACCTTAACAACTGGCCAAACAGTCTTGTGCCTTTGGACAACCCTTCCATCATTCAGCCTGGGTTTTTGCATATATTGTCCTTTAGTCATGAAAAAAATCCTAGTTTTTGGGATGTCCTGTGAAGCTGTACATCATAACCAAACTAATTATTTGTCAAATTGTTAAAATATTACAAGGTATAATTAACAAACATTGAGAGTCTTACAGTTTTGAGAGAACATTTTGAATATACTTAGACATGAGGCATCCACCTGCTGTAATGTTAATATCACAGGGAAGTCTTGGTACTTTTATTAATGTCTGGAGACAGGATACCTCTTTAACATCACAATAACAAAACTCCACGCTGTATTACTCAGTTCCTGTGGGTACTAATGGTTAATCACTTACTCTACGGTCTATTAGTCCAAGAGCATCTGAGGGGGTTACTCTAAGCGCAACAGTCCAAGAGCATCAGAGGGGGTTAAGGGGCTGGGGGCAGGGCATGGTTGAATGTGGAATTCACTCTTGGTTTTAAATTCCTCTTGAAAGCTTGTTGAGTCAGCAAGTTTCCCAGCAGTAGTTGAATTCATCCAATAAAGCTGGATGGTGCCAGAGAGGGGAGAAGGGGAGCTTGGCGTCATCTTGTCTTCTCACTGCCCCTGGGCTGATTTCTCAGGCTGGGCGATGTCATGTGTCAATGAGAAGGCTTAGCAGGTACCGCGCCTTGCAGGCAAACCATCGCCTGAGGGGACAAAAGTATTCATAATGGAACTGTTCAAACTCAGGCGTCTGGCGTATATCACGTAAAAATGCTACGTCAATATCTGATTCCGCAAGAGCGATCAGGAGGAGGAGCAATGCAAAGAGCAGTCCGACGGTCACCAGTAGCAAACGGGCCACACTTAAAACAAATGTATTCACCTGTTCCTGCTCCGCCCTCTCACTAACACCTTCGGGCGAGGTGCCAGCCCCTCTGGCCGGTTCCTCTGCCGCTGCCGACGTTCCCACCTCGCTCCCCCTCTCCTCGATGCCGCTGGAGCTGTAGTCTTGCTGAAGATGGATGGATTCCTGGCCGGGCTCCGACACCGGCGTGGGCAGGACACTGGCGGCCGGGCTGTACATCTCGTCCGCTATCACCGACGTCCGCTCGTTGCCCTCGGCGGCCAAAGCCTTGCCCGAGTGGATCATGAAGGAGTCTGTGTGAGAGCTGGATCGCACCGGCGTGGAGTGGGCGCTATCCCGGAGTGATTCCAAACCTAGAACAGAGAAACTGACACATTGAACGGAAAACCCGAGAGAACGCCCGCGCAACAAACCATAAACATGGAGCCTCTATGGAAACAAGTAGCCCGGACCAAGGTGCTTGTCCAACCCAGGGCCCAGCATCAAACACAGATGATGCCATTCAGCTCTACGTAATCCGCAACACTGGTGCCCGCAAGGATGCGTTCTCTCTCCCCAATTTATACTTCTTAAACATTCATGACTGTGCAGCCAAAACCAATCCAAATCAATTTAGGAGTTTACAGAGGGCACCACCGTAGTGGGCCGGGTATCAAATAATGACCAGACTGAGCACAAAAGGAGATTGAGAACCTCCTCACCTGGTACCAAGATAACAACCTCTCCCTCGATGTCAGCGATTGACTTCAGGAAGCGAAACGGTGCATATTTATGGTGCTGAAGTATAGATAGTCAAAAGCGTCAAGTTCTTCGGAATAAATATCGACAGCAATTTGTCCCGGACCAGCCACGTGAGAGCTATGGCCAAGAAAGTACACCAAGACCTCCACTTCCTTAGGCGGCTTAGGAAGCCTTATGGAGGTAGTTAGTTGATATTTAGTGTCAAAAGACAAATTACCTCAGCGATGGAGGGGGGGGGGGGCGATGGTAAATACCGGTGTTTTTACCCAGACCGGAGGTCAGTGACTGCCAGGATGCGAGGGGTTACTAGGAGCGGTCAATTGGCCCAGGGGTCCTCCACTGGACAGGGAGTGTGGATGGGACGGGGGCGGGGGGCTGCTGTGACACTCTGCCCGTCTCTGTTGAACTCTTGCCAGTTCTGAAAATTGACCAGAATAAAAATGAGAGACTGCTCCCAATCAATAAAACACTGGCTGTTCTGAGCTTTGAGTAATGGGATGCACATATTTTGTATACAAATACAGTGTATCTGTGCACATATATATCTCTGTATGAAGTATGTGTGTGAGGGTAAGTGTGAATGTATGTGCGTAAATGTGTATGACTTAATCTGTGACTGCAAATATATCTCAATGTGTGAATGTGACTGGGTGTGTGAGAGCGTTTGTGGCAGTGACTGTGTGTATGTGTGTGTGAAGGCGTGTGTGACAGAGAGTGGATCTGAGTGTATGTGTGTGAAGATCTATGATAGTGAGAGTGCGTGTGAGTGAGAGAGTGTGGCAGTGAGTGCGCGCTGGTATCAGTGGTGTAGTTTGCAGTGAGCTCTGCAGAGGGAGTGTCTGAGCTGTTTAGAACCGACTGATGAAGTGTACGGTCTACATCTGGAATGGTCTTCGCTAGAAATCACTAAAAACTTCCTCTCCTCCGACGTGAACTTCAGCATCTTCCAACTCGTGGCTTTCCTCATTCACCAAGCTCCGCAATCCACCTCCCCCGCCAACTCTCTCACAGCTGAGCCTGGCTCAAGGTGAAGCTCCGTGCCAGGGCTCGGCGGAGTGTGGGTTCGCTCCAACATCCACAAGGCCACAGATGTCGAGTGGAGGGGAGAGGGCGGCAGATGGAGTGGCAGCAGCTGGTCAGGATCAGGGAGAGATTTAGACGAGTGAGCAGAGCTCAGAGAGAGCGCCAGCTCTCTGGCACAGTCCCCGCGGTTCAGAGATCAATGTGTTTCCATTTGATCCCGACCTTGCACTGATGGAGAGGTGCCTGCTCTCTTCTCCCAATGTGTGTTGGGCTGAGACTCGGATCGAAATCCCGTCGCTCTCCATCTGGGGGGAAAACTCACAAATCACTCACGGCTACACTTGCTTAATCTCAGCCTGTAGTTAGACCGAGTTTACGGTTCTGATGTGAGGCGCCGCTGCGCGTTCTGCATCAGCACAGACTCTGCGCTAATAAAGTCTTTGCACTGTCAGCATTCAGGCTGGAGTTGTAGAGCAGGCAGCCTTGTTTGTGATTGTCCTGGCGGAGGTGGGATTCATGAAAATAGATTACTTTATTCCTTCCCAGCGTGTACACTGTGCTGGCGGGGTCAGCGCGTATTATCCATCCTGAACTACCCACTGAACCGCTAGGGACGAAATTCCACGAGGTACCCGGGAAGTTGGCAGGCAGGACAGCGAGGAACATGGGATGGGGGGTGGGGGGGCTGCAGTGGTTGGTGGTCGCCTGCGCTACTGCCTTCCGCCAGAGTGACGGAGGGCCGGACAATGCTGCCATGCGGGTAACTGCGCTGTGGTCGGCCGGCGCTCACCGCAACCACTGCGCCAGTGGACGGGTGCCATCGCTCTGCTTTGTCTTGGTGCTGTTGAGCTATTTGTCTATTTGTCTGCCTCGTTGGTTTTTGGGAAGGTTCGGGTTGTTTTAGGGACAAGTTGCCAAGGCAGTTTGTAGAAACTGGTACCTCACAACTTTATAACATCAAACTTGGCACATGTAGTAAAGTGAACACGCAGGCTGAGTCAGCAACAATAATCCATGGAGAATTCAAATCCCACTGCAGACTTGGGGAAAGGAAGGTGCTGCAGGAAAAAAAGTGCCATTAAGCTGGAAGGAGTGCAGAATTTATGAGGATATTCCATGACTCGATGGCATGACATGGGCAGAGTTTGGGCAGGTCCGGAGCTCAGGATGCTGAGTGAGGGTGTGAAAGAGGTGTATAAAATCATGAGGGGGATAGACAGGGTCAATGTAGAGTTCATTCCCCAAGGTAAGAGAATGAAGATCCAGAGGACAAAGGTTTAAGGTGAGAGGGGAAAGATTTAATAGGAACTTAAAAGGGGCAGGTTTTACGCATAGGTATAAGGAATTAGCTGCCAGAGGAAGTAGTTGAGGCAGGTATTAGAACAATATTTAAAGGGTATTTGGGTCGGCAAATAGATAGAAAAGGTTTAGAGGGATATGCGCCAAAAATTGGACGAGCTTAAACGCTGCATCATGCGCCACACACACACATCCGCACACACCCCCGTACACCCACACCCGCACACACCCACACCCGTACACACACCCACACACACACACACCCTTACACCCACACCCTTACATCCACACCCTTACATCCACACCCGCAAACACCCCCGCACCCGCACACGCACGCACACGCACACGCACACACACACACACAAATCAGATCCTTGAGCCACCCAGACCCCTGATCTCAGGCGCTGTAGCAGTTTACTAATGTGGACATCCGCGTCGTGTGGGTCAGATGACAGCGGCCCGCACCTGATCACCGCCTGATGATCCACAAGGAAATCAGACTGCGACGTTAGGATCAAGAGTATTTGATGAATAATTCAAATCCTAAGAAATTTCCTCTATCCAAGCGGGCTGAGACGGAGCAGTTTAATCATTAATTACCGTTGACTTGCTGTCCCTGGACAGTAGAGATAAACAATAATGCGTGTAAAGAAAAGGTCATTTAATCATGTATTGTCAAAATGTCAGAAACCTATTGTCAAAATGTCAGAACCCTAAGACTGGGGCCGTGAGCAGGATCCCAGTCCAATCCTTTTGGATTTGAAATTAGTTCCTTCTCCAACATTGGACCATCAACAACTTTCCCTTAAAACAGCTGTCACTGTGGAGTAGCCCCATCTTCTCTGAATCTCTGAACGTTGCTGTTTAAAGGCGGCACATTGTGACCACACACCCCACTGTGCGTTTGTATCTGCCAGTCTCGCCTGCGCCGGGTTGGAGGCAATGTTACCCGCACTGTTCTGTAACTCTCCTCCAATTTACCGAAGACATGAGTCTGTTTCTGTCGGGAGACTCAGTTATAAATTTGGCTGCGAGTTCCAATCGCCGAAATTGGTGCCCAAATAAACTCGGTAGACCTTTGCTGTGTTGTTAAACCGATAATTTGCAGCCAGTTGCAAGAATGGTCTCACTCTAAGTCACTGGAAGGGAAGTTGTGTCAAAGCTTGGTCTTGGTGGACTGACACTAATTCAATTGATCCCAATTTACCCACAAAGGGAAAGAAAACTAGATTCAATGGCCTCTCCTGAACAATGCTTGCAGAAGATACGGACATCTGTGAGTGAGTTCACTAAAACTACAATCAATAAAGATAAAGTCCAAGTTTACAGAAGTGAAGAGGTATCAGCTAAGATCACTGCGATTTGGTTTATTGTCTGGTTCACCCCATTTCACTCTCTGCAAACTCGAGGCTACCCAGAACTATGTTGTCTGTGTCCTGACTCCCAGCACATCCCCTTCACCTGACAACACCACCCTGCTCTTAAACGGTCTAAAATGCAATCCTTCGTTCTCAAGTCCCACCGCGGTCTCGCCCCCCCCCTCTCTCTCTCTCTCTCTCTCTCTCTCTCTCTCTCTCTCTCTATATATATATATATATATATATATATAATATATATATATATATATATATATATATATATATATATATATATATATATATATATATATACTCTCCGCCAATTGTGACATTTACTTCACCGCGACGCTACTCTGTTTCCAGCGCAGTGCAGGAACGGGTCATTTGGCACAATGAGTCCATGCCGACCATCATGCAGCCGTGTACACCAGCCTCGTTTTATTTTCTCTACATTCCCATCGACTTCCCCCAGATTCTACCACTGACAACAGAATTTACAGCGGTCAATTAATCAACAAACACGCACGTCCCTATGATGTGGGAGGAACTGGAGTAATCGGGGGAACCACCATGGTCACAGGAATCACACATCGTGTTCTGCAGGGATGCTGCCTGATCCGCTGAGTTACTCCAGCACTCTGTGCCCTTTCGTGTAAACCAGCACCTCGTTTCTACATGGTCACAAGGAGAACGTGCAAACTCCACACGGACAGCAGCCGCTCCACCATAGTTCTGGAATCTCCTCTTCAAATCAAGCTGAGTCCGATGGTTTAATTTGTTAAGTGATTGGCAGAGAGATGAAGGATGTAATCTGGAGAGCAGTCTCTAATGCACTGAACCGGCACAAGGTACCGAACCGTCCCCTCCTGGTCTCGTAATCCACTGCTGAGCTCGTTAACCTGACAGAGAGGCGGCAGTGGAAACACAGAGGCCTTTTCTTTGCAGTCTTGTGTAGGGGCGGTAATTTGGGTGGTGTCGGTGAGGTGGGCAGGGTGTAAGCAGAGCGCTCACTAGAGCGACAGGGACATTGAGGGGGGGTGGGGGGGGAGAGAGAGATAGAGAGAATGATGCAGGGTCAAAAAATAGAAAGTGATCTCCCTCAGGAGAACGGGACTGTCGCCTGATCTACAAAAACCAGTGGCGAATGCGACGCCTAAAATATCGTCTCTTCCACCGACCCCTGAACGAGAGCCTCTCTGTAAACCCAGAACTATGTTGCTTGTGTCCTGACTCCCAGCACCTTCCCTTCATGCTTCCATAAATCCATTCCGTCCGTTAAACTTCGCAGAACTGTTCCCCCCCCCCCCCACCCCAGTCAAGGTTACAGTAGAACCCCGTGTCCATGGCAACCAGGTCCATCCCAGTCTGAAGAAGGGTCTCGACCGGAAACGTCGCCTACCCATCCATGCCATCCAGAGATGCTGTCTGACCCGTTGAATTAGTTTAGTTTAGTTTAGAGATACACCGCGGAACAGACCCATCGGCCCACCGAGTCTGCGCCGACCAGCGATCCCCGCACATTAACACCATCCTACACACACTAGGGACATTTTTTACATCTACCAAGCCAATTTACCTACATACCAGTACGTCTTTGGGACATTCAGGGACAAGTGCTTGTTGTTTTTATTGAGGCCACAGACAGGGGGATCAGTGAGAATGGGGTGGGGGTCGGCATGGACTCGGTGGGCCGAAGGGCCTGTTTCCATGCTCTATCATTCAATCAATCAGTTAGAGCGGAGGGCAACGGTAAACTCAGGGTGATTCCTGCTGGCTGAGCGCGCGTTCTCCACGACTCTCCAGTTTAGCGGAGACCACATTATGGACACTGAATGCAGTAAACTAGATGGTAAATACGGCATCTCTGGATAGACTCTCTGGGCCCCTGGAAGATGGTAGGAAAAGACGTGTAAGGCCACCTGCGACAACAACCTTGTGACATCCTCTTCCCCACGGTGGATACGCCTGTGGGTTATAGACTGGATGGTTGTGGAAATGTTTTCGGTAAGATGGGCAAGAGTTACATTGTTCAATGGGGAAGAAGGAACTGCAGATGCTGGAACATCGAAGGTAGACAAAAATGCTGGAGAAACTCAGCGGGTGAAAGAAGGATCTCGACCCGAAACGTCGCCTATTTCCTTCGCTCCATAGATGCTGCCTCACCCGCTGAGTTTCTCCAGCATTTTTGTCTACCTTCTTCAATAGGGATGATAGCACTCAGAGTCTGTCTTTACTCATTTGAGGAACGACATTCTTGCTATTGAGGGAGTGCAGTGTAGGTTTACAAGGTTAATTCCCGGGATGGCGGGACTGCCATATGCTGAGAGAATGGAGCAGCTGGGCTTGTACACTCTGGAGTTTAGAAGGATGAGAGGGCATCTCATTGAAACATATAAGATTGTTAAGGGCTTGGACACGCTAGAGGCAGGAAACATGTTCCCGATGTTGCGGGAGTCCAGAACCAGGGCCACAGTTTAAGAACAGAGAGTGGTGAGCCTGTTGAATTATCTGCCTCAGAGGGCGGTGGAGGCAGGTTCTCTGGATGCTTTCAAGAGAGAGCTAGATAGGGCTCTTAAAAACAGCGGAGTCAGTGGGTATGGGGAGAAGGCAGGAACGGGATACTGATTGGGGATGATCAGCCATGATCACATTGAATGGCGGTGCTGGCTCGAAGGGCCGAATGGCCTACTCCTGCACCCCTATTGTCTATTGTCAATGTTATTAATCTTCAGGACACTGAAGGAATTTAGCTCATTAGTACAAACAGACTTCAACGGAGACATAGGAGTTGGACAGAATCTTCAGTGCTAGACAGGGGTAACAGGGATCTGGAATTGGTGACGGGGACATGGAGGAGGGGGAAAGAGTGACGTGAGGAGCACTGCGGTGACCTCACGCACCCTTGCACAGCCTACCTAACCTCGTCTCATTGTAACCACCCGCACCACTGTAGTTCTACCATCACTTCAGTCCCGTCCCGTCCCCACCCCGGCCAGTCATACCCCTTCTCCCCACCCAAGCCCGGCTGCTATTCATTATATTCACAGTCACAGCCAAAACATTTAATACCCAATCCTGTGGCAATGATGAGCGGAAGGTTTCATGTTAACGGCTGGCAAAATCCCACCAGGCACAATCTTATGACCACTTACGCAAGAGCTGAGTGGGGCATGTCTGACGCAGGCAGCCAGTTACAGGGGGGAGGTGTGAAGACCATATGTGGCAGCCTTGGTAGAACCAGTTCAAAGGACACAACAGGGTATATTAATGGTAACCGGTCGCAGTTAGTCCCAGAGACGGAGGTGCCACGGAAAGGCCTCGGAGAGAGAGGGATTGTGAGGTACAACAGGACACCCCAATGGGAGAGACCGGAGAAGCTGGGTTGTACCTGCAGAGTAGAGATTAATGGACCATACAGTGGCTTTGTTAGGCAGGGGTGCCTGGAAAGGGATTCAATAGACAAGCGGACCGCCAGTGGGAAAGAATGTTATTTACGTAATGTCGTGATTGGGAACAAACTGTCCGAAAGGGGGGTCGGAGCAGATTCAACAGGAACTTTCCGAAGGAAGAAAAACAGTACTGGAAGGGAAATTCTGAGCTCGTGCGCTTTCTGTGTGGAGTTTGCACGTTTTCCCTGTGAACATATTGGTTCCCCGGGTACTCCAATTTCCTCCACATCCCAAAGATATAGAGGGTGAACGCTGGTCGCCGCGGGGAGGGTCGAATGTACGGTAGATAAGGTAGGTAACGTTCAAATCTGATAACAGTGTGATTGTTGTTTGTAAACTGCCAATGACAGTCTTTATTTTGTTTACTATTCTGTATTTGTGTTTAATTGAATAAAATCACATTGTTAATGAAAAAAGAGACATGCAGGTGGTAGGTTAATTATCCATTGTCTCTTTCATAGGTTTGAGGGGGAGACTGTCCCTCTGTGCCGCAGATTCATTAACTGAGTGGTAGGTTTGTGTGGATAGAGTGATACGGCCCACTGAAGATCCTGCCTTAATGTTCCCCCTTTGCCCGGTCAGTGCCAAGAGGAAGGGCACCCCAGTTGTTCAGCTCTCTGGAGATCCCACCTACAGCTTCTGACGAACAGAGGCCCACCCACTGTCTCTCAGGTCCCAGAATCTCACCCTTAACCAAACCCATCGATAATCTTCAGATTCTTCTTGCAGATGCTGCAGCAAGAACATTAGCATTTATATAGCACTATAATAGAGTACAAATCCCCGCATGGTATCAAGAAGCTCAACTCCATCCAAAACAAAGCAGTCCGATCGATCGGCACCGCTTCGACCAGCCTGAACATTCATTCCCTCCCCCACCTGGCTGCAGAGTGAGTTATCAGCACAATAGTTACTCGCCCAGGGCACACCGACAGCACTTCACAACCCATGACCGCGGCCAACAAGATGGGACCAGGGGAACACCACCACCTGCAGGTTCCCCGCCAAGAACACACATCACCTTGACTTGGAAACATATCGCCGTTCCTTCACTCTCACCTCATCTAAATCCTGAAACTCCCCCGCACGTGTAGGAGCATCGTCCACGCGTGGACTGCAGTTAAACCACCACCACCGCTCACCGCCGCCTTTTAAAGGGCGAGAAACGCTAGCTCTGCCTGCGACGCCCACAATCCATAAATGAACAGAATAGAAACATTCTCCTCGTATTTAATGATGACCATACTTCATGTTTGATGGGATATTTTGGGAACTTCACATGAACAAAGTAAAAGAGCTATAGTTAAACCTTATGGAAGCCGGCCATTCGGTCCAACTCCTCCATGCTTTTCAGGTACCCTACTACCCACGCTAGTCCCACTTTCCTGCGTTTGGCCCATATCCCTCTAAACCTTTCTCTCCCATGTACTTGCCTGAATGTCCTTCAACGTTGTAATTGTATCTGTAATTGTACCTTCCACAAATCTACTACCCTCTGTGTGAAAAGGTTCCCCCTCAGGTTCGGATTACATCTATGCCCTCTAGTTTTAGACTCGCCTGCCCTGTGGAAAGGATTGTGACTATTCACCGTACCGTATTTGTATAAATCTCTAGAAGGTCATCCCTCAGCCTCCCATCTTCCAAGGACTCCAGCCCCTCTTTATAACGCACCCCTCCCCTCCCCCGTGCATTTCTACAATGCTTCTTGCACCAGCCAGAAACGTGCTAATTTGTGGGATTCGTTCTGTTAATGTGTACACAGCAAGATTCCAGAAACAGTATTGTGATTATAACCCCGGGAACAGCTCCCCCGCTCTCGTGTCAACAGTGCCCAAGGGTCGCTTGGTCTGACAGCCTGGCCTTTGAGTGAGAAAGGGCCAGCGGGGCCAGTCGCACGGAGGATGGCCGAACGGCCTCTGTGACCTCTCATCCCCAACCTCCTGAACTAACCCCTCCCCCCGGCAACTTCCACAGGGCGACGGCAACCGCGTTTACCTGTACTGGCGCCGGACGCCCCGGGAAAGGGCCCGTCGTGCGGTGAGGCCGCGGTGAGGGCGGGGAAGAGCGGCAGAGCGCCCAGCGCTTTGCTGAGGATCCGTGGGCCCAGGGAGAGGATCCTGATCCTGACATCTCGGCAGCAATGGTTTATCATCCGCAGGTGCACGTTGACCTTGGTTCTAATCTTGATCAGACATTTCACCATGACCGCTCCCTGACACGGAACACTCTCTCTGGCAGAATAACAGTCCCGGCGGAGGAGGGTTTGCCAGCCCGAAGCCACCAAGGGGAGTGGAACTGAAGGGCTCAGCGGCTGCGGGAGACATGCGGGGCCGCGAGTAGCAGCGTTATTTACTGAGCAGTTATTTATACCCCTGCTGCAGTCACCGTTTATATACGGAGCGCAGTTCGTCTCTGCCGTACACACTATCGGGTTTCAGCCCAATTTGGATGTCCTGATTTCAGCCTCAAACCGGCCTCCATACAGCGGCGGCCAGGCCTCACTACAACTGTTGCTACACCGAGGCCGCTCAGTGTGCCTGGGTCAGGGCGGAAGGAAGGTCAGCGAGGTCTGACTGTCCCCACGGCCCGCTCTTCCCGTCCGCAAACACACACACAGCACAATTACACACCTACTTACAAAGTACCCACACCCAACGCACAAACTCACTAGTGCACACACAACACAGACGCCAATACACACACGCACACCACACACTCACATCCCCATCACCCCAACGCCATGCTTCCACCCAACCACACCTAAACACATAACCCATCCCACAGAACACACCCGCACACCCGCACACCCAACACACACAGAGACCCACCCCCTAACATAATGGCCATGCGTACTTCCCTGGAGAACACACGCACACACACACACAGGCGCGCGCGCACACACACACACACACACATACATTCACACACACGCGCACACACCTCAGTTCCAGAATTGTGACCCAATATTTCCCAATCAGGGTGTGTGTGACCCCAGCTTCCCGCTTGCACCCGTGAGCGGTGGTTTTGCGGGGTAGTTGGGGGTGTTCGAGGCACTTCACCTCAAGGGTCACCTGCCCCTCTTTTGCCGGGAGCCGTTTCAGAGGCAGAGAGACCACGCACGAGTAAAGGGCCTGTCCCACGGGCATGCGACTCCATGCGGCAAGCGCGACCTAACCGCAAGCGGGGGCCGCGCGGAGGTCGAGTGCCGTCAAGACGGTGCGCACGGCCTCGAATCGGCCGGCCCTTGCCGCACGGAATTTTTGAACAGTGTCAGTTTTTCGGAGCCCCGCGCGATGTCGGGACCAGCTCCGCACAACTCCATGCGGCTCCCGCGATCGAAGTGGGACCGGCCCCGCGACCTCCGCGCGGCACCCGCTTGCGGTTAGGTCGCGCTGGCCGCATGGAGTCGCATGCCCGTGGGACAGGCCCTTTACGTCTCTTCCTGCGTCCGAGGCCAGGCTGCCATTCAGCCCCCTCCCTACCTCTCCACCGCTGCCCTGCTCTGTTCCTGAACACCCCCCTCCCCCCCACCCAAGCTCAGAGATCCTGCACAGGCCAACATTCCCTTGAAACATCCAGGGATTGTTGTTGCATTAAAGACACCGTTATTGCTAGTGTAGGATTACATGTGATGTGAGTTGGTGGATCAGTTCCAAGTCTCCGCTCTCTGGGTGCGAATCTCTCCCTGTGTGTTTCCCATGGCTGGTTTGGCCGGTGAGGAAGTTGGGCCCTCAGAGACCCCCCCCCCCTCCCCCGGGGTGTGAGCAGCTCCCTGGGGGTGCATCAACAGGCCAGGGCTGTTATTGTTGGCTAGCCCTCCTCTCCTTCCAGTGACAAATTGATGTGCTGTTAAAATGTCCTATGAACAAGCTTTGAAATAGATGCCTCTGAGTGTCACTGACAGGTGCGGTGCAGCCTCTCAGCCTCGGGGACATTAGCCGAGCGTCTGACAGCCTCTGGGCGGCAAGCTTGGCACTGGGAGCCGGGGCCGAGGGGCCGAG